>JANRFK010004893.1:46917806-46929764 GCA_030068395.1 Apalone spinifera
CTCCAAACACTTCGGTTAGTCTATAAGGTGCCACAGGACCCCTCGCCGCTATTCTAAATATATGCATTCTCATCTTGCTATTTTTGATGTATCATTAGACAGATTTCCTCTGCTTAGAATTCCTGGTGCGGGAAAACACTCTTTCCAATAGGCTCTGAAGATCTTCCACAGGCATGCCCTTCAGAATGAATTGTTCATATCAGTTCAGTGGTACCTTTCCATGACTCCCCCATAAAGGAGATCTGAGGTGATCGGAGGAAGTGGGTCTGGCCCACGAAAGCTCATCACCTATTAAACCATCTTGTTAGTCTTTCAAGCGCTACATAGTTTTTCCTTTTGTTTTAGCAAGATCAGACTAACACGGCTACCTCTCTGCTACCATAAAGGAGAATGGGCACGATGCCAGTGTTAAAAAGTCATATTTCTGTCAGTGATAATTCTGTCACCCAAATGGAATAGCTTGAAATAAAACCCCCACACAGACACACATTCCATCCTGCTTTTTGTGACATTACTAAATTTTCCACATCTAGCCCTGCCTCTCCCCGCCCCCAGCCCCAAAGAACAGAACAACCTCTCTCCCTCTCCCACCCCCAGACATCCATGCTGCAAGAGCAACACCATTGATTGCACTGGTGATATTCATGTTCACACCAACTGTGGCAGTAAACTTTCTTTCAACTTTGACATTCAGTTCCTGTACAGTGAGTCATGAGGGTCTATTAGGCTCCTGTTCGGGATGGAAGAAACAACAGCCAGTGTAGAAGAAATGAGTGATGCACAGACATAACTGAGAGGCATATGGGGGAAAGAGCGTGCCTTATCATTTTGGGGCATAGCAGCAGAGGAAGCACTAGTAAGGGGTTGAGTTCCAGCTTCCGTGTACTTATTCAGAGAGAGACTTTCATTTATTTTACCATTTCATACCATGGGCATTTTTTAAAATAAATATGACAACTGTTGTTTTCACCGCAAGTATTTGGCAGCATGGAAAGGACAAGCTTTGCCAAGTCCAGTGCTTTAATGACTCCAAAAAAAAAGAGGGCAGGAGCTATTTTGGAAGCAGGGGCAATGGAACAGGGGGCACAGAAGACTATGAGTCCCTCACTTTTTATCAGCCATAAGGACGAGTGGTGAGGATTGGGGGGGGGGGGAAGATGTGATGCAAGAGTGATGCCTCGCGGGAAAGAGGTTGATGAGGGTGGGGTGGGGCCAGGGTGCAGGCACCAGTTCTCCCTCCTCCCCCCACACTGTTAGGAAATGTCCACGCCTCCTGTTTGGAAGGTGATGAATAAAACTACCAGGGATATCACAGGCATAGAACGTTGCCTCCCAAGGTGTTTCTCACAGAGCTGTTTCCTATGCTCCCTCCCACCCATCCTACTGCAAGGAAGAGTCTTCATTCATTTAGCTCCAGCTCCCAGGATAAACCCTGTCTATCAATGGAAACTTTGCATTCCTCCTCTCTGGATCTGAGCTTTCTCCGCAGACATGGGCGAGGACGGCAATGAAGACGTTCCATGCCCGATAGAATAAATGAAATAACCAAACTGCATTCCTGTAGCAACTTTCTGAGCAGGAAACCTCTCTGATGGACAAGGCAGCACACTGGAACAATTCCTTCCACAAGAGCCCAGCTCCAACAGATTTACCCCATGCGCCGATCCTCTACTAACTAGCTACTTTCTGAGGCTGAGTTTTATAACTGTTGCTGGGATGGCAGTGGGAAATTATATAAAAATTATAACTTTATTAATTTAATTCCCAGTCTCCTCGGGATTTGTTTTCCCAATAGCCTGGCTGCCCATGCAATCAGGAGCCTGTGAGAGTCAGACCAAATAAGCTTATAAGCAAATAATTTAACAGATTAACACTTGTTTCCAGAGCATAGATGCCCTGTAAGTGAAGCTTCTGTGAGCAAAAAGCAATCAGTGCTCTTCAGTAATTATCATTTTTAAGTACAAGTCACACAGTACAGGAACCCCTGGTCTACCATAGGGGATAAGTTCGAATTAAGATACGCAACTTCAGCTACCTTAATTGCGTAGCTTAAATCAAAGTATCTTAAGTCAAATTTTGGCACTATCCACACTACGGAAAATCGAAGGGAGCAGACTCACCCTTTGACTTCCCTTACTCCTCGGAGGAGCAGGACTACCAGCATCAACGGGAGCGCCCCTCTCAGTTTGTATCAGTGTGTCTTCACTAGACCCACTATTTCAAACCCCAGAAGATTGACTGAGGCTGCTTCGATCTTATCTGTAGTGTAGACGTGGCCAAAAGAAATTTAGAGATCAGCGCTTCCACCCTATGGGAATAAAAGATGCTTCTATAACAGTGTTACCTAAATCTCAATGGAATAAAAAGGTCACACTTTGAAATGCACATCTGATAACAGATCTCACATGATGGGCCAAAGTGAGTCCTGTGGTGTAAGAGATGCAGTCATAAAGAAATCCTCAGCTAATGTGAATTGTCATAGCTATGTTGATTGCACTGGACCTGTGCTGTATTACACCATAGACACAAATTGCCCAATTTAGATCTCCGTGTCTACTGACAAGCACTGAATACATTTTGCATGTACAAAATGTCTGTAAGAGCAAAAGATATAAGTAAATGTATATCTGCTGCTTGGAAGATTATCCAGGTTAATCTATTTAAGATAGCTCAGAAACAAGTCTCCTTTCCCCCCACTCTGTATAAAATAATGATTCATGCAGGCTGTCCTGGGGTTATGTGGAACAATTAGTACGCTCAAAGAATTTGAATATTCATTGGTGATGGTATAAGAAAGAATATTAATTCAGCTCGTTCCATTTCTTGATTCCTGCCAGTGTGGCACGGTCCCAGAACCCACTTCCTTGCTGGATATCAGCTCCCTGTTAGCGCTATCAGCTGAATCCTGGGAGGAAGAGATTATGCCAATTGGTCTCCTGGGAAAAACCCTCCCCACATGCAGTCTTTCCTACCAGCCCCTGAAGTTCCACCAACCCCCTGCAATACGCAGACGTGTGTTTCTAATATGGGGAAGAGGGAGCAGAAATGGAGTTATTTTATGGTGACTAGAAAATCACAGAAAAGCACCCAGTGAGCAACTGCCAGACAGCCTTCTCTCTTCTGGTTTGGAACAGCATTCCACAAGCAACAAGCATGACCAGGTAGTTGGGCTATAGCCAGGCTCAACACCCACAGAGCAGCAGGGGAAGAATTTGAGCCCTTGTTTTTTCCAGCATGGATTTTCTTTTTTTTGCAAGCAGTCTATGAAGTAGCCTTAGTAACTTTGTTATTTTCTAAACCCTACAGTGGGGCCTGCAGCTCTGGTTTAATAAATACTAATAATGAATTGCAGAAGGAGTCATAACACAGGGAACAGTTGTCTTAATTAAGTCATCATCTGGTATGTTTTGGCAATGGTGGTGCCCAAGGAAGAACAAGAAACAGCTGTGACAAGTATAAGAAGACTACTGTGATATCTCTGGTATCATTGCATGGTAACCATTGGCAGATGGTGACTTTCTAATGGTGGCCAGTGAACAGAGTCCCAAAAGGCTTATTAATCAGATAGACAATATAATACCCATTGCACATATTACATTACAGGTGCTACACAACAACCACATATTTGCTACCTAATACTGGTTATTAAAATGTTGCCTAATTATATATTTACCTGATAGCTTGGCACCCTCCCAAGCACATAGAAATGGTACTCAATGTAAAGAAACAAGTTAATTACATGTTTACATGAGAGAACAAAATGTCTCTCTGGTACATAATACAGTACCCAATATATTTCTTGGAAGGAACATTTGGGGGTTGGCACAAAGCAAAGAGTTTGACCAACTACTATATCTTAGAAGAATGGTCTGTGGAGAGTTAGAAATACAACAGGGAAGGCAGTAAACAAATGGAAAAGACAAATGGCATAGGCAAGACTCAGGGCTGCCAATGGGAGGCGGGGGTGGAAAGGGGCAGATGTCCCAGAGCACCAGAAATGTAAAAGGGCCCACGGCTCCCAAATGCAGCCACTGTTAGTTCAGCAGTAGCGGAGCCCTGAGACTTTTAAACCTCTGCCAGGGGCTAGGGCAGCATGGGCCAGGCAGCTCTGAAGGGCTGGCTGGGGGGAGGCTAGCCCCTAGACCTGTTCCTTCCGTTTGAGGCCCCGCCCCTTCTTGGGGCCCAGAGCCAGGTCCCCACACTTTGCCTAGGGTCCCAGCAAGTCTTTTGGTAGCCCTGGTGAGACCAGATGTAGGTTACTAACAAACACCCTCTGTATGATACAAGGCTAGTCTACACTAGAAATACTGTACTGCTGCAGCTGTGCTCCTGCAACATGTCCGGTGAAGATGCTCCAAGCCAACAGGAGAAAGCTCTCCTGCCAGCATCATGAATCCACCTCCACAAGAGGTGGTAGCTATCCTGCCTACATCGAGTTCTCCACACCAGCACTTAGGTCAGGGTAATTTATGTTTCTCAGGGAGGTGCCCCCAAGTGACATAAGTTATACAGAAGTAAGTGGTAGTGTAAATCTGGCCCTAGTTCCAGTTGTCTCTTCCTTACAGTTACATCCACAGCTAGCCTTAGTGATTGCAGTGGGAGATGACTTTCTGATGGAACAGCCTGCCAGTGCCCAACTACATGCAAAGGTCCAGCTAAAACACAGTTGAAATAACTCATTGCACAGCCCACAGGCTTAATATGAAGCAGACCAAAATATCTGGTCGATTTTTTTGATTGTACAATGGATAAGAGTTTGGGAGAACTTACAAAATCTGAAGCCATCATGGTTGACTGAGTTAGAGTGTGTGACTTGTTTCATAGATGTTGAGGATCTGAAATTCTTTCTATACTCAATAGGCTCTTGTACTGTGCTCATCACGACAGTACCTGAGCACCTTCCAGTAGCACATTAAGGCCTGGTCTATACTGTGGTATCACAGTGGTGGTGATTTAGTGGGTCTGGTAAAGACATGATGAGTCAACGAAGAGTGCTCTTCTGTCACCTGTAGTACTCCATCCACTTCCCTGAGAGGCGGAAGGTAAGTCAGTGCACCTGCAAACATAGCGCAGTGTAGACACAACATTAAGTCGATGTAAGTTAAATCACTCAGAGGAGTGACTTTTTTCATACTCCTAAGCAACGTAATCGAAATCAACTTATGCAACAGTGTAGACCACACCTTAGTGACATGAGAAACAGCTGACATGTGATTCATGCTTTTTCTTCTCATCTTCTTCTCAAAGGGACAATTATGTGTGCCACATGATATTTGGGTTTGTACAGTTGGGGTGTGTTTGAATGTACTCAATGTTGCATGTTTGTTAGACAAGGTGGGTCAGAGGAGTGGGCCTAGTACTTGGAGTGAAAGATGGTATGTTTGTGATCGTCTTTCATTCCTCTGGAAATTTTTTCCTCAGGCTTGACTAAGCCCTCCTTCTCCAGAAAATGTTCCATTTTCTAAACAATTATACCCTTATTCATCCTAATTCTTTTGTGGGGACATAGCTGGAGAGGCAATAAGGTGAATGAAGCTGTAAGACCAATCATGGTGAAATCCTAGCCCCATTAAAAAATTTATCTAAATTCTATTGTCTCCACTGGAGCAAGACTTTCATCCATAATGTGTGCAGCTGATGAAGCATTGGAAAATAAACCAGCTGACACAGGTTAAGGTGCATATATGCTTTTGGGCAAAATAAGACAAATACAAACACTTGGGGGTGAAACATGCTATCAATTCAAAGACATCTTAAGAAGCAACAGATACAGAAAAGTGATTCTATGTAAAGAACTCCACTTAAACTCAACTCTGAACTCAAGCTCAAAAACTCAAATATGTACCTCTTTCTGTTTGTTCGCCACATATTGTGCTGTGACTACATCTGTATCCAGCCTTAGATGTTTTAAAATTTAAGATGCAGTATTGATGTAGCTGTGTTGGTCTCATGATATTATAGAAATGAGGTGCATGAGGTAACATCTTTTATTAAACCAACTTCTATTGATGAGAAAGACATGCTTTTGAGTAATACAGAGTTCTTGTTTAGCTCTGGGAAACCAGAGCAATATCTATACTATGCTGACACAGTTGTGCTACTGTAAGATCTCAAGTGTAGCTGCTCTATGCTTAAGGGAGAGAGCAACCCCATCAACATAATTAAACCACTCTCAGAGAGTCAGGCTGGTATACAGAGGGATGCGAAGGGTGCGAATGCAACCCCCTCCCCATGGTCCTTCATGGTCTGTCATGGGGCTGATTCCGGCCGGTCTGGGAAAGCAGAGGTGGCACGCTGCCAGCCTCCTTCCCTGGTGCTCTGGCCAATCTGGGGCAGCCTGGGGCTGATTCCCCCCTACCTCCCCCAAGAGAGAGGCTGGGGGCGGAGCTGAGCTGTAGGGGTGAGCCTTCCCCCCCCCCTGAAATTCCTGCATACGAGCCTGAAAGTAGTAGTAGCTACATCGGTGAAGAGCATGCAGACCAGGGCTCTGTCAGTATAACTGTTGTAAGTCGGGGTATGTGTGTGCTTTTTTCACACTCCTGAGCCAACATATGTTTTATCAACAAAAGTGCTTGCATAGACATAGCCTAAGTCAAGAGTGTCAGAACTAAATACAAGGTGGAACAGATTGTTGAGCATTAGAAGTTAACAATATTTCAAGAGACAATTCAAGGTGTAATGACCAGTTACCACCTCTTCAGTCATCGGGAAAAAAAGAAGGGGGAACAAAGCAGCTAGCGGTGCGGGGTTGTTAGCGGGTTACAGATTGTTGTAATAAGGCATAAATTCAACATTTATATTCAGGCCACGATTATTGGTATCTAGCAAAGTTATGAATGTAAGCTCCCAGACATACGTTTTTGAATGTACTATGGGGGTTTCCTTTGATGAGGACTGAAAGGAAGGCTAGTTGGGGTTGATTTAGTTGGGATTGGTCCTGCCTTGGGCGTTGGGCTGGACTTGATGATCTCCTGAGGTCTTTTCCAGCTCTATGATTCTATGACTCTATGATAGAAAGACCACTTTGTAAGACGTGTTCACCTACAAATAATGTGGTGATTTTGTCTTATTTTCTTGTGAGAGTTCATTCAAGAGCTTTGATTGGTTCTATCCACAGAGTTGCTGTTAGGGTAGTGCACTGGATGAGGTCCACCACATGTGACAGACAGGTGTAGGAACCAGGGATCTTGAAAGGTATGCTAGGATGTGCAGGTGTGCAGGGATCTTGAAAGGTGTGCTGGGGAGTGTGTTGATCACTGTATTAGTGGATGTACATCTGTAGGGTTCGCGTCTGTTTTTCTGGCAGGGTCTGGCACCATTTTGAATTGGTGTGTCCTGGTCCTTGAGGACCTTGCTTATGAGAACGAGCTTGGGAGTTGGTTGAAGGCCAGAAGAGGGGATTCAAGAAAGATTTCTTTCAGGATTTTTCATTAGCCATTGAATATGGAGTATGGGGTCCAGTGTGGGGTGGTAGGTGACAAGTAAGGTGTATAGTTGAACTGGGTTTTATTTCTGTATTGAAGCAGGTTCTCTTAGGCCAGGTCTACACTAGACCTGGAAGGTCAGCTTAAGGTACGCAACTCCAGCTATGTAGAATATGCAGTTGGAGTCAGCTTATCTTAAGGTGAGGGTGGCACCATCCCCCCGGGGAACCAACAGGAGAAAATGCTCCCATCAGCTTCCTTTACTCCTTGCAACTGCGAGGAATACAAGCACTGTCCAGAACTGCCCTCAGCATTTGAATTATGGGTCTATACTAGACCTGCTAAATAGAACGCCAGAATGTTGATCTCCAGCACTGCGAGTGAAGATGTCCCCTTAGAGTATTTGAATGGTCTGTTCCATGATGTGAGCTACGTCTCTGGTAGAGTGTCCTTGTTTGATGAAAGTGATTTTGAGTGTCTTAAGGTGTGTATCCAGGAGTAACATCTAATGCTCAATCCTGAAAAGATTCAGACACATGCTTAAATTTACACAGGTGAGTAGTTCCATTGGAGTTTAAGATAAGCAGGTGAATAAATCTTTGCAAGATCAGAACCTGGAATGCCACATTTAAACCAGAGATTTAGGGTGAAATCCTGATTCCTTTTAAGTAAAAGGCAGAACTTCCATTGACTTCAAAGAGGGCCAGGATTTCACCCTCCCTGCTGTAAGACTCCTTATTCTGCCACTACCAATCCCCTGAGCTGTGCAATTTGCAATAAATTCCCTTTAAAACTGCCATGATACCTGACAGAGTACCGAAAGTTACGTTTTTCTTCTTCCTTTTAAATTAGAACATAAAATGTTATAGATTGGTGGTTGAGAGCCTGCTCAGCATGTTTTAAAGAAAGATTTTCTGAACACACAATGCATGTAATATCTATGAAGAGATGGTCAGCCATAAAGGGAACTAATTAAAAAATAACCAATGTCAGATTGTCTTGACCCCAACCGTCAAGATAGTTACGATGATACAAGAACTAAAATATGAACATAAAAACGCTTTGGAACTGGCAAAAGTTCTGGATGGCAGATTAACACATTACTTCACTAAAGGATTTTAAAGACTAACCTGTTGGAAATGAACAGCATATAAAGCACTGGAAGCTAAGTTTTCAAACTGTTTGAACAGTGTTTTTAGATTATTCAGGGTATATGCATTTCAGTTGTTTCCTCATCTAACATGCATGTCATAATTTAAAAAAAAAAATTAGGTCTTGAGCAACGTGTAACTCACTGGGTTGGGTGGTTGGTTGATTTTTTAAAGGAATTTCACACAAACATTGTCACAGTTTCACATTTCCCAAATTTTGCTTTATTGACATTTCCAACTAAATAATTATTTCTGTAGAGAAAGGCTCCATTTTAAACTAGGAATTTAGGAATGGGCCATTTTTTGCTTAAAAACGGTTAATATTTTACTAAAAACACTTCTGCTTTTTAAAAATTGCAGAACTAAGCAGTTGCACTCTAAAACAAACCTACCCTGCCTCTCTTCCTCATGTTCCCATGAACTCTCTCCTGTTCCCTACATTTTCTCTGCCTAAGGCCCTGCACTCCAAGGAAACCATTAGACATATATCAAGAGGGATAACGTGCTCTAATGTGGTAGCTCTACAACTTAGATGTTCTGTGGACCCTCACATTAGACTCATATCTTCTTATTTTATGAACTCCCATCCCATCCAAACATCTCAATGCACTAGGTTCTTAAATGTCTTCCATCTTGGGTCCCCATGAAAGGCTAGTGGACCAGGAACTACTGCTCATCTATACAAGATTCAGGTCCTTGCCCAGGAATGGCATTGTGCCTTTAAAGCAAGCACAACATCACATATTCCACTCTCAATAGGACATCACTTCCCATACTGAGTCATGGAGACAATAGCCAATGAGATTAATCTGGAATACAGTGAGAATCTAGTACCTGCCATCCAGTTGCTTTTTTCAATCCATTGTTCCAGAGGCACTTTACTCCTGCTCTTACTGTTCTAGTGATCTTAAATACTTTGTTTTTGTTGCCCTTTTGTTTTGCATTATGGCTTCCCTTTGACTTCAGTTCTTTTGTGAGGGTTTGTTTATATCTGCCTTCTAAACATCCCACCCACTAGGCTTCAATTAAAATAAAAAGATTAGATAGTTGCAAAGCATTCAGTGAAAGAGAACAACAAATTTTACAGGGACTCTCACTTAAACTGTACACATTAAAAATGAGTTTGTATTGGCAAAGGACTCTCTTGATCTGTTACTATCAAGGAAGATAAAATTATCTATATTCTTTGCAAAGCAGCAGTTGTTTTAGTGGGGAAGAAATCCGAGACAGCTGTTAGCTAGGTCAATGTAAAATACTAACTATAACTATAATACACCAACACTAGCAGTTAGGGATTTGGCCAAGTTGCCAATTCAACTTACCAAATATTATGAATACTGATTTAAAGAGTTTGACAAACAGCAGTAATGTAATTGTTTCACAGGGATAAAATACTTCATTTCAACTCGTCTTCATCTAGTGTGTTTTTTAAACAGCCAAAGCAGTGCAGGCAAAATAATTCTTCTGATGAAAAGGAGAACTTCTGAGGCAATTTTAACATGGATCCTGGTCAGTGTTTAAAACTCAGAGGAGGAGAATCCAGCCATGTTTAGTTTGGATGCAACATCTGTCTCATGAAGAAAGGAAGAGCCATGAGATTTCAACAACTTTTCAAGGGGCCTATATTCAAGCTATTCAAACAAATGTTTTTGTTCACAAGACCTATAGCATCCCAATCCCAAGAACAGAGATTCTGATACTATTTCTTGCTCTTCCTTCAAAGAGGATGAAAGTCAGTATGCCTACTAGTTAGATCAGGGGAAACAGACTTGTGACTTGAACTCTAATCTGACTGTGCTCTTGTTCGGGACACTTGATTTCACTTGCATTTCATCTTCTCCATCTGTATTGGCTGTTCTCACATGCATTTTATAAAGATTTGATAGACAGCCTTCTCAAGTTTGCAGATGAAAGCAACATATAAAGTACAAAGGACTGAATTTTGCTCTCATTGGCAACTGTGCAAGTGTGCCCACTGAAGTAAATGGGACCAAGTTGGCGCATTTTTTACCAAGCTTCTCAAAAAAATAGTGTGTAGGGCAGCTTTTAACTCTGGTTCTGTGATGTGGACACATGTCAGAAACAGACTTGAACCACAGAGGTTCTTGATGGATTAGACAAGCTCATTGAACTCCCTTTGGTATACTTTTTTTTTTTTTTTTTTTTTTAAATCCTGGCCTTCAGAAGCATTTCTTTTTCTCCTGTGGTTTCAGGGTATTTAACCAATGGTATCAATCAGACCCACATGCCCAGCTAACTTTAATGCTCTTATATTTTGAAAGATAAAGTTGTGTGTTGAACTATTCTGTGCAATAAGATGTTGTATTTTCTTGTTGTGCAAAAGCCTCTGATACAATAGAGTGACTTTATTCCTGTGGCGTTGAGAAGCACAAATTAATAATTTTTGTTTGCCAATTTGTGCTTTGGCAGAGTGCTCAAATAAACACACAAAACCTTGCTCAAAATTGCTGATGCAGCACTGCATTTAGGCACTTAAAATCTCACAGCTTGAAAAAGCAAGGCACTTCCTGTAAGTAGCAGTTTCTCTACACCTTCCCTCAACCTCAGCTCCAGAAAAACAAATAGATTGTACCCAATACGTTACTTTGGATGGGGGAAGGTCAGACTCCTTCCCCCCCAGCAGATGTAAATGAGGACAGCTGAATTGACGGATAATAGTAGTCAGTGCACCTGAAGATTCGTAACCGTTTTATTAAAACACAGACACAAATTGGTCATATAAAGTCTGCTTCAAAGAGATGGACAACATTTCCATTCATGTGAGAACAGCATTGAGTCCTGATAGCTGATCCATAGTGGTCAATGCATTGTGGGGTGTATGGAGTTGCATGGTAGTATCAATTTTTACCGGCACCCGGCTCTTACCTGTGGCTCCACGTAGTTGCTTTGCATGCAGCAACGGCCTCATCCCAGGCAACGGCTTGACAGGCCGGCTAAACCAGGTGAGGGTAACCAATGGGACTGAAACCCTCAGTGAGGTAGGGACTTGCTCACCCCAGCATTCGAAGACTGCTTCGACAGTTGAGGCAGAGGAAATCCTTATGATTGAACAGCTGAGAAGGCGTTGCAGCAGTGCACTGTGGAGTACGTGGGGCATGTCAGAGCATTTAAGGTGACATGGCCATCGAATGCAGCCTAGGTAGTCTCCAGAAGTAACGATTTTTTCGTGCCACTGGATTCCAACTTCTGAGGCCGAGAGAGTGGGATTGTCTCTGTGCAAAGGCTTTCCCGCTATCCTAATATTTTTCACGCACAGGTTATGTTGTGCAAAAAAAAAGAAGTTGGTAATGGGAGCATGGAACGTCCGTATGCTCATGGACCGTGAGGACACAGTAAGACCTCATCGGAGAACAGCCTTAGTC
>JANRFK010004893.1:46929864-46948115 GCA_030068395.1 Apalone spinifera
GATGAAACAACTTTCGGACCTGCCTGTCGGTATTAACAAGAGGCTCATGAAGCTACGCCTACCCCTTAATCACAAGTGGCATGCAATAGTCATCAGTGCATATGCTTCCACCATGAACAGCACAGAGGAAACAATTGAACAGTTCTACATCAATCTCAGTTCCATTCTGTGCTCAGTGCCAGCCAACAACAAGTTGATCTTGTTGGGAGACTTCAACGCCCGAGTTGGCTGTGACCACAGTTGATGGGAGGGAGTATTAGGCAAACATGGTGTTGATAAGATGAACAGCAACGGCGTATTGCTGTTGAGAAAATGTGCAGAATATGACCTCCTCGTTACAAACACAGTGTTCAGGATGGCAAACAAATACAAGACTACCTGGATGCACCCTAGATCGAAACAATGGCACATGCTAGATTATGCCATTGTTCATCAGCGTGATATTCGGGATGTCCTTATCACCAGAGCCATGCAAGAAGCAGAGTGCTGGGCTGACCATAGGCTTGTCCGCACTATTTTCAAAATACACATTGCTCAGCATCACCCAAAGCGCCCAAAGCTCATTCAAACAGCCTTTAACATTGCCAGACTCCAGCAGCCTTCTCATCTGCGCAAGTTTCAGTCAAACCTTGATGAAAAGTTGACTGCCAACAAACCACTGATTGGCGGTCCAATTCAGAAGTGGAGCCAGTTGAGAGAAATGGTGATGGAGACAGCGAAGTCAGTGCTTGGTCCCAAGAAACGCAATCATCAAGACTGAGATGATGAGTTGTTGATGAGAATAACAGTGCTATTGAGGACCTGCTTGCCAAGAAGAACAAGGCATTTATGGAGTGGCAGAATGACCCAGGCTCCATCTCTAAGAAAGACAGGTTTAAGTTTCTCCAGGCTCAGCGAGAAATCTGCAAAAATGCACAATCAGTGGTGGGAGAAGAAAGCTGAAGAGGTGCAACACTATGCTGACTTAAATAACTCAAGGGAGTTCTTCAGTCCATCAAGTCAGTCTTTGGTCCTTCCAAATCTGGCTTTGCCCCCTTGTTGTCTGCAGACAGAACCACATTGATTAGGGATAAGGCTGGCATTAATAACTGATGGAAAGAGTATTTCAGTCAGCGCCTGAATCGTCCATCATCAGTTCATCAGTCAGCACTGGAACAAATTCCTCAGAAGCCAACCCTTGAAGACCTGGGAGATCCTCCATTTATTGACAAAGTTAGAAAGGCCATCAGGCAGATGAGTTGCGGCAAGGCATCCGGCAAGGATGGAATTCCCGCAGAACTGTACAAGGCATTTAATGAGGAGTCACTTAAGGTTTTTCATAATGTCTTGACCAGTATTTGGGAAGAGGAAAAAATGTCCCTCTTCATTTGGAAAAAATGTCCCTCTCCACTTGCAGTGGACAGGCCTTCAACCTCGACAATTTGAACTAGCTGCTGCAGACAGGACTAATTAGCATTCCCTTACGAGAAAAGCAGTGACAAAGTTTGAGGACGACTGCCGCCAACGCCTCGCAGCTGCACGTGAAAGACGACACAGAGCTGTGTTCTCTCCTGTCCTGACAACGGGCATCCCATGCCCTATTTGTAGCCGCATGTGTGCTTCGATCTTTGAGCTCCGGAGCCAAATGCATCTCCACAAATGAAATGCACAACATGTCTTCCTCAGCTCCTGAGAGACAACCAATAACAGCGGTTTAAAGTTTCTTTTTGCCTGAGCCACAAAGAATTTGATGTATTATCATTACAGAGACAGTTGGTAGAAGAAGCAACCCACAGGAAATGTGCATGTTGATGCCTCCATTTAGGTCAAGTTGCTTCTGGAACATCAGAGGTTGGATTAATGTAAATGTATACACTGTCCTCCACTGGCTGGCAGCGGTGTTTGGAAATGCCCTGCAGTTCCCACACTGGAACTATGCTCTCCCATTTTTTAGGGGAAGGTGAATCCAAGACAGAAATGAATATACAGGGCTGGCTAGGCAAATCAAAGGAGATTGTGGTGAGGTAAATGCAATAGGTAAAACCTGTGACAGAGATAAGATAATAATAAAGTTGGCCTCTTTCTTCCCTCTGGGGCACCTGGCATTGGCCATTGTTGGAAGACAGGATAGTTGGTCTAAGCCATGGGTTCCCAAACTGGGGGGCGTGAAGAATTCCGGGGGGGAGGTACGAGGTGACCCAGCCTCCCCCCCTTTAAATTCTGCCCTAAGTTCTGCTGCTATTTTTGTTTTTCTGCTCTAGTCAGTTCCTTTTTTTTTTGCTCAATAAGTTTTGCTGTTATTGGGCGGGGGAGGGCGTGAGGGTTTTTCAAAAATCAAAAAGGGGGCATGAACCACTGGACCCTAAGCCATCCTTTGGGCTGACCCAGTATGGGCATTTTTATGTTCTTATGGATGATTTGCTCAGAGGACCCACTCAAACAAAAGGCTTTTTAATACCTATATCTTTGGCACTGGTGACCTTTAGAATACTGTGTTCAGTTTCCAGTGCCCACTGTTGAAGGATGATATTGATAAATGGGACAAGATTCAGAGAAACGCCACAAGAACAATTAGGGGATTAGAAAAAAAAAACGTATGGAGCCTGAGCTCTTTGAATCTGCTTAGTGTATAAGGGTTAAGCAGTGATAGAAATGAGTGGTTAAACAACGTTGTTTGCTTCTATCTTTTCTTTAGGTTTTTTTTATTATCATCTTTACAATAAATGTGGCTTTTTGCCTTATCCCCCTCATAAGATCCTGCTTGCTTTTATTGGTACAACATGTGTAAATTGATTAATGGGGCCTGAGAGGCCAATTCACATGCTGAATATAGAAGGAGAGCCAGGCATATCTGATCACAAAGCCCAGCTGGGCAGAAAGAGGATGGTTAGTAGAAAGAGATGGAAGTTGTAGCAGAAAGGACTGCAGAGAGAAAGTCTGCAGTCAAACCCTGGGAACACAGGGTCTGTGAGCAGGAAGCCGGGAGACTGAGTTAGCCCTGGGATCCTTAATTCAATAGAACATGCTGGCAAGTGGCCAAGAGAGATAAAGCAGCCACTGAGAATAGAGCCTATGCCAGTGGTAAGTTTTGATAAAAGGGCAGGATTTGGACATGGGTTTGAGTTTATATGCTTTTTTTAGCCTGGGGTTTTTGCTACGAGACTCCTGATGGGAGGACCCCGAGGCCATAAAGATATACTGCCATTAGAAAAGGTTCAGAAAAGGGCAACTAAAATGATTAGGGGTTTGGAACGGGTCCCATATGAGGAGAGATTAAAGAGACTGGGACTTTTCAGCTTGGAAAAGAGGAGACTAAGGGGTGATATGATAGAAGTATATAAAATCATGAGTGGTGTGGAGAAAGTGAATAAGGAAAAGTTATTTACTTGTTCCCATAATATAAGAACTAGGGGCCACCAAGTTTAAAACAAAACTAGGGCCAGCAGGTTTAAAACAAATAAAAGGAAGTTCTTCACACAGCACATAGTCAATCTGTGGAACTCCTTGCCTGAGGAGGTTGTGAAGGCTAGGACTATAACAGGGTTTAAAAGAGAACTAGATAAATTCATGGAAGTTAAGTCCATAAATGGCTATTAACCAGTATGGGTAAGGAATGGTGTCTCTCACCTCTGTTTCTCAGAGGGTGGAGATGGATGGCAGGAGAGAGTTTGCTTGATCATTACCTGTTCATTTTACTCCCTCTGGAACATCTGGCATTGGCCACTGTCGGCAGACAGGGTACTGGGCTGGATGGACCTTTGGTCTGACCCAGTATGGCCATTCTTATGTTCATGTCTACACTACCAGGGGATTTCAAAATAATTACTCCTGAAATAAAACTATTTCAAAATAAGTTTATTCCTCTTCCCAAACAGGAGTTATTACTTCGAAATAACAGGCTTGGTAGTATGAACACTTGCCTTTTATTTTGAAACAAGGGGAGTTATTTCGAAATAACTCTGCAGCGTAGACATGACCAGAGAAAGTCCTGAAAGAAAGGTTAACCTACAGAGGCTGCAGGGGAGAACTGGAGTCCCAAGAAAGGCACCATAGGAAAAAGTCCTTAGAAATAGCAAGGAATCCAAAGAAGCAAACTTTGGCTGCTGGTTTTAAGGTCTCTGGGATGAAACCTGATGTTAGGGGAGGGCCTGGGTTCCTCTACCAGCTACTGGCAAGTCTAGAGAAGGGGGACAAGGATGACAAAGAGCCCTGCCAGAAGCGTGTGAGGACAACCAGGCCAAAAGGTGGGGCTGACAGCCTTGTTATAAGGGCACTGGACTATTTAGTTCTGTTTTTACCTCAGAAGGGGTGGACTAATTTGTGATCTGGCAGAAGGTCAAGTCAAGGGAAGAAGTGGATTATTGAAGGGATAGAGCAGCAGCCATTGGCAGGAGGCTCCAGATGGGGAGAATTTCCACAGCAAGTCTAACCAAAAAGAAGGCACTCCAGTGGTAAGACCCCATTTCATATCCTGGATAGTGAGAAGTCTTCATTTAAGTGTGAGAGATATGTATAACCTCGACCACAAAGCATGTGCTTTAATAGGAGGGACTTACAATGGTTACTCAGCATCTAGTTCTGACAAAAGACAATTGCATGTCAACACAGGTTGCATGAAAGCAGAAACAAGCATGCCAGATCTAGAGGTTAGCTGAATCCAAGCTACTAACCTTCAGTGCAGGATATTCTAATTCAAGTCCTTGTCATGTCCTCTCTTGACTAAAGACATGAAAGTGTAACTGTGTACATGGTTAACTGATGAGCCTAGGCACATCACTTAACCTTCGCGGTTACACGCATGCTCCCGCTACATGTGGGAAGCTGGCTTAAAAGCCGACTCCCAAGTACCAGCTCCTGAGGAGCCGTCTGCCCCCCACACTGCTGCCTCTGATTCAGCAGCGTGGAAGGGCAGGCAGGAGCTAGTACATGTGGTAAGCCAGTTCAAAAGTCGACTTCCTATGTGAATCGACTCCTGGAACTGTGTCTGCCCCCCAGCACTGCTGCCAGTGCCCCCCTCTACTCCGCATGTAACCTACGTAACTGCTAAATTTTTCAGCAGTTACATGATTACTTCATTAAACACATTTTAACATACCTACCCTTAACTATAACATTGTCCTCATTTTTGGTTTTTCTTATTCACTTATTAACCTTCTCTAATCCATTCAGAACATGGCTACTGGGATCATTTTCCTCACCCATTGCTTTAATCACATCCTTCCCTTCTCAATCCCTCATCCATTTCCCTTTCATTAAGTTTGTAGCTTCTTGTCCTCGCCTTTCACCACTTTAGTCCTTCCTACTGAAGTCTTTTCTTATTGGATCAATATCTATGTCTTCTATTCTGCATACCATGTCAGTCTTGTCCACCAATTTCTCCTACAGTTCCATCCATGTTGCCCCTTATTATGGGGATGCCCTCCTCAAAGGGCTAGTAAGAAGAAAATCTTCAAGCCTAAGAAAGAAATGGCAGTCTAGTAGACTGCAGCCCCAATCAGAGAAGATAAGGTCTGGGAGCATAGAAATGCCATGGTATCAATGATGAAGAGAAAACTGAAAGCAGTGTCTGCTAAACAGCCAATAAATCTGTATACAGTAAAACCTCTGAGTTACCATCACTTTGGGAATGGAGGCTGTTTTTAATTGAAATTTTTGTAACTGAACAAAACATTATGTTTGTTCTTTCAAAAGTTTACAGCTGAACATTGACTTACTAATACAGCTTTGAAACTTTACTTTTAGACACGTTATTTTAAATGAAACAATCACAGAAAGTTTTCTTACCTTGCCAAGTCTTTTTTTAAAACTTTCCCTTTATTTTTAGTAGTTTAATACAATTCTGTGTTTGCTTTTATTCAAATCTCTGCTGTCTGATTGTGTACTTCCAGTTCCAAAAGAGATTGACCAGTGCATTGGTAGCTATGATGTTCATATCTCTGAGAGGTTCTACTGTATCAATTTCCCTCAGCATGAAAGAAAAGCCAAACATGTTTATACCTTCTCTGCACTTACAATGGCAAATATAATACTTTTTCTTGTTCAAAAAAGGAATAGAATAGGATACAAAATATCCCAGAATTCACTAAGCAATTTGGCTCCCTCTAAAGTTCTCCCTCCCTGAAAGATTCAGCACCCCAGTGATTTCCTCAAAGAGGCCCCCTCTTTACAAACTTAGGTAATCCAATCAATGAAGAGAAATAATACCATGTGATTTAGGCAAACACATGTGAGTGTGTATGGCCGTCCACATGGCTTATTCAATGGGCTGTTATGGTAACAGAACCTTAAGGCTAGTTCACAAACAATGGACTCTATTTGTCAGGTGAATTGCTCATTGCAAATGCCTTGCCCATTCCAAACGCTGTGAGAAGGCTGCTGGATGTAAGTACTTCAGAACTTACTGCTGCACAGTCCCCCTCTTCTTGCCACAGATACTGGCCCAGGACTGCTGCAGGATTCTACAGCTGCCTGTTGTGATTTACCAACAGATCTAAGAAACACTTATGACTGTAGAATAGTGCTGCATAGTCCTGTCTTCTGTTTCACTTATGACTGTGACTCTCACCCCCAATTGCCACTTACTCAGATGGTAATGGACCTCATCCACAGGTGCAAGGCTTATGGTAAAAGCCTTGGCAATTTGAAAAGGAATAATTGTATTTCTGCCACTGTCAATTACTTTAAACCATTGTGGGTCAGAGGCACCAGTAATGGAGAAAACACTCATTTTTCATTACATTTTCCAATTATAAGGAAGTATTCATGGCAATATCACCTGCAGCATCAAACATCTTAGGTCTGGTCTACAATTAAAAGTACCGATATAAACTATGTGGGTATGGCATCTTCAGGGACTGCTGTACTGGGATATGGCACCTTTATAGCGGTATACTTTTGAGAGGCTGTACCACTTTAAAAATCCTGGCATAGTTAAAGTGGTAACATTTATATGGGTAAACAAGCTCTTAAACAGGTATGGCTGCAGTTCAGCTTGCACCCACATTGGTAATAGGAACCACCCTGATATGAAGAGCTAAATTGACCATTGTTTCAGAGGGGTAGTCATGTTAGTCTGTATGTGCAAAAACAATGAGGAGTCCTGTGGCACCTTAAAGACTAATAGCTTAATGAGATCAATTCAGTCAGGGTGGATGTGGCTTACTCTGAGCAGCTCCTATTGGGGTCTGGGACGTGGGCAGGCCTACAGGGAAAATCCAAAAAGCCCAGACTCCAACTGATTCCGGGGGACAAATTAAAAAAAACAGGGATGGATGTGGAAGTCAAAGGGCCATGCACACACCAAGCAGAGAACCGTGGACAGTGCCCACTGCCCTTCAAAGGCCTCAAGAGAGTCAGTGGATATGGCCCAGTGGAACTCTGCATGGATGTGTGAAGAGACACAGGAGTGGAAATAGGCCCCTACTTTAGCCAGCTTCTGCTCCTTGGTCTTGTAAATTGCCATCTTGGGCATAGCCAGGAGGAGGTTGACCAGGAGGTCCCGACACGTTGTGGGGCCACGGATGGGGTGTGCATAAATTAATAGGTGAGGGGAGAAGTGCAGCCAGAACCTCAACAAGAAGTTCTGGAGGAGCTGAAAGAGGGGCTGTAACCTGGTGCACTCAAGATAAAAGTGCACCAGGGTTTCCCTAATACTACAGAAGGAGCAAGTGTCAGGAATAGGGGTGAACCGCACCAAGTACATGCCCGTGCTCACAGTGCCATGGAAGATTCTCCAGTTAATGTCCCCAGTGGGCCGTGGAAACACAGTGGAGTAAAGACTGGCCCACCGGGCTCCCCACCCTCTATTGGTCCTGCCACTTTGTATCTAGGCAGACACGAAGGTGGGGAAGTGAAGAGTGTGAAGCATGAGCATGTACAGATGACTTTTTGGTTTGAAAAGGGCCTCCCAGCAGCTGAAGGGGAGGCATGAATAGCAGAGGAGGAAAATTGCCTTTGTAGTGAGACAACCATTCTAAGTCCTTATTCAGTCCTACAGTTATTCAAGTATTCAAAGAACCAAATCCTTTTATGGGTCCATGAATGAAGTGAAAACCAATAGTTGCAATAGTTGTCTCTATCTCATTTGCTGCTTGCCATCCACCACACTAGATTTTGCTAGCTCCAAGGAACATGAATGTGGCCTGCCTATGGAAGGAATCTAGAATTCCATGCAAATCAAATTTAGGGATTAGGCATTGGGAGAGCAGTAGAAGGAGACACAGATGGCACTACAATCACCTATAACACTGAAATATTGTCTGTGTGTCCTTATTCCAACATTGCACTTCCCTCCTCAGGGGCACCAACAGCCTCCGCGGGCCCCTGGGCAAGGAGGGGAATCATAAGAACGGTCATACTGGGTCAGACCAAAGGTCCATCTAGCCCAGTATCTTGTCTTCTGACAGTGGCCAATGCCCAATGCCCCAGAGGGAATGATCAGAACAGGTAATCATCAAGTGATCCCTTCTCTGTCACCCATTTCCAGCTTCTGACAAACAGAGGCTATGGGCACCATTCCTACCCCTCCTGGCTAACAGCCATTGATGGACCTAACCTCCATGAATTTATTTAGCTCTTTCTTGAATCCTGTTAATGTCCTGGTCTTCACAATCTCCTCTGGCAAGGAGTTCCGTGAGGCTGACTGTGCATTGTGTGATGAAATTCTTTCTTCTGTTTGTTTTAAACTTGCTGCCTATTAACAGGGACGGACTGAGGGGTGGGCGAGCCGGGCATCTGCCCGGGGCGCCAACCAATGGGGGGCGCCTGGTGGCAGCTGTAAGGGGCGCGCAGCATTGCTTATAGCTGCCATCAGGCACCGCGTGTCCGGCTCCTGCAGCTCCGGCCCCGCGGCGCTGGCCAGCAGCACCCTTCCCCCCACGGCAGTGGGGCCCTGCACAGCCCGGCGTGCGCACCAGCAGCACCAGCAGTGATGCCCAGGCCGGACTGGGCAACGCATGCATCATGCGCCCCGAGGGGGTGGGCCCGTGCATGTGCCGTGCGCCCCGGGACGGGCCTGCACGCCTGGGCCCGGGGTGCCAAAATGGCTCGGGCCGGCCCTGCCTATTAATTCCATGTGGTGACCCCTAATTCTTCTGTTATGGGAGCAAGTAAATAATTTTTCTTTACTCACTTTCTCCACACTGGTCATGACTTTACAGACCTCTATCATAGTTCCCCTTAGTCTCCTCTTTTCTAAGCTGAAAAGTCCCAATTTTATTAATCTCTTCTCATAGGGCAGCCGTACCAAATCCCTAATAATTTTTGTTGCCCTTTTCTCAACTTTTTCCAATGCCAAGATACCTTTTTTGAGATGAGGCAACCACATCTGCGCACAATATTCAAGATGTGGGCGTACCAAGGATTGATATAGAGGCAATAAGATATTCTCTGTCTTATTTTTATTCCCTTTTAAAATTATTTCTAGGGCTGTCAATTGACTTGCGTTAACGCCTGCGATTAATGCAGGACAGGATTAACGCATTAATCGCAGGCATTAATACTGCACTGCCCCTTTGAAGTGCCGCTCTGGTGCTTCAAAAGGGCAGCACAAGCGGAGCCAGGGATCGGCTGGAATCATTTTGATTATGTGCAAACCTCAGGGCTTCTCTACTATTAAAAGGGTTTGCAACCATAGAAATATTGATGCAGCTGTACAGGAAGCCTCTCTAGTGAAGAAATAGCTAATGCTTGCCAACGGATTCTTTTGCGGTGGTAGTCTAAGTCAATTCCCCAAATGGAATAAGCTAAACCAGCAAGGCTATGTCTACACACTAGCAATTGAAAGACAAAACTTTCCATTGTTCAAAGGTACTAACACCCCATCCCTGAAAGACAAAAAAGTTTGTCACAGCATGTACCAGTGTGAACAATGCGTTATTGGCAAAGGTGCTCTCCTGTTAACAACGGGAATGCTGTTCATTGAAGGTAGAAGTATTTTGGCGGCAAAAGAGCTGACAAACAGTGACTATACTGCCTAACTCAGGTGTGGACAATAATTTTTGCCCGGGGGCCACTTCAAACAATTTTGAAGTAGCCCCAGGCCACCCTGGAAGGGGTGTGACCTAAACAGGAAGGGGCAGGGCTACTTTACCCCCAGACCATGATTGGTCTGGGGGTGAGGGAGCCCCTTTGTCCCCCATCCCACTAGGCACCCATGCCCTGGAAGAGGCTTGGCATGCTCCCTCACCCCCAGGCCAATCAGGGCCTGGGGGCAGGGGAGTGTGGGAAGCCTCCTCCACTCTCCCCCCAACCCCCTGCCCTGCGAGCAGCATGCAGCGCTTCAAAGCATCATGTGTTCCTGGCAGGGCGGGAGGAGGGTTCACGCGCTTTCCTGCTCCCAGGCCTTAACTAGCCTAGGGGCGGGGGAGCAGCAGGGCCTCCACGGGCCGAATCCACCCGCTTGGCAGGCCAGATCCAGCTTGTGGAGGCCCTTTTACCCACCCCAGCCTAACTTGACATGGCTGTATCAGTAAAAGCTGTGTAGTATAGGGATGTGTTGGAGTTTTTTCTCCCATGCTCTCAACTAACCTTCCTAAGTCAGTAACACTTTCTAATGTACGCCAGGCTTCAGGGTCTTATGTATAGGAATACATTTCTAGCCCCATTTGGGGAAGAAACACTGGAAAACATGAATCATGACTGAAATACCAGAAGGTAAAAAGAACCCTAACATCATTAGTTTTAAAAATCTTGTCTATCCTGTGGTATCTTGACAATATTTTAAAAGGAGATTCTGTATGTGCTCAAGGGGAAAGCTATCTGCAAATTAGTTTGAGTTTTGCCTTGAAACTATCTATTAATATATATTTCAACTTTTTATTTTCCTTGCTTTTTTAAACACTTCATTTTCCATGAATCTTAGAAACCTGAGTCTCGATTCTCCATTTCCTCGCATCTTGTCTAGTTTTTCACACCAGTTGAAAGTCTTGACCTGGTAGCATTTCATACCCATTTTGCCTTTACTTCTCACTTTCAGTGACTCTGCAGGGTGTAAAATACTGGAGATTCAAGGACACCGACTGGGTTAGAATGTAGGCATGCGGCGGAAATGAACAGAGTGCATCATTATTATCCAACTCCTATACTTTCGCATGAGAATTAGAAACCACATCAAGAGAACAGGAGATGGTCTGATCAAGTCAGAAGAACCAGATAACGATAATGCTGACTAGGAAGGGGTTTCCTGGTCACCTAAAACTCCCAAATGGATCAAAGCAATCCCCCATCCTTCCTTTCCACAGCAGAGAGCAAAACCTGCCCTATCAATGCCAACCAGGCTGTCTGTTTTTGTTGTGTATGTTGCTAAGGAACAGGGCTGTTTTTGCTTATTTGCGTCCCTGGGGCTATTTCACAACACTTTGTAATACACATTGCTCTTCTTGGTTGCACATCTGGTTTGGATTCTAGATTTTAGAATCCCCCACTGCAAACTGAGATTTCAGAATGCATATCTACCATCTAGGCAATCTGCATCAAATATGACCCACCTCAGCATCAGTGAAACGTTTAACCCTCTCAAGTATTTATTATTATTAATCAGGAAAACTCTTCTATTCTAGCTGAATTTTGGAAGTAGAAAATGTGTATCCCTATACATAGTGTACTGTCGGAAACTAGCAGCCCATATTACAGATTTGGGGTCTGGAACCAAGAATACCCATTTCTTCAAGATGTTAAACTTGATGGGAACCGGTTATGCTTCATAAATGCTTGCAGAGAAAAAGCAGTCGGATGTCTTAACTGACCATCTTCCCAGCAGATGTTAGGCAATTTCTTTCACAACTGCTGGGCCTTTTTTCCCCTCCATGAGAAATCGCTCAATGAAAAACAAACTAGCACCACAGGGGTGGCCCTATGTCACTAAAATTGGTGTTGCAGGACACAAAGAGTCCCTGAAACATGTTCTGGAGCAGATATTGGGCCTGAGATAAACCCTAAGATTCCAGTACAGAAGCTAATCAAGGCTCCAGCACAGAATACTCCAGGAATTTGGGCTCAAGTCAGATCCAAAAGTGAAGTTTGCTGCTCAGGAGGCCTGATGTCTATTACAATGTCATTGTGCTGCCAAAGTAGATCTTGAAGAATTTGTCCCTCAGCATCAAATCTTCACACTGCAGCAACCATAAACATGAGATAGATGGATGGAAGTTTGTTATCTGCCAATAATTATCACCGCTCTCCTGCTGCTTGTTAATCAAATTAAAACAATTACTAAATCCCCACAAGAGACACTTTTTAATTTCCCACATTTTGGGGTAGATTGCCTCTCTCACACACACACACCTGACCCCAGCCTAACCTGCCAGAGAGCACCTCTAGCATCACTGGCGTAACCACATAGACCTTATGGCAGTGTAGACCCGGAAGGAAAAGAGATACATTTCAACCGGTCCCTGGAACACCTTAACACACCTAGTGCTCCCCTGACACCATTGCAAGGGTGGCTAGTGCAGCACGAGGTGAGGTTGCCACTGGCTTGCCTATATCTGGCCCCTGAGGCTTGGGGTTCCTCCCTCGCAGAGCATTGGGGATTCAATGCTGGCGCACCAGCCCTGCCCCTGTAGGTCTGGAGCACCATCACTAGCTCCCTGCTTTGAATGGGGGGAGGAACTAGGGTTGCCAGATGGTTTAACAAAGAATACTGAACACCTCCTCCCCCCCCAAAAAAACAGGAAAAAATTCTGTTGAGAAAAAAAAGGGGGAGACCAAAGTTGTTAAGCCCCCCCAAAAAAGAGGGGGGGGACCAAAGTTGCAAAGACACGGCAGGGAAAAATTGTCCCTACTGGGCTTCCATCCGGCGGGAACAGGAAATATCAGACATTTCACATGTTTGGTATTTTCCATTTTTTTTACCAGATAGGGGACCCGAATAATAGACAGGCGAAAACCGGACACCTGGCAACCCTAGGAGGGACTCAAGTCTTGCAGGCCAGAATCAGGCAAGCTGGGGCCAGAAGTGCTGCCACTCCCCTTTTTCCTTCCCCTAGCCAAGGAAACAGAAGCACAGCATTTTTAGCCCCATTTTTGGCCCCACCCCAGAGCCTAGGGGGTGACAAAATCTACTAAGTGTGGGCCCACCTAGGCTCTGGTATGTGAGGGGAATGTGGGGAGTGTCTTTCTGCTTCTCAGTCAGGGGCCACGGCAGTGAGATGGGTGTTTTATCCATTCTTCCTTTTGTGCAGCCCCCAACTGATTTTTTTGTGGATCAGCAGCCCAAGACCCAAAACAGGCTCCCCATCTCTGGGTTAAGGCCACGACAACACTAGCAAGCTTACAGCAGCACACATAAGATTGCCCATATAGCCTCACAGGGCACTCACCCACTTCTGGCTCAGCAAGTTGAGCAGCTGCTGTACAAACACTGGACAATTCACTCTTCCTGCTTTACAGGCATTACAAGACTCACTGGCCCCATCATTACACAGTGAGGCATTGCAGCAGCTTTGCCTTAGTTCCCCCTGGTCCTCTAGTCTACACCTCCGATCAGCTGCCAATGCCCTCCCGGCTGCTTCAGTTATTTAGTGCTCTGGCTAAGTCACAGCTAGTCCCACCCTCTCCAGTACATGTACTTGGTAGCATTTAACATCCATTGTACCTTTATTTCTCACTGTCAATGACTCTGCAAGGTGGCCACAGGCCCTGTCAATTCTATGTTCTCTCCCACATTGGAACCCACCACGCTTTGCGTCCCCTTGACTCTAGCTCTGCCCTGAAGCTCTTTCACTAAGGTTTATGAGAAGTCCTCTGCCCTCCCAACCTTAGTTCCAAGGGTCTACAGTAGCCAGGCCATACACTGGCCCTCTCACTGGCCCCTGGCCCTGGACTCACTTGGACTTCTTCCCCAGTCCTTGCCAAAACAGACCTAGTTCTTTTACTGCACCTGTTTTCCATCAGGTCTTCCAGTGGAGAGACTCCCTGCTGTTCCCTGGGTCTCTTCCTCAGCCAGTCCTTGATAAACACGTCTAGCCTTCAGGGAAATGCAAGTGACTCCAGTTATCTCCTCCCCCAGTTCTCTCTATCCCCATCTGCTGGGCTTTCTTCCTTTTTTAAGTCCCACACCCTGCCCAGGCATGGTGGAGCAGGGGTAACTGAAGGGGCTGGCCAGCTGTTTAAAGGGGCAGGTTGCCCTGTCGTACAATTTTAACATGCAATGCACTTTGTGGTAAACTATCGCCGGAGAGCCCTGAAGTGCAGGGAACATGAAAACTCGGTCCAGTGATCAGCAAAGAACCTGTCAGCTGGGAAGGGCAGATTCAAGAGCTGCCTGCTGATCAGGAGCTTACAGACAGGTGTGTCGCAGAATGAAAGATGGTGGCCTGATGTGGGGGAGCCGTGCCCTCTATGAAGCTGTGCCCGAGTCAGAGGTGAAAGTAAAGTGGTGTGCCCTGGTGTGCCACTTCGATAAGAGCCGACTGTGGGGGGCAGGGCTCCTTGTAGCGTGCTCTCCTAGCCGGGCTCCTGCTGAAGGGTGGCACTGACGGCCCCGTGCATGCAGCCAGGTGAGGCAGGCAGGTGTGAAAGGGGCTGGCAGGAGGTGCGCTGTAGGGGAGGCCTGTGGGACGAAGCCAGGGGATCGGAGTGGCAGGTCTGGAGGGTTTCTCATACTGCTGCTGGTTTCTCTGCAACAGTGCCCCCTACACAGCTGGCCCCCAGCTCCCCTGTGGCAATACAGTGAATAGGAGCAGCAAAATAGGGACCCATCCACCAGACAGATATAGGTAACCCGGCGGGAACCAGGATTGCCCCTGCCACCACCTACTTCCCCAGGCCTCCTCACTCCCACCTATATGCACAACCCAGCCCCCGGCCCTGAGCCTCACCTCACACCCCCAGCCTCCTGCCTCAGCTCCTGCTCCCCTCCACATGCCCCAGCCTGAGCATCTCCCCCACGTCTCCTGCCCTGACTCCCGCATCCCCACATCTCCTGCCCTAAGTCTCCCCCCACACTCTCAACCCCCCCCGCCCTTACTCTTGCACACCCCACATCTGAATCCTCTGCCCTGAGTTCCCCCACACTGAATCCCACATTTAAAATTTTTACAGGTACTGTTGTAAAGCAACACTCCAACCTCTTGCCCTGAGCCCTCCTTCCCCCACCAGGGACGGTTGTGATAGGACAGTATCTATAAGAAATTTAAATTACTTTCACCCCATAACAAAGGCATTTAATTTAAGCACCTGAGTTCTGAATTCTCAACCAATTCTCCAAACTCTTTTTAAATTTCGCCCATCACTAGCTTTGAATGGACCTACACAAAGCAGTAGGCTAGGAATTAGCCAGCTCACAACTTCAAGTCGATCAGGTCATTTTCAAATGAAACTTTCAGCGTGTACGTGATTCAGTACCTAATCCAAGCCGGCCACAACACGCAAGAGCACGGCAGCCAGGGCAAGCTCATGTTCATCATTCTTCCGTAGTCCAAAATGTGCCTATCAGGTTACCCGTAATAAATTCACAGCAAACCTAGGAACTTGTGTGTAATTTCATCAATTGGACAGGAGACAATACAGCTGTGAAATTTCTCCCCCCAACAGAAACCTAACAGCATTTGAAAGAATTCTACAGCCATGTGGCCAGCTTTGGTGACCTTACACGGCACAGAAAGGAATATTTCTTCACAATGTGTAGTGCTGAAGTGAGAGATCGGAAGACTAAGATTGAGGATCTTGAGAGTTCCCCTGTGCAACAGAGACGGAAGAGGAAGGCAAACATCAGTGTCTTAAAGAACACCAGAGGGGGAGTCAAAAGTATCAGCGTGTTCAGTGATTCAAGCAGGCGACCAGCAGCAAGAATCAGTACATGATTTAGGCTTTGTCTACAGGTAACAGTTTAAAGTGCTCTCACTTGATTTGCTTGGGGGAGAGGGGTGTTTTTTCACACCCCTGAGACAGAAAGTGGCAATGCTGTAAAGTGCCAATGTAGACTTGGCCTTAAGTAAATGACCCATTTTATAGAAGGGCATAACCATCTCCATGAGTTGTTAAAAACACTTTGATGTGCCCACATGTAAAGGCACTATTGAAATCAGTCTCACAGGCAGGGAAGGTGAACCAGGCCAATAGCCTCTTGATGCCATTGAAGATACATACTAGAGAAGCCAGCCACTGATTTAAAATTAAAAAAAAAAGTTTAAGGGGAAGAAGAACATTAAAGAGGAGCACATGGAATAAGAGAACCAGAGCTGAAAAGAAATCAGAAGGGGTGCATCTACACTGCACTGTAACTTGAAATAATATACGCAATTTGAACTACACAAATTGCATTTCTTATTTCAGTGTTATTTCGAAACAACTTATTTTGTCATTTGGTGCTGTCTACACTGTGCCAAATTTTGAAATAAAGTGCTATTCCAAAATGTCCCTTACCCCTTGTAGAACAAGGTTTACAGGGACATCAGAATAGCGAGCCTGAAATAAAGGCTTGACTGTGAAGATGCAGGATAGCTATTTTGGGATACTTCGGTATCCTGAAATAGCGTTGTAGTGTAGATGTACCCAGGTAGTCTAAAATATAAACATTTTAGCAGTGAGGAAGGGCAATCAGAGAATCAAGCTACCAAAGGAAGTGATGGATTCTCTTGAAGAATTCAGAACAAAACTGGATGCCTTTCTTGGAAGACATGCTTTAGTCAAACAAAAGGGAGTCAACAGAGGAGTAACCGGATGAAATTTTATGACCTGGATTATACAGGAGGTGAGACTGGATGATTTCTCAGAACCTACCAGAAACTGAACCAAGATTCAAGAAGCAGGGTAAACTAGGGGGAAATTCTAATCTGGATCCAGACTTTCCAACTCAGAATCACCTCCAGTCAGAACCGTGTTGAACAAGACATGGCAGGAAATACTCTAGCACTGAAAGGGGGATGGGCTGAATGGACAGATCTGTCTCTTGCTGTCTGCCTTCTTTGATGGTTGTCATCTGTTCGGTGACACTCACTGATAGAAAAAGGTCTCTGGCATTTCACAGTGCTGCTATTTGTAGTGTAGAGTCTAATAATGCTTCAAACCTGGACACAGAACATTAAGAACAAATTTAGTTAAAGCGTGCTTACAAGGGAAAACGTACGACCTTGTACCAGCTGTGCATGAAAAACCCACAGCTCTGCCTCGTCTATTTGTGGGTTTATTTACAAGTTAAGAAGTGAAATGCTATTCTGGGGGTGGTATGTGCACCTTGCCAGGTGGCATCTTGGCAAGATAGCTGCTCAGTGTCAGCAGACAGTCCTCAGCTTCCTCTCCAGGCATGTTTGTCTATTAATATTTATGTAGCAAATAGACAACCTGATCCTCTTCCCACTGAAGCCTCTGCCAGAACTTCCACTATCTTCATTGAGAACAGGATCAGAGCGATAGCTGGCTGCCTTCAAGTCACGTTCATGAGACTGGAGTTGGCCTGGTCCTGCTAACCCTAATTGAACATACACTTCTAATTCTTTCCAGTTGCTTTCCTTTGGCTCCAGTACTCAGGAATGATGAACATCCACGTCAAGGTGTAATGGGAGAGGTGGGGAGCCATTAAAAAGGAAATTCCTACAGCTGTCTTACAAGCCCTCTCTTACAAGGGGAAAACAGAAGGGGGCTACAGTGGAGGGGCCTGAGAGGCTGCAGAGTTTGGAGGCAGTGCTGCCTCTCTGCTCTGCAGATTGTAGATTGCCATAGGGATGGGAACCCTGTTCTGCAGTGAGCCGGGAGCTGTACAGCAGGGTGGCTCCCCAGTGTGCCAGCCCTCTTTTCATGTAGCTATGCTAATGCACCTCAGTAGCAGACCTAGAGGGGACTCAGAGGGAGGCTAACCAGCTCCCAGCAAAACTGCCTCCATGTGGAAATCCAGATGAGAAGAAGAGGGCAATGTGTTGAGAGAGGCACCTCTTGCTCCATCTTCTCCCACCCGCAGCCAGTTACTCCAGAAATCTGCCGTGCGCTTGGTCAGGAGCATCTTTGAGGGGATGGGTGTTGAGTGGGCCAACAAGACAGAAATGGGAGTGGGCCAATAATACAGAAATGGCAACTCTCCTCTTCAGGCCTGCCAATGGGAGTGGAAAAGGGGGCAGTTACTCTGCGTCCTGGTGATGCAAATATAGCCCGGGATTAAATGCAAAATCCGGTCCCATGCAAAATCACCAGGACACAGAGCTTCATTTGCAACTTCGAATGCCTGCGTTAGCCTCCCTAGTTCGAACTAGGGGGCTAGTGTAGACATACCCATAGAGCTATTATCTTAGAACCTTAGCTCTTAGAACCTTGTGGCTACGTCTACACTGGCGCTGTTT
>JANRFK010004893.1:46948215-46968690 GCA_030068395.1 Apalone spinifera
TGTAGACGCAGCCTGTGTGTGCAGTTCTCCAGGAGAAAATCTAGGTCTTTTGCCTTGCAGGGGCAACCACCTGTCCCAACAGAGATCAGCGCTGCTAGGAGCTATACAGATAGCAAGAGATAATGCCTCCTCCAAAGAGCCTCATATATGGTCTATGAAAGACTCAGAGTAATCCACAGTACTAGGTTTCCTCTCTGTCTTTCTCTCCTTTTCAGGAAGGGAAAGAAGAAAACAAAGCCTTCATAACATTGAGCCAAAACTTTCTTTGACAGTGTGGTAAATCCAGAATAACCCAGGGGTTAGCACTGCCAATTCCAGGCTCTCTCCCCTTTTTTCCTTCTGGAGTGGCCGTGCCTTTTATTCTGCTTCCCTGCCCATAGTCTTTCCCCCAGTCCTCCTGGGAATGTTCTGAACAATCTACTTCCACTAAAAGCGAAGCCCTGCCCAGAATGCTAGCCTCCTGAGGCAGCAATCTCCCTGTGGCCTTTCAGAGAAGCAGAGTGCTTATTTGCTTCTCCTGTTCACAGCGGCCCTTGGTGCTATGGGTTTCTTATCCAGATCACACTGTCCCATTTATTACCGGTTTTTGTCAGTTGCAGTGTGCTCAGCACAGCACAAGATAAAGGTGATTCCAGAAGGGAGGGACTTGGTTTCATTGATGAAACGGGTGAGGACAGATATGGCAAGCGGCAGAGGTCTTGTGTGTGGATCGGGGAAATCTAGATGGGAAGAGATTGCAGTAAGCTAGGGAGAGGATGAGACAAGCCCCAAGACACGTAGATACAGAAAACAAAACCACATGGGACACAGACTTAAATCTGGAAGGACAGATAACTAATTCTAGATGGACTTCCCAGATACTCTAGCCCAGATGTAAACTAGAGGCTCACGCAGCAAGATGTGCTGTTTAGAACATACTGTACGCCAACCAGTTTGGCTAAAGCAGGGATCAGAGCCAACACTATGTGCTGGAGCTGCAGAGTACTGAATGTTCATTCAATACACATGGTTATGGAATGCATACATGCTAGGACGAAGTGCTTCTCAGAGCTTATATGACCTTGGACAGCAATATCCTCTTAGAGCCGAGAATTTTTCTATTAGGAAATGTAAGTATTGTATAAGAGTACAGCTGGTCCACATGCTGTTCCCGATGCAAAATTCTGCACTATGCCATGCCAGACAAAACTCGGAGTCTGAAGACATCCATTTTTTTTTAATTCCATGAGTGCTCGTGTGTCTCTTTCTGCCCTGCTGTTCTCTAGGGCTGAGCTGGCATTAGAAAGTCCCTCAAGACTCCTTTATGAATACTGCCAACTGGCAGTGCCCCTCCGGCTTCCCTGGAAATGCCAAGCTGGCTGCAGCCGCAAGGAAATCCACCAGGAAAGACATCAAATCCCTTACTTCCAATGAAGGCATTTCCCCATCACACGAGGCCAACAAGGTCCCAAGCAGGTCAGCATGGAACTTCAGTAAGGGCCTGCCAATGCTGGTGTCATTTTTTAAAATGTCTTGCTTTATTGGATCTTCACTTATCAAACTTGGGTGCCACCAAATTTTTCCAGGTAGGAGGAAAGGCAGTTTGGGGAACCAAACAATGTGCATTGCTGACCTTCATGCCTGGCTCTGAGAGGCGTTTGATTTGTATTCATGGCTGTACGTGTACGTTCAGGGAAACTCTACATTGTTCGAGCCAGTTGTATGGGACCAGAGTACAAAGAGGAGCCCGACTCAGTGTTTTTGGTTCTGGCATCCAGCAAGCCACAGGGTTTGAAAAGAGAGCCAAGTCAATTGCCTAGCTTGGCTGTACGAACCAAAACACAAGCCCAGCCACTGGAAGTGATTATATGCACATGAAAAGAAAAATATATAAAATGATACATACAGTTCTTGTAACTTCCAAGAATTGACGCCAGAATATCTTCACTGGCTTGGGCCTTCCCTGGCTCAGTCTCAGTGCACACAGAGCAGAGCTGGGGCTCATGCCGAGGTTTTCATCAGATTAACCCCTCTGCAGAGGTCATAGGGTCTACTTTCATAGGACTCTAAGACCGAATTCCTCTGTAAGCCCCTAGGGATACTACGTTCTAGCAGACTGCTATTTGAATACATAATTGCATTCAAATAGCAAATACCCTTAAAGCTGGTATAGAAGATGCTATCACTGCTCATGGAAGAAAGAAGTAAATTGAATTTAAGTAAGATTAGAAATCTCAGGGAAGTATTTACAAGAGACTCACAGTGATGCCAATTCAGATATTTCTTGGGGGAGGGAGGCAAATTCTGGTTCCCTCTTGCCCCATGCTGATAGGGTCCCCGGGTCTTCCTTAGCTAGAGAGTCTCCCCTTTGTCTAGCCCACCTTGTATTAAGCGGGTTCCGCTTGGAGTCAAGCAGTTGGCAAAATATCCTGCACTCCACACAGGAACAGACTTCCAGTAGGCCAATTCATTTGGCCCAGCCAACCAGGCCCGGCCAAAGAGTTTGCAGGGCCCAAGGTGGCATGTTGTGGTTGGCTGCACCACGTGGCCGGGTGGCTCCCAGACGGGGCAGCGAGCGAGCAGCCAGGCGGGCGGGCGCCGGGCAGCACAGGGCCCAAGGCAACTATCTTGCTCGCCTAGCCTTAAGGTTGGGCCTGCAGCCAATCCTCCATCTGGATGGAGTCAAATTTTAGTAGTGCTGCAGCTACACAACAAGGCTCTGAATCGCTCCGGCAGCAGAGGTGCTAATTTAGTATGGAAACACAGCTGGAAAATTATTTTGCCGTGGGCCCTGCAACCGAGCTCTCTAATGTGTGGAATTTGGGGCATGTAGAAGAGCTTTGGGGAGGGGGAACTTGCTTTCCCCCAGCTTCCATCACTGCTTCTAAAATTGTGCATCCTGCACAGACAAGCAAAAAAAGGTCAGAATCTATATGTGATCCACTGACAAAGGGGGTTTGCCCTAAAAATGTGGGCCTTTAGCTCTTTAAAAACAAATTGGAAGCCTCTACTCTGCATCCATTTACTTAATTACATTTAATTAGGAAGATTAGACCTCAATGGACAATTGTGTCACTTTATAAAATCAACAAAAAAATTAAATATGAGCATTTCTTGGAGCAAAACTTGATGTTAATAAAGTACTTTTCATTGCGAATATTTGATCCCTTTGGTAGTGATTTGCCATTGCCCAGAGATCAGGAAGATCTGTTATACCCAATTCGTTACATTTTACATTATTAAAATGCAGAGCTACATAAAAATTGCTTTAGAAAGTGCTTCAGTATTGGCTTTATTATTTTACTACACTTTAGGACAGTAATGGGGCTTTTTAAAAATCATACGTGACAATGTGATGATCTGGGTATTTGGTAGGAGGGTTTTTTTTAAGACACCTGTGTAAAATACCCATACCGAGCATCCACTTACAAAACAAATAAGTTTGATTCAATAATCAAGGTGCAGTTGACAGAAAACAGATCCAAACTATGCACATTCCATTCCAACTATGGAATCCACAATGATTATTAAAAGTGAAATTTTCACATCGGATAAAAAAAAAACCACCTGGGTCTTTAAAAAAAACCATGGGTACTTTTGAAGTATTGTATTTCACTCAGCATGGCCAGCAGGTGAAAAGAAATGAATCACTTTCACTTTCTGATCAGAGTCCTTTTAATGAATCTCTGTCCCAAGGTGGTGACAAATTTCAAGTGGTGGCTTTCCTGTGCTGCAAGGAAATGCAAGACGAAATCTGCAATTTTCATTTTAAAACCTTCATCATGACATTGTCACAGTATTTATATGTGAAACATTTTTTTTTTGGCAAAACCCAAACGTTGGCTATTAAATCACTGATGATGACCCTTGCAGACCTCTGTTTTTCAAATGTAAGACTGCCTAGAGTACAAAAAGGGTTCCGAAAGGTGAAAGGAGCTAGGTCAGATAAACAGCTGGTGTCAATCAGCACAGCGCCATAGATTTACACCATTTGATGTGGCCCAGAATTTTTCCTGGTTTTGCTAGGTTTTCGCTGCAGAGCCATATGAACATAGTGGCACCTACAAATCCCAACTGAGACTGGATCCCATTCTGCCAGGTTCTGTACATGCACATAATAAGAAACAGCCTTTGTCTGGAAGTGCATTCATTCTAATACATGACAGACAAAGGAGTGGGAGAAACAAAGCATGACCATACCCCTTTCACAGATGTGGAATCTAAGGGAGGGAGAGATTAGGGGCTTTGCTTTCAAAGTGTCTGAGCACCTGTATACCATAGGTGGCTTGTGGGGCAAGTCCCTCACACTCATCCTACAACAGTAGCTTCTGTCCCAGGGAGCTGGGCCTGTCTCCCTGCTCTCCCCACTTCCAGATTTGGAGGAGCAGAGCTGCACAAACTGGGGCCATTCTCCACATCACCCTGCCTCCTTCCTGATCTGGGTGCCAGCAGGCCAAGTCTCGAGCTCTCCCTTCCCTACCTGCCATCAGGAACCAATTCTTTCCCCTCACACACACTCTCTTTACCCTTCTCCCAGGACTCTCACCCTGTCACAATGAACCTCCTCCTCTACTCTGTACTGTTCCAGCTCCAGCTCCATCTTAACCCCCTCCCAGGAAGCCCCTCAACAGGTCCTTCTTACTCATCTGCTGGGGTTTGTGGACATCACTGCGTGCCTTCCTCTGTGACCTGCTCCAGACATGGTTCTCCAGCCTTCCTGCCCAGTGGAGCCTCCTGCAACCACACTTTTCAAACTTCAACCTTCCCAGGAACCACTGCTTCGGAGACCGTGCTTATGCTGGAACTGAGAAGTCTACCTCCAGCTACCAGGATTCCAGCACACAGGTAGGGACTTCTTAGCTTCACAGCCTGACCTGCCTGTTCCTGGCTTTGGTAACTTGGACAGAGGGCTTCACCTGCCAAACAGGGCATGTGTGGAGGAAGTGTGGTGGCTCAGAAAATGGCAAGCCAAGATCAGTTGGGCGGTTGACCCCCCTGTAGCCCTAGCCACCTACATCTTCAGAGCCCGCTGCTGTCATCTGGAATTATAGGTACTCCACACATCTGAAAATCAAACCCTAAATGACCTGCCCAGCATTACACAACACAGGCGCCAGCTTCCTCCTCTCCCTGGAGGAGTGCTCAATCCCCATTCAGCATCAGGCTCTGCCTCCACTCCAGACCTTCCTCCCAAGGCTCCACCCAGGACCCACCTCTTCCTGTTCCTCCTCTACACCCATCCTATCTTTTCCCACCCAGTTCTGCTCCTCCACCTCAACCCCTAGCGCCTCCTGCATGCCACTAAAGAGTTGATCATAGCAGACAGAAGGCCCTGTGTGGGAGGGGGGAAAACTGAATGCTGGTAGATGTTAAGTGCCTTCTAATTATTTTGCATGGGTTCCCCAAGGGTAGAACACCCATGGAGATGGCCCCTATATAATGCAGGAAATATATGGCAGAAACAAGAACTGAACCCAGATCTCCTAAATTCAGCTGAGCGTAGGATAGCTCTTCAGTTCTAGATATGCTAATTTTGTGTATGTTGTTCATACCTCCCCAATAGCTAAGTGTATACAGGACCGGCTTTAGAAAGTCCAGGGCCCAATTCGAACAGTTTCGATGGGGCCCCAGCAGCCAGAATTTTTTTGTTGAGAAAAAAAAAACAACCAAAAAAACCCCCCACTGCACACAAAAAAGGAGTCACAGCCCCTTTAAATCCCCAGCTACAGGGCAGAGTCATGTCCTGCCTTCCCGCCAAACCCCGGGGCCCCCCGCCCCCCCTCGCGGCACAGGCAAACCCCTGCGCTCAACTCACCCCTCCTGCAGCGCAGGGAAGCCGCCAAGCTCCTCCTCCGGGGCCGACGCCCCCTCCTGCAGGGTGCCCGGCATGCCAGCACACTTCCGGCTTTAGGGCGCAGGGCCCTCTTAAGCGCGGGGCCCGATTTGGGGGAAATCAGTCGAATCGGCCTAAAGCTGGCCCTGAGTGTATAATCCCTTGGCTTTGCAGCTGGTCATGTCCAAAGGCAGTTATCACTGTTCAAAAGTGAACACACCTTCTTGCTTCTTATTAGACCAGTGCAGGAACTGGAATTTCCATTTTTGTGAGAAATGCCACACTGTCTAATGATTCTGTTCCGAATCAGAACAAAATCAAAAACCCTCCCTGAAAGGTTTCATTTAATTTAAAATCTTTTATTTTTATACTAAATTTTTTAATAAATCTGTTTGAAATGGAATGTTCCTTTCTGAACGTGTCAAAACTGAATTTGACCTAATAAAATGTTGTTGTAATCTCCAGGTGTCCACCAAATGTTTCAGTGTTGATGAAAAGGCATTTTCTGATGGAAAAGCATTAACTTGGAAAACGCTAAACCAGCCTGAGATCCCACGTCCCTGGTGCAGCTCTGCCTCTAAGAGCAGTACCTGAACCATGCACACAGTGTAGTATGCCAAGCCTAGAGAAGGTGTATTATGTTCACCTTTCACTCTGAATTTTCTTATTTTACTGATATGTATCAGAAATCTAATTTTGTTAAAATAATCTCAGTTTTAGTGAGTCATTTGATCTGTGAGAATATTTTACTACAATTTGTAAACAGTGGAGTCTGGTTTGCATGTAAGAGCTAGTAAAGATACACCTCCAGCTACTGGTTTTACACTTCCTTTCTGTTTCTTACTCACAGCCTTACCTATAAGAGCAGGAACTGCATAGATTTGGAAACCAAAGCACTTTCAGGTGTCCCACCTCACTCTCTAAACCCGAGTGATTTCTAAACTAGCCCCTGGGGGTGAGCAACTCTCTCTTCTAGGTCTGAGTGAGCAGCAAACCAGTATGGTGTCAAATACCAGTCTCACTTACACATGTGGAATTTAATGATGGACCATTCCTGACAGGCCCAGGTGCTGAAATTAGGAGTGCTGCCACACATTACTTGACATCTTTTCCATCATATACAGTGTTTACAGTTTGGTTCCATGGCGCTCAGCACCCCCACAATATTAATTGTTCCACCACCCCTGTTGATGGGGCAGATTCTGCCATCCTAATTCACTCGTGCGAAAAGCACCACTGAAAGCAGCAGAGTAAGGTGCGAAAAGCACCACTGAAAGCAGGCGTGTAGAGTAAGGTGCGACTCAGTACAAGTGTAGGTGGATCATGGTAGAAACTATTCAACAACATCTGGGTTCAAAGAGACACTGAAAACTTTAAATATCTATTTAAAGCATCCCATTCCTGTTTTGATTCCACCGAACTGAGCGGTAAATCATGCCAGAATTGGCTTTGTGTAATTGCCGATACATTTCATTGAAAGAGTCTAGCTGGATCAGGGCCATCCTTTGGATTTATGGGGGCCTACACAGTACTATTAAACTGGTGCCCCTATGTCCGATGGCAGCCTGGGGAGGACAATGATATTTTAGAGATGTGAATTTATCATCTTCAGCAACACAGGAATGAAATATTTTTTTAAACAAAATTTCAACTGTCGACTAACGCAGTAAATTCAAAAACTGTCAGTATATACCTGGGGTTGGCAAATGTCTGTTAAGTAATTTAATTACCATGTGAATGGCTCTTTCACAGGTTCTGTGTTCTGCTAACAGGTCTGTCAGGCTTTTTCACTTGTAAGTTAACTAGACCTTCTCCAGAGGAAGCAGAGCCACAGAACAGGCAGAGGGGGCAGCAGATGGGTAGACATTAAGACCCAGTGGTGCCCCATATTTTTGGGTGCCCTACCCCTGTGATTCCCAACCACTTTTTTTATACTGCAGACCAGCAAGCTCATTCAAAACCTTTTGGCAGGACAGGATAGAAACATTTGCATATTCATTATGAGAATTCATTTTAAGTGGTCACGTGTTCTTTTGCATTGCATATGAAGGCACACAATGAATAACCCACCACTTCCCCAAGTTTGCCCGCTTTATGAAGGCCATCCCTCACGCCTCATTCCTTTCGCTTCAGGAACATCCCCACAGCCCCCGGACACTGGCCCCCAAGCTGTCCTCATCCCCACCTCCAGCCCCTCAGCGCTGCCTAGGGCGAGCCCAATCCCCGCCTCACTCTGCCCCAACTATTGGCACCAAGCCCTGGTGTGCCCAGCTTCCTGGCCTGAGGCCCCACACTGTCACTTATCAGCCTGGGCAGTAGGGTACTCCAGGAGCTGGAAGGGGAAGTGGAAGAGTAACTTGTGGCTGCAGCTGCCCAAGCCCACCAGGATCACACTGATGGAACTGTTGCTCTCACCCACCACCACCACCACCACCACTCCCCCTTGCCTCACAGCTTCCCGTACGAGTGGCACCCGGGGGCCATAGACATGCCTCAGCTTAGGGGCCTAAAAGGGCCCCTCAAGAAGCAAAGACTGGCGGACATCTGGTTCCGTGTATGTGCTCCACGGCTGGCTAGCGCTGCTCTTCTGGATCTCGTGGAGTGGCCTGTGCCATGGTCAGGCGGTGCCTTCCCCAGGGCTGGGCCAACTCCTGCGAGGCATGAGACACCTCCTGTCCCTTGTGCCCTGTGCTGCTTGGGTCTACACACACACAGGCCCAGCACATGCCCCCAGACCACATGCCTGCTCCTCCACTCACCATGCACTTCTCCAGCGGGCAGGGCTAGGGCAGCAGGGTGTGGCCTGGCAGCGTGTCACGGTCCGGCAAACAGCTGTTCGTGGCCCACCACTGGTCCGTGGACCAGTGGTTGGGAACTGCTGCCCTACCCAACTGGGTATTCTGCATATGGGTAAGGATGGCTCTGGAGCAGGACTAGTACAAATGGGACCCTTCTTATGAGAGTCCAGCATTTCTGGGTCTGACTGGCAACCTCCTCTACATGCTGCAGAAAAAAGCATACTGTCTGGGTCCAGCCCTAGAGCAACTGAAGCAGGAAGTGAGCAATTACAAAAAGAGAAGATTTGTCCCAAAGCAGTTTGTCTCTTCCTAATGGGGAGATTGTGCTTAGTGATTAAAGCACAGACCTTAAGAGCAGGAGACCTGTCCTCTAATCCATTCTCTAAAATGAACCACCAAGACACTAATCTGTGCCTCAGTTTCCCCATCCACCAAATGACTATTATAATACTCTTCTGTGATAGGGTGTTCATACCTCACTAGCCTGGAAAGCATTAATAAAACTCAGCTGGGACCAATTTACCTGATAGGCCTCACCTGAGGGAAGATTAATATTGATAGGCAATCCCTGATGGAGAATGGAGCCTGGCTGAGCAGGAGGAGGCAGGACTGGTACAAGGCCAAGCAGTGAGGACAGAAGGAATCTGCATTGTGGAACCCAGAGGTCCTTCTCTGGGATTACAGGCTATATCAATATTGCTGACTTGGGCTCTCAGGGCCCAGGTTCAGAAGCTGTTTAATTCCGAATCAGGGTTGAACCTGGCCTCCTTGACTCTGACCCTAACCCTAACCCCTCTCTCTTTGGCAGTTCCCAGGACACACAATCTCTCTCTCCTACTCTTCCCCCTCCGCACCCCTACAGGACTCTCAACCACCTCTACATCTCACTGCAGTACACCATCATCACTGGAGGCAACCTAACCTCTCAGATACCTAAGGTCACAGTTCAAGGCAACTGCTCCTGTTTTTTCCCCTCAGTGCTTCAGCAAAGGCATCCACTCCTGGCTTTCAGCTCCTCAGCTGTCCTCTCTTGAGTGAGACACATCTCTCTTCCTTCTGACTAGAATATTCTCTACTTGGACAGTTCCCTCGCTTTCACTGTGTCATTCCCTGGCAGTGAATTTGCCTTGGACACCTGCTAGCTTTCTCGTCAGAGACAATAACGGATGTAAGTTATACCACACATTTCTTTATCAGCAAGTCTACTTTATTCTTAAGGCATAATGCACTAAAAGGCAAATATGAAAACCAATAAAAGAACATACACACGGGCTAATTAACTTACCAGAGGGTCATCCCAATTCTCACATGGGCTCTGGCAGGTGAAGGTTTTTAATATCTCTCCTCCTGCTCCCCCCACAGAAACACACACTCCTACGGAAGCATCCTTGTTCATCACAGCTTCAACTCCAAACAAGCACACTCATAACTTGCTCAGTACACTCTGTATGCCGTTCAGGGAACTCTGAATGGGAGTTTTCAGGAGAAGGTAGTTAGTATATAAAGACATCTCCTTCTATATAAGTGGGCAACCTGCAGCCTATGGACCACATATAGCCCATGGGGGTTCTACATGTGGCCCATGAGACATTTTGTTTACTGTTGCCTACATGCAGAGTTGCCAGATTTCCGTCCATGCAGTTTTTTCTCTAGCAGTGTTACTAAAAATGACATGCACATAAAGCAAAGGCACATGGAGTGAGGTGCATGCTGATGGCAGTCTAGGCCTCATCCATCCAGTCAAAGTGCTGATATGATTCAATCAGCACAACCTGAAAATTCTAGGTATGCTCATGCACTTAGCAAAAACTACTCTATTCTGGAAGAACATCTTGGTTATGACAATCTTGCGGCCTGCTGAGATGAAGGAAGGCCATTAGCCTAGGTTGCCCTAGGAAATCAGCACTTCGACTAGGGCATATCTCCAAAAGGTTGGCTTTGTAAGAGGAGAACTTGCATTGCTTTCACCTCAAGCTATTTCCTAAGGAAATCCACTTCATGCCTATTGTTCTAAAAAGACCTTGGAACTTCCTTATACCTTCCAGAGACTGCATTAATCTTGTCTTTGCGCTAAAGAAGTTCTGCAGAAGCACACAACAGTACATAAGCATTTCCATTTTAATACAATGAACTTTCAATAAAGTTATTCTTAAACCCAGACACTGTTTGTTCAGGATCTTGTCAATACTTCAGTATCACTGCTGCTTAATCTATTCTTTATCCTATTAAAAATTTCCATTGACACTGGAGCAAAGCTCCTCCTCTTCAGTGTGCCAACTTGTTTAGAATAGACCATCTGATCCACTAACACTTGACTGATGGAGAATGGGCAGGATAAGGTCAGTATGCTGGGTACGAGGCTCATCTTTCACCTATTTACACTGCTCTAGTCCCACTCTCTTTAGTGGAGTTACTCCGGAGTTACTTTGGTGTACCTGGGACCAACCAACATTGCACCTGGGGAATGGAGGGTTGCTGGATAATTGAATTTGCTGGATAACAAAGCTTATTGTTCTGCCCCTGGCCCTACTAATAGATCTGGCTCCCAGCAGCTCAAGGCAGGCTGAGTGGAAAGGAGGTGCCTGGTGATGATGTCAGCTATCAGCGCCAACCATCAGAAGCTCCTCACTGGTGGGCTGGACAGGCATGAGTCAGGTTTGTGTACCCGAAGGCATGGCAAGGGTGCCATTTATGGGGGGCTGGATAGACAGTAGCCCCCACCCCCAAGTTTGAACCCCTGGATTTCATACTTGAAGTCTGCTTAAAGCCCATGTCTTGACTCCAGTGGCAGTTCTTAAATGCCACAGAGTTTGAGCTGCTTGCAGCTTTGCCTTTTGAGCAGGGAGTTTGTTATAAAAAGAGGAAGATGGGGTGATTAAGACTAACAAAAGGCTGGGCATTCAAGCAATTGCAGAATCACTAGATCATCATGAAAACATTGCCAGGTCCTCCACTTAAAAGATGGGGGGAGAGGGGAGAGCAGGAATGAGTGTTGTGCTGCCGGGACTTGCATTTGGACCTCTGCTGTTAAACTTCTCATAAATGTTCTTGAAAAGGGGGTAAACAGTGGCTAATCCAAAGCTGACTGCAAAGAGTTACAAAGGGATATCACAAAGCTGGGTGATTGGGCAACACAATGGCCAATGGAATTCAGTGTTGATAAATGCAAAGTAATGTACATGGGAAAATATAATCCTAACTATAGATACAAAAGTTATGGGTTCTAAAATATCTGTTACAACTCAAGAAAGAGATCTTGGAACCTTGTGCACAGTTCCCTGAAAACATCTGTTCAATGTGCAGTGGAAGTCTAAAAACTAAAAAGCTAATAGAATATTGGGAATCATTAGGAAAGAAACAGACAATAAGACAAAATACCATATTGCCTCTATATAAAGTCATTGTACGCCCACATCTTGAATTCTGTATGTAGATCTGGTCACCCAATCTAAAAAAGTTATATTAGATTTGGAAAAGATAAAGAAAGGGCAACAGAAATTCATATAAGAAGAGATTAACAAGACTGAGACTTTTCAGCTTGGAAAAAAAATGTCAGTGGAGGGCTATGTTAGAGGTCTAGAAAATTATGAATGGTGTGGAAAAATAGAATAAGGAAATATTATTCATTCCTTCACTAACATAACACAAGAAGATGAACCAATTAAATCTATAGGTAAAATTTAAAACACAGAAAAGAAGCAATAGGAGATGGATCATGATGATTACCTCTTCTGTTTATTCCTTCTGAAGTATCTGGCATTGGCCACTCTTGGAAGACAGGATACAGAGCTAGAGCAACCGTTGATCTGACCCAGTATGGACGTTCTGATGTTCTTCTATAGAGCTGAAATGTATCTGCCCCTTGCTGTAATCCACTAGACCCCACTCTTCTTCCAGAGCTGAAATAGAGCCCAGGAATCCTGATGGGGATTCTCTCTCTATATATATATAGAACTTGTAACAAAGTAAGAATATATATTAAAATTTTAAGGGTAAACAGTGTCCTATAAGTGACTTGCCACAAGATGTCAGAATATCTAGTGTCAGAGCTGAGTGGATCTAATATTTAATTAATTTTCTTTATTTTATATAGGAATTAGATATAGTGTTCCTGTCAACTAACTGCTAAGTTGCCTGCCAAAAAAGTAGAGTTCTCCTGTGCCTTAATATCCCCTGGATAGAGAGGATGTGTGTGTGGGGAGGAAGGGCGGATGGGGTTGGTTGGTGACCCTTCCCCCCGCCATTTGGTGCTTGGCTTGTACTGAGAATGCTCAGTAACACTGCTGATGCCTCTGTCCTCAGTCTGTTCCCCTCTTGCTCTCACTCTCTCCCCCTGCCCATCCCCCCCGCCATCCTGGCATGCACAGGTCCCAGAGACACGGCAAAATTGTAGCTGGGGGCAATGCCAGTTAAAGTTTTCTGGTTTAGCGAGTGCTGGATAACAAAGCTTTCACTGTATACTGCCGTGGAAAAGTAGGCCTAAAATATATAAATACACTGAGAGATTCTCGAGAAACATTTCTAACATTCATATTATTTTTCAATTCAGCAAAGAGCTATTGGAGCTCTATAAGCTTTATTATATGGATATGGCAACTCGTGTGATTTCTTGAAGATTTCATACAAAATCTAATTTAGATGAGAAGTGTTTTAGTGAGTGTGCTTTGCCTGTCTAAATAGAAATATTATAGTAACCACTTAAAAGGTAATTGATAAATGCATAAAATTACTGCCGTTCAAACTGCAAATCAGTTAGCAAAATCCAATGAAAGTTAAAACATTTTATTGCATTAAAGACATAAATGCATAAATTTACAGGGAATAGCAATGAGACATTTGGCAGTTTTCCATTGTATTTACTTAAAGGTGATAATGCCTTTAAAAAGCACTTGTAGCAGAATCTGCATTGAGCTCTACTAAACCTGTACACATTTATTAGCACAAGCTTTTAGGCTGTCTCTCCCATGAAGCAAAGCCTTTTTAATTTCTGGAAGTTAAAAACAAGACAGTAATAATACATCATTTGGAGACACCAGAGAGGGGTTGATGGGAGAGCTATGTTAACATGGCATTTTTGCACTACAGGAGTGGTTCTATAGCCGCTACTCCAGATATTCTAGGCCTTTAGCTTTTATGTAATTAATTAAAACGGGCTGAAAAAACTTTAGGAATGTCCACAGTATTTTCATTGAAACATTAATGAAAAACGGAAGTGTTAGTGCTTTTTGAAAAAAATCTCTATCATTTCTACACTAGTTGTAGGGTGACCGTATTTCCCCAAGTGAAAATGGCACCCCGCATGGGGCTGGCCTGATGTGCCTGGCATCACTGCTCCTCTCCCCACCTCAAACATTTCTCCTGGGCCCCAGAAGGAAGCACACCTCACTTTTTTGGAAAAACTGGACATTTGTCCCATTTGCTCTTGACAACTGATGATAAGGAGCTCTTGACAACTGTGGTCAGGAGAAAGGTAGTGCAGCACAACTGCAGTTGGCCCGAGCCTCCTCTGGGCAGATAGGAAGGGGCTTGGGCCTTCAGCCAGCTCAGGGCTCCTCCAGCTGAGGTAGGTGGGCTCCTAGGGTCCCTCCGGGAGTGAGGAAGCTCAGGACACAGGGGGCAGAGCTGTGGGCTTGTCTCCTCCAATGGGAGCGCCACCCATCTCCCCTGGAGACAAACTCTCAGTATTGCCAAAAAAGTCAGCACGCCTGGAACTGGGCTTAACCAGAGGGCTGTCCTGGCCAAAATGAGACATAGGTATTGTCATCTTAAGGCTAATGAACTAGGGAGCTATGTCTACACAGCAGCGTTATTTCAGAATAACTGATGTTATTCCAAAATAACAAAGAGTGTGTCTACACACCAAGCCATTATTTCAAAATAATGTCTAGATGGAGGACTTCTTACTCAGACTCCTTTAACTCTCATTTCACAAGGAGTAAGAGAAGCCAAAGGATGAGTGTTCTTTCTTCAACTCCCTGCTGTGTAGACAGAGCCAAAAGCCGAGTTAAGCTATTTCGACTTAAGCTACGCAACTGACGTAGCTCAAGTCGCAGAGTTTACTTCAGCTTTTGTCCTGCTGTGTAGACATGCCCTCGGGAACTTGGCACCTGTGAGGAAACAGTTACCAGCAGAAAATAGGCTGCCACAGTCTCTCTGAAGAGACAGGAAACCACAGCTGCACACCCTTCATCCAGGGCTTACCAGAGAACTTGCTCATAAAGGCAGAGTTGTCGTGTCCATAGTGAGTGGGTGGGCAGGAATATGTGGAGGGAGGCGAACCCTGCTGCTGCCACACTAGGCCCCCCCTAATCCCCAGGCTGTATTGCTGAGGCAAGGGGGAAGTGGGTGGAGCAGGGGCAGAGGTTGGAGAGGGAAGGGGCAGGGCCTCCAGAGGAAAGGGGGTTGCCCTGGTCCTGGACCAGGGCACTGAGTGGTGTTTGCCCCAGGCCCTGAACCCCCCTTGGGACAGCCCTGCATTCCTCTCCCCTCCCCCCTTGGGACAGCTCTGCATAAGAGAAGCATATCTGGTTCTTAATTAATTAATTATATACCAGTAAATTCCCCAGGGCACAGTAAGAGATGTACTTTGAGATGTTTGGGGTGTAGTCTGCATTAGGAGCTAAATCCTTCTTATGGGATAGAAGAGGTTACAGAAACCAAAGAGGATGAGAAAGGCTCTTGGCTTATTTTGATTAGTAAAATCCAGGTTCTCTGAATCATGGGCATTCCAGACCCTGACAGATAAGCCTTGCACCAACCACAGTTCCTCTGACCTGCCAGCACCAAATTCAGAAATTTTAAAACATCCTCAAATGAAGGAGCTGAGCCTGCAAATGCATTCATGTATACTTTCACCTCTGTACAAAACCCCATTTGTGTTAATCATGTGCATGAAGCCGCACTCACTGCGGGGAGATCAGTCCAGAAATTCAGCCCAGATCCGCTCAGCTCTGTCTATTATAGCTCCTTTCACCACAGCATCTGAGCACGACTCAACTTCATTGAATAAAATGTTCGCAACACCCTGGCCTGAGAAGGAAGTACTGTTTTCCCTATTATTAGAGAAAGGGAACTAGGAAAGGGAGGGGTAGGTTTAATGACTAGCCCCAAGTGACACAGGAAGTCTGTGGTAAAGTTAAGAAGTGAATCCAAATGGTATGAAACCCAGTCCAGGATGGCTTTCACCACAACCTCATCAATTCTCTAGGGAAATGCAGGAAGCCTTTCTATGAACACAGAACAAGTTTCAAGTTGCTAAGCAAAAATGGAGCATGCCACTGTTCAGTGCTTACTGCAGATGTTTCTCATGGTTCTAGTTCAGGGGCTGGAAAAATCAGGCCTTGGGGCTGGATCCAACCCACCATGCAGTTCTCTCAGGACTGCCCAGGTGATTAAGCAGAGCATGTATACAGCCTCTCTCCGACTTACGAACCGGTTACAGACCAAGCAATTGGTCGTAACTCAGTTCGTTCATAAGCCGGACCACACTGAGTTACACGCAACCGCACTGTTCGTAAGTGCGGATCACGTTCATACTCACGTTCATAACTCGGGGTCCACCATTTACGACAGCTTTGGTCGTAACTGTGAACAGTCGTAAGTCGACTGTTTGCAACACGGGGACTGGCTGTACTTATAGCCGGGCAGCATGTGTTCAGCTGCCCTTCCCCCCACCTTGCTCAGTCCTGCAGCTGAGCAGCTCACAGATTCTCCTGCTAGCTGTACAGACGGGACTGGAGAAGGGAGTGCAGAAGTTAGGGTGTCCCGCTGCCCATGTAGCCCCATTCCTGCACAGCAGGGAGAGGGAGACACATAGCAGAGCTGCTCCAGTCTAAAGCATGGATGGTAAGAGACTCAGAGCAGTGCCTGTCCAGTGCGCGCTCTCTCTCTCTCTTTCTCTCTCTCTCTCTCTCTCTCTCTCTCTCACACACACACACACACACACACACACACACACACACACACACACACACACACACACACACTCACATGCTTGCCCGCCCCAGAGCTTTCCCTGTCTTAAAGAGACAGTTCATGACTTCTCTCAGCAACTTACTCAGCAGCAGCCAACATACACACTTTGTATCTATATACCCATTCTGTGCCATACTGTCTCTGTGCCACATACACACACTGCCACACACTCTCCCATCTCTGTGCCACACACTCAATCTGTGTCACAAAGTCTGTCTCTCCCAGTGTCTCTCTCACACTCACATGCACTCTCTTTCTGTAGGCCAGAGCCTCACCCCTTCCACCTGAGGCTCTGCCCCTTCCAGGGGCCCTGAAGCCAGCCTATGACCACATAACAAAATTCATTAAGTACCCCCCCTTGCAAAAGTTATTGCCCACCCCTGCTCTAGTTGCATAAGGGCATTTTGCAGAACTAAGGATCTGACTGTGAAGGGTCCCCTTGAACAACAAGCTGCCCCACTTGGAAAGAATTTCAGTAGAAAATAATATTTAGTTACACCCATGTCCAATAAAGTATTTACAAACCCTAATTAGCTTTATGCTGGGAGCAGTGTGGTCAGAAGCACAGTGGGATTTTTGATGGAGTGAGGACAATAGGACCGAGCCCCCAGCGTTTGATCTCAGAGTTGGGATTCATCTATGGAATTCCACTTTCATTTATTCTTATGTTTTCATTGATCCTTCTGGGTTCCCACCCTTTGTCCGTATTCTCTGTTTAGATGGTCAGTTCTTTGGGGTAGGGCGTGTCTCTTCCTAGGTATCTGAAGAGTGCTCAGTGTCTGGGGCCCAGATCCAATAGTAACGACACCACCAAACCCAATAATAATAATTCTGATTTGCTATCAAGAAGGGTATCAGCAGTGATCTTTCCTGAACTGCCTGACATCTCTAGCACTTCCTAATAAGGGAACTCCTGTTGTACATTCCTTATAGGTACAGATGCTGACATCTTTTGAACTTCTATATGCAACAATTCTAATGACATCTTAGAAAAGAACTTCACTGTTATCTGTATTCCCCCCTCCAAATTCAATAGCTACCTCTGCCCTGTAGATTTGATAAACAGCAGCCAGACAGTTTTACTCAAGCTAAAATGTTTGACTAAAATATAGAGGATAGAATTTAAGCACTTTTTTAGCCAACATAAACTAGTTTTGTCCCCAAAGCAAATTCTTAGTTCTTTTCAGGACGCTAAGTTAAAGCCCAAGTGTTATAAATCCATGATAAATGTTTTCTTACAGCTATATAGCTGACATCTCTAAATCACTGAGACCTAAAAGCATGCCCAAAGAAATGAGTGCTATCACAACACATCAGAGAAAGACATATTGCAAGTGTTTCTCTAATGTACCTGACTGCTGATGGGAATGATATTAGCTCGCTTTCATGGAGGGAAGCTGTGTGTAAAAATGAGTTCATAATGAATAGATGTCTGACCATAAATGTTGATTTAAATGTATCAATTTAAAATTAGCCTGATATCAATGAAGAGAGGTTTTGAAATACAGTTAACCCCAAAGAAGGGGGGAGTCTTCTTTAGGATCCAGCAAATATCTCTGAGAATAGATGATATATATCTAAATCATAAAACATTCTAATACCAGAAAATGTTATCTCATTCTGAAAACATTCAGCACTTCAAGGATCCAGTGTCAAAGCATCAAATGGCAACATTAAAAAAAAATCAAGATATTTGTGTCAAAGCAAAATTACAGAACATTAAAGAAAACTGGGACTGAATTAAACAGCTCGGTACATTTATATTTAAATGTACTGAAAGAAGATTTTGCTGCTTCAGTGTATCTGCTGAAGTCAGTTTTACCCATAAAAGCCTATGCTCAAATAAGCTTAGTCTTTAAGATTATGCCCAAATAAACTTAATTTGTTAGTCTTTAAGGTGACACAGGACAGCTCGTTGGTTTTTGTGAATTCAACAGTACTTAGTAATTTGCAATCAATGTAGTCGTTACAGTGCGATCCCGAGTACGCTTTCATATTAAGCTGTTCTCCTGTATAGTATTAGAAAAAGCTTTGTGGACAATGACAATCAAGCTACAAGAGATACAATTACTTAGCTATTCAGGGACAGCAATGTCAAACCAACAAAGTAGGCCATACGAGGCTCCATGGAAGCACATTGGTTATAACCAGAACCTAAAAGTGTGGTGCTCAACCGGTTAATACCATCCAGCCTGCAAATTCAATTCTCCTACATTCCATTTATCATTAACAAGCAACATATGTCTCTGTACATTAAGTACTTAGAAAGTAATGTTCTCACAACGCCCTTGGTTAATACTGACACAATTGTCAAAACACTGTACAGCAGGATAATGCATTTATGGTTGATAAGTAGCAGGATAGCATTTTTAGCATGGTTGTGAGAAAAAAAACTGGCATTCTCCAGAATCTAGCTTGTATACATGGTACAGGATGAAGTGTACCCACTTCCTCAGATTTGACTTTTTTAAAAACCAAAGTAACTCAAAAGGAAACTATGCAAATCTCAGCCTAAACCCATGTAGACTTGGCTGGTCTCCTGGCTGACCCTGTCTTAATATTTCTGAAGTGCAAACCTTAGATCCCTGTATTTAGCGTGCTTCTCTGACCTTCCATGTATCCAGAGTAAAATATCAAGCTACGTCTGCTATAGTGAGTCAGCAGGACTCACTTGACATTGCTCTGCAGGCCTCCAACACTCACTGAAATTTAAATTAAATGAAATGTAATGTTGATAAATGTAAAGTAATGTACACTGGAAAAAAATAATCCCAGCTATACATACAATATGGTGGGGACTAATTTAGCCACAAGTACTCAAGAGAGATATCTTGGAGTCATTGCGGATAGTTCTCTGAAAACATCCACTCAATGTGCAGCGGCAGCAAAAAACAAACAAACAAACAAAAAAAACAATACCCGGAATGTTAGGAATCATTACAAAAGAGATAGAAACTAAGACAGAGAATATCTTATTGCCTCTATATAAAACCATGCTACAGATGTGATCTCCCCATCTAAAAAAAAATATACTGGCATTGGAAAAGGTTCAGAAAAGGGCAACAAAAATGATGAGGGGTTTGGAACTGGTCCCATATGAAGAGAGATTACAAAGACTGGGACTTTTCAGCTTAGAACAGAGGAGACTAAGGAGGGGACATGATAGAGGTCTATAAAATCATGACTGGCATGGAGAAAGTGAATAAGGAAAAGTTATTTACTTGTTCTCAGAATATAAGAACTAGGGGTCATCAAATGAAATTATTTGGAAGCAGGTTTAAAACAAACAAAAGAAAGTTTTTCTTCATGCAGTGCACAGCCAATCTGTGGAACTCCTTACCAGAGGATGTTGTGAAGACCAGGACTTTAACAGGGTTCAAAGAAGAGCTAGATACATTCCTGGAGGTTAGGTCCATCATTGGCTATTAGCCAGGATGGGTAGGAATGGTGTCCCTAGCCTCTATTTGTCTGGAAATGGATGACAGGAGAAGGATTTCCACTTTGTTTTCAAATTCCCAGGCATGGCCCTAGACAAAAAAGCATGGGTAGTGTTTTGGTATAGAATAGTTGAGATTACTGCACTTATTTTGCAGAACCTTGCATAGAAAATGTCCTACAGCAAGAGATAGGCATGCTGAAGGCTCTGAGAGGGGTGATCCCAAGAGAAGGAGGGGCTTAACCCCCGAGAGAAAGTGGATGCCAAGAAGGGCTGTCATACTGAAGGAGATTCCCCACAGAGACGGTATGGGCCAAGAGTGAGCATGACCTGTGAGTCCATGTCAGTGTGTTACACAGATGCTCAGACTAAATGATCACAATATTCCCTTGCAGCCTTAGAATCTACGAATCAAGGTCAGAATGCTGAGTGATAACGCTTTTATCTATCCTTAG
>JANRFK010004893.1:46968765-46983612 GCA_030068395.1 Apalone spinifera
CCCCCCCCCCCCCCCATTACTGTCAATGCTTGGTAGGCTTGTTCTTTCTTATTGCCACCCAGGGTGTTGGCAACATTGATCTCACTGACAAGAAAGGTCATTTGCTCAGTGCAATCTAGTGCAATCTATTCCCATTCTGGTCAGCTTATTCATACAGAAGTGGCATCCTGGAGTGAACATTTCCACCAGCCGTTAAATGTGCACCCAATTTTTGGGAACTCTGATAATAAGTCTGCTGCTGAGATGACCCATTCTGCCCACACACTTCTGGAGAATACATTGTAAATGAACTCCACAGAGCCGTAAAGAAATGAAAGTGAAATGAGTGACAGGAATCTGTGGGGTTCTGCAGAACTGATAAAAAGCACTGACCCTTTTTTTTTTGTGGCTGCAGGAGCTGTTCATTATCGTCTGGAAAACACAAGTAGAGTCAGTCCCATCTGATTACGAAAATACATTGTTTTACCACTTTGGAAACAGAGGCAACAAATGAAATGGTTGTAACAATCATAACAATACTCTTCTATTCATGCCAGAGAAAGATTTTGATTCTGTCTTGTTGGCCTAGGCTGCTGACATCTTAAGGAATAAGATTAAGGACATTGCATGTCTAAGCTGTATTTGACTCTGTTGACCGGGAATGTCTTATGCTGATCTAGAAACTCACAGGCTTCCTTGACAAGCACCGTAGAATGTTGGGTCTTCTATACGACCACTCTTCAAGCTGGAGTCCTGTAAATGGGAAGAAAACTACCTTCTCCTGAACGAGGTCCAGCATTTGACAAGGATGCCTTGCCACTGCAGAACTCCTCAATGCCATCTCTCTAAGTAAATACAGTATAGGCTGATGTCTTGATGAAAAGAATCTCACCCACATTGCTTTTCGCCACTGACAAAGCGGTAGTTACTGAATCAAGGCCAAGCGAGTTGTGCCACTTAAAGACCTGAAAAACTCCACAACAAAACAAAACAAAACAAATCAGCGGGAAAATTAATGGAGGAGGGGGTGTTTAAAACCAAAATTCTTCCAGTCAACCATTTGGAACATGCTTTGGGCTCTACCATCTTCATGGGTGACAACCCCATTAAAATTCTTTGTGCTTTCACCTGCCTCAGAACTGTTCTTGTTAAAAAGGCACTTAAGAGTTTTTTGAAAATCCCATTGGGCACCAATCTGCATCTTGAGAAACGACTTTGAAAATCTGACCATAAGCCACTTTTGAAAAATGGAGCATTTAAGTAGTATGCTGAATCTGTCCTCTCCCCAGATGTTACTAACTAATGCTCATCTACATTAATGGATTGTTGAAATGCTTGACTCCTCTTTCCATCTTCTGCTTCCCTTCCTCTCTTCTCTCTTTGCTGCTGTCCAATAAACAGCTCATTGAATGGTGGGGCTGTTGACATCAGAGGTAAATTGATTGTGACAGCGAGACACAATAGACTGGGAAAAAGGAAGAGGGCAGCCTGCAGACAGAAATAAGATTGTCATATTCCAGACATTGTTCCTGAACTGTGACTGCACATTGTCCCTTGTGGGTTTGATAGGATTGCAATGAAGAACTGCATGAATTCTTGTCTTGCCTCAACTAAATTTACACTCTTCTGTTGTAAAGGGTAAGCAATGCTCAACAAGCATGTTTTAAGTAATAGTTAATTTGTTTAGATTCGTCTCATATTGGCTCTACAGACAAGATGACTGCAGTAGGTCTTTTGGAATCAAAAGGATGCTTCTTTGAGAGATGCACATTGAAAAATGCTTGTGTCTCTGAAGTGCTGAAATACAGTGCACAGCAAGCAATAAGAATTGAGCTCCTTTTTAATGGGAAAGTTTTGGAAAAACAAACACAAAACAATTCCTTGCACCTTAAGAAACACAATTTGGGTAGATCAACTACTAGGACGTCTGCATTTCAGAGGACTGAACGCTGCCAGAACCATAATTCAAACATAATCAGGGTTCTGTCTACAACCTAAGGAAACAAAGATTCTGACATTTGTGTTAGATATTAATGCTCAAAACTACTGTTCTAGTAATTCTGCATGTTCAGAAAGAGGTGATGAAGTTACCCTCCTGGACTGTACAAAATGCAATGTGAGATGATTTTTTTTTTTTTAAGGACACGATCTGTCAACCTGTCTAGCAAATGTCAGTCTAGTAATAACGTACCCATCTGCTGAAACAAGCCTAAATAATACAGCAGCCTATCCATAATTAATAGGCCTGCCTATTAGGTCAACAAGTTAAAAATTGTTACAGACAAAACCTGATATAAAAGAGAACTCTCCATTCCGAATAGCTGCTGGGCTGAGAGTGACAATGATGACACTGTATGAAAACCAAAACAAAAGCAAGTTTCATGGAATAAATGTTAAGGGCACAACTTACTTAGGGCTGCTCTGTCCCAAACATACAGCAAGCATAACCAGTGAAACTTCCCACAAAGTAACTTATTACTCAGCATGAATAAGAGAGACACAACCTTTTCTACTGAATAGGTTTCAGGACTCACACTGCATCTTCAAACTGGACAAAAAGAGGTCTCTTAACAAGACAACCAGGGCTAGGTTTTAAGCTTTGGCACTTAATTGTACCAGCTCCCTATAATCTGTCCCAAAACCATTTTTTTAAACTCCCCAAGTTGCAAACAAAGAGTCCAATCCTGCTGTCGTGTCTTAGGTGAGTGATTCCATTGACTTCAATGAGACTGTGTGTTTCGCTAATGGCAGGAATCAAATGAAGGGTCACATTCTACCTCCCTCCCCTTTATATGCACACAACTCCTATTGCTCTCAGTGGGGATTACACACCTATACCTAACAGCAGAAGTGAGCACACAGGAGCCTCAGGGACTTAGGCATCCAATTCTCCCTCGTTTTTCAATGGGAGTTTGGACACTCGAGTTCCTTTGGCACATTTGAAAATCCCAGCCTAAATGCCTAGAAAGTGTCAACTGCTAGGTTTGGTAAAAGTTCATGATAAAAGCACCTGAGATCACCTGCTGCCTTGGCCTTGACAGAACTTTAGTCTCCAATGTAAACTACAGTACTTTAAAAATGAATGGAAAAATGAAGTTTATTGTGAAAACCACTAAGTAAAAAAGAGGCAAAAAACCAAAACCAAAACCAAAACCAGCCACCTACCCACCCTTTGGATATGTGATAGAACAGAATATAACAATGAGGTTTGCTCCTTCGTAAGCTAGATCTCCAAAATCATAACATTTCCGTGGTCCTACTACATTTAGAACTCTCTCCTGAGATCTGCCAGGGCTTTGTAAAATCCAAACCAATCCTAGCTGATTATGTGGTCTTCACCATCTGCAGCTATGACAGTATGTGTTGCTCTGTACATATAATAGCCTCCAATAGGAATGTGTGTCAATAATAATGTTACAGATTATTTTCTGTATAAAATAAAACTTAAATATGATTTGGCATCTGCCCAGACTATGGTGCCAATGCAGATTATCCTCCTGAAGCAAATATACTTTATCTGTCAAACTTGTCTCAACAGTAGTAACCCAGATACAGAATGGAAAGAAACATTTGCTTCCAGTCAGCTTTCTTTAAAAGGTCTTGTATATTTGATGGTAAACACTGTGGTTATTTCTGCAGAAAACCCCAGCTGACTTTCAGCGAGAGCAGTCATAAAGAGAAACAGAAAGTAGGAAAGGGAGTCACACTCTGAACAGGGAATTCTAACACACCAGTCCCTTTAAAAGGGGGACACACACACAAAAATCCCCATATTAATGTTTACAGTAAATTTGCTTTGAAAGTTGTCATCAATTAAGTACTGACGCCTCAAGGAAAGGAATTGGTTTTTAGAAAAAAGCCTTATTGAATATGAAGCGATCTATTCCTCAGTGTATTTTTTAACTAAAGGCACCGATTCTGCCCTTATTTACACTGGTGTAAAGCAGGACTAGCTCTGCTGGACTCAGCTGAGGGGTACCAATGTAAAAATGAGAACCCAAGCAAACCAATTTAATTTACACAATCTATTGCTGAATTGATCTGCATTGACAAGTGTAAAACTGGACATTTGTCACTGTTGTCAAATGTGTCATACAGTTGGCTGTCTGCATCTTATACATATATATTGCCTCTGTCTTTAAGTACAACAATTAGTCCTGGGGCTCCTTAGAGGCTAACAAAAATATATATACTGTAATATCCTGAGCTTCTGTGGGCAAAACCCAATTCAACAGGTGAGCTGGAAGCTGTGTCTTTAAGTAACATTTGCACGTACACCTAAGCGACTTAGTCTTCCCAAGTCCTATTTTCAAAAGTGCCTTGAAAATGTAGGAGCATAACTCAGAGGGATTTAGACTCCTAAGAACTTAAGGCACTTTTAAAAATGTTACCTTTTCTCCTGGGCTCAATCCTGCAGTCAGCACACAAGTTCAAAAATGCTTTGTCTTCCACAAGTGTTTTTATTTTGTAGAGGGATTCAAGCATGGTGATGGGATAGGCAGATGGAAGGGTTGACTGTTGAATAGATTTCAGTGGGGCCATGTCTACGCTAAGGACCTATGCATCGGTGCAGCTAAACCGATTTTAATAACTAATGTAGCTATTAAGACAATTTCTTCCAGTAACTTACACAACTACAGAGTGCACATTTCCATAATGAAGGTAGATGACGGAAGAATAGGAATTTAATAACCAATGTGCACGCACTGAAATCAGTAGCAAAATCCCCATTGATTTCAGTGAGGCAAGAACAACCATTTAGTGACTGTGCTGGGAGCTACACAAATAAACAAATGCTTAGCGAGAGCTGGAGGCTGTGATTTTCGAAGCCTGAGGGGATTAATCACCTCCCATTGAAAGAGAACGCTTACCTCCCTAGGGCCCCTTGAAAAATCCCAGTCTTGTTTACCTGAGATATGGATATATTTCCTGCATTTTTCACCATCAGCAAAATAACAAAAGCTATTAAAAAAAAATCTTTGCAAATCCAGCCCAGTTCTGTAGATCACTTCCCAGAATAAAAGCAGCAACCTTATGCTCGAAAGTAATAGCTCATCACACCACAGTAATTTTTATACTGATTCTATGTTAAGGCCTCAGACTTTGGACTTTTAAAATTTTGTTTCTCTTTCCCCTCTTCCTCTTTTCGAACCATCCCCTCTTTTGCTGGATTTTCTTCCCACAAGGCAAAATGCCTTGTTGATAATTGAGACTAAAGTGCTGCACTGTGAGAGGTATAGAACTTCCATAGCAGAAGTTGAGGGAAATTAATTCACTATAGTACATTTTATATGTGCAGTCACTTGATCCCGATTCCTTTGTTACAATCCCATATGTTAGAAGGGATTATTCCTCCCTATTCATGCTTCACAGTCTTTTCATGGATTTAGGGCATAGCTCTTAAAAATGCATAAGGGGGATAGGCATCACATGATTTTACTATGGATATTTTATGAGCAAGTCTGGGTGCATGCTGTGTGCTTGAAACAAAAGACTGGACAATTCACTACCTTGCTAGGATGCATATTAGCATGTACTATATGCAAAGTTTATGAGAGATCCTAGCCGTGCATAAAAAAAGAAGGGCATGAGAAAGACTCCATGTTCCAGCACGTAGGTCAACAGAGAGCACATACAGTCATTGCTATTAAAGAACTGGAATCCATCACCTCACAGAAAACAGAGCTAGAAAGAACAACATATTTAGGAAGTCATGTCTTTCCCCAGTTGTTTTTCATTTTGGGGGTTGTATGGCAACATATTGACCTAAATGGTTATATTCCCGTGGTTAGGCTATTGCAGCTAGGGCTTCTTTCATGACCAAATTGCTTTTATATGATTTGACACTGTCTGCAACCATGAGCAGGAGACTTTTTGGGTATCAAGAAGCACGAGTGGTTACAGATTTGTCAAATATTATTGATATGTGGCATTAATCTTTCCATAGGGACTCCACATCAAGGAAAACCTCAGCTGAGGATTTTTGGTCTCTAACTGGGGCAGGACTGATAATCTACTCCAGTATTTTCCTTCACAAAGGCAGGAAACTGCACTATTACCATTCGATAGTAATAAATAGTAGGTTAAGGGTCGAACCAGACTTTGGATTCCATTGGTTCCCCAGCATTTCCATTGTGCACCACAATATCAGTCTGAATTTCTTAAAAGCAATGGGCTATATCCTGTATACACCTCCCACTTGCTGTAGTGCTTCCCGCAAGGTATAATCTTATTTACTACAATGGGAGCCAGCACAGTAACTGTTTATAATTCTGAGTCCTTCATCTGTTCTTTGAAAATGATGGCATGGGGCTGAATATGGATGAAGTCCTGATCATCCATCTCTTAAACTCAAAACTTTCCACTCTACATTTGTCTCCCCCACTCAGTCCTGAACCACAATGAACCCCATTTTTGTTTATTACTGCTACAAAATATTAATGGTATTTTATTCTTTTTAGCATCTTCCATCTGGGGAGCTTAAAGACATTCACAAAGGATAGGTATACTCGCACCTGGCATTGATACTTTTCAGGCAAGATTTGTCTAAGGCAAACCAGAATCTTACTTATTTTCTAAGAAATCATAGAAATAGCCCCTAAAAAGTCAAAGTCTTAGATCTAATCTCATGGTTTATGGTCAATACTAATCATCATAGTAGTCAGGAAGGAATTATTTTCTCAACACATATTATTTATGGGACTGTTTGGTCTCCTCTGTGCTATCAGATACCATATACTGCCAGAGGCAAATACCACATTTAATGGATCAGTGGCCTTATGTGGCAATAACAAACAATATTTCTCACATATATAGTACCTTCTCTTCAACCACAAATATTACTTTTTGCTACCTGAGGTGGCAAATACTAGAGTCCTATTTATGGTAAAGTGGTCACTGAAGATGCTTCATAGTACAGCACAGTAAATATCTTTATGATATGGTGGTTGCTATAGGAACTTCATTTTTCTACTGAACTGTACAATAAATAGGCTAATTAATTCTCTACATCACCTCACATCCCACACAACCCTGGATACACCTTCCCAAAGTTGCTGGTAATAATAAATAATAATACTTGCAACTATATAGCATTTTCATCTTCACACCTTGCTACAAATATCAAACGAAATATAACTGATGATACCTCCATGAGGTAGATAAGTTAGTAGCATTACCCCCATTCTGCAGGTGAAGTGAAACATTGAGTAGTTAAATAACCTCTATAAGCCCTTAGAGGTATTGTCTGAAAACTACAGTATTCTGAACTCATGACCTTTTTCACTAATCTCATGCTTGATGGTGATTTTCCTCAATAGCCCCTCTCTATAAGTCTGGAGATGTTCAGCTTTCTTTTAGAAAGAGCCGACTTCTAGTTCCCAGGGTGGTGGAGTGACATTTGAAAACATGGGAGGGTGGCCTAAGGGTTCAAAGACTGAAGGCCAAGGAAAACATGTCCCATTTATTACTGGCTAAAAAAATCTTGTGTGTGTTACACTCCTGTTTTGGAATGCTTGTACGTGATGCATTGAAAACTAGAACACACGAGCAGTAGCAGCAGTGTGGGTAGATGTTGTGTGGACAGGAGACAGATTGTCTAACCCTGCTAATGTTGGTGTATATTAGGTATCCATTAGGAACTCTGATTTTTTTTCACTAGCGTAGATGAAGCCTATAGAAGCAAGCAGAGGAGCTAGAATTAGGGCTCAGAAGTCCCTGGCTCCCAATTGGTCCCCAGTCCACTAGAGACTGCTGCTCCCATTGATCATCTGAGCACAGATCTTCAGCCTGAAGTCTCCTCATTTACTTTGTAATGGGTGAGATACAATCTCAGCCACTTGAGGTCAGATGCAGAGAGGCCAAATAGCTGGTGTGCCCCTTCTCTCTCCATCTCCCCAGAATAATACTGGTACAGGGGAAATCCAGTCTCTAGTTAGAGCCAGCCAGACCAGCTATGTGACCTCTCACAGAGGCCCTGGCCATTCCAAGGCTGGAAGAGAAAAAGGAGCAGGAAGTGATGTGGCCTCTGGCCCAGGACATTCCTGTTTGACACAATCCCTAGGACCATCCCTGCCTGTGCTGAGGGACAAACCAGCCCCTATCCCAGAATTAGGAACATTTTTAGACCCGCTGTGAGCCCAAGTCTATTGACCTGAGTGCTGAGACAAGTTGCTGCAGGTTCTTTATTTCAGTGTAGACATACCATTACAGCCTTAGGAAAGCTGCTCATCAGAAGTATTTCTCTAAAGGTCCCTACCTATAATATGCAAGTACCATTTCTCTGTTTTGCTAGGGGTTCCCTCCTCCCCATCTCAACATCACTGCCATTCCCAAACCCACACAGATGCTGTACATTAGTCCCGAGATCAGGAATGTAGGAGTCTGAACTCCTCCACAGACCATATGGCTTGCTTGTTTGTTTTTGGTTTTAGTGCTCAGTGATTCGATCACTGTTGTTGCTCTTTGAAACACTGGTAGTTCTGTGAACATATCAAGACTACCCTAACAACTCTGGAAAAGACGGTCGAAGAGTGTTCATTCTCAGGTGATATTTGGAAACAGATATTCAGACATTTTTTCAGGGAGGACAATTCAAACCAGGAGTTAAACAGTTAAAATGTGAAGTTCCTTGGGGTCTGAACTCTTCAGATGCTGCTATATAACACTCTTTCTCAGTGCCTGCAATGTATCATAGGCAGAGAAGCAGACAGACTACAGTTCAGAGGCCTCCTGTAACTTCTATTGCATTTTGGCTAGTTTCCAGCTTTGTTGCATGACAAAACGCAGGTTTATTCTCCTACTCTCATCCACCCCAAAAGTGTTTTTTAGAATACTGTGAACGTGCTCAGAATTACTGCAAGCATATCAACCAGAGCTCATTTGGTTTTCTCACCCTTAGTAAGGAATAACCATAAGCTGATTTTATCTACACAAAACAGTTTGCACAAAGTACATTTATTCTAAAAAATAAAGTAGTAAAAAGGGCAAAAAGCCCCATGGAGACATTTTATAAACATGACCATAAAAGATCTGCCTTCTTGTTTGACTTCTGAGAGGGACATTTTCAGGTTGGAGGTAGTGTTGCCAGGTCTGTAATATTTGTCCTTTTTTAAAAAAAACCACAACTCCTGTGGGCTAGCGATTATGTGAGAACTTCACTACCTATGGAGCAGACAAGCAAGCAGACAGTTAAGGAAGGACCACCTTCACCTAGTAAAAGGCTTAAGAGAACTCGGTTGAAAGAAATCTCCTGAGAACAGAAGCTCCAGAGGAGAGAAACTCTTAGGAAGCCTGAATTTGGCGAAAGCTCTCCAGACAGGGAGCTCAGAGAGACCCTGAGAAAACAGGGAGAAGACAGCAGAGCTTTCCAGAAAGCAGACAGACCTGAGACCATAGCAGAAGAGAGACTTTTGTTTGGCCATTTAAATTTTATCTGGGCTCTTTGACAAGAGCCTTTGAACCGCTGTAGGAGCACTCATTTCACAAGGCTTTATTAAAGGGAGACACAGTGCTGTGGAGGGTTTGGCTTCTCTTTGAGGATGCTATTTAATGAAGTAAGAATGAGGTTATTTAAGAGATGGAAACTGAGGCAGGCCACAGCAGAGACACATTTTGATATAAGGGAGTGCTCAAGAGGCAACTGTTCCTTCTATACTCATCCACTTCATTACAGCTGAAGACAGATCATTACTCACAGCAGGAGGCCCTTGCATTTTAAGCACTCTGCATGTTACCCCCAACCTCCCATGCCAGGGGCCATGTGCTGCCCTTCCCCTTCTATTCCCCAGTCTCCTCTTTCCCCTCTCCCATTCTGCTTTTCCCTCAACTTTCCCCATGTCAGGAATTCTGTGTACCCTCCCACATCCTCTCTCCCACATCACTTTCTCATCTGTCTCTCTTTCTGTAGGAGAGGAGTGATTCAGAGTGTCAACATTTAAACTCAAAGAGGATGAAAACAAAAAGTAGTCATGTGGCACCTTAGAGACTAATAAAAATATATAGAATCATGAGCTTTTGTGGGTAAAACCCACTTCATCCGATGAATTGGAGTGGAAATAACAGAAAACTATAAAACAACAGAACTGGTCAATGCTAAGACCGTGTTAATGAGGTTAATTAAGTGGGCTGGATATGTCCCATTCAAAGTTTTTGATGTGAAAATGAGCATGTTAGAGGCAGGAGAAATTGGCTTTGTAATGCACCAACCAGTTAATGTCTTTATTCAAGCCCAGGGTAACAGTGTCAAATCTGAAGATGAATTCTTGTTCTGCAGACTCTCTCTGTAATTGGTTAGTGAAATTCCTTTGTAGAAGAATAGCTACTTTTAAATCCATGATTGAGTGCCCAGGAAGGTTAAAATGTTCCCCTACAGGTTTGTGAATGTTATTTCTGATGTGTGATTTGTGACCATTTATCCTTTGTCGTAGAGACTGTCTAGTTTGGCCAATATACATGGCAGAAGGGTACTGCTGGCATTTCATGGAATATATCACATTAGAGGTTGTGCAACTATATGAGTCCCAGATATTGTAGCTTATGTGGTTAGGTCCAAACACAACATAAAGGGCTCATACAACTGTACATCCTCTAATGTGATACATGTATTGTAGCTTAGGTCAACTTATCACGGTGTTTTCACTATGCAGGGTCAACGGGAGATGCTCTCCCACAAATTTCTCTTACTCTTCTCAGGGATCTGGAGTACCAGAGTGAACCAGAGAGTGCTCTGCCATCAATTTAGTAGGTCTTCTCTAGACTCGCTCAATCGACAATGCAGCATTGATTGCAACAGTGCTGATCTAGCAGTAAATGCAGACAAGGTCTTACTGACAGTTCAGTTGGTGCAAGTGCTCTAGGTGAGAACGTGCATCACCAATACAAGGAGCAAAGTGTAGACACACGCAAATGACATAATGAATTTGGCAGCTGTATAGCATCGCAAGGTAGGCCAACTAAATTATATAGCATATACATGATTTTTGAGGATCTGACTTAAGGAGATTTTAATATTTTTTTTGCCTGTAGTCTCTGCAGCTGCTGTCCTGGCTCATGCATCATCAACAGAAAAATTCTGATCACAGAATTCTGCCCTCAGTCACATCTCTGCAATGGATTGGAACAATCGTCATTGATTCTTATTTGGACATTGTCATTTATTCTCACTTCATCCTACGTCTCAATGACATGTATTTTCACTGAGTCACAATTTGATTTGGGGTGAGGAATAAAATGTGTTCTGCTAGAAATCTGCAGTTCTGTACCAATGAGAGGCAAAAGCCACAATATCAATGTGCAAAACAAATACCACGTTAAATGACTTTATTCATAACACCTATGAGTTTTGTTTTTGTTACTTTTACAATTATCAGGCTCGGTCATACGTCACTTTTTTAAATGGAGGTGACATCAGATGAGAGAGTGAGCTACTCAGTGGCTTTAAAGAAGGGTTTGAGATGGGAAGGCAACCATGAACTAGCACCATCCCCGTGACTCAGTGACTTCATTCTAAACTTGTTCAGTCCTCAAGTCAAGGATATTTTTTCGGATGGTTAACCCTGAAAACTCACCTTACCATCTGAACGCCGAGTTGTGTTTCTGGTTTATCCATCAGTCAGCAGGAAAGGATTCTGCAGACTTCGTTTTCCTCTGAGGACAACAGCATCGATCACCTTTAAATTATGCCATCTAACAGAGTTGGGCAACCGGTGGCCACTAGTTTGACTGGATCTGGCCCCTGAGGCTTGGGACTCCCCCCCAGCATTGGGGAGCCTGCACTGGTGTTCCAGCTCTGGGACACACAAAGTCTACTATCCTGGGCCACACTAGGCTCTGGTGTGCAAGGGGAATGTGGGGAGTGTCTTTCTGTTTCTGTCAGGGAGCCTGCAAATTCCATCACTAGTGACAGTGCTTATGCAATCCACTGACCAGTGTATATTAGGGTGTACCTCTCCAATCATATAGCTCTTTGACTCTTTAGCTTGTACTAGAGAGGCTTGTATTTGCAGCTCTGGAGGTCCCCAGTTCAATTTTTCCTGTCAGCAGAGCCGTCCCATCCATAGGACAAATTGGGATGGCTGCCCCAGGCCCTGAGCTATTGCGGGTCTTGTGGCAGCCAACCCAACCATCCTATGGATGGAGGGGGGCCTGGGGTATTATGGGGGCCTAGCGCAGGGCAGCAGCAGGGGTCACCCCACCCCATACTCACCACGCAGGCAGCAGAAACCGGAGTAGCTCGCTGTGCTGCCGTCCTGGGCTCCCTTTCTCCATGGTGGCAGGACACAGAGTGCCCCAGCCCCAGGGTGCTCTATTTCCCACCACCACAGGGAAGCAGAGTGCAGCTGGCCAGGAGAAGGTGGCATAGTGGGACGGAGCAGGTTGCCACACCACCCATATAATGAGTATGGGGCAGGGGTCAGATCACCCTCTGTAATCCCCCAGGTTGCATTGCTTGAGAGAGGGGTCAAAGGGGTAGAGCTGGGAGAGGGCTTGGGAAAGGGGCAGAGTGGGGCAAAGCCTGTGGGGACGTTGCCCCAGACCCTGTGCTCCCCTCGAGGTGGCCCTGGCTGTCAGCCGTGATGGGTGCCATCACATAAGTGGGGGTTCATCTGGGGATTTGAATGGGTCTGGACTGCAGGTGCTTGGGATGAGTTTTGTCACCCTCTGCTGAGTGCATTATGCATCCTCTGCTGAGTGCATTATGCATCCTCTCCTGAGCACAGTGCACAAGCAGTGTCTGTTACAGCCCTTACGGACAGGACAGTGAACACAAGAGTTTGAGCCAAGGATCTCCAGAAATAAAAGTATGAGTCTCCGAAGAGCTACTGCAGACCCACAGCCTCTGCCCACATGCATAACACACACTGACCAGCATGTTACACGTACGCTAGAAAGAGCCATGTTGGAATTTCAGACCCTAAATAAGTGCTCAGGGCAAGCAGTTAGAAAATATAACAGATATGCAATCTCGTGCTGCCGTTTCTGAAGAGTCGCCTTTAAGGCTAGAACCTCCATTTCAAAATCAGAAAACCATTAAATCTCCCTTAGCCCTCTTCCTCATGCACCTGATCCACTAAAATTCCCACAGGAGCGGGATCAGACCCTTCAATAAGAGATCAGGTGTGATTAAGATAAAAAGATTAAAAAGGGGTGGGAGTTTTAAGGGCATTAAGCAACATGGGATTTATTATGTCTATCTATGTTCAAGCAAACTGATGTGGGGGCCTTATGATTTAGGATTTCATACAGGTGCAAGCAAAATTTTCTAGCAGCAAACATTTTATTTCTTGCCCAGAATCTGGTACTCATAGAAGTAAACTTTATTCACGTGAGTAGTCCCTTTGCAGTCCGTGGTCTACACTTAAAAAGGAAGGATCAGATAGAAGAGTAATAATGGATACAAGATCTGGCTCCAAAACTGTTTGGCAGAGTGGGGAGCAATCCCCTCAAACAGTGTTATTGTGGCAGCATTTGTTACAATGGGAGACAGTCAGTTTGGAAATGTGCAGCAGAAATGTCACATTTCTTTCCATTTGAAATTTCTAATTAAAAATTAGTCTGATTCATTTTGTGTACCCCAAGTCGCTCTTCACTTAGACCACATCTCCACTTGCTGGAGGATCAATGCTCTGGCAATCGATTCTCTGGGATTCAATTTAGCATGTCTAATAAAGACCTACTAAATTGAATGCTGAGGGTGCCCCCATTGGTGCCACTGTTCCTCACTGTCATGAGAATAAGGGAAGCTGAGGAGAGCATTTCTCCTATTGACCTCCTGCTGTGGGGCCACTGCTTTAGCAGGTCTTTTAGTTGCCTATCTTGCATCAATTTTCTCTGCCAGTGTAGACCTGCTCTGAGGTACTCAAGCTTCAGCTTTCTTCCCTTGGCCACAGAGAGTCTAACCCTGGCCCCAGCAACCCCTATAAAATGAATTATCCACAGTTTGAGACCTGATATAATATATTGAGCAGGGTAAACAAGTCATGGTGTGACGTTTTCACCTGTACTAACTTCACCAGTGCTTTTTATATAACCTGCAGTAAATCTAGACACACATCTAGATGAATTTATGTACCTACTGGAAAGCTCTGTGTACGCCTAAGGGTACACATGCCCCTGTTTGAGAACCACTAGTGAAGGGTATGTCTTGTATAGCAGGCTGCGGTACCTCCTGGTGCCATTGACAGTATCCTAGAGACTTCCACAGTTGTCTGCCACAAGAGGTGGATGTACTTTGTGCCTCCTTCCTGTGTGTTCTGGAGCCAAGATTACAGGCTATTTGGGTTCACTTCCAAGGCACCACATAAGGATTCCTACTGCCAGTGCACCTGCTTGCTACCTGTAGACCAAGGACTTACGGTGGGCACCAGCTGCCTTAGAAGCTGGGTACTCATAGAAGGAAGCTGCCTCTCCATGTATGGTATTTCTGTTTCCTGAATGAAACTCCTTCCTGTTAGGCAAATGGTTGTGCATGAAAGCATGATAGTTCAGATATTGTCCCCAGGCCCTCTCAGAGAATGACAAAGGCCTGGGCCACTGTGAGTTTAGATGCCCAACCCCAGCCCCAATGCATCTACCTTCTCACCCACAGGGTAATACTAAAACCAAAGAATATATGAAAATGAACATTTGAGACATTTATTTATTAACAATTAAGTCATTATACCAATAGCACATATATTAAAAATGTAACTTTAATTGTGAATTTCCACTGCAAGCAAAACTCTTCATTTTAGGAATGCTTTTCTGGCTTTGTTGTGTGCAAACTCATTTTTAATTGAAGAAAAATCTAATTTACGTGCAACGTTGCTGTTAATATTAAGCATTGCGAGCCCATTCAAACACTCTTGTCCCATTGTAGAATGATGATAG
>JANRFK010004893.1:46992976-47017317 GCA_030068395.1 Apalone spinifera
CTGGCAAGGACTTCCCCAGGTTGACTGTGCACTGCCTGAAGAAAAACTTCCTTTTCTTTTAAACCTGCTATCTATTAATTTCATTTGGGGACTCCTAGTTCTCATGGGAACAAGTAAATAATGTTTCCGTATTCACTTTCTCCATACCTGTCACCCCTTTTCAATCTTGTCTGTTTAGACATACAGCAGTTTATGGGAAGGCTCGATTCCAGCTATATATGTACAATAGCTAGCACAATGAGTCCCCCAGTCTTGTGCTATCCTAATACAAATAATAGTGCATCATACATAGAGTACAAGGATTTGCAGTACAGGTTTGCATTGAATTAGAAGTTATAGTGGTAGGTGGTGCTTACTAAACCTATAGCAACACAGTCTCCTGCAAATGCACTGCTAACTAGATACAGGCTGTTAGATTTGGGTTCTAATTTCTCTCTTACATGCTTAAGGAAAGGAAATGTTTTTCCACTTGACTGACAATGTATTTATGACTTTTGCTCCCTGAGGGATCTCTCTTGGGCAAGGCACTATAAAAGTTGCCTGAATGGGACACGTAAAGACGGCAAATCTTGATTATCCCCAAGAAGCACTTTTAATCTGACACTTGGTTCTTATGGGCGATGACAGAAATGCCTGATGTCTTTTATTTTTATATTCATGGTGCACTGTGGCACCCTCCATTAAAAAGCAAGTTTAAGAAACAAAAGTAAAAGCAGCACTTGGGAATCTTTACTTTTGTTCTGAATCCTTTTCTAGGTGTTTCTGACAATCTATAAAGTTGCTGAAACATGCCTGCCATATTTTTAATTGTAATTTTAAATACCCATACTCAGAAGTCTTGCGTGAGTTGTAGGCAACCTGTGTCTACTTATGCTGAAGCCCTTGGGTGCCTTAAATAACTTTACAGTACACACAGAGTGCTGTTCATTTTATTTTTACAGGTTTTGACTATGCCGTGCACAAGGAGCTATAATGCCCCTCCCAAGAACATAAATAAATGTTCATAACCAAATAACGAGATCACAGCTGGAATCTACCTGAGCCTTGGATCATATTTCAGCAGTGGTGAAAGGCAAATGGAGCAGCTTGTTTAACTCAAAAGGGCTGCAGTTGGAGTGCCACATATTTGCTAGACATATTGATGTAACCCACTGGTGAAACGCGTGACAGGTTCACTGCTGTGCCCAAGCCACTGAGGAAATTGGTCTGTTTCAGGCCTATGTGGCTGACTTTAGCTCAAGGTGTGGTAGCATATGCTTTTTATTTGGGGCGATTCTGGTTCATTCCCTGGTGTGTCAGCCAAGATGGCGGCCATCACACAGACTTATTTTATTTTTTAAATCTACAATCCCAGGTCCCTGAACCAAACTGACATCTTTCCATTGACTTCAGTACAATTTGAATCAAGCTCCCATTAATTTGGGATTATATATTCCCCCCACCACCCACTAGAGAGAAAGGTGAACCAAACAGTTCACACTGAGGATAACTGGAGGATTTTAGACTTTTCATTTTGCAGAAGATCCCTGAGTAGATCATAACTCCCTCTAAGTTAATCTATTATTTTTGTGATTAAAAAGAGTCCCTTTCTGGCTGATCTCAAGCTGTTCAACAATTCAAGCTTTAGTGGGTAAGTTACACGCTAATTGTGATGTAATATTTCATATGCTTTATGAAGATACATTTCATATGACTGTTATAAGTAATAGTCCCTCTAATTTTTGCCACCCACATGAGGAATAAATTTTGTTAGATGCACTGAGGCATGTGCACCACCAGTAGAAACACTTGCTGCTGGTTGTGGATACTTCACTAATCAGCGAAGCGGCACCTGGGTGGCTGCCCAAACGCACAGCTTACAGGAAACACTGGTCATAACGGAGGCATGCTTTATGCAAGAGGTCTCATGGGGGATATCACTGGAAAGGTTATACGTTGCTGAATATTATCCTATTTGTATGCGTGTATCACTTTTGTAGAGGAAGTCATATTGATCTGTGCAGCTGTATCCCAGATTTCCTGCTTTGGGTCACTCCCATTGCTTACACTATAATGAAAGAGGCAGAGGTGATGGTCCTTTAGCAAGAGAGAATGGACTATAAAAAGAGTTTAGTCTTCCTGCAAAACTGTGGATCAGCCTGGGAAGAAGGGTTACAGAGGCCCAACAGAGACATGTGCCCATGGCACCTGATCTGAACATATCATGAATTCCGTATTTTTCTTCAAGAGGGTGGGAGGAAATGAAACAAAGGTTTTCCACCTCATGGCAATTGTATATAAGGCAAGGGAAGTAAACAATGGTGGCCTTCTGCTTCCTTCTACCTCTGCCTTCCCACCCCCAGGTGATACTTGGAATCCTTTCAGGATTGTAGCTGAAAGGATAGGAAAAGAACTGCTGGGCCCAGGTCAGAAAAGACACCTCTGGCCTATGAAGGACTTTACCTGAAAAGTCCTGGGTGAGAGATTATTACTGTAACCATTTTTTTTTTAGCAACTCCAGCTCAGATTACTAAGAAAATAATACAAAGCATGGGCATCTGGTACTATAGGTGGGGGAAGGCACTGCCCCGCCCACACTGCTCCCAGAACTCCTACTGTAGGCATTTTGGGAGTGTAGTGTTGCTGCCCCCATGCTTGCCCTCCCCGTGTGCTAGGACCAGGGAGGCTAAAGCCACATGCCACCCACCCTCCCTGTGCTCCGAGACCAGAGAGTCTGGGACATGTGTCCACCTGCCCTCTTCCCTTCCCTATAGTGGTAGGGGGCATGCAGTGTGCTGCCCCACCTCCCTTTGGCGGTGGAGGGGGGTGAGACATGGCTTGGCTCCCATGGGGGCGGGTCTGTGGGAGGCCTTTATTGACCTCCCATGATACAAAACACACAATCTGCTTTGCTCTGCCTGTTACTCCTTTGACCACTTAAAATAAGTTTTTCACTAAGAAAAGTTATTTCTGGTTTATAACATTTAACCCAGTTTATGTAACTTCTAAGTAGGGTGCGGCTAGAGGTTGTGCATACCCTCCTTCATAGTGAGGAAGGAGGTGAACTTCATATAACTTTGGGTTTGTACCCCAAGGGAGGGAGGGCAAATATCTGGGTGCTGGAGTAACTCCCTTAAGCGGAATCTTTCCAGAGCTGTCCTCCGTGTTTGTAGCTGTAGCTGGAGGTGGCCTTGCTTGTGGGTTTTACTAGTGGAGGCTAAAGGACCTGACTCAGTAAAACCAGGCAGTTTTGCCAACAGGGGAGGGAGCAGTTGCCTTGGGCTTTTTAAATTGCCACTGGAGCACCAGCAGCACACTCTGGAGGTGCCCCCCCCACTTTGCTCAAGGGTCAGGTGGGGCTGTTGGCTCCCCTGAAACCAGGTATAAGGGGGCCTAGACTGGCAAATAGGGGCGGGCAGTGATTTCTAAACAACTCAGGCGACAACTCAGGAGTCCTGACCTATCCCAGTAAAGTTTCTGTTTCCCGGAATCAAGACCACAGAATCATGTTTAAAGAAGTATGATTCATATTTATCCCCTTGATCTGTCTTTGTGAGCTGCGATCATCTATTATGCACAAGCCCAGGATGGAGGAAATGGTTCAGATCTCTTTTAAAATAAGTTCTCTCTTCCAGGCATTGGCCATGTTTAATAGCCAATAAGAGGTCTTCTGCAAGTTCTGCATTTTTCTTCCGTCCTTTGATGTTTGGGTTTGCTGAGTGAGACCTGAACTGTAAGTGCTGAAATACCAAGAGAACAGCTGGTCTCAAAGCCCTTCCAACTCTGTTTGATAGACTCTTCATTCACAGTGGGTTTGGAACCAAACATGAAGTTCTTCCATCACAAACAACATGCATGGTAATTAAACGGTGTATGCCACTGAGGGGAGCATAAAGCACAGGATACCTACAGTGCTGCTTGTGTAGGGGCCTTCAGTCTGGCCACACCATAATCTCATTGCCAAACCAGTGTGGCCTTTAGCTCCGTCCCTTTGAGGCCAGTTTCTTTTGCACCACCCGCAGTTCTGATTTTGCTTCTCCCAGCAAACTTTGGTGAGAGAGGAAGACTATCTCTTGCAGTTGCCCCTACCGCACCAGCAGGCATGGCTCAGCCCAGCACAGCTTTTGAAGGGGATAGAGGAGTTCTCCCCCTTTAAAGGCCCTGGCTCTAAGGCACTGCATTACAAAACTTTAGTGGCTGGGGCAGGGAGGGAGAGGGAGGGGGGGATTTCCCTGTCAACTGCTGTACATGATGGCTAATGGTTCCTTCCCGCACCCTGGAGTACTAGGTAATGACACAGAACCCCTGCTAAGATAAGCCAGTCTGGCTAAGATCCAGAAAATCAGCTGTCCTGTGCCAGTGAGAGATTTCCAACTGCGCCACACGCAGGGACCATCAGGGCAGAATCAGGAGGAGATATTAAGAACCAGGTTGCTGGGCCACTGCGTACTGGTCCTACATAGGAGATACCCTCCTGCAATAAGGGCTGGGGGAGATGAGAGACGAGGAAGTATTGGCTCGCCACAAGCTTGCCTATGTCTTATTATAGGCCATGTTGAAGATCTGAAAGTGTTAAATGGGGCCCTAGAGATGATAAATACATTATGCAGCTGTGTAGGTGCCAAGAGAATTCATATTGGCTACTGATGGCAGATTTTACAAACATAACCTATACAGAGTGACTCATAATCTGTACCTTGCGTCATTAAATAAATGGGTCTTTTGAAAGTCTACCCACAGTGAATGGGCTGCTAACTCTCAGAACGCAAGAAAATTGCTGTCCTGCCTACAGACTGCTTCACAGTAGGCATCAAGAAATAAAAAGTCTCTCTCCCCCGAGGACATAACGTGATTGCAATCACTGGATTCAAACAAACCATCTGATGTTTGCGCATTTGCTGTCACTCTTGAAAGGTCAAAAGGTTCTGACCAAAACAAATCTCTTTGTATTATGAAAAAATTGCTTTTAATCTTAAATGGGTGTCACTGTTGGTTGTTGTTGCTGCCTACATTGTGTGTCCTGATTCAATTCTGCCTCACATCCACTTTTTAATTATACATTCATATGGAAAGCCAGGCAGATTTATCTAAAAGACATTTGCTTTTATACATTTCAACTGCAGCTGACTGTTTATGGGAAACCTTTCCTTGATCGTTACAGAGGGGGAAGGCGGCACAGAGATAGTCTGTATATTAGCAGAGGGTCTCTGCACTGAAGAGGAAATAATCATCTTTTGTTGAATGCAGAAATAACAAAAAACAAAACCAAACAATACGCTTTTGTTTTGCATAAGAACGGCAGGATTTTAATAGTCTCTAAACCAGAAAGAAAATTTCCATTCAAATGGAACCATGGAGTAGGTAGACACATGACAATATTTCAAAGTGCAGTGGTTAAACTTAATACTGTGCCAAGCAGCAATTAGCTGATGAAGAGCATTCAAAAAAGAAATATATCTGGCAAGAAGCGAGGGACAATCTCATTACCATACTGGGCCTCCAGCAGGTCTGTTGGATACTTTTAATAGTTGTGGCAAATAGGGGGAAAAAAGTGAAATTTGATTTGTGTTTCCAAGGATCCTCAGAGGGGTCTTAAATACTGGAGAGATGGTACACAACAGTACTTCAACACTTTGTTCTATCGGAACCAACAAAGCAAACTAGCATAATAATGCCTCCATATAAATATCTATTGGATGGGTTCTCCTGGGCCATAACAAATTTGGATCTTTACTGCTCAGAATGGCTAAGTGGAGTGACCTGGACTTCTTATCAATGTCTAGCGTGTCATGCACAACAAAAGACTAAAGGTATCTGTACAGCACAAGTTGAGCCCCTGGTGTAAATAAAGCCATTTTAATCAACTTTTTCTGTGTCTTCTTGTTCCCTTCTGCACTTTACTCCCAGAATGCACTGCAGTCAAAAAACATCCACTAGTTTTATTTCAAGGCACAGACTCCTTTTCTGAAAAAAAATCAAGCTTATCTTGGCCCATAGGCTGTTCTCTGCTACACCAGCAAAAAGGTGGAGTTGCACCATAGATATACTCTGGTGTGAACAAGAGCAGAACCTGGTCTTAATTTCTAACTCTGAATATCCACAGCCATATTATGTGCAGGTACAAAGTGATGCAATCCAATGGATTCAGACCCAGTTGCATCTATTTGCACCAGCAGATAAATTTGAAGCAAAATTTGGAGCAAAATTAATAGCAATCATAATGCGACTGTCAATGATAATTGATGGAGTTAACATGTGCGCTAATGCTGGGGACTGCTCACTAGGAATTCTGCATTCATCTGTTAATTAACAGGGGAGTAGGACTTGATTGGTTGATTTCATAAAGGGGTATTGTGTGTTAGTGAATCCTTTTGTATGGTATTGCTTTGCTCAGGCATTTGCCAGGATCAACTAAAGCTGTAAAGAGAGGGTTTTCTTATGCTTAAGTTGCTAATAGATGATACCCATTTAGACACATCAATATCTTCAATCACAGAGGGCTCCTCTGACATTAGGAGTTTACAAGGACACAGCTCTTCAGAAAAACTCAATGTATGTGCTTTTAGAAGATGGATGCCATTACCAAGTCGTGGCAACTGGTAAATTTAAGGCCCGGTTTACACTTGACCCAGACGTTGGCTTAAGGTACACAACTTCAAGACCCACTAAATTGAACCCCGGAAGATTGACCACGGCAGCATTGATCTTCTCCATGGTGTAGACATGGCCTAACAGAGTTCAAAGAGGAACAAGATAAACTAATGGAGGACTGGTCCAACAGTGGCTATTGGCCAGGATGGGCAGGGATAGTGCTGTTAGCCTCTGTTTGCCAGAAGCTAGGACGGGACAACAGGGGAGGGATCACTAGATGATAAACTGTTCTGTTCATTTCCTCTGGGGCACTTGCCATTGGCCACTGCCAGAATACAGGATACTGGGCTTGGTGGACCTTTGATCTGACCCAGTACGGCTGTTCTCAGGTTCTTCATTCAAAACCTGAAGAGGCTGTTTCTGTGCTTCCCTATTACTGAGGTTCTTGAATTCCACTACTTCTGAGAGGGCTGGAGGGTGTAGGACAAATGTCAATGACCAATTCAGCCAAGGAAGTTGAGTAGAGAAGGGGCCGCTCCCTTCGGTGATCTATTTTTTGGCGGGGAGGGGGGAACAAAAGTGGATGGGGCCTTCATTAGAATAAATGGTTTCAGCCACATCTGCTAGTTACAGATAAACAGGCAGTTCTGTCAGCACAGCTATGAACACAAGTATTTATAGTCAAGTTGCCTCTTTCCACTAAGATACCTATGGGGGGGAACAGAAGCTAGGATGGTGCAGGATGGGACCCCATTCCTACTATCCACCAAAGGGAAGGTAAATCCCTTGTGTTATAGGATGTATTAAAAAGAGTTAAATATGAGGGGCTTTCCTACTTCTGCTTGCAGACTCAGGGGTTCCTTAAGGAAGTGTGAGATCTGGGACTAGGCCAAGCAGCAGTCATTTTGCAGGCAAACAGCAAAGTGTAAGATGGGCTGAACTGTGCCTCTGTTTTAGAGAGCAACCTGCTTGGGGTCTCTATTTTGAGGCTCATGTGCATTATCGCTCTGAATTCTAAGAAATTAAGCTGTGTTATGTTCCCACCTTCCGGCAAGAGATTTGTGTTTTTAAAACAGCTTCTGCCAGAATGCTGTAGAAAATAACATTCCCCTCCGTAAACACTCCCTGCTGCCACTGATTAGGCACCCAACAGTTCTGCAAAACAGCTCTCTCCAAGCATATAATCTACGCTGGTGTAGTTTCAAGCAGCAGGAATGCAGTGAGCAAGTCCACTACAGATGGAAGGGAACAATGCCCCAGTGTATGGCTTGCCCATCTTGCACCTGATTCACAAACTCCAATGGAGAATGGTAGAGGGCTTCTGTGGGTTCCACAGAAAAAGCATTGCCATAAAAAAAATACCCATTTTCCCAATCCCAAAGAGCCCTCTCTACTCACAGAAGCAGAGGGGATGATCTGACCTGGGGTTTAGAAAGTCAGCCTAGCTCAAGAAGGCATCTAACCTGCCAGGTCAGTATGTTGGGCAAGAAATATTGTGGTCAACTAATACATATGAACCTCCATGGCCTTTTGGTTCTAGTCAGGCCCATTTGCAGAGATGCCATAACATCTACTCACAGCTGAAATAGATTCATGCATAAGTGCAAAGTTTCCAAGCAGTGATGGAATTATGTTCTTTTTCAGACTGCAAAATGCTCTCTCCTCTAGAATTTTGACATCTGCATAAGACTAGACTACTTGCCCTCTCATCAAAGTTTCTCCTTCCTGTACACCAATCATGAAATATTAGCATTAAGTCCCTTTTTTAAATATTTAATCAGACCTATTCATATTTAAAAGGGCATATGAATAGCTGAGCATGTGTAACCCAGAAGCATGGAGATCACTGACAAGGGAGAGTGAAGTCTGCACTACAGCCTTAGCTAAGAGTCAGCTTTTCGCTCATGCGGCATCCTCCTGCTGACCCTCAGCCTTACAAATGGAAATAAGACTACATTCACAGGCACTTCTTGCTGTGAAATGAGAGACTGTATTGCAAGAGCCATGTGAAACCTGTTAGTAGCACTGAAGATGTCAAAATAAAGTGAACAGAAAAGTACTCTCTCTGTGGAGTCTGCACTTGTAATGCCAACTCTAGCAATAGCTTAGAGAAGAAACAGTCATACCAAGGGGATCCAGCAGGAGTCAAGACACAAGTTGTTAGTGAAGTTCATGAAGTGGCAGCTAGCAAAAGGGGCATAAGACTCTAATCAAGGGGGGGAGAACCACACTATGCCCTCCCTTGTGAGGCAGAGTGTTACTACATGGGAGGTAACACTGCCTGTGAAACACTTCTGTTGTGCCACCCATAGCTGATAAGGAGAGGTGTATATGAACAGTAGGCTAGAGGTTAGAGTTAGATGAGTGCAGGAGATTGCAATTCACATATACTACTTGCTAGGCATAAGGGCAACAGGAGAAAATACTTGCTCTTGAAAGACCTCAAGTCAGGATCAGTTGTGAAACATTATCAATGTGGGTCACTTCAATATATGGTCACTATCAACACAGGAGGGAAAACCTGTTTTGCCGATGCTAAACCCTACCAGAAAAGATTTGTTCAACAAAGCTTTAAAGATGCTGTTTTTGCTCGGGACTGACAGTGGTGCAAATGAGATCAGGATCTGACCTGCTATCTTTAAACTTTTATCTTTCTTAATCTACAAACATACAATATGCTGTATTCATTCCGTGGTCACAACAGCAACACGGAACTGGTTTTCTGGTTCCCAAAGCCCTGGAAACAGGAACCTGGTAATTTCTCAAACCACAGGAAACTGAAAAGACTTCTTTCAGTGCGATTCCACACAAACACAGTTTCTGCGCAGATGTGGATTAGAGGATGTTACTTAGAGTAGACTAGAGAGAAAGAGAGAGAGAGGAGCCTAAGGCTGAAGCAGAGTTACACTTTCTCCTCATTTAAAAAAAAAGTATCACTATAGCTAACATTAATAGTCCAAAACACAGCAATTACTGTAACCTATAGCTATTTATGTATGTTGTGGTAGCACTTCTGAGCCCCATCAGACCAGAACCCCAGTGTACTAGTGAATGTACAAACAAGAACAATGAGACAGTTCCTGCCCTAAGGAGTTTACAGCAGATAAACACTAACTACAGCATTCTGCAGGGCTACTCTTATAAGCCATTATAGAACGTGTGTAACAGGGCAGATTCGCCACTGTGGCACCTCCTGCTGGCTGCGCTAGGAATTAGCTCTCTTGGACCACAAGAGCATCTTCTACTAACGGGGTCTTGCTCATTGTTACCTTCCACTATCTCCACAATCTGGACCTGTGTCACCCTTGGACTGTGGTATCCTCTTTAGAGCGCAGCCCTCCAGCTGTGTCTCCCCCTTCCACAGGGCAGGAGATCCTCAGTCCCCTCACTTGTTTCAGTGACCAACTATAGTCTCCAGTCTAGCCTCTTGCTTCAGACACAAACTGCAGTCTGGATTTAGGCCACTTCTCACTGACAAGGAGGGGCAAAATTGGAAGAAGGGAGTAGACCCAGCTCCGCCCATTACTTTGGGTCCTGACCCAGGGACCCGATAGCTGGCAGCCACTTATTGCCCCTCCTCCTATTCCTACTGACTATGTTCCCTGCGCCACACTTCCACCCTGGCCTCAGGGCCTCAGTCAGCCAAGAGCGCTGCTATGTCTCCGCTTCCCTGCCCAGCACGGCAGTATCTCAGGTGCGCCTCGGCAGCTAGTCCTTCCCCCCTCACCCTCCAGAGAGAGATTGCCCGCCTCTGCTCTGCTGAGCAGCCCTTTATGCTTCTTGATTGGCTCTCAAACGGTCCTTTTCTAATTGGCATGGGTTCTGCACAGCCTCTCCAAGGCTGCCCTAACTATTCTCCTGCCTGGGTGGTGTGGTGACGTCCTCACCCAGAGGGTTTGTTTGTTTGTTTTTAAAGGGGGAGCTTGCCAGAAAGTGGAGACCCAGGAAGAGATCCTCAGCTGGCGAACGATAGCATAGCTCAGCTGAAGACAAACGTTGCTATGCCATTTATCCTGCATCCACCTTCTAGACAGGTTAATGCTATTTCTCTGTCTTTTTCTGGCTATGTCTACACTAGGGCAGCTTCAACTACACTGATGCAGTGCTCCACTGTAGTGCTTCAGGTGAAGATGCTGTAAGCCAATGGGCAAGAGCTCTCCTGATGGCTTAATCATTCTTGCCACTGCAAGAGGCAGTAGCTATGTCCATGGAAGAAGCTCTCCTGCCGACAGACCGCTGTCCTCAATGGCACTTAGTACAAGTTACATCACTCAGTAATCTGCACACCCCTGTGCAACAGAAATGATACCTCGTAGGAGGTAGTGTGGACATATCCTTAGGGATCCTAATATAAAACCCTATGATTAAGGTCCAAGTAGGCATGGCAAAAAGTGGGAAGGAGCTATGCTGTTCCCTACCACAATAGGCCTGCCGAGGGGACCCATTAGCATGCATAGCTACTACTGTGTCTTTCTATATTGCCTGCCCAAGCTCAAATTTGCTTTTAGAGCTCCTCTCCATCAGGACGGTTGGTAGGGAAGACATGCCCCAGTGATTAGAATACATCCAACAGAGAAGCAAGGAGCTGTGACCTTAATCCCTAATTTAGGTACCTATAATTTTATCCACTTGCAGTTTGAACAGATGTGCACATACACCCTCAAAATGTACTAATTAAGGCACTGGTTTTAATTAGTCACTGATTGGTTGGCTTCATCTGCTGCTCTCCCTTTAACTTTTGGCAATAATATTTAAGCATGTAAAGGGATAACCTTTCAGTGCCAGGGCCATTTAATAATTTAGTCCAAATCCTCAAATGATTGCCAAAGAGGTTACAGCACAAGGACAAAGCCCTTACTCATAATGCCTAGTAAGTACAAACAATTTCAGAGAGACCTATAAACAGCTGGGCAGAATCTGCAAAGAGTGGAGAGACTGAGCTTTATAAGTGATGCCTTTTTTTCCATAGTAGGTGGATCAGCATGTGCTAGGGTGCTAATCTGCCGTCTTTTGGGAATGTTTCCAGTCATTCTTCCCACTTTTGCTCTGCACAGCATAGTTTGAGAAACTGCAATTACCTTGGTCCCAGCATTAAGAAACTGAACGGGAACTCACATGGGGCTTGCCATATATGGTCTATAGCAATTTATAGGCAGAGCAACATGTTGAACTAAAAAATACATTAATAGAGATTTATATTGGACCAATATGAATGCACTATTTCTTCATTTGATTATGAGGAGACATTAAATAAGGCCTACATGTTGCCGATTAGCAAGAAAGTTGTCTTCCTTGAAAATATATACACATACGTGTTCAAACATTATGAATAGCACGGAAATGGAATATTACAAAAAAAAAAGAAGGCTGGACATCCATAAAATGAAGCTCTCTTCAAAATTTATCCCACTTCCCAAAAGGTCTGTATTTTTTCTCTAGGATGCTGCAACCCCTGTGTTTCCCTTTACGGAGCTATGTACATTTCTTAATTACATACATCCAAAGTTGTAAATTAATATTAATCTGATGGGACGTTTAATCAGTTGAGTAGCTGGTGACTTAGTTATGATTAGGTTTGGAAGCATTGCATTTTTAATCAATAAGCGTCAATACCACTGTATACACACAAACTGGCTAAATAAATATTTCCATTGACAACAGAAATTTACAAACAGGCAAAGTGTGAAAAATGCTGCCTGAGAACATATTTTAGAGCTTGAATCAAGGGTAACATTTTGACATATGATGCTGTCAATTTGTGTTTTATAAAGTCATAAAGCTTTAGCTTTGAGAATCCAAAAGTCTGCCATCTATAATTAATTATTGTCTGAGCCCCCATAATTTCCTACAAATGAGAAAATTCAAATGGGTAAATATAAAAAAAAGATTTAAAAAAAAAACCCGAACCACCAACATTGCCATCAATATTTTTTTAAATGAATTCTGCTAACTGAAGACTAACTTGTGATGGGGTGATTCACAGAAGTCCTCTTAGGATTGTCCCCCCCAATATGATGATCATGCCACTGACACTTGCCTTCTTGATCTCTGGGACTCCCCATTACTCTGTCTGCTGGGCCAGATTTTCTGGTCTCCCCAAGACAAGACCCAGAGATAGGGTTACTGCTCTCCTGTAGAGCAATATAGATACACCTACTTCAGATCTGGAAGGATTCAGTTCTAAGGGTTTAGAACCTAGGAATCCAACCCCCAAAAGGGATTAAAACCCCAAATAAATCTTTTTCTGTGTAAAAGATTTACATGGGAAAAATTCATAAGGCAAGCTCCCTTTATCCACGAAAGAAAGAGATGCACAGTGGTTGCTCCCTGCCCCAGGTAACAATTATTTACACTGAGCTTGATAATAAACAAAAGTATTTTGATTAAATATAAAAAGTAGGATTTAAGTGAAAACAGTCAGATCAAAGTAAATTACTAACTAAAAATGAACAAAAAAAAACTTATCTAGTTCTAATCCACAAAGAAGCTTGTTACATTCAAATTCTTACCCTAAACAGCTACACTTAGCTAAGGTAAAAGCTTCAAGTCAGAGTTGATCTTTACTCTTCCTTGGGTGCTTCTTCAAAGTTCTTTGTATCCTCATAGGACATATCAGGCAGTTTCTAAGGCCAACTGAAGACAAATGCCAATTGATTCCCATTCAGGAAAAAAATCGATTTAATCAGAGTGGGAATCCTTTGTTCCTCACCCGCATCACCCATCCCGAGGAAAAGATAACAGGTTCCAGATCAGTAGTCATTCATTCATTAAACCCTTGTACTCCGAGTGAAGCATAGGTCATCTACAAGTCTCCTCCACTTCACCCCGTCTCGAGACAAAACTTCTAGCTGACTCCAGGAGTACCCCAGTTGTTGTCCTTCAATCTCAGTAGACCTTCTCCACATTGTCTGAGGTCTTTCTCTTTTGCGTTTTTCTTGCGGGTTCCATGTGAGAGCTTGACAAACTATACTGGATGATGGTTTTCTGAGCATGTGGCCTAACAATCCCTACTTTCTTGTCTTGATTTGAACATCAAGTGGTTCTTGTCTTGCTCTGTTCCAAAGCTCCTCATTTGCGACAAAGTCTTGCCATTTGATGCAAAAGATTTATCTCAGGCATCTGTTTATGAATGTCTGTAGCTTGTAATTTGAAGATCAGGGGTAGGCAATAATTTTTGGTGGAGGGCCACTCCAAGATTTTGGAAAGTAGTCAAGGGCTATACTTTTCTGTGGAGGAGGTGCGAGGTCTAGGGTGGAGGTTGGCAGAAGGGCATGTGAGGTAAGGGACCAAGATGCAGAAGACAGTATGAGGTCTGAGAGGGAGTTTGGATGAAGGTGGGGGTTGTGACCGGGGCAGGAGATTGGGGTGTAGGGTCAAGGAGGGAATATGGGTGCAGGAGAAGATTCTGGCCTAAGGGAGGGGCTCTAGGAGGAGGTGCAAAGTCTGGGAGGGAATTGTGACCTGGGAAAAGGGAGTGCAGAAGGTTTGAGTGGTGACCTAGTGCAGGGGATTGGGATGCAGGGTCTGGAAGGGTGCTTGGATGCAGGAGAAGATTCTGGCCTGGGGGAGGATTGTAGGAGAGGGTACAAGGTCTGGGAGGGAGTTGTGACCTGGGGCAGGAGGGTGCATAGGGTTTGGATGGTGACCTGGGGGAGGGAGTTGGGATGCAGAAGGGGCAGAGGTGCCAGAGTGATACAAGAATGATGTATACTCAAAAATAGGATATATAGATTCAACAGACTGTTACTGTAAAATTAACGTGTAACATGACCCATTCGCATAAACCATCTTCAAGTTAAGGCTCTGACTGGGAGGGGTTTATCTAAGCCAGCAGCCCTGCAGCACCCCCAAAGGGTGGCTGGGCTCCCTGCCTGCTGCAGCCCCAGAGCATTTCAAACTGCAGGCTTGTTCCCTGTGCTGAGGCTCCAGGAAGGGAAAGAGGCTTGTTCTGTCCCCATCCTCCAGGCCAATCTCTCAGCTCCTATTGGCTGGTTGTTTCCCGCCTATAGGAGCTGAGGATTGGGCCAGGAGATCACATGAACCCTCCCCCTCCCTGCAGAGCAGAGAGCCGCACAGACTATGCTTTAAACCATAGCAGCTCTGTGCCTGCGGGTCCTGGCAGGGTGGTCTGTGGGACAGATCTGGCCCCTGGGCCATATTTTGCCCATCCTGTTCGAGATCGATCAGGTGGCCTGGTCACATGTCCTTCTAGGACTAACCACAGTTTGGCTTATAGAACAAACATGAAAAAGTTATTGGTTTGACAACTGAGTCATTAAGTGCCTGAAGTATTACTAATGGCCCTCATTAGTACATTTAGAACTATAAACAAATCCACACTTCATATTTCTAACTTCACATACAAGAATGATGCATGCCCAAAAATAGAATATATACATTCAACAGACTGTTACTGTAAAATTAATGTGTACATGACCTATTCTGCATAAAGCATCTTCAGGTTATGCATATTCATTCCATAAGTCAATTTTCATTAAGCATGGGGGTGGGGCCTGTGACATAACTAAAACCACAGGTGAAAGTATATAAATAAAATCCAATGTTACAAACAAAGGGCATAACTAAAGGTGTATTTTATGCAAGGAGTAATTGCAGAATCAGACTAAAAGGAAAGGGATAGACTTCAATAGCAATTTTAATATCTGGGGTCAAAACTTCCCGTCTTTACTCAATTATTATTTACATCTGGCTCAAGACTGTGTGCAAGACTGAGGAAAAGTTGTGGGGCGTGTCTATATTTGATCTACAGCCAACATACACCAGGGTAACTCCACTAAAAATCAACTAACCAGCATAAGAAAAGCTTAAGTGAAATCAGATTCAAGACTTAGATAAGGTTCTTAGGATTTAGCCTTATGTTATTCTTCTAGTAATAATGTTTTAATGTTCACTAACCCAATTAATAGGAACTGAAACGGGATTTCCAACTGCCTGGCAAAAACAAAAACTAGACAGTTCATTTATTGACATTATGAAATATCCAAACAAGACATTTTATTACTACCAAACAAAATACAACAGCTGGAAAAATAAACCTCAAGTTGTCCTTGAGCGTCAGGTTACAGCTCCATTAAATGAAAGGGTGGAAAACAAACTGAAACAGCGAGTTTTAGAATCCCCTGAAAAACGGGACGTGCAGGCCTTAATGATTCATATCACTGTGGCTGTCTGGTTTGGTGGATGAACAGATAAGGAGTTAGAAGGTGGGAAAGGGGCCTCACAAAAGCAGAGCTATGTTGTAAAAACTTGTCAGTCCAACAAACTGTGGGAAAAAAATATTGTTGGCAAAGCACTAGCGGCACAAAGCCCTGCTAAGCTGCATTTGTTGAACTTCAGAGGAAAAACAGGAGTACAGATGTTAATGTTAAACATAAGGGGCTCCCCAGCATGGGGGGAAAAATATAGTGGATGTCCAAAAAAATTACTCCTATCATTATAATCTTTTCCAGTTCTATTTAAAGATGGCAAAGGAGCCAGCGGGAGAAGCCCGGCTTTGCAGCTCTGCGTAAACACCACAAGATAAGGGTGGTACCAGGTGTCAGCTAGCCCTGCAAAGTCACTGAAATGTCAAGGATTGTTTTTCCTCTACTCCCTCTCTCTTTCCTCTGACTGGGAATGGCCGCTGTTTATTTAAAAGATATCCCTTGTATTTGGCAAGAATGCCAGCAGGGCAGACGTTAATGGATTATTATTTGGAGCTGGAAGTCTGCCAAAATGATAAGGCTAGCCTGCCTACCTAAGGGCCCAAAGCCTCCCATTAACAGTGGGAGTCAGAGAAGGAATGATCATGCCAGACAGTTGCTATAGTTAGATGGGGACTTTATAAAGAGCTCCCTCCCATCTATATTTGATCTGACCTATTTAAAAACAAACACACACACTTCAGGGGGTTAGAAAACAAAACTCAGCTTTACGGATTCAAAGGAAGGCATCCTAGCTTCACTTTTCAATTGGCCATAAAGAGAGGGTAATCTTTTTGCAAGACCCAATTCTCCTCTCTTGCAGCTGAGAAAGGCTGTGGATTCTATCCTAACAAAATCAAGCCAAGCGTTTCCAGTGGCTTTGGATCAAGCCCAAGTTGGGAGTACCTTAATTGAAGTCAATAGAATTACACTAGGATGAAACTAGTGCAAGCCAGGGGCAAATGCGGCTCGCCATGTATTAACTTGTGTTCCTTCAAATGCAACAGAGAAACCACTGGGATAAAAATAGGATATCTATTTTCCATCAATGTCACCTGGGACCTAAACGCTTAATGTCCACATCTCTTGATGAGACTGGGCTCGAGGAACATGAGGCCTTATGGCAAGAGGTTTATTTAGATTAACATTGTTTACTACATGTTGAACCACTGTAGTCCAGGACTCTGGTCCCAATCACCCATGGTTCAGAAGGACCACGGATGTTGTTGGACTAGAAAGCTGCAATGAGGTTGCCAGTGGCTAGGAGCAGAGTCGGCCGGCGGGGCCAGTACTGGACCAGGGAAGTCCAACCTGTATTAATCTTCTCTGCAAAGCCCTTTCTTTCTCAACCAAACCAATACCCAACAAACCTTACCATCCTCTTCCCCACCTGGGTTATAGCATGTTTTCTAGGAGTCAACCTTTTTTGTACCCGTCAGTCTACACTCCCTGTAATTAAAAGGTGGTTATAATTCAATTTAGCAAAAGCAAGAGCTGAAGCACAGTACTGTTCACAGCTGGGACTGAAAGACTTAAAGGTTAGTTGGAATTTTCTAAGTAGTAATTTTCTCTCTGTAAAGCTGCAAAAAAAATAAACTTTGTGATCACTTGAGAAGTTGGTTTGCCCTTAATGAAACTGAAATAAAATCAACCTGCTTCGCATGAGCAGATGTATTACACTAGCAAGGCTGCCTGCAGAGCCTTTTTAAGGAACAAAAAGTAATTAAGGCATTAGTGAATACCTTTTCCTCTTTCATTTTATTCTCTTACTCTAGCTATGCCTAAAACAAAGCTACAGGTTCACATATGCTTGTCTGGGGGAGTTCAGATCCAGTTTCAAACAGGGTAAGTGACTTCTATTACCTCTCCTGTAGGCTGACTCAAAAACTTGGATCAGAACACACAGAGTTTGGAGAGGGCAGTTCAGAGCCAAATTCAAATTCCGTGACTCAAAAGCTCATGGTAAAAAATGTTCCTAAAGAAGTTCAGCGCCTAGCTAATAATCCCATTTTCCTACCCATTCATGTTTCATGGAGCTTTTGCTTAACGGCTTCCAAATCTTTAAAGCAGGCTATCCACTGAGAAAGTGACAATGAAAACAAACATCTGGTATTTCTGAGCCATTCCCAGTATCTAGACATTTGTAGGAAAAGTGTTGAGTTTACAAGTCAAGAGGGGATTTTTCTAACTGCAAACGTGGGATCTGGAAGTTAGCCTGGATTGCCTCTCAGCCTTTTATATTTTCTATTATTACAGCCATAATATGGATTCCATAGGTATGGTTACAAGAGTTTCCATAGCGAAGTGGATTTTGAACCATTCTGCCCCTGACTTTCTGAAAAATAGGCTCCTTCTCACCCGAAATGCCTCATGCATAACCTCTTGATAAGGAAGATTTGTTTTTGGACATCTGAGCTTCAAGCACAGAAGGTATTTCTGAGTTACAGATAAACAGTGGGCTTGCCACTTTTTAAAAATTTCTCATAGCTTTAGGCCAATGCCTAACAGACGGCTTGTTTTACAGATTGCATGTGTTTTATACACTAGCCCTCAGTGAGGTTGCCTAAGAGGCTGGGATTACTGAGACCGAATGAGGCACTGCTAGGCTGTTAAGGGTCAAATTGCTACATTCTTGGATGTATTTTAACTTGGGTGTGAAGTCTCATGGCAATTAAGAGTAACACCGAGAGCATTCAGAGCCTCCAAGTCCCATGAGACCATAGCGATGGAATAGAATACATTTACTAGGATTTATGTACCTAGCCTGAGAAAATTAAAGCTATAATGTATGGGGTTTACAATCTCTGGTGGAAGAGGTAGAAGAGTTTAAGTCCCAAGAGAAAAAAACAGCTACAGCTCAGGGGAGCAAAAAGCTGCAGTGGAAGGAAAGACAAGCTAAGGCTTGTACCATTCAGTTGTTGTTTCTTCATCCTTCATGTAATAGCTATTCCGCAGTCAGGCTGTGTTTTGCAGCAGCAGTTTTGTTACTGTAAGTAACAAATCCAGTTAAGTGCTATTTTGCTTGTCACAGCTCACTCCTAGCACTAAGAGTGGGTGCATGAAGGAAGGACTAATGGAGGTGGTGGCTCAATCAACACTCCAGGAGGTGCCAATCCCTCACCCACTCACGCACCTTTTCCTTTCTCTTACTGCATTGTGACTTCGATCCCCTCTGCAAGATATTCCTCCCAGGATCTTTCCTCAGTTGTTTTCTAAGATGTGTCTTTCTGCCTACATGTGTGTTTTCCTCCCCCTCTCTGCTGCTGTGTTTTCCTCCCAAGCAACAGATTGCTGTGCTGTTGTCCTTTTGATCTAATGAGAAAGACTCCCACAGCAAGGATGTGCATGTGTTTCTTTCCTTGATGTTTGGGAAGGGAGCCTGGAAGGCAGGTCTCTCTCCCTGGGTTGGACTTCTCCTATATTGCTTCTTGGGTTTTAAGCTCTGCTTTACTCCTCTTCTCCTCCCTCCCATGGACTGCTACTCTTCTCCAAGGCTAACGCTCTCAACGACAGGACTAGGGTAGAATTGATCACTGGCCTCATGTATGGAGCCCTATACATGGTGGCCAGGATATGGCCATCACTAAGGAACTGACCTTTGGCTCATTGCCTAAGCACAACAAAGGATTCTTCGAAGCTCAGCCGACTTGAGCAGAAGAATCAGGTCCACAGGCCTTGCCAAAACAGAACAGTCCAATGTCATTCCCTCTGGGGGCACCTAGCATTGGCCACTGCCAGAAGACAGGATACTAGGCTAGATGGATCTTTGGTCTGACCCAGTATGGCCGTTCTAATGTCCATCAATTCTGGTACCTTGTCTCTGACAGCAGCTGCTATTTAAGAGGAACACCCCCATGATGTACTGAATTCTGCAAGCAGGGGCAGCCCAGGAGTCTAGGCAGAATAGGCAGTCGCCTCGGGCGCCGCCGGCCCGGGCGCCCGATGATGACATCACAGCCATTGACGGCCATGCAGGAAGGGGTGCCGATTGCGCCTTCCACCTGGGGCGCCAGCTGCCGCAGCCGGCCTCGGGCCACTCCTGTCTGCAAGGGCGGGAGACTTTTTCCCTACCATAGCTAGTAATCAAACTTATGTGCTGAAGCAGGGGAACTTGAGGAATCAACCTTAAAACGGAGAAAAAACTTTAAAGTGCTACCAGACTATTTGTTGTTTTTTAAGACTAACAAAACATGATACCATCTTGTTTTTTAAGTTTTTCCTGTTACAGACTAACTCGGCTACTCCCCTAAAGCTTAAAACGGAAGTTCTGCTCAATGTAAATGCAGTGATAGTTGTTGGACTATAAGGCAATCTAAGATTATGGATACTTCCTCAGACAGAAGGTGCTGTAGATCTCAAAGCACTGCCTGAATTTCTCTCATTGAGGGACTGGGAGGCTGTAGGAGCATTTTAATTGCCACATTACAGATGGGGTAGGAGGGAAGTACTATAGAGAAGGTTAGGTAACTTGCCCAAAGAGATGCACAGATACTGGAGGGAGAGTTGGAGATAGAATAGGGAGCTACAAGATCTGGATTCTGTGCTGCCTTCCTTCCCTAAATTCACTGAGACATCTGCTATTTCTCTGAGCTTTTGTGCCTTGACTCAGTGCAGGTAGCAGCGCTATGCAGCACCATGACAGCCTGTCACTGAAATGTGCCACTTCTCCCTATGAGAGCTGTGTGTATTGAGGGGAGGCAATGCTAAGTACCCCCTTTCTGCTTCTTTCTCGATTAAAGGACCTTAGGGAAAATTCAGCATCTATTTTCTGCTCTTCTTTCTTCTGGCCATGCATGGTCTTCTTTCCTTCCTTATTGTTGGTGTCTCATCAAACCCACTTCTCTTTCACCATCTCCTACTGTCCCACTGCATCCCACCACAAAAGGACTCCTGGGTTTTGACTCTGCGTGTGACTAACTGTGGAACCTTGCACCAGCCACTGCTCCTTTCCGTACCTCCCTTTAAATATCAGCTCCTCAGCTCACAGGAGTGGTGAAGGGCTTCCTATAGTTAGGGCTAGATTGGGCCTCACTCCTAGAATAGAAGGGTTGCCCAAGGCTAAAGTCAGCAATTGTGCTACCTGTCCAGGAGGAGGGGAGAAGGTGAAGCTTTATCTGCTCCTCTGCTGCAGCCGGCAGAGTTGGCCTGGCACTGTGGGATGTGCGCACAGAATTGTGTGTAGCATAGGCTATTTTTACTCATGCTTCCTCTTCCCAACTCCCCCTTAGTACCTTTTGCAGCTCCCGCGATGTGGGCTGTGGTGACGGGGGAAGTTCTTTTGCTGGCATTGGTTGCAGAACCATTCCTTAAGACCTTCATTCTTGTAACACTCAGGGTTTGTCTACACGGAAGCTGGGAAGTGTGAGTCCTAGTGCAAACCAAGTTGCATCGGCTCTGCTTGAGCTAGCATGCTAAAAAAAGCATTGCAGCATGTCACAAGCTAGCCACTCAAGCTCGAACCCCGGGGATTAGGTGGGTTTGCACTTGGGTGATTAAGCTACGCCACTGCCCATGCAAAAATGTCCATATTGCTATAAACTAGCAGGCATCCCTTGACCAGCATTGGGAATCATCCCTCCCAACCAGTATAGACATACCCTCAGAGGTGCTACAGAGGAACAAGGTATTACAAGGACTGCATCCTCTTTCCCATGCTCAGAGATCCGAGTCTGCGTCCATTTCTCATTCAGTTGTATTCATAGCAAACCTGGACTACAAGCTCCTATTGAAAAAAGATATACTATCACAAAGAAACCCAACACATACTACAGTTGCTCTCATGCACCTCATTAAGTGGAAAGAACATGAAATAAAGTTTCTACAGCTCTGCTAGGTCAAATAAGGGATTTCATTTGTCCATCTATATAGTTTGCTTTCTCATGAAAGAAAATCTATTCCTGACATATCAAAAAAAATGAGGAGCAGGAGAAATGGGCTTAATAAATCTTTCAATTTATTACCAGGAGACTGGCAGCCCTTACTGATGTAGCTACCTTAAGCGTCATCCAACCTGGTTATCCCCCAGCTGCAGGAATAACAGAGCACTTGAAAGGTAATATTTTTGCTATTAGTGAAGAAAGGAAAAAATGTGATCTTTGCTGTGGCTTTGGGAATAATTTTTCCAGAACTACATAGAATGCACTTGAATGAATATTGCTATTTTTGGCAACTGCCCGCCTGCTTAGCTCACATCAATAATTGTAATGCTTTGCGGTTTGGGTTATAAGCAATGGTGAAAGCCCAGAAAAGGGGAGGCAAAAAAAGGACATAATTTGCTAAATAATCTAGAATACATGACAGTCATCAAAACACACTAATGTTTTCAGAAATCCAAGAGGCCATACACACTCATAAAGCTGAACTATGAAGCATTTTTATTTTACATATTCAAACATTATTGAACAATTTTTCATCACGTTTTAATTGGACCTTTAAGAGTTCAGTGATTAAGACAGACTCTCGTATTCATTCTCAGATGCCCAAGTGTAGTATCATAGCTCAATGTCTCAGAATTCCATTAGTACAGAGGAGCTCAGTTTTTGCTTCTGCAGTGCATTGCTAGGGTTCTTCCACAATCTTCTATGTGTATTCCAGTAGTGTCTAGAAGCCCCAGTCACCAATCACAATCCCACTGTTCGAGGTGCTGCACAAACCAAGAGCAAGAGATACCAATGATCCAAAGTGCTTACGAGGTATTAACTGTAGAGGAATAGCCTTTAACACGGCTCAAATTCTCTCATTCCTTGGTACTTTCATGGTCATAATTCTGTTCTTGTGACATGAATGCAGGCCTAGAGCTGGTCTGAAAACAATGTCTCCTGCCCCATTACAAGTACATCATCCTCCAGCAACACTTTAAAAAAAAAAAAAAAAAAAAAAGGTTTCATTTGATCAGAAATACAGTTTCCCATTGGAAAAAAAAAAAGTTAAGAGGAAGTTTGCGACCATCCCTTATGGAAAACTTTTTTAATGTATAATTGAGAATAGAATTTGACTCCTAATGGCCCAGTCCAACAAAGCCCTTATGTGTACAGGTGTGCTTAACTTTAAAGGAGTCAGTTGAAGTCAATGAGAGTATTCATATGCTTACAGTTAAGAACATGATAAAATGTTTGGATGGTCTAGGACCAATATTAGTAGGAATGGCATTTGGTGGGACCAGTCCCATCCTCACGGAGGTCAAACAGAGCTTCCATCAGTTTGCATGGACAGACAATCAAGCCTATCGCCAGGCTGCAATAGAACAAAATCATCAATGAAAACTGCTTAATTATTGCTCCAGGACCAGCAGAGATACGCTGGGAAAAGTACTGAAGGAGCAGCTCAGCCTGAAGAGGAAACTACAGTTTTCACTGCTGTGCAGCAACCCCCACTGACTTTTTTTCAGGAGCTGCATGAGCAAGTTCTGGTGGTAGGGAGGAATTCCGTAGCTGTCTTCAGACACATAAGAATGGCCATATTGGGTCAGACCAAAGTTTCCATCTAGCCCAATGTCCCGTCTTCTGACAATGGCCAATGCCTCATACCCCAGAGGGAATGAACGGAACAAGTAATCATCAAGTGATCCACACCTGTTGCCCGTTCCCAGCTCTGAGGCTAACGATAACATTCCTGCCCATCCTGGCTAATAGTCATTGATGGGCCTATCCTCCATTAATTTATCTAGCTCCTTTTTGAACCCAGTTATTCTCTTGGGCTTCACAACATCCTCCTGCAAGGAGTTCCACAGGTTGACACAAAAGCAAAAGCGCGTATATTTTAGGATTTTGCCCACTCACATACACACACATTAATTGTGTCAGTCTGAGGTTTAAACACACTGGTTAAGTGACTAATTAAAAAAGCTTGCTTTAAAAAGCAAGAGGGATAGCAAAGCGTGTTGGCTGCAGTTATAAGATATGAATTTGATCACTGAAGCATTAGTTTAAATACAAATGCAGTGACTGGACTACAGTCATGCTGGTTTCAGTAATCACAGGTGGAAAGTCCATAATTTTAGTTAATGGTAGAGCTACCAGACCTAGGAACGGGGGAAGTGCTTGGCAGACACACTTCTTTTTTTAAAAAAAATAGAGACAACATTGCAGCAAGTTTGCCAGTCAGGTGAGTGTACAAAGAGCTTGGAAAAGTCAAGGGAGAATAAAACAGGCAAGCAACAAGAAAGAGCAGGCTCTGCTGCAATTATAATAATGAATGGTTTTAATGCGGCGTGCATGAACATTTACTGGGCAAGTTATGAGCCAACATGATCTTAATCTTGAGAGACATTGAAGTTTTTGAGGTGCCTGGCTCACAAGGAGGTACTGCTGCACTGTAAGTGTTGTCAAATAGTCAAGGATGCTTAGGCCCTAGGCTAAGTTTATACAGGCTCTCTGTAGGAGGGTGGACTCTCCACAGACACACCCCTTCATTGCCATGCCTGGTGTAGCATCTTGTGTTTGGAGTTCTCTGTTGATGGTCACTCTAGTCCCGTGGTGAATTAACGCATCTACACATAAAATGCAGTTCGAATTAGCATTTTCATAGAATCATAGAATACTAGGACTGGAAGGGACCTTGAGAGGTCAT
>JANRFK010004893.1:47017417-47031709 GCA_030068395.1 Apalone spinifera
CTCCAACTGAGGCCTAACCAGCGCAGAGTAGAGCGGAAGAATGACTTCTTGTGATCAGTTTCTTTTTATGGCTCAGGCCTCTGACTAGCTCACAGCTTTTTGCTGGACTTCCTGTTAGAATTAATTCCAAGACCCTGTCTGAGGTCTCTGCCCCCTGTCCTTGGCCCCAGTGGTCCTTATGCTTTTCTCTCTGGGCTCTATTTCATTCTCCCCTTATATAGCAGGATTTTGTACCTGTCACTGGGAAAGTAGCACAGGAACCCAAGCGCAATATCTGCACTGGGTTCTAATATAGTGATCATAGGATGAGCAGCTATGGTCAGAGGCACCATTTATGGGGAGCCAGAGGAGGCTGTGGCTCTCTCCCCCGCCCCGAAATCTGAACCCCTGAATTTCATATTTGAGATCTATTTAGAGGGCACACCCTAGCACCAAATGCAGCACCAAACTACAAAAGAGTTTGTGCTGCTCTCAGCTTTTCCTTTAGGTCAGGGAGTTTGTTTTGCAGGTTCTCCATTTAAAAGCAAGGAAACAAAGAGTAGGAATAAATGGTGAGACTGGAGAGAGTTAAATAGTATGTGCCATGGATCTATACTGAGACCAGGGCTGTTCAAATTATTTATGAATGGTCTGGAAGAAAGGGTAAACAGGCAGGTGGCAAAATTTGCAGATGATACAAAAATCACTCAAAATAGTTAAGAGATCTCACAAAACTGATTGATTGGATAACACAGTGGAAGATGGAATTCAGTGCTGATAAATGCAAAGTAATGCACAGGGAAAATACAATCACAACTATACATGCAAAAATTATGAGGTCTAAATTAGCTGTTACCACTCAGGGGAGATATGTTAGAGGTCTAGAAAATCATGAATGGTGTGGAAAAACTGAATATGGAAATGTTATTGACTCCTTCACTAACATAACACAAGAAGATCACCCAATGAAATTATAGGCAACGGATTTAAAACAAACAAGGAATTATTTCTTCATGGTCTACCTGTGAAGGTCTTTGCCAGGGAATGGAAGACAGGCCTAAACTATAACAGGGTTCCAATAAGAATGATATACGTTCAAGGAAGATAGGTTCATCAATGGCTATTAGCCAGGATGGGCAGGAATGGTGCCCATCCCCAGCTTCTGGCAAACAGAAGCTAGGGACAGGCAATGGGATAGATCACTTGATGATTACCTCTTCTGTTCATTCCTTCTGAAGCACCTGGCATTGGCCACTGTTGGAAGGCAGGATATCAGGCTTGACGGACCTTTGGTCTGACCCAATATGGCCATTCTTATGTTCTTAATATAGGACCCAATTGTATCTGCTCCCTCCTGTAACCCACTCCACTCCTCTCCCAGAGCAGAGATTGTGCCCAGAAGTCCTGACAGCGTGTGTCTCTATCCACAGAGTTAGTAATAAAGTAAGAATATATATTAAAATGTTAAGCCTAACCAGTGTCCCTTAAGTGACTTGTCATAAGATGTCTGAATATGTTATTATTAAAGCTGAGTGGATCTAGTCTTTATTTAGTTTTCTTTCTTTTATATAGGAATTAGATACAGTGCTCCTGTCAAGCTAATTGCTAAGTTGTCTGCCAACAGAGTTTTCAAGTGCCTTAGTAGCCCCTGGAAACTAGTGATGGGAGGGGGTGGGGGGGAGTGGACAGGGTCAGACCCCCCCATTTTGTTGCTTGGATTGTACTGAGCATGCTCAGTAATGCTGCTGAAACCACTGTCCTCACTCTCTCCCTGCCCCACTATCACGGAATGCACAGGTCACCTCTCCCCTCCCCAACAAAATCTGAAATGGCATCCCTGCATGATCTGCTCCATCAGACATCTTGCTCCCCTGGACTCCTACCTACCATTGGCCTTTCTTCAGACCTTTTTCCTCAGCCCCTTCCTGCAGTCTTTGTAACCGTCAGCATCTTCCAGGGCTTTGTCCCAGAGGTCCAGTTCCTGCTCTCGTGTCCGTGTCAACTACAGGAGCTTCTTCCAATACTGCATCTTTCAGACATCTCTACTTTCTAGTGCCAAGAGAGGGCTGCAAAGTTCTTCCCTCTCTGCCTGCAGCAGACCTTTCCCCCAGACCAAACTCCACTTTGACTTTGCTCTTCACCCGCTTTCTCCTGGCTCAGGACAACCCACCTCTGGCCGCAGTGGATCTCTGCCTTTAGGTCACGGGTGGGGAACCTCAGGCCTGGGGACCAGATACAGCCCTCAGTTTGCCTGGAGCTGGTCCCCAAGGCTCAGCATTGGGGAGCCTGCGCTGACACTCTAGCCGCCCCCTACCACCCATCTGCAGTGCTGGAACACATAATCTACTAGCCTGGGCTCCTCTAGGCTCTGGTGTGTGAGGGGAATGTCTTTCTCCTTATTCAGGGGCTTCTCACTTTGCTTCTCACTTGTGTATAGCCACCGACTGATTTTTCTGTGGGTCAGTGGCCCCTGACCCAAAAAAGGCTTCCCACCCATGATTTAGGCAAAGAAATCCCCAACTACCATTCTCACATGTCCCTTGCTTGACCTTTCTCCGCTACCTGGTGCTTTCTCCTTTGTGAGGGCCCAGCTCCTTCCCACCTACGTTTGATCACCTATCACCCCTTCAGGTTCCACCCAGTGGCCCAATTAGGCTTAAGTTCCTGTTAATCAAGGACTTCTGCCCCCATCACACACATTTTTTAGCATGTCTATCAACAAACAGATAAAAGGTGGCATATTTTACTTAATAAATTTAGTGTTGCTATGCAACCTTCTAGCCCAGAGCCATGCCTAATCAGGTTCACTGTGTCATTACACTGAAAAATACCAACATGTCTAGGATAGCAGATGTGCCCTAGAGAGAATATCATTTGAGGGATTGGGAGGTAAAATGCAGTGTCGATCACAGAAGGGTGGGGTTGGGCAGAACAAAAGAGACGCCTGTTTTTGGTTTTAAATAGAAAAAGAAGAAGAAGAAGAAGAGCTTGAGTTATATGCCCCTTTGGGACAGGACACATACTAGGATGTTAAATTTTGATTAAATGGTTAATCGAATAGTTGATGCAATTTGCATCGACTATTTGATTAGTAGATAAGGGTGCCTCCACCTTTCAAGTGTAGCAACAGCCCCAGGGCTGTTGCTACACTTCAAAGGTGAAAGCGCTGCAGGGAGCACGGGGCCAGCGGGAGACTCAAGCAGTCCCCTGCTGGTCCTGTGCTCCCTGAAGCATTTCAAAGTGGCAGCACTGCATGGAACCCGATGGGTCAGCACGGGAGTCTCCAGCTGACCCTAGACTCCATACAGTGCTGCCACTTTGAAGCACTCCCTCTTCTTCTCTCCTCCCCACTCCCCTTTGCTGCTTCTTTCTGATACAGGCAGCAAAAGGGGTGAAAAGCAACTAGTCAACCATGTGTTGACTCTCCAAAAAGCATTTGTTTATTGGATACTTGACTAGTCATTTACACCCCTAATACAGGCTAGGATTTGACACACAGGCAATCTCTAGCTGGCAGAGAGACTTCATGTTCCCATGACCCATTTCAGGTTAGAGAGAGAGACTGCAGAACTGGAATTAATCTACAAATTTGACCCTGTTACCGTGACCTTGAATAAAGACATTAACTGGTTGGCAGATTACAAAGCTAATTTCCCCTGCCTTTGACAGCTGCATTTCCACATCTAAAGCTATAGAAGGGACGCATCCAGCCCACTTAATTAACTCCATTAACACAGGTCCTACAATTGACAGGTACTTCTTTTGTTGTTATATATCTCTTGGTTTCTGTTATTTCCACTCCAACTCATCTGATGAAGAAGGCCTTACCCATGAAAGCTCATGATCCTATATATTTTTGTTCATCTAAGGGGCCACAGGGCTACTCTTTGTTTTTAAAGTTACAGACTAACACGGATGCCCCTCAGACTCTAAAATAGAACTGCCTAGAATTTGGATAGCAAAGCTTTTAGGACTATTCCACCAGTCAAGCAGGGAATAGCCCAACTTTTTGGTAATTTGAAAGTGACTAAGAGCTGGTTGAAATTAGAAATTTAAAAATGAACAATTCTTGACTATGTGATAGTTGGCTTAAAAATACAAGTGGGTACAAGTGTGAGTGAGGTTCATTGGGGAAAAACAATAAAGGAAAGGTCAGCTGGAATTTTTAAAAAAGTAAACCAACAATATGGGTTTTACCCCATCTCCCAAATGCTTACTTAGCTAACATTTCACTGCTTCAGGATCCTCATACATATGAAAGATGCTACTTAGCATAAATGCATGGTTATAAAGTCCACCTCAAAAGAGCAACAAGATTTGATACACAGTGTATCTGATTAAGTAAAAATGGGGTAAATCAGGAAAGTTAGTCCTAGTTCTATTTACTATAACAGCATAGTGAGACCTAGAAGATTTCTGGGGACCAGAATCGCTGTTTTATTTGCTGTTGTCTCATCTGTTACATTTTGTGGTGAAGAATTCCAACAGGCTTCTGGCATTTAAACAGTTAAATGGTCACGACTTTGGTCTGCAGGTGAAAGCAAAGGAGCAGACCAACAAGGGCTTGCCTAGTTACAGTACCATAAAGCTCCCAGGTGGACAATACTACTGTGCTAAGAGCCACACTTCCAGTGCTGTTAGCTACTTCCCTCATTGAAGAGGTTTGCCTTGAGTGCTGGAACCACACGACCGTGTTAAAGCGATGCTGCAACAGCACTTTTGTAGACAAAGCCTAAGGAGAACAATTGCATCACTTGTAGGAAAATATCTCATGCTGTATTTAGTTCCTCTTCTTTCCCTCACCTTCAAAAGTATAGACAGATGGCCTCAGGTAAAAAATACCTGTCAGAGTTCAAAAATCCCTCCCCACTGGTAATAAATTGATGGCTCGTGTTATTGTGGTAAGATAAAAATAACTTTTGGCCAAGTTTTCAGTTGTATTTCAGTATTTCCTTTTCATCTCTGGATTGATTGGGTTGGTTTCCAAAGTGAAATCATTTGACAAGTTGCCAGTATAAAATCGATGGGGAAATAGGGATTTTAATTAAAAAAAACACCACTTTATGCTTTTATCTGGGACATTCCTGATGTCTCATACTTGTCATTTCAACTGGGGGATGAAGTGCTGAAGTAATTAATTTCTTTTTTTTAAAAAATGTAAACATACGCACTGTTTATAAAGCTGAGAAGAGAATTCCACCTTTTTTTTTTAAATGTCTGAGTAGGAGTACCCGAGAGCTACACAAAGCATTCATTCAATGAACAGGAGTAGTCGGACTGACAGAAGCACTTTCCAAAATATCCTTGTCTGGAATTTGGAAGAAGGTGTTACATAGCTCCAAATATTTGTTGCTCTATTTCCATGGTAATAGCAGCACAGTGATGTCATAATGAAAGAACATTGATACTCAATGTCTGAGCGCACTCTGTGAATTAAAGTTCAAGTTAAAGATTTATTTTTCCATTGGGGTTTTGCTCCACCCCGCCTACTCCACCCATCAAGTTATACTGCTTGAAGACTTAATTCCTGAAGATAAAATATTAAAGCCAGACTGTGACAGCCTCAGAAAGTGCCATTGAAAAGGAGTCTGAAGCAACTAATCTCTGAATTAAAATACACGTCAAAGGTATTTGAGAGAACTGCTCCAAAGCCGTGCTATTCTCTTTTATTAGGTTGAGGTTATTGTAATCAAGTAGAAAGACATAGTCTACAGATTGGAACACATGGCTGAAGTCAGGAGAATCAAGTACTAATTTTTGTTGCAACAATAAAGGTATGTGCACCTAACCAAGTTACTTTGTGTCTCTATGCCTTAGTTTACCCATATACCGGTAGAAAAAGTGGGGAAAACAATACTCACCTCAATGGAACGTCTTGAAATATGGGTGGGGGGGAGGGGAGGGAAAATTTGAGCCTTCAAGTTGGGAAATATTTCTAAGACCCTTACATTGAAAGTGCCTTTTGCATTCAAAGGCAAAAAGGCACCCAATATCTAGTGACTTTCACTGGGATTTGAATATCTCACTTCCCTTTATCATTTGAAAGTCTATGCTCCATGTGACTAATATTACTTACTACTATCATGGCCAGAGTAGCCATGCTACCAGGACTAAACTCAGTAGGGTCTCAGATAACTCTCAGCTCCAGTCAGCACTAATCTAGACTACTGGAAAAAGCAACAGCAAAGCAACTGATACATTTTTGCTTACATAACCACTGTGACGGTCTAGACCAGGAGTGTCAATCATGTCGCGCTCCCAGGACCCCTTCACCAGCCTACAGCTCCTTCAGCCATATTCCCAGCAATCCATCCTGCAAGAGCCTTCTTGCATCTAGGGCAAAGAAGCTACAGGAGGCCTGAGTGAGCAAAAATGAGAGGAAAACTCAGGCCTGATGAGTCTTTAATCTGTGTCACTAGTCCTCCTTTAAGCTTCCCAGCAAGGTCTCAGGGCTTCTGACAACCTTTGCTTCTCTTGTCCCTACAGAAACTACTGAGCCCTGGTCCCAGTAACCATCTGCTTCTCTCTGCCTTCTTTGGTTTCCACCAAGGCTCAGAGAAATGACTTCTCTATTCCCTTCCCATTTCTGCCTTCTCTAGAGACCAAATCTGAAGGGAGAACCCCAAAGGCATGGATGAAGATATGAGAAGGGAGGGGGGAATCCCCCATTCCTGTCCCCCTTCCCTTGTGGTTTCATGAAAAAGACCCTAAAGTAGTCAGGGGTTGGAGAAAAGAAGGAAAATTCACTGAGTGGTTGGGGAAGTACCCATGAAGAGGAACAAACAGAGCAGTAAACTACTGGATGGAGGAATGGAGGTTTCATAAATTCATTGTATTTAAAAAACCACAACCCTTGACTAGCAGTTAAATCCTTCACTCACTCTGCAGTCAGGCAGGACTACACATTTTGCCTCTTGCTCAAGAACTTCTTACTCTCCAGCACAGATTAATCAATATGGCAATTGGGCCCTCACCACAAAGCATATCTCCTGGCAGCTGTGTAAGTCACAAATTCTCTGGCAAGAGTGCAGAGATCTTTGCCTCAAGCCTACGTGACCAGACACAAACACAAGTACCTTTAACTCAACCTGGACCTTGTATGCCCTGTACATTGAATCTTGACATACTTTGTGTGATCTGTGTTTGAGCTTTTCCCTTGGTGATAAGGTGCACATGTAACAACCGCAGAAAACCCAGTTAAAAAAAAATCTACATCTTAGACTTAAAATGCTGCACTGGGGTGGCGATTCAGAGCCTGATCCAACTTCCATCCCACTGCAGTTAATGGAGAGCCTCCAGTTAATAGGTCAGGCTCACAGAGCTCAATACAGCATGTTTACAGGTGTAATGCCAGAACCTAGGATAAAATTCTACCGTGTCTATAGAGAACCACAGGATGGTTCGGGGGCCCTGTGGTGGCCACCTCAACTGTCCTATGGAGTGGGTGACATCAGGGGTCATCCCAATCCTCCTTCTCCCACACTATTCACCCTCTTAGCAGGAGCCAGAGCAGCCTACTCTGTCCCACTGTGCAGCCCTGCCAGCCACTGCACCCCGCCTCTCCATGGCAGTGGGAAGAGGAACATCCCAGCCCCAGTATGCTCCACTTCCTGCCGCCACAGACAAGCAAGGCGGTGCAGCGAGGTGGACCAAGCTGCCAGGCTGTCCCAGATCCTGCCACAATGCTGAGTGTGGGGATGGGGCAACCCCTGCTGCTGGGCCCCCAGTAACCCCCTGGATTGTATTGCATGGGGCTGAGGGCAAAGGAGCAGAAAAGAGCACAGCGGGGGCAGAACAAGGACAGAGTTTGGGGCAAGAAGTGGCATAGGGACAGGGGTGGAGCAGAGGCAGGGTGGGGCCTGTGGTGGGGAGCTGTCCTGGGCCCCACGCTTGGAGCACTGAGGGGAGGGGTTGCTCCAGGCCTCACGTCCCCGTAGGGATGGCCTTGGCTCTATAAATACAAAGCAACTTAGTTACAGCTTTCACTGGTCTCACATGGCTGATCTTGAGTTCTCAGCCTTGACCAAAGTGGGTCAAGAAAGGAGACGGGGGCAGTTTCTTCTGATAGCACAGGCCAAGCTTCTACACCATGTGATTCAGAGGTTATCAAATAAAGCTATTCATGGGTTAAAGCTCATCAGAAAAATCTCCATGCAAAGAATAATGGGGCCCAATGGGCATAAAAGTGATGGAAAGTACACAACACTGGCAAGTGAAATGTGTCAGACATTTGGCACTCTGTGCACTGAGGTTTGCCAGTGCAGACAGGAGAGTTATCACAGTGTCTGGGTGTTTTATAAAGACACTGTCAGGCCAGGGTATCTGGGTAATGTTGGATACGTTGTCCTTGTGTCACCGTAGGGTACTGAGAGAAGTGAATGATGGCTATATTTGGAGTGGCAGAAAGGTCTCAACACAGTAAGGGGTGTTACCAAGCAAAGCATCTCGGTACTGCAGGTGTGTCCCTCTTCACACTACCTACGTGTGACTGTGGAATATAAAACTGAACTGATGGATTTATTTCAGCAGTGGCAACACAGGCGCCAACATGGGATGGTGAGACACAACAATTCCCAACTCAACCCTCTGTACTCTGGGTCATTACTTGGAGTAGCTTCTCTGACTCACTGGGTCCGTTGCACACTCTGCTACCACAGCATTCAATGTAGCCTGGAGAGCAGACACTGCCTTCCTTACAGCCTGGGCCCTTCGGGACATTACAATACACCTGCTCTGTAGAACACAGTCTGTACTTGTCTGCAGCAAACTACTGCTTTTTTCTATTGCTTCTATTTTCTTGTGTTATCACTGATCAAACAAAAGAGGAAGATAAGTTACACAGAAATCTCTGATGAAAAAACATTCCCAAAGTGCGTTTCTCAAGCCACAAGTTTTGTTTAATTAATAGCTGCTTATTGAAAGACTGAGATTTAAGATCTGCCTCTAAAAGAAACTGTTCACACTGTTCCCCCCGCCCTCGCCCTTCAGTGTTTATAAAATCCATGATATTTATATATGTAGGATGATCTGCCTGCTTCACTAAGGTGTAACTCTCATTACACCTAATCTATGCACCCCATGAGTAAATAACACTGCAGAGCAGCACAACACATGGAGGAGGAAGGTTGCCTCAGCCCGTTAGGGTAAGAATAGTGGTGTTTGCAATTTTACAGGGATTTCATGCCCATGGGGAAGTATTACTCCCAAGACCACACAGTACTAGTCCAAAAGCCTGATCTTGATACCTGCCATTGGAGTAGAACACTGGAGTTAAGATCCATTGAGTGCACATTTTTAACAGCCATAGCTAACTTGTAACGATAGACCAAGATGGTCTCACTCCAAAGTTTCTGGGAACGAGGGAGACATTAATCAGATTCAAGTGTCAGCCCTGAAAATATAGAACTTTAACATGCTGCTTAGAAGCTTCTAGAAATAGAACATCTCTAGCTACGAAGACAAAACACAGCAAACAGAGTGGTGCCCAATGACAGGTTTGTTTTTAAAAGGAAGAGACTTGTAAAAGGGGCTGTGTCTTAGATAGGCTGACTGCTCAGCGCAGAGGGTTAGGAGTCATGCTCCATCACTGATTTAGTCAAGGTCTCACAGCAAGTCTTCAACCTTTCTTCAGGAGACACAAGAATACTGCAGAGCAGTAAGATGTGCATGCAGTGATGCCCACAAGCGTGTGCACGGTGATTACCACTGCCAGCCTCAGTGCATACCATTGCCAGCATCAAGAAGGAGCAGCACTGTCTGCCCCACTGCCCACTCAAAGCAAGAACTGAGTGAGAGAGTTTGCAGCTTCCATGAAGGGGGAAGCGTGTGATTGTTACAGCATTATTCAGCGTTGGCTTCATGGCCCCTCTGTCATGATGCAGGAGCTGTGGGGCCAAGCCTGCGTGGGGAATGGCATGGTCAGCCCAACTCCTTCTAGCCACTGCAGAGGGCCAGCTCCTCCACCAAAGCTTCACCCTAGAGGCCTGCCTGGCCTCAGTTCTCTTCCAGCAGCCCAGGGCTTCTCAGGGATGAGGAATGAGCAGCCAGGCTCCAAGGCAGGGGCTGAGCTTAGCACAAACTCAGCAGGCTGGGAGCTTGAGCCAGCAGTGGAAATGGCACCACAGGGACTGGTGACATGAAACATTTCTGGGGGTGTCCCTGCATACGTAGGAGGACCACACCCCAAAGTGCCAGGGTAAGAAACGCATTTGAACTTTTTCAAAGGTATCACACTCGCACAGCAGCTCTGTCACTATAAAGATCTCTGCTCCAGCTCCCCCATTTCTCAGAGAGCTGGAGTAATAAATATATGCTACATCATTTTGAGATCCTCAGATGAAAGGTGCTATTCAAGTGCAAAACATGACAGATTTCTAGTGGTTTCCGATATCCTGCAAACATGTTATTCTTACTCTGTGGCTGGCAGAGAAAGGAAGTGTTAAATCTTGGACTGATATCAATTTAGCTGAAAATATCAGCTAGAGACATCCTCTTTGGTTATCTATCCCACTTCCCCATGTCTAGGTAGCCCCAGTGGAGCCGTAACGATGACAATGGCTGTGAAAACACCTTATGATAGTAGGTTACTGCACAGGGTTTATTCTAATGTGACTGAAAACATCCAGGAGTTTGTTCCACATTTTCTGATTAACAAATTCCTGGCAGAAGCAAGTCTCTGTTCATTATAAAAAGAGCCCTTTTTTGTTCAAACCATCATTTCTGCATGGAAACATTTGAAGAAGCAGAAGGGGGCAGATTAGGCGACTCGTTTATTATTTCCTCAGAAGTCCTGAATATGAGAGGAGGACTCTTTGGTAACTACTGGCGTCAAGTTCATTGCAAACAATGCAAAAGAGGCCAATTACCAACTGCAAGCTCGGCGCTTTTGAAGACTTCAAGCCCTCTCCTCAAATTAAAAGCACCTTTCTGATTTGAAAAACAAATCTGTTACCATGCTGTCTGGCGTCTGAGTTTGACAAAGTAAATTGGGGTAGCTCCATTGAAGTCAATGGTATCACTCTTGAGACCAACCAACGCAAGCAAGAGCAGAATTGGATCCCATGTATCTTCAAACATCTACACATTCCCCAGAGGTGCATGATTTCCCCAGAGGCATTTCCAGATAAATTGGTTTGTGTATCTCAGATTAGAACAGAGCCCTTTGGGGAGAGGCATCTATTGTTCACAGATGTACTTGGAGATTACATGTAAAGTATGGTCATAAATGCAAAAGAATAGTATACGGGTTAAAATGCTGATGGACTTTAGAATGAGCAACAATTTATTATTTGCACTACTGTCACATTTAGAAGCCCCCCGCCTCCTATCACAGACCAGGGCCCCATTGTGCTAAGCACTGTGCAAACACACACACACACACAAAAAGACAGTCCTTAAGAAAACAGTAAAGGAAGTGCAACATTGACTAGTATACTCGTTATTGTAACCACCCTTTTAAAAAGATAAGCCAACATGGACAAGTTGTATATTCATCTACTATATATTTGAGAAAGTGTGTGCATCTATGTGTCTGTTTGTTCAAGAACTCCTCCTAAACGGTAGGAACTAGGACCACCAGATTTGGTATGCAGCTTCCTCTTATCAGAACTTAAAGCAAGGTCAGGATTTGATTGTGCCATGACAATGGAACGTGAGTAGAATGTGATTGTCTCTCATCAAACAGAAAGGGAGAGGCATGGTAGCAAGCACAGTTATACTCATGAATTACCACAGGGGGGCAGCAAGCACAGGGGAACAGTTATACCCCAGATTGACCACAGAGGGGAAGCAAGCATCCCAGGCTACTTCCCGGGGAGCAGCTGGCAGTTGGGCCAGCAGGCCCCCACTGCCCCCACCTACTGCCCTGAGCTTCCCACTTCCCTTGCTCTGCACCCTCCTCACCCTCACAACCCTGACTGATGCAACTCTGAGTCCTCCGCATCCCCAAGCCCCTGACCTGACTCTTGCACCTCCTCCCCACCCCAAGCCCTGAAGTCTTCTAGTAGGTATATAAGCATAACATGAGCAAGCATCAGTCTTACAAACAAAGCAGTCCTCCTATTACTCCAAGGTTATGGAATCACATTGGCTGTGTCTAGACTGGCCAGTTTTTCTGGAAAATCAGCCGCTTTTCCGGAAAAACTTGCCAGCTGTCTACACTGGCCGCTTGAATTTCTGCAAAAGCACTGACTTCCTACTGTAAGAAATCAGTGCTTCTTGCGGAAATACTATGCTGCTCCCATTTGGGCAAAAGTCCCTTTTGCACAAAGCTTTTGCACAAAAGAGCCAGTATAGACAGCTCAGATTTGTTTTCCGCAAAAAAGGCCCGATTGAGAAAATGGCGATCAGGGCTTTTTTGCGGAAAAGCGTCCGTACCAATCTAGACGCGCTTTTCCGAAAATCATGCCAATCTAGACGCAGCCATTGAGTACTAAGTGCATAGCAGCCTGCTTCTGAGAGAGTCACCTTCTGTTCGGTCACAGACGCAACCCCAGTGAAATCAGTAAGTGCTGCACACCAGCATAAGTGAAGGGAGAATTTGTGCCATATTCATTTGCCTTTAAGTAGGAAATTTCACTGAGTGTGCCACAAGTCCAGATCACAGAGTCTGCTCACACCACATTACTGGTTTACAGTCATTAGGATTGCATGCTAACAAGTGTATAAAAATAATACATAGCTGCTATTAGTTTAGGTTAAACAGATAGTCTTCCAGCACCTTAGTGACTAACAAAACATGTAGATGGTATCATGAGCTTTCGTGGGCACAACCCACTTCATCTGCAGAAGTAGGTTGTGCCCACGAAAGCTCAGGATACCCTCTATGGCTACGTCTAGACTGGCCCCCTTTTAAAAGGAATAAGAGATCTTGTGGAAAAGGCTTTATTTTCCACAAGAGCCGTGTCTAGACTGGCGCTTTTTTCCGGCGAAGCTCTGAAATGGAAAAAAGCGGCAGCCATGTTCATGCAAATGGAGAGGGGAAAATTTAAATCCCCACTGCATTTGCAATTCCAACTTGTCTCATCTGCATCCTTTTCCGGAAAAGGGGGCCAGACTAGACGTAACCTATATGTTTTGTTAGTTTCTAAGGTGCCGCAAGACTATTTGTTGTTTTTTAAGTTTTTCCAGTTCTGCTAAAGTCAGTGGTTAGACTCTCATTGATTTCAGTGCAACCAGCATTTTAACCTTTAAGTTGATTGTATCATCAGGACTATAACTTTCTTCTGGCTCGCTTCAGTGCCTCTCCCCTTCCTCCATATTTGTTTGTCTAAAATACTATTGCTGAAGCCAAACATCCATCTTCTATTCCCCATATGCAAACTCCTTATTGAAGACCGAATATTATCCTGCTCCTTGTGCATCTCATAATCCCACTCACCCTATCTTCATTGCAAATGTTTTATGCTGTGCCTTCTCCCACCGTCTTCTTCCTTCAAGCCTATCTAGATTACTTTAAATTATATAAAAGAATTACTTATATGGCCCCATTTCCCTAATGTCTGAGCACCTCAGCCTTTCATGTATTTATTTTTGTAACACCTGTGAGGTAGATAAGTTCTATTACCCCCCATTTTACAGATGGGGAACTGAGACACAGAGATTTAATTAGCCTGTAAAAGATCACATAGGAAGTCTGTAAAAACATGTCTACACTGGGGAGTTATTTCAAATTAACTCCCCTTATTTTGAAACAACAAGATGAGCATCCCCACTACCAGGCCTGTTATTTTGAAATAATGGGCTTGTTATTTCAAAATAATAACTCCTGATTGTGAAGAGGAATAATCTTATTTCAAAATAGTTATTTCAGCAGTTATTATTTTGAAATACCTTATTGTATTGCAGTGCAGAAATAGCTTAGTGAGCCCCCACAGCCTCACGAATGTCTCAGTAGACTTGTAACTTGCATGGATGCCAATGGAGCATCAGGGTCTGACTCCAAAAGGATTCAAGTCAATGAGATTCTTCTGACAGACTTCATTCAGCTTTGGAACAGGGCCTTCACTTGTAAACTCTTGGGAACAAGTAAAGCTCCAAGGAATTATATAAAAGTTTTCTAACAATACATCTTTTCTGAAGCTTTCTAGTGTTCACACTTCATTACCAAAGTTTACAGGGACTAGATGTTTGATCAGAACACACCTTGACTATGTCTACACTGGCACGATCTTGCGCCAGAAGTATGCAAATGAGGCTCAGTGTGGAATAACGCCGAGCCCCATTTGCATATCTAATGAGCCGCCATTTTTGCGGAAGAGGCCTTGCGCCAGAAGGAGCTGTCTACACTGCCCCTTCTTGCGCAAGAAAAACCCT
>JANRFK010004893.1:47031809-47059162 GCA_030068395.1 Apalone spinifera
CCTCATTTGCATAGCTTTGGCGCAAAAGCGCGCCAATGTAGACGTAGCCTATTTTAGAGAGAATGGAGGGGGCCCCCTCTCACAGGGCAGCTTGAGCACCAAACTTCTGCGTTTGTCCAGTACTGCTTTAGAAGCAGGCCCGCCTGTGGTGGTGGTGGAGGAAGGGGGCAGTTGCACAGGGGCCCGGCATGTCACAGGGGCCCAGCGCTCCCAGCCACCACCACTGCCACTGCAGCAGCCAGAGCCCTGGGCCCCTTTGAAATGCTAAGGGAGCAACACTCTGGGGCTCTGAGGGTTGGGGAAGGAGAGGTAGTGTCGCACTCTGGGCAGCGCTAAGGGCTGCCTGCCCTTGACTCTTCCCCTTCTGCCTGAGGCTCCACCCCTTCTGAGGGTGTCTGTGGTGGCTGTGGGCCCCGTTGTTTAGAGGAAAGAACTGCCTACTGAGTCCCTAGGATCACTTCCTGCTAGGGTCATATTTAGCAGCCTCCCTTTGATCAGTGGGCAGGCCTGGCCCAGCGTTCCTTCTGAGATCTGCAGAGATCACACCCTGTGCTGGCATGGTTACCAATGATAACTGCAAACATCATTCAAACATCAGCACATTCCTAGAGCATGGCTTGCTTATATATCTTTTGTTTTGGAGGCATGGAGCCAACATCTGTAACACCCTTCCTAAGCTTCTGCTCCAAACTATTTATAATCAGTGCAAAACTGTACACAGATCCATTTCCACTGCAGACTATGGAATTGGCTGGTATCACGTTTAGGAGCTTCCAATGACAGATTCTTTCCCCCCAAGGAGGTTAGATTCTGCTCTTGGTTACCTGATGTAACAGAGATCAGGATTTGGCCGCTAGACTCATCTCTGCATAATTCACAGCCTCTAACAAAGTAGGGAACAGCACCTAGCAATTGCTCCTCACCTCCACTCCTGGCCTGAACCCTACCAGCCAGGTCCCTATGTTGGCATACATTACAGCTGGGGTACTGTTTTCTTACCAAGTGAAGACACAAAATATTTTTACTAAAGGCAGGAAAGCATCTTTAAAATGTACATGCAAGTCTGCGGTGTACTAATTAATAAAGTTCATAAAAATGACATCAACTCCCTTAGGTCGGGATGAAGGGCAACCAAGACATGCCACAGAAGGCTGCATAGAGAAATCACAGATGGACAGGCAATCTCAATTAAGTTGTCTTCCCTACCCGTTCCCCTCTGAATTACTTCTCTAAAACCCCTTAATTATCCAAACTCAATTAGTCTCACAGTATTTGAAGCTTCCTGTTCAGACTAATTTCTCTTTCTTCCCTCATCTGGAGTATTTGACTCATATTAAAGATCACTTAGTGTCTATAGTGGAGAGAACATTACAAAGACTGTGATAAAGCTTTTTTTTTTTTAATCCTACTTCTGTCTGACTAGATCAGGCACCAAGTCTATGCATTTCTACCCAGATAAAATATCAGTATGTTTAAATACACATGTATTTTATATCTAAACCAAATATTTGTATTGCCAGTAGTGATTATCACAGTACTACCCTTTGGAGCTATTTTACAGACCCAAAGATTTCCATATGTCCTTTCCAAACAGCATTCTTTTGTATTGTTCCTGGGAATCAAAACAAGAACATTGTGTTAAAGAATTCCTACCAACGAGAACATTAGTGGCAAAGCAGATAGTAAGCTAAGACAATAGCAGGAAGCAGTTAAAAGACTCCCTTTCATCTCAGTCATGTGGCTTGTCCAGCAGACTGAACTTGCACATTTTTCATTCAAAGGGAATGTACTTCAAGGATTGCAGTGAAGCTCATGAATTATTCAAGCTCTTATCTGTTTTAGTTGCCACTGTTAAAAAGACCAGTGTCAAGGTATTTCTCACCACTTCTTGTTCACTGTCTATCTATCCCAGCCCAACAAAAGCTTACTTGGAAGTAACAAGGAAGTGCATTTACACACAGTGCTTCTTCAAATCCTGCTGCCAAACTTGCAACCTCACGGGATTGGGAGATGAAGGCCTCATCTGTTATGGTAATTATCCACAACATCACTCCTGCACTACTTAGACAGAGGTCCTGCTGAGCTCAGTGTGCTAGGTGCTGTACACATAAGTAGTAAAAGACCGGGGCTTACACTTTTTATAAGCCTGAGAAAAACTCTCTCTCTTGTTTTCATGGGAAAGTCACACTGATTTCATTTAAATTGTTTTTTGCTTAAACCAGGGCAGATCCTTGTGCAGATAAGCCACTTTTAGAGAAAAGAAAGTGTATTTCAGTTAAACTTAAACCAATTCCTGACTTAAGTGAAACCGAAATAAGCATGGTTTGATCACATAGGGATTTGCACTGCTTAACAGCACGTTTCATTAAAACAGGGCACTGTTCTCATGCAAACAAACCCTTATGGATAGGGAACAAAGGCACAGGGAGATTTAGTGACTTCCTCAAGATTGAATGGAAAGTCCATGGCAGAGCCAAGAACTCAGAGCTCCGAATCCCAATCTAGTTCATTAATCACAAAGCTCACCTCTCTCCCTCCTCCCCCTGATTAGCTTCTTGATGTTCATGCTCATCAAGAGTTCTACAGGGAATCAAGAGGTCTATTCTTTTGGCTGGGGTAGGATGGCATGTTCACATGCTTCCTGTTTAAGAGGAAACTTCTACCACTAACTCTCCCATCTGGGGAATTAAGTTATTCTACCCATGCTTCTTACAACATTAGGAGCAAAAGGAAAGAATAATTCATATGGAAAGGCTATAGGAAAATGACCCTCACCTTGTCTGCAAGACTCTAATGCAAACCCCTTACATTCACCAAGAATGCAACAGGCCCTTTACTAAGTATGTGTATGGCTCTGATTGACAGATCACTGAGTGCTTTACAAAAGCAGCTGAGAATCATTGTCCCTTTCATGTCAACAGGGAAACAGAAGTTAGGTGACTTACCCAAGGCCAAGTACTGACTCACTGACAGAGCTGTGTGTAAAATCAAGTCCATTCAACTCCCCACCAGGAATTCTAGTTTTTCTTTCTCTTTGAATCACTGATGGTAAGAAATTTAGATATTTTACAGACTTGATATTTGATCTTCCAATGACTCCTCAAGCTAGAATCTGATTTCTGACTCGGGAAATCATCTGTGCTGGTCACTGGTGAAAGACATTTGGTTATGAAGTCTGATCCACTCGTCCAGCTATCTCCTTGCATAATATTTAGTAACACTTTTCACCTGCCACAGTCACTGGTCAATCTGAAGCAGAAATTCTTTTCTTGGTGCTATTCTTCTCAGAAGTTAATGGGATGCAGCCAATCCCATGTTTACTAGGATGGAGAAAGCAAAGTGGGGATAATGGGTAATGTCACAGGCTTTCTTCATACTTGTAGCCACACTTACAGAACCTAATACCTGTGTTTGTGCTTGGTCATCCAGTTGAGAAGCTGGGGCTTTATTTCCTCTGCTGACCTGATTTTAGGGGACCAACAGCAACAGAGTGAAAAAGGGAAGGTGAGGTTTATAAAAGCACCCTTAAGTGCTATAAATTTTTGCACAAAACTGATGACCTCAGCAAGGACTCTCTAGTGCAGGAGGATGGTAGGAGTTGGTCTAAGAGCTCTTTCTCTTACAATAGGGCTTTCCACTGTGATGAATGGACATTGGTCCCAATTCGGTGATCAAAACTTGATCCCCAGCTATGAAAAGACACATTCTTCTTCTGAAGCAGGAAATATGTGTTTGCCAAATTTCATTCTTGCAAAGGCAAAGAAGGACTCCAAAAATGGTTTGAACTTGCACATCTCAAAAATCCCTCCACTAATATTGATCTTTGAAAAAACTGTGGAAAGCACTAATGCACCCAGTCTTAAAATTTAGTAAAAAAAAAAAAAAAAAAAAAAATTCCTCATCTAAACTCCATTATAAAGGGCTCACTTTTTAGCATGGGTACTCAGCATCCCCCGGAGTCTATGGAAACTGGATATGCCCAACTCCTTTGAAAATAAAGGTACTTATTTCAGTGCTAAACACTATAATCCTGTTGTCCTTCCTTCTGGAGCTCACTGAAGCTTAGAGGTAGAATTCAAGTGCATCTTTGCAGGTACATGGTGTGGTTTGAAAATGTTTTAGCATTTTGTTTTTATGCTGATTCAGCATGAACTGTACTTTTAAAAATTTGTGATCTTGAAGTTATTTTAAAGTGCTCTAAGATAATAGATGACCTATTAGTGGAATCAGCATTTCAGAGGTTAAGAACAGAACTTTCTACAGAGGAAGTAGATTTGTTTTCTGGTTTATTTTTCTGGAAAATGTTAAAACAATAAATAAAAGAAGCGGCAGAGTGAGAGTTTGTAAAGGAGCAAATTTCCTGCCTGCAGTGACTCTGATAAATTTCAATCAGAGATGCCGGGGGACCCTCTTCCTGGAAAGTCAGACAGGATAGAATTGATCTGAGACATCTTCATCACCAGAACAGCTGGTATTGGCTAATCACCAGAAAACAGAGCCACAAGCCTACAGGAAATGGAGAAAAGGGAGAAAGACTGAATCAAACTTTCAGGCTTCACATGTGTAAAAGAAAAAGCACACACACATACACTCCTTCCTGCAGACAGACAAATGGCAGAGGAAGTACCAGTGCCCTGAGTAATCAAAGAGGCTGAAAACACTGTAGCCTCTTGTGCCAGCAGCAACCAGAAGCCAGCACCCATTTATCAGTGAGTGACTGCCTGACACAGCCACTGCCGGATGGTCCAAGTATACAGCTCAGTCTGAATCACAGGGGCAAAGGATTCTTGTAGTTCCAGAGGAACTGGTACGACACCCGGGGCTGCCCACCTCTCTTTTTCTTTTTTTTAAATATATCTTCAACTTTTCGAAAGCAGCAGTTTCCTTCCTGGTGTGTTTTGTGGGTGGGCAACAAGCAGATGACTGTCCACTGACTATATGGTGCGTATGTGAGTGAGAGCACGAATACTGTGTTGGGGAGAGAAGTGTCAGATGAAAATCCCCTGAAAGCAACCAGTAGCAGATTTTTAAAATGTGCCCTGTTGCTCTGCCAATGGGACTGATTCATCACTGCCCTCCAGTGCCTTTGTGCTGGCGACACTCATGCAAATAAGTCACAGAACAACAGCAAGCCCAGAGGCAAGGGCTGTTGCTGGGTGGGATAGAATCAGAGATCAAGCATGGCTCTGGTGTTCTCACATTCCTGACAAGCCCAACAGGGGTGCAAATGGGAACAGCCCTAATCTGTGCTAAACTGCACTGGCTCCACCAGTGCTTGAATGGAGAATGGAAATCCTTGTCCCATGTGTTTAATCCAGACCTTCAGAGACCATCTGAATAGGGGAGAAAGGAAGGTTTATTTTCTGTCCCTGTTCAGACCTTGACCCTTCTTCAGAGAGTGACAAGTGCTCCAGACCAGTTGTTTTTAATCAGAAAGGCTTCACTGACACCACATCATCGACTTCAGCACTTACTCTGAAAGTCAAACCCTGGCTTACAGTCCCCCATGTAGAGTGGAACCAGTGTGGAGATGGTTGGAGACAAAACAGCCACTCACACTTGAGCTGGGTTAAAGAATCCAAAGCTTGCTCTTGTTCCTGAATGAGGGTCATAGAATCATAGAACCATAGAGCTAGAAGAGACCTCAGAAGGTCATCAAGTCCAGCCCCCTGCTCTAGGCAGGACCAATCCCAACTAAATCAGCCCAGCCAGGGCTTTGTCAAGCCGAGACTTAAACTCCTCTAGGGATGGAGACTCCACTACTTCCCTAGGTAACCCATTCCTTAGGGGTCTTTGTACTTCCCCTAAGGGCTTGTCTCCACTATGCCAGAGATCCACGCTGTCCATCTACCAGTCATCAATTTATCATGTCTGCTTTGCTAAGCAGACATGATAAATTGATCTCCAAGTGCTCTCCCATCCACGGTACTCCACCAGGATGAGAAAAGCAGCTGGCATGGACAGCAGAGCAGTCGCTACTGGCCTTACCATTCACAAGACAGTAAGTAGATTGGCTTCAGCTATGCTATTTGCATAGACAAAGCCTAAGGTAGTACACCAGAGAAGGGACACATTTTGTGCTGTGTTTTTCAAAACCACTCTTTTCTCTCCCAAACTGCTTTGGAGTGTTTCAGTAATAAAAGGAAAGAGATTAAAAGTGTAGCCAAAGGAAAATAAATGTATAGTGAGATAGGGCCTAATCCAATACCATTGAAATCAATAGAAGTCTTTTCATTGACTTCCTGGGTTTGGATCATATATATACGGCCCATCTACCCTTCATCTGAGCGAGTGGTCCCCAAAGTGGATAGCCAGACACCCACTAGTTCTGCTGGAGCTAGGGCGCTAAAAATAGCCATATAGCCAGGAATAGCATGAGCACCAGTGCAAACTTGTCTGGACCCCAACCTGTGCTACCCACAGCTCCACGGATATTTCAGCTTGCTAGTGTAAGGCTGACAGGCAGAAGTAAACCTGGGACCTCTGAAGCATAGTGTCTGAGTCTCTACAGCCTAAGCTATAAAGCCAGCTGGCTCCCAGGTAAGGCTATAGAGCAAACTCATTTCCTCTCTGTAAGTGGTCTCAGTGTCACTACATGGGACAGTGAAACACACCCAGTAGGTGTGTGGGTTACACTAGCTCAAGTAAAACTAGTGCCAATCTGTTTACACATGCTCTCAGCTGCAGTGTAGACGTACCCAGAGTCAATAATGAAAGCCTGTTCCAAACAACATACGCTGCAAAAGGAAAGTGTCTCACATGAAGGTTGGCAGGATTATGTGTCAAGGTGTAGAGATAAGCCTGGCCTTAGAGCAGGAGAAGCAGTAGAAGGGACATCATCTGTGAAGTTTGTATCAACAAGTCCATGGAGTCTTTTTAAAACAGGAATCACAGAAATGTGAGGCTAGAAGGAGCTTTGAGCAGTCACCAGTTCCATGATCCGAGGCAGGACCAAATATTACTAGACTATCCTTGACAGACATTTATCTACCCTCTTTCTTAAAGCTACTAATGAGGATTCCACCACCTCCTTGGAAAGTCTACTCCAGAGTATAACTATCCTTACAATTGAAAGGCTTTCCTAGTATCTGACCAACATCTCCACTGCTCCAGATTTGCAGACCAGGCAGATGAAAAAAGATCTCAAGGTTAAAGGCAGCACTAACTTCAAAAGCGGTGGAGACAAACAGGAGAGCTGGGTTGATAAATAGGGGGTGTGATAGGGTGAGGAAGCTGGGAGGGCTTGAAAATGTTCCATTTGCCCAAGAGAAGAATTGTTCTGGATTATTGATTGCACTATGTGGCACCTTGCCAACGTTTAAGGACAGTGTACAACACAAATCGCACCTGCAATACCTAATTAGAAACAACTAGAAAAATAAATGATTTTGTTCTCTCTTTAAAAATACCAAAGGGCAACTTCTACTCTCAAATACATGCATGCAATGCCAAGGGGGCAAAATTTGGCCCCAGAGGAGTAAGGAATCCAAAGCTCAAAAAAGAGGGCATTCCACCAACTTGGCTCCAGCTGTGAAAAGGCCTTATATAAAAGGTCTTGTAAAAGGGAAATGCACAGATTATATTCTGGGCCAGATCTTCACCTGCTATAATTTACACAAACTGAGGTTCTTGTCCTGTACTTTTAGGGCTTGTCTCCACTATGGGATGAATCAACACTCCAGTGATCGATCCGCTAGTAGTCCATTTAGTGAGTCTAGTAAAGACCCACTAAATCAACTGTTGATCATTCTCCTGTCAGCTCCGGTACTCCCACAGAACAAGATGACTAAGGGGAGTCAACAGGAGACTATTTTCTGCAGTGTGGACCCTGTGGTAAGTAATTCTAAGATACGTTAATTTGAGTTACACTACTAACGTAACTCAACTTTCGTAGCTTAGATCAACCTATTCTTGTAGTGCAGAATTACCCTTACAGTAGAAATACTGACACACCCTAATGACAGTGGTGCAGCTTGGGACAGTAGAAATAATACATTAGGCTAGAATGTCCTCTTCCTACAGCATTGCTGGCATTGCTCAGCCTTTGGTAGCATCAGCTACTGTTCTAAGACTGCTGGATAAGGAAGTCAGTCTTTCTCGCCACTCATCCAATGAAACTGTTTGTACTTGCCTTTGTCATAGCCAACAGCAATGGGTTAATATACTCTGGGATTTCTGAAACACTCAGCGCTAGTTATGAAGTCCCACATTTGGTTGTGATGCTCCCCTGCTGTTTGCCTACTGAGTTGTGAATACCGATAAACTTCCTGGTTTGGCCCAGTTTTCCCTGATAAAGCATGGCTCCTGTTTCAAGTGACAGTATGTCAGTTGTGGGCAGGGGAGAGTATTTGGGAAATTGTTCATTGCTAACAGAAAAATAGTTTGCCAATTACTTGTATGCTACCAAAGAAATGTGTCTCCAGTGGCTACAAGGTTTACATTGCTTCATTGTACTGCTACAACAAGTGTTTCATTTCCACTAACTGGTTTTGATTTTGGGCATGAGATAGTACCACATCCTTCTAGGGAGGTTACATTTCATTCTTCCTGCCCAGATTATTTTAAGATATTGTTTGATCAGGTGTCCATCAGTCACCCCAGTAAGAAGAAAGTGAAAGGAACCATTCAAATTTAAAGATCTAAATAAATCAGAAGTAAAAATCTTTCCTTTGCCTTCCTATTCCTGCTGCCTCTGAAAAATCATGACTGAGACCTCTCTCATTAGATATGTTATTGTATAATAATATTGTGTAAACAATTCTTTTCCTGTGTCTGTGGTTTCAATAGTATAATAATCATATCCTCAAAAGAATTGTTTAACATTAGCTCCACATCCTAAAATGATTCAGCCTTTGAAAAGAAGAAGTTTTGATCCAAGTTCATCTGATATTTCAAAACTTTACACAAGAGTACTGGCGTCTGCAATAAAACCACAGCATCTATGGTTAGCTTTACATGCTACTCCTTGGACTTGTAAGACCCACTGCTTTCAATGGACCACCACTTCAAACCTTGACATTGCTGATGATGTGTAATGGCATTTGCTCCTAGTAGGGAAACGGGGCGGGGAGGGGGGGAAGACAAAGCAAGAAAGCAGAAGGGAACATGAGGTTCTAATTGTCTGGAAACAGAAACATCTGTTGGAGTCATGAGCAGTTGATTAGAGGAGTTCATTTCTAGGGTATGGCTTCCAGAGTATCAGCTCTTCTGAGTACTCTACTTGCCTTTGCAGCTACTGGGGATATTAGAAACAATTAAACTGACCAGGCAGAAGAAGCATGCCAGCTCTCTTTTCCCTGTGAATTTGCTAGTTAGATAATTTGTAGTTTATAGTGAATACATTTTGTAGGGATTTTTGTGTTAGGCAGGTAGTTTAGTCCACCCCATGGCATAATTCTAACCTGGTTTTATGATGGCAGATCTGGTTTAAGATGTGTGTGCCTTATGGTTCAAGATGTGTGTGCCTTAGGGCAATTAGGTGTTCATGAAGGACAAACATGCAAGATGTCCTAGATCTCCAAGAGAAAGTCACCTCCAGAGGGGTTCTTATTATGCCCTAGCTTTATACCTTTGATTCACTTTGGGTAGAAGCTTCTGCTTCCTCTCCTTTATATAAGGACAGGCTTACAAGCCCAGGCAAGTGATACTAGATCAATCTCATCAGCTCTGAAAGTACCACATCTATCTGGGCCCAGGACCTGGGAACAAAACATTCCTCCATCAGCCCCTAGTATTTGCTTCTACCCTCCCAATTCCACATGTGACTCTGCCCTTTACCTGATCTTCTCTCTTCTTTTACTAGTTGGAGCAAGCAGGTGAGGGAATCATTGGAAGCAACATTGGCCTCCTATTATTCCATGGAGGTTGAGAAAGCTGTGAGCTCTGTCTCCAGACTCCTGCTGTCTGGAAGAAGAGAGGTGATAGCAAATACTTAGACTGTACAGCTAATCTCCTGCTCTATAACTAAGGAGATGAGTTATAAGATAGGGAATAGGATCTTAGAAGAAATCCATGCTTTGTGAGCCGTGTCATCAGAAACTTTGGGGACTCAGATTCCCTCTGTCATGGTTTTGTCAGGAGACCTCAAAATAATCTAATCACCAGCGAGGAAGCTGTAGTAGAGATCTGTGCCTCTCCTTGACCAGAGATGGAAGAAGACACCACTGCACAGTGGGGAAGAACATTCACTACCGTTGTGGCTGCACCCATGTTCCTTAGCCTTTCCTCAAGTGGTGTGTACAATGATTAAGCTACTAGTGTAGAGTGCACAAAGCCATTTGTAATGTTCCTCCAAGAAGCACTGTAGAGGCCTGATAAACGAAAGACAACTCTGGTCAGCAACAGATCATTTGCCTAGTGTAGATGGGGGATTAGAAAAACACAGGAAGACTTTCCTTTCCATTGTCACTAGTATGTTCTTATGTGCTAGCAGTGCCTTTTTGGGCAACTCTACAATCTTTTCCAGGTTTCTGCCAAATAGGGACACCAGCCATTAGGGATACAAGAAATAGGATTGTTCTCAACAATGCAACCATTGAATCCCCTTATTGTGATGCACATTCTGAGGCTAGACTGCAGAGTTAAATCAGAAAAAGACACACAATCTGTGGTAAGCAAATTGCATATCTTTTTCCGATGTTTTTTCGAAAGAGGCTTTTCTGAAATTTGGCACATCTACACGGCACCAAATTTCTGGAAAACTTACTCTTTCAACACATCCCTTATGTCTCGTAGAATGAGGTTTACAGGAATGGCAAAAAAGCGCATCTGCTTTTCTGAAATTTTTTTCGGAAAAGTGGACGTGTTCCTTGGATGTGGCATTGCTTTTCTACGATACCTCTGGTATCCTGGATAAGCACTGCAGTCTAGACATAGCCTGAGTAAATTCTACAGATATCTCCCTCCGCTTTCAACATAAGATATTGCTCTTTCTTCCTGAAAAAAAGAGTAGTTTTTTCAGAAATTTGGTGCCGTATAGACGTGCCAAATTTTGGAAAAGCCTCTTTCAACTGTAAAGCGGAAAAAGATAAGCAATTTGCGGTATGCAAATTTTCCGACTTACCATTACAATGCAGACCTAGCCATTTTCTATTCAAATGGAGGGACTTCCACATAATAAAACAATTCCTGTGGAAATCATTGAATATTCTCTACAGGTTACCAGAATTCAACCAATAATAAATGTTTCCCCGGTATTAATTCAATTCCAATTCCCCAACTACTGTGTAAAAAAACCCTTCAAAACAAAAAATATCACTGTGACTGTTGAGCTCAGGTTCTAGAAAATACAGATTTTGTAATAGTTTTGCAATGTATAGTTTAATTAATGGCACATTCACTTGGAGCCCAGGATAAGCGCTCTTTTATGTTACTTATTTAAATCCAAATAAACAAACTTTTTTCCACTTTAAAAAAATTGTTTTATGTAACTCAAGACCAGATAAACATCTGAGCCAGTGCTAAAAGGCAGGCAAGCAATTTGATAAAAGTTTTCTAGTCTTTTATAGTTACATTTTCCATAAAAGTCCTTTTTACACATAAGTACTTCAAAGACTACATGCATATGCATTGTTTTCACAATACTAGCCTGTTAAACTGATCTGTTCTTGAGCCTGCCTTATCATGTGTTATCAGAGAAGGGTTAGTTGAATCTGTTTGCCCCTTAAACCTTAAGGGCCAGATTGCAATACCTTTATTTACCTTGTTCCAAAACTGATCCCATTGAAATTAAATGGAGGTGGTGAGAGGAAAACACTGAGAATTAATATAGGGGAGGGGGCAGCTAGCGAGGGTTTTAGTTAGGTGGTGGAATTTTCAAAAGCTTTTTAAGTGACTCAAGGGCTACAGTTTCGCCAGTGGGACTTGTTTTCCATCATATTATCCTTGTTTACATGCTAAAGTTGTATTTCTTAAACTATACTGACATTAAAGCAGTAAAGTCTCATATTGTGGAGGCAGTTATGTCAGTAAAAATATGATTATACTGTACCAGTACAGCTTATTCTTGTAAGGGAAGGGGTCAGAATCTGACCCTAAAAAAGAATGTTGGTAGATGGGAAAGAGGCAAGTCAAATATTCAGATACCAGGATTGCCTCAAAAATGTGGAAGAACCATTAATATCTAAAATATTTCATGCTTTTCTATGGGATCCTTTGAGCTGGGCAGCACCAAGGTGCTTTTCAAATTAAGACCTGGCAGCTGCTCTACCTGGGTGCGCGGATGTGCCTGTGCAGGGATTTGTGTTGGTGTCATAAATAGTCAGCATGAAGCAGCCTTCAGAATTGGATCCTACACCTTCACTTATGCACTGGTGATCCTCTACTGGAATGATTAGGTAAAATTGTCTATGTAAATTGGTTTCCTTGGAAAGTGATAGTAAGATCCAGAATGATTGTTTTCCTTAGAAGTCAAATACTGACCTTAAAGGGTTCTACCCTCTGTGGAATCCTACTCCTGGAGATTAGCCAGCTCCGGGACTGCCTTTTTAGGCAATAAGCTAAACAGAGCTGTGTAATTACTACAAGCAATAAAACTACTGACAGTGAGCCCTGGTTGTGGCTCTCCCCTTATAAGGAGAAAGACAGGTATTTCCTCATGACCATATTTGGTACTCCAGGAAAAGCTACTATCAAGGTAAACCCAACACCTCCCAAGAACGTCAGCAGGATCACATGTATCCCATAGTCTCAAAGGGGAGAATGTTGCATATTACCACTTTGTTTTTCTCTAGCACCTTCCATTTGAGAAGCTCAAAGCATTTGCTGTATTATTCAATTAGGCTCTCACAACTTTTATGAAGCAGGGAAGTTTTAATTAATTAAAAGATCATTTGCAAATTTGGGAAAGCAGCTGGTAGGTGGGCGGAAAGCATGCCATTTTAATTCTTCATTTTAAGGCAGTCAAGCCAAAATTTTCAAGAGTGGGTGCTGAATGTCAGGCATCTTAATCTATATTTAGCCACATATGTGGCCAGATTTGCAGAGGTGCTGAGCAACTGTAGGTTCCACTGATTTCAACAATATCTGAAATCAGAAAAGCAGGCCATTTATTTCAGCACCTAGTTTTAGCAAATATGAAAATTTTGTCCTAAGTGCCTTTAAATAAAAGCTGGTTAGGAGACATATGATAGTGTGTGGAAAAATGTTTCCCCTTTGTTCACATTTTTCATAATATTGTTGAAGGAAATATTTTGAAATGAAACATTTTGACACATTTCCAAAACACTTCAGCTCCCAGGTACCTAGCTACAGGCCGGCTCGAGCAATTCCTGCGCCCCGGGCAGTGGGCGCGTGACGCGTGCGTGGCTCCGCCCCTGGGTGCACGGCGCATGTGTGGCCCTGACTCCCGGCGCTCTGCGCACCTTACAGCTGCAATCGGGCATGCGGCACCTGATTGCAGCGCTAAGGGGCGCCGCACAGCGCCCCTTACAGCTGCCATCAGGCACCCCCCCATAGGTTGGTGCCCTGGGCAGCTGCCTGGCTGGCCCTCCCCCTTAATCCAGCCCTGCCTAGCTATCTAAACTAGAGATGTGAGCAACTAGTTGACTATCCGATAAGCAAAAGCTTATCGGATAGTCGATTAATCCCTTGACTAGTCGCTTCTGTCCCCTTGCTATCTCTATCAGAGCAGGAGCCAGTGCTGGGGGGGGGACGACTTAAAAGCCAGTTCCCCCAGCACCATCTCTGCGGGGCGCAAGGGAGGCTGGGGGGTAGTGGCAATTGGGCGTGAGCCTTCCTGGCTCGCGACCAGTCCCAGACACTGTACGTCTGTTTTTTTAAATGTATTAAGAGCCTGTTGGCTCTTAATACATTTAAAAATCAGAAGTGCAGCGGAGGGGACCCAGCATGAGCTGAGACATCTGGTTCCTGGCTCATGCCAGGTCCCCACACTGTGCTCTAGCCTTTTTACATTTAAGGCTAGTGCACAGCAAGGGGACCCAGCATGAAACAGGAATCATGCCAGGTCTCCCCTGCTGCACTTCAGTCTTTTAAATGTATTTAGAGCCAGCCGGTTCTTAATACATTTAAAAGGCTGGTACACTGCAGGGAGGATCCAGCACAATCTGGGAATCAGCTAAGTAGGGCCCAATCCGAAAGGTGGGCTGAGAGACCACCTACCAAATCAAGTACTGTTCAAAATCGGGCAGCCGGAAGAAGGGGACGCTGCTCATCCCAATGGCTACCGCACTTTCCTGAGATGTGGCAGACCCCTCTTCAATTTTCTCCTCTCTGTTAGAAGGGAAGAAAAGATTTGAGCACACAGTCTCCGTCCCCTGGGGAGGATGCTCTCACTGCTGAGCTATGGGATATACTGAAGGGGGGCAGTGTCTCTCCTGATGAAGCTGTTTCACTGTGAATAAACAACTAAAGAGAGACTGAAAAAGGAGCTCAAAACCTAAGACCTGGGGACTGGATGCGGCCCCTGGCTTGCCTGGATCTTGCCCCTGAGACTCAGGGCCCTTCCCAGGATCAGGGAGCTCATGCTGGCATTCCAGCCCCCCCCCCCCTTTGCGCCACCATGGGGCTGGAGCATACAAAATCTGCTAGCCTGGGCTCCCCTAGGTTCTGGTGTGTGAGGGGAATGTGGGGAGTGTCTTTCTGCTTCTCAGTCGGGGGCCATGTCAGTGAAGGTTTTTGGGGAGGGTTTTTTTCCCTCCACCTCTGGATTTCCCATGTGGATGCCCTAACCACCAGAGGGATTCTCTTGTTTGATCTCTCTGGCCCAGTGACTATTTCTCCACAAGTATTTCTCCATCATGGAACAGTTTTTGTGCCTGTAGGAGACCCATGTTACAGTCCCTCTCCTCTATATGTTGCCCAAAGTAGCAGAGCTGGAACCAGCAGGTGGGAGCCACAAAGTAAAAGCCAAGGTGTCTTCATGCTGTTTTTCTTTCATTTTCAACTAGATCCATTAGCTGCAAAGTATGAGCTTTACTTTTGTTGTGTGCACACATGCACTCTCAGAATTTGGAAAAGAAGAGAAAGAATGGGGCAGTGAAAAGGTTTTTTAGCTTGCAGTTTTCTTAGGATGAGTCCATTACTCATAAGTAATTACTCAAACCTTCAAGTGAGTTATATAGCCAATACCAAACAAGTGTCTACAACATCCTGATAGGGCACCATTATGGAGTCTCCACAATTTTAGATATAATGGCCTAGATCCTCAAAAGGTATTTAGGATCCTACTTCCACTGAAATCTCCAGAATACTTTTGAAAATCTGTTTCCATCTGCTACCAAAAACTCTAAAAAGCTACTGGTATTTTACCCTGTATCCCTCCACCACCATGGTATTCCTCCCCACCTACAGCCCCGCTCCCTCTGCTGAGGCCCTGCCCTCATGGGGAGGGGAGCAGGTAGGGCAGTGTGCCGAGCAGTCCCCAGCCTCCCCGGAGCACCGGGGAGGAGAAGAGAAGCAAGGGGGTGCATGCATGTAGCGTGGCTCCCCGAGCATCAGGGGATGGGAAGAGGTCGCATGGTTCCAGCCTCCCTGGCCAGGAGCATGGGGAGGGTGGGTGCTGGGGGCAGCAACACTCTGCCCCAAAAAGCAGAATGTCGGCAGGGCCATTCCTGGAGGTTTGGGAAGGGAAAGTCTTCCCCCACCTAACATATTAGATGCTTATGCCACAGGATGACAGAAAGGGGCCAGAGATGGGGACCAGGACAGCTATAACCCCATTGGGCCAGTAGGAGCAGGGGTGGAGAAAGGGACAGCTATCCACTATACATTTCAGAGAGTCTATCTATTTGTGTGTCTGTTTATCTGGTTGTTCCGCAGCCAGGAGACCTGCACCCTCCCCCGGCTGTACCTACAGCAGCTGCAGCAGCCATGAACAATCACTTCTCACCTGGTCCCAAGCTGCTATGGTGAGAGGTAGTGAAGTGCCAGGGTAGTGAAGAAAAACAAAACTTAATTTGAATTAAGGACCCAAACAGCCCCAAATCTTCTAGTGTATTATATGAGAAAACATGTTATTTAAAAAATATTAGTTAACCTGTTAAACATGATTAAGCTGCCTGTTTAGATCCTAATACGTGATATTAATCAATGATTTAGTTGCTATTGGCAAAGATGTATTAGCCATAATCAACGAATTCATTTTTAAATGTAGCTGTCTTTGTCCACACTAAGGGCAAAAATCATGTGTAACATCCTTTTATAACGTGCTGCCTTTTTCCAAACACAGAGAAGGCTTAAAACACAGTAAAAGCTTCTAAAAATGACATAGAAATACTCTTATCTAAAACAATATTACAAAGTAAAGGATCAGTGGATTGTGGGCTCTCAGAATTATAAATAAATGCCTCCTCCCATTGGAAAGGGAAAGGATTCACAGATCCCCAGTGGGATAAATCCTCCATACTGAGCCTTAACATGAAGGGTCACAAGCTATTGGCCCTCCAACTTGTCACTAATTCAGGAATGAAAGTTACCCATCTTGTGCCTCATGCCAGAATGATTGGAGGGGAGAATTCTACGTTTTGAGAAAGAAAAACATTTTTGTGACTGTTTTTTAAAGGCTTTTAAGGGTTTGGAATGCTAGGAGCAGTCTTGGTAGAAATAAATTAACAGGCAGAGTGTAGGCAAGGTGGTCAAAGGTGCATGGTAAGTGCAATTTATCAGATGATTGTTCCACCATATATGTCTTATTTTCCCAGCCCTATAACCAAAATAAACCACACAGAAGTCTTGGAGTCTGTGATTGTGTTGTCTTAACTGCACTGCCTTGGAGGTGGTGACCTAGAACACACCCCACATCTTTAACTTTATACAAGACAACATCAAAACAAACATAAACTGTATTTTTCCTCTTGGGACTCCTCCCACTGAGACCCTTTGATGTCTTGTTCCTAATTGTTTCTTATTCTTATTATTGTATTCTGGGTTTTCTCCCAGATGATGTGATAGTCTAAATTGTATACAATCACATCCATCCAGATGATTCCCAAGGACTTTAACACAGTGCTTGTTTTACAACAGCCAACACTACACCAAAGGTACCATACAAATGAAACTAAAAGGTATTTAGATGAGTACATTCTGTCTAGGTTGGAATTTTTGTCAGGATACAAGAGCTAATATCCAGAGCCCTGTGAAAAGAAATTCTAATGCAGATATTGAAAATAAAAGTGTTTTTTGCAGCTAAGCACTTTTGAAAATCTGACCACTTATTTAGGTATCGTGGATGCTTTTGAAAACTTGATTGTATCTGTATGCATTCATATAGGATGAAATCCTGGATCTAATGAAGTGAAATTTTTCCCTTGACTTCAATGGAACCAATATTTCACCAGTAGTAAATAAGCACTACATTCTGCATATAAATAATTAAAACCTTCTGTCTAGGTAATATATTCTCAATTTTTCCCTTTAGGAACAATTATTCATCTTTACATTTCAAAGGTGTATAAATGCAATCTTTACGTCTACACTGCACATTTATTTTGGAATAAACAATTCTGGAAGAAATATTCCAAATAGCTTATTTCGAAATAGTGAGTCTACACACCAAAAGCTCATCGAAATAGCGCTGAGCTATTTTGAAATAGAGCGTCCACACTGATTGGACGCTAACTCACATTTAAGGCCTCCTGGAACTACTTCAGGCAGGGCTGAGGCTATCTGAAGCTCGTGCTTCAAGGGACCCCCCTGTACAGCGGTGTCTAAGGCTTTTTTCCTTTGCCTACCACCTCGAGGGACAGCAAAGCTTTTCTTTTGCCTGCTATGGTTCCCCTTGCAGACACCTCAGCTATCCAGCCATGGAGCCGGAGCTGCCACTGGGTAGTCAATGGCTATTGCAGCTTGTACTGCTCCTCATGAAGCAGTTTCTGCAGGCTGCCTCCCAGGCCCTGCAGGAACCCAAACCCCTGCTCTGCTTGGAGACCCTCCTCGGCTCTCTGTGGGTGTGACTCATGCTCCTGGATCCTGCCCGCCCTCCCCTGCACACTGTGCACTGCCACTTCTGGCATCTGGACACCAGTGCCGACTGGTGGGACAGGCTCATCATGGAGCAGTGGGGCTACCAGCAGTGGCTCCAGAATTTCTGGATGAGGAAGGACACCTTTCTGGAGCTGTGTGAGTGGCTTGCCCCTGCCCTCAGGCAACGGGACACTCACATGAGACCCACCCCCCCACCTCCAGAAGTGAGTCACCATAGTCCTGTGGAAGCTCACCATGCCAGAGAGAGCTACCAGTCTGTCGGGAACCAGTTCAGCATAGGGAGATCAACTGTCAGGGCCCTACTCATGCAGGTATGGCGCTCTTGGGCTGTTGTCCCAGGAGCGGGGGTTGACTGCTGGAAGGAGTTCCCTAGGGTAAGGGTTAGGGTTGCAAGCCCCCTCCCTGGGAGATTTTTTCAGTCCCACCCCAACTGCAGGAGGGCTATTGATGGCACCCACATCCCCATCCAGGCCCCCAATCACCAGGCTTCTGTCTATGTCAACCAGAAGAGATACTTCTTGATGGTCCTACAGGCCACCACAGACTACCAGAGCCAGTTTACAGACATCTGCATCAGGTGGTCAGGGAAGGCACACGATGTCCGTGTCTTCCACAATTCCAGTGTGTTCCAGAGGCTGCACACTGGAACGTTTTTCCTCAAGATGCGGTCCAGGTCCTCATAGTAAGGGCAGGTGTGGGGTTCTGCCCTGGAGCAGGAGCTGCACTCTCTGGCCCTGGTAGATGCCTGCCGGAGCTCCTTCACTTTCATCCATTCCTGCTCCTGGGTGCGGATGTGCCCTTTGTTGGCCAAGCTCTCAGACATCCAGCCATAGACATCCATGTTCCTACATCTGGTGCAGAGACCCTGGAGGTTTGCTTCCTCACCCCAGACCTCAATGAGTTCCAGGATCTCTGCAGCAGACCAGGAAGGTGTGTGCCTCTTTCGGGCCTGGGCAGGCTCTTCGGAGCTGCCTGACTGGCTCATTTTGCCAAATCTGTGGCAGTGGCAGCTGCTATGTGACAGGGCAGTCAGGGTCTCCTGTCTGCCACAAGCCCTTTCCCCTGAGGCTGCAGCTTTAAGGACTCCAGGGGGAAAGGGGACTATAGAGTTTGGCTGAACGTAGACAAAGTGGCCAGCAGGGCACCATGGGAAGGGCTGGAGGCCCCTTATTTCAAAATAACTGTAGCTTCCCTGTCTACACAGCCCTGATTTCAAAATAACTATTTCAGAAAAGGCGTTATTTCTCATACAATGAGTTTTATCAGCACTGAAATAAGCCACCTGTTATTTCGAAATAATGCAATTGCTACATAGAGGCTCACATAGTTATTTACAAACAACAGCTGTTGTTCTGAAATAACATTGCTGTGTAGAGATACCCAAGCTGTCCCTGTTACTTAAAATCTTGTTTATACAGGAAGAGGTTAACAGAGAGTATGATTTTTGTAAATACTATGCATAACTGCCACTATGTGGATTTAAACCTGGGCCCACTAAAGCTTAGTGTAGGAGTCTCTACCGCTTGAGCTATAAAGCCAGCTGGCTTCCAGTTTAAGCTATAGAGCTCTCTTCTTCTTATCTGTTGCTGTAAGTGGTCCAAGTGCCACTACACGGGACAGTGAACCACACCTAGGTGTGTGGATTACAAATGTACAAAGTTAATTAATAGGTGATATAGTTCTGGGCTTTTTCAGATCCATTGTCAATAAAAGCTCAGATCCACAAAAGTATTTAGACTCCAAATATCCATTGAGTGCACTGGAAATTGAAGCTTGAGCACTTTTGTGGATCTGGGCCAACATGCCTACATTTTAAGTACACACTATGTCAAAACCTGTGTAACTGGGACACCAAGAAAACACAAACAGCTGTCCTATATTTGGGCAGCTATTGATGTCATGCAGTTCTAGAGTTCATGCACATCTATCAATTAAGCTTCACCAAGGCTGTTGATATTCCTTTCTATTGTTCTCAGCTGTGGACTGCCCAGCTGCTGTGCATGGAGGAAGTGGGAACTCCCATAAGAATTGGAAACACCCTCCTTTGGTTTGGAAGACACCCTTCTCAAAAAGTGCTGATTGAACTCAGTGTGTACAAAAACAACACTGGCAAAAGAGCAAATATATACACCCAATATAGGGAGGCACGGCAAAGAACGTAAAATATATTGTAAGACAAGTACATTAAATACATGATTTTTAAGCTGCAGAATGCTAAAGGAAGTCTGAGAAGGACTCAACCTGAGGGGAAAAAAGTTGAACTTTAATGACAACTTCTCTGCTGTTTTTAATACCACACTCAACAAGGGGATTTTGGTACTAACCCAAATCTACTTTGCTTTCACTTGCATAACAAATCATTTACAGGTGTCTTGCTCCCTGCTAGAGTCTCACTCTGCCTAATTCTAAGCATGGGCACGTTTCACCAGAAGGCTCATTTTCACTTGGAGCACTGTTCACTTTGTTTATCAATGTGCCACTCATGTTCCTATATCCCCTGGTTAGGGGCAGCACAAATTCAGAGCTGCCCTGGGGGCAGAAGTATGGGTGCTACATCAACATAATCAAGTTCCAGGGGGTTTCCCTCTCTAGATTCCCCTCTAGAATTTTAACCCTTTGCTGACTGCTGATCCATCTACCCTCTGGGCTTGGGCTGTTGGTGGGAGCCTGGACAGGGGCACCATACTAAAGGGAACGGACATCGCTTTTCAGATTACATCACGCTGTCAGTGAACATTTCCCAGGGACCTGTATTGTTCCCCTAGCACCCAGATTGAATACAAGTGCAGTGACGTGCCTTGGTTCAGCCAGACTGAGCTGGCACAATGCTGTGCATGTTAACACTGGCATTGCTCCCCCACCTTCCAGGCTTTACAGTCACTCACTGGAGGGCAAAGGGAAATGCTGTTGCTTTATTTACACAACAGGGGCCTTTGTTCCGCTGAGCCTCCCTCAGATTTGCTGCTGCCTCCAGTCAAGGTGTGTCAGAAGCAATTTCAAAGTATGTGTGAATGAGAAGCATTGAAATTCACTCAATCTGGTGTCCAGTGGCCCAAATAATTCCCTTGGGGACAGATCCTTTGATGGGGGAAATGGGAGTAGCACCCTTAACCTCAGAGGAACTTTTCTGACTGGCACTGAATGCTACTGGTTTACAGAAGGCTCAGGATCTGCCCTTTGGCTACTTAAACCATTTCTAGATGAATTTGGGGATCATCCAGAAACTGACATGAGAACAAGGCTTCCGTGTACAAATACATGGGACACATGGTCTCTGCCCTGTGATGCTTACACTTGAGTTCCTGTGTTCCTCATGGTATCTTGTGGCTAAGGCATGGGATTAGGCATTATGATTATTGATTCTTTTTATGGTTGCCAAAAAATGGTGACACCTTGGTCAGGAGTCAGTTGCTCTCTGTCTCAGTTTCCCCTTTTGTGAACTTGAGATAAATACCTGCCTCACAAAGCTTTTGCCAGGAGAAATTCATTAATCCCCACCATGCATTTTGCAAATCTCTTATGGAAGATGCGATCTGAGTGCAAAGGATTATTATTCTGCAACTCAAGTAAATACAAACAGAAATGTTCAGATTAGTAAAGTTACCCAACCCCAAAGCAATAGGCAAACTTCTAGGAATTACACTGCAGGAAGTGACAGGGCATAGCCCTCCTCTCCTGTCTTCTCCTAATGGCTCTGAAACCTCCGTTCTGTGACCATTGCTGTGTACTTTGTTTTCATTAGACGCCACTCTCAGCGTCCCATGTAGCAATCCTTATTTACAGCATTGTACAATCATAAGAAAGAAAAGACATTGAGATTTGCCTTTCCTTCCTGTGCTCTGCTTCTACTCTTGTAGTTAACAAGCTAATTAGTTCCTTAGCTCTCCCCAGTGTAGGCTGATGTAGTAATTAGCCATTCCTTTCCTCAATCAGCCCCTCTTGGGGGAGGAGAGAATTAATTAGATTTACAGTGACCAGAATGCTGGTTCTGCTGCTGGTTCTCAGAACTGCCTAAAAAGGAACCATCATAGAAATGTAGAACTGGAAGAGGCTGTGCTGAGGCTGGACCATACATATTTCTAGACCAGTGTTTCTCAACCTTTTTTTTTATAAAGTACCTCTTTTAAATATATATATATATAAGTACCCTCAGTACTACAGTTTTCAGACACACATTTTTTTCTGTCATTGCAACACATTTGTTTAAACAACTTAAATGTAGCCAGGCAGGCGATGAAATTTTTGGGTGTAAAAAGTACAAAAATAATAAAACGCAGTAAAACTTAAAAAACAAAAATTCAGTTTTCTCCAAATTTCAGTTGTGTTGACATACTCACCCAAGGTTTCTCTCGAGTACCCCTAAGGGTACTCGTACCACTGGTTGAGAAACACTGTCCTAGACTATCCCTAACAGCCAACAGGTCTTTGTCTAACCTTTTCTTAAAAACCTCGAATGATGAGGATTTCAGTGGAGGACCGGAAATTGTAAATGTCACTGGTCTGAGATCCAGCAGCTGTATTCAGTCCTGAATAAGAGCCAAAAACGTACTGCAAGACTGAAGGACAAATAAACACATCTAATATGGCTTGAAGCAAAGGTTTTATACCACTGAGAAGCCATGTATGTCATTTGTATAATGGTATAGAGTAGTGGTTTTCAAGCTTTTTAATAATGTGAACTCCCTCCAATCTGAATTCCATACCTTCTTTGTATACCTGGAGTCAATCCTCAGGCATTTCTATATTAATATACCTGGCTGCTATTTAACACTTTTCATCCATAGATCTCAAAGTACTTTACAGATCAGGTCAGTATCACTAACCCTATTTCACAGATGGGGAAAGTGAAACACAGAATCAGGAAGTGGCTTGTCCTAGGTCACCAAACAAGTCAGTGGCAGAACTGAGATTAGAACCCAGAGCTTCTAATTTTACTCTCTGAAATGTAATGATTGTTTTGAAAGGTTAGATATAGCTATACATCTTCATACCCCCTCACTTTTATAGGGACAGATGTTCTATAAATCAATACAGTAAATAAAATATATTAATTATTAGTTATTATCTGTAGCTGAATTTGGTGCTTCCATTGAAATTACCCTGGATCTTTGACCTAGATGGCTACTTGAAGCACCTGGCTACAAGCTGTAAACATCCACACCCTAAAGATTTATGCCTGAGCTTGTTAACTTGCCAACTACACACCTTTTGCATGCTGCATGGTTCTGGAGAAGGGCAAAACATTAGCCCAAAGGGAACAAAGCTAGATCACTCTTTAGCTGTTACTAGATGCATGTTTACATTTTCTCAGACTAAGTCTACATTATAGAGTTTTTGCACAAAAACTCACGGAGCGTCCACACCTCAAGTGTATTTTTGCACAAGTAAAACAAAAGAACAGAGGGATTTTTCTGGTATAGATATTCCTCCTTCTATGAGGAATAACTCCTTTTTGCGCAAGAGCTCTTATGCAAAAAGGTGTGTGTGGACAGGGAACAGGGCTTTTTTGTGCAAAAAAAAGGCAATCAAAAAAAGCACAGGTGACCTGGTGGCCATTCTATAAACAGCAATCAGAGTTTCCTTTCGAGAGAGCGTCCATGCAGTCTGGACGCTCTCTTTTGCAAAAGCTCATTGCTTTTTCGATGTACTTTTGCAATGTGGACATGAATCCTTTAAAAGTTAGATTGATAGCACCACCTACTTCTTTTAGCATAGGACACTTTACAGCTGTAATGAATAATGGTTTTCAGTAACAACCTGGGTCCACATTTGAACCCATAACCTATTGATGAAAGGCTCCAAAGCTCATTACAAGTTTCCAGAGCTACACGGTCCTTTATGCTTGTGCCTTTCGGGTCTCACACAGATGCACTTCCTTTCCTGTACTATCTGCAGACTCTCCATCTTTTTCTTCTTTGCCAAGAGCCCTGCTGCTCCAACAGCTGCTGATATAGTGTGAGGTTTCAGCTTTGATCGGAAGCCAGGTTGTTTATTAATTAAAAATACAAGCATTCCAGAGTCTTTTGGGGGGTCATAATCAAATGGCTTTGAAAAGGAAGGTTATCTTATCAAGGGCTCTAAATTGTTAGCCCTCATTAGTCTGAAGTTTTCAGTCATAACAAATAAATAAAAATCAATAGTGTTTGTTGCCATTACTTATGGAGAAAAATGTGCCATTGAAACAAACTTTTTGGAAATGTTAACAAGCCAGACCTTGAGACACAACAGTGTTTATGAACGGTGGTGCTCCACAATGGAAATGGAATTCAGTCAAGCCTGAATAAAGTTCCAGAGTTGTTCATTTTCCCCAAGCCTGTTAAGTATCTTTCAAGGCTGTGTATTCATCTGCTCCCTCCCCCGTATTTGTATATTTCTATTTGTGTTATAAAAAATAAACTTTATTTTCATGCTGCCTACAGACTGCCCACCATGCTGAAAACTGCCTTCTGTTTCCCATATGTCACATATCCTCCTGCTCCCCCTTATTATCTCACCTTTAAACCTGCTTCTTTTTCTGGACTCCTGCTGCTAATCAACTGTCACTTCTCCAGCCTTACTTTCTGTAGTGCATCTATCCCCAACTGTAAGCTCTACCGGACAATGACTTTGTCCAGCTGTGTTTCCTAAAGGACCATAAACACTGGGAACAAGTGGTGCCTGCAAGGGAAATGGTGCAGGGAGGACCATCCCAAGGGGCAGGGAGAAGGCATATGGAGGGCATCCCATTTAGCAATTAAAATGTTGGCAGGGATGGTGCAATTCTCAAGTGCTACCACAAGTCGCCTATGAGGCACATTTCTGGTACTACAGAAATAATAAACAAGAGATAGAGTAAAGCTCTGCTATTCAGAACTAGAATAGCCTGGTTGGCGAAGTTAAAGTCCAAGATTTTTGCCTTGCACTCACCTCTAATAATTCACAATAGCAGTTAACTTTCACTAAGCCAGTATATTGATGAAGGGATATTGTGCAATGATAGCTAGTTGTAAAATAATAATAAGGTGACTGACAAAAATATTCCCCATTATATATTTGGTGATTGTTCAATCATCATTAGAGCTAGACAGGAAGGGAGAAAATATTTGTGAATAATGTTATGTAATAGTTGATGGGGAGACTCAACTGTTTGCAAATACTATTATTTGTTCAACTCTAGAGATAACCATTGCAATCCTCTCCTTCTAATTGTTAAATATAAATAATACAGGCTCCAATTACTTGCACAAAATACTTGGGGAAAAAACTGTTTTCAATGATTTTTTCTTCTATTTCCGCACTCCTCCTCAGTATAGTCTAGATCAGCGATTTTCAAACTTGTTTTCTCATGACCCAGTTGAAGAAAATTGTTGATGCCTGTGACCCAATATAATTTGACTAGAGTGTGGACTCTGGGGTGGGGCTGAGGTTGAGACTATGTCTTGTAGGAGGGGGCTCTGGCAGGAGTGGCTTACTTGAGAGGCTTTGTGGTGCAGCGGGGGGTAGAGGTGCTTCTGCTAAGGAAGGTTTCCAGCCTCTCCTGGCACAGCAAACCATACTGTGCCCCAGAAGCAGTCAGAAGCAGGTTCCCAGCCAATGGGAGTGCAAAGCTAATCCTCAGGCAGAGGCAATGCATGGAGACCTGTGGGCTTTCCTCCCCCGGGATCTCTGGACAGGCACAGAGCACAGTCTGCAGTGCCAGGACAGGCAGATAGCCTGCTTAGCACCCCCACTGGTCACCTCTTCACCCTGGTGCAATAAGACCCAGGGCCTGACATTCCACGACCCAATACTGGCTTGCAACTCATAATTTGGAAACCACCGGTCTAGGTCACTTGCCTTATCATGACTGATGTTGGCAGGGGTGGTGATCAGTCATGGTGAGGCAGGTGACCTAGACCAGTGGTTGCTTCCTGGACCAGGGATAACCCAAAAGGTTTTGCCCCTCCTCCATCATTCACAGGCATGTCTCTCTCAGCTATAATTTTCCTCCATTTCATTAATATATCATTTGGAGCAAATTCAGTGGTCAATTCAAATGATGGAGTGAGGAGACTGGTATAGCCTAAAGAGATTGACAAGAAGCAAGATTAAAAGGGATATATATAAACAGCTTGGCTAAGTGATGACTAATAGGGGATGGAGGATAACCATTTACAAATGTTTGCAATGTTGTTGTAAATGTCTTGGTCCCAGGATATTAAAGAAACAAGGTGAGGGAGATAATCTTTTATTGGACAAACTTCTGTTGGTGACAGAGACAAGCTTATGAGCTTACACTGAGCTCTTCTGTTTCACCAAGAGAGATTGTCTCTCTCACCAACAGAAGTCAGTCCAATAAAAGCTATTACCTCACTCATCTTGTCTCTCTAATCTACCAGTATTTGTAATTCTGATAAACCACCAGTTATAGGCCCTTTTCAAATGCAAAGACTGGGAATAGTATTCAGTCCTGCTTTATAGGAGACCTGACTTCATCTATCAGCTGCAGTCTTCACTCATCAAGCTAACGTACAGCTTGAGATGATCCAGTGTTTCCCAATCTTACTCTTCTTGAAGGATGGTAGTAGAGAACAAAGCTTCAGGGTTAAAGGTGTGAGGCAAGGAAAAAAAAGTATTCTCAAAGCTCCTATAGTAATGTAGAAAGATGTGAGTGAAAAATAAAAAAAGACAGTTTGAATGTAGATTTCTTATTTTAGGCATGTCACAAGGAGGGGGTATTTTATTCCACAAGTACTGTTTCCCTTGCAACTGGAGTTGAGACTACTATTTATACCTTTTCAAACGGTGAACAAAATAAATCCAAAGCTCAGGAGATGGCTGGCAATTACTGATGAAATCACACAGTATTTCAACTCATTTATAAATGTTTAAACTTATGCTGTATATTTAAGTTTTCTGACTCCTTCTGCAAAGTGTTGCCAAAAAAAAGTGATCACTATAAGAATGAAAACAGTAATTGACTCATTTTTTCTTGAGACCAAATATAATTCACTTAAAGATTATGTGTATGAGAAATTTTAATTTGTCCCTCAAAAAGCCGTTTAATTATTGAGATAATCTGTTTGCTTCTTGCAGACCTGTATTGATTGATTACAGAACTCTTGAAATGTAAATCTGTATTACCAATAGTCAAGGCATCTACCTGCCGCATCAATGGAAATAAATAGTTAATTTCCAGTTCCTACTCACAAATGGCTCAGTAAGCCCTGGTCTACACTAGGGAATTATTTCAAAATAACTCCCCTTATTTCAAAATAAGGGGCTGGTTATTTTGAAATAACAACTCCTGATTTCCTTGGGGAATCAGCTTATTTCAAAATAGTTATTTTGGGAGTTATTTCAAATTTAGTTATTTCAAAATAAGTTCCTATTGTAAACATACCCTAAGGCTGTGTCTAGACTGGCCATTTTTTGCGGAAAATCATCTGCTTTTC
>JANRFK010004893.1:47059262-47083223 GCA_030068395.1 Apalone spinifera
TAAAAGTATTTCCGCAAAATCATGCCAGTCTAGACGTAGCCTAAGTGTTTTTTCATCTCGCTACACTAGTTACTTCATGAGATCAGGAAGAGGCGAAGGGGTGCTAAAGTAATAGCTGATTCAGGAATCTAGTCACCTACTATTCCAAGCTCTCATGGCCATGGAGACTCAAAATCTCTGCACCAACAGGGCAGATTCACCTTTTCTGAAAGTATGTCTACATTGTAAGAGTGAATGTGTCTCCATGTCCAGGTAAACAGATATGTGCATGTTCTGCTCATGCTAGTGCACAAAAATAAGTATGGCTAGTGTGACACAGGCAAAGGGTTGGACTAGCCACTGAGTATGGACTCCCAAGGATGGACTTTTTTATGGGCAGCTAACCTGTGTTGCTATCTGTGCCACACCCTTCACATTGCTATGTTTAGCACACTAGCTTGAGCAGAGCTAATATGTGTCTGTCTCTGGGTACGTCTACACAGCAACATTATTTTGAAATAACTAACATTTACTCAATAGGCAGTTATTTCGAAAGAATGTCGAAATACTGTCAAGCTGGAGGACTTTTTACTCTGACTCCTGTGACACTCATTGTACAAGGAGTAAAGGAAGTCGGAGGAAGTGTTCTATTTCGAAATAAGTGCTGTATAGATGTTCCCAATTTCAAAATAAGCTATGCAATTGACGTAGGTCAATTTGCGTAACTTATTTTAAGTTAAGCCCTGCTGTGTATATGCACCCTAACAGAACAGGGAGGTACAATCCCAGCTGGAGTGCACACAGACTCTTCAGTTTCATAGTATTGAATGAATCTCAGTTTGTCTGCTGGGTGCTAAACCAAGATTCTCAATCTTACACTGAGCAGACAGCCATCACTCATTTCAGATGAATGATATTTAGGCTTGGTTGAAAAAGCAGGAAGAAACAGACAGCACAAGAAACAAAGTCAAATTTTCTTTGGTTTCAAAGATGTCCACGTATACTCAGCATTTATGACCAGCTTGACTGTCTGTTGCTCACCTTACCAAATACCCTCTAAGTGAGTATCAGTTAACATAATTAATGTTTGATGACTGTCTGCCCTAGCAATGGGGCATGGCAGCAACTTGTTCCCAGAGAAACTGGAATGACCTACTTTGACCCCGACCATTTCTGAAACTCCACCTTTGTGACAGGAAGGAAGTCAAAGCCTGCCTGGCAGCAAAGTGGGTGAAAAAACATGAGAAAAAAATTCTACACAACAGTATACTAGCAACCCACTCCAATACTCACTGAATCAATGGAAAACTTGTGTTGACAACAGGGCTGTTGGATCAGACCCGAATGGAGCAATAATCTGTTTTTCAGTTCATACACATAAAGTTGACTAAAAAGAGGTCTGAATGGTAGATTGACTTTTTTTTTTTTGCATTACATCTTAACTTGGGTGTGTAATGTTAATATGTTAATACCCAAGTAGTTATATACATAAATATAGTTCTTCTGGACAAATTAAAGATTATTGCAATCTTATTTAACACTGTTAAGATTTAGAGCTTATCTACGTGAGGAAATTGACTGGAATATCTGTTTTGCAATAACTCCCCATCCAAATCCTCTAATTCCAGAATAGACGCACCTTTAACGTGCCTTTAGCCCAAACCCTTAGATATATCTAGGTACCTAACTTCTATACATTTCAAAGGGAATTAGGCACTTAAAAACTTTTGACGATCTCGGCCTTTCTCTGGTTTAATTTAATAACGGGTTAAGCAAACACAAACAAGGTGTTCTTATTCTGAAATAAGAGTGTCCACAGAGGGAATTATTGCAGAATAACTACAGTGTTTTAAGTTCACATTCTTCCTTTTACCAGAATAATATCCGCTGTAAAAAAAACCCTTTAAAAATTTGATAATTGTACTTTGACATAAAAGATTACAATAGCATCAGCGAGGGTAGTGAGTAAAATTAAACATTTTCCATTGTTAAACAGACAAATGAAAACTTTGAAATGTATCTTTATGAAATATAATTTTATTTGTAACATCTTGAGTGTAGTTTTGATGAAGCAGGGAGGCGTTAAAAATTAAGTTAAACAATGAGTGTGTCTAGGATTGAACAGGCTGATAATAGATTTAAAGACAAATGTATATGTAATGACACTTCTGATTTGTTAAGCTATTTAACAGTTGGAATTCTGGCTGCATACTACACATACATTTTAACTTTTCTGGAACACAGGGATATCTTGGTTACATGTACTATGGCAATACATAGAGAATAATAGGCAATATATTCAGGAGTGAATTTAGAATTTCACACTAGGAACTATTACTTCAGATGTTACAAAGTCTGCACTTGTTCTTTGTACACCAATTACTTTCCAAAACCAGCAGTACTAGCTCTTTTGCAAGTTAATATACTACTTAAATTCAAGTGGAGGACACTAGAAAAAAATTCAAATGGAAAGAAGAAACTGGGAGATCATTTAGAAAAGTAATGGACTATGATGTTTACTTCTGCTTTGGGTTTGTATTTCTTTTTAATCCCATTTGAAAATTTAACCAATTGTTATGTCTGGAACAAAAAAAAAATCCTAGACTGTTTCCCTTTCTAAAGTGCTTGTTTAAAATTCATGAAATAACTGTCCGTTTTGCATATCGAAAGACGTGATTTAACAGGACGGCCACATTCTCCTCTGGAGTACACTGGCAAAGTTCCATAGAACTGTGTCGATTTACACCACCAGATAATTTGGTCTACGTAACTTTTATAACGGCTTTACTTGTTAGGAGCGTAAGCCACGTATTTCTGCGCTGCACAATATGATAGACTAGCCTTCCAGCTGCCTACCCCGTCCCAGGGCGCCGTGCGGTGTTAAGCAGCTGTTCCATCCCACCCCAGCGGGGGTGACATCCCAGCGCTGCCTTATTTGCAAAGAGCTGTATAAATATTAGCAAACGAAGCCTCCCCACAAACTAGTGAGACAGGCCGGGAGGTCCCAGCCCTGTCTGCGTAGCAATGTGCAGCACCTGCAAAGAGCGGCGGAGCTTTGGCGGGGTGGGGTGGCTCCGTGGGAGGGCGAGGACGCTTTTTCCCGCGTTTCTCTGAGCGCTGCCGCATGCCAAGAGGCGCAGCACTTTGCAGAGGGTGGGGAGAAGCCCTGGCACGTGCCCAGCAGCACCCCCCCCACCCCCCAGCCCCGCCAGCGAGGCGGGCACCGCTCTCGCTTGCAAAAGGAACCACGCGGGCTCCGCCCCGTCCCCGCTCCGCAGGTGCCAGGCGGGAGCTGCCAAGGTTTGAATGAGGGAGGCGGGAGCCCGGAGAGCTTGGGCCCGTAGCAGGACCCCGACGGGGTGTATCCGCCGCCGCCTTGCCGAGCAGGCACCTCCCCGCCCCAAGCGACAGCGGCTGCCCCCCTCGGAGCCAAGCGGCGCTCCCCCGGCGCTGGGCAGCGCTGCCGGCCGGCCCCAGCAGGGAGGGACAGAGTCACGTGCGGCTCAGGGTCATCCCCCAGCTGTCCACAGCCTACGGCTGCGCCCAGACGTCAGTGCCACCTTAAGGACCGTACCACCCCACGGGGGGGGAGGGGAAGTCAGAAAGCAGCCTAAAGCGAGCCCCAGCGTGAGGCCCTTGATGCCCCCAGCCGGCAGACTGAACCGTGAAGACTCAAGCAGTAGGGCTGATTAAAAACTCACTAGCCACCCCGTGTCCAGGGAGCAGCTCTGTCCGTGTGCCTTTCCCACCCCCCTCCGTACACAACGTGGTACTTGCTGCCTATTAAGGAGGCTCCCCCTTCCCAACCCGGCTCGTCCAACCCCACCAAGCGCTCTTCAGCGGGTAACCAGAGATTCAAAAACAATACGTCAGCCCACAATGCCCCGCGGTGAGCACAAGCATTACCTCATCCCACAGTGCCCTGCGAGGGAGCTGAGAAGCTTCTAGGGGTGGGGTGACCATGGAGACCGGCTCCTTTGCAACAGGCCGGGCCAGCGGCCCGCCACCCCCCTGAGGTGCCGCCGCAGCCAATGGGAAGGCCGCGGGGTGACATCATGGGCTATTTTTGGTGGGTTACTGCTCGCTGATAAGTGTTGGGCTGCAGGCCGGGAAAGGGCTCAGAGTGTGCGGCAGGCACCGGGGCAGCAGCGGCAGCGGCGCCCAGCGCGAGAGGCGGGCACGGCAGCGCGCGCGGTTGAGTGTCTCGGGTTGCGGCGGGGAGCCGGCCAGCGCAGCCGCGGGGAAGCTGGGAGCCGAGAGAGCGGCCGCCCGGGGAAAAGTCCTTGGGACAGCTCGGGGGCGCGGCGAGCCGCGGCAGGGACAGCCCGCCCCAGGGGCTGCAAGCGCCGGGACCCTCGCAGCGGGAGAAGAGGGAAGCCGAGAGCCGCCCACCCCGAGCGATCCGGAGGGGAACCTGCCTGTCGGACGCTGACTCCGGAGTGAAACTGGAGCGAGGCTGGATTTCTCCTCCCTTCCTCGCCGCGCCGTCCCAGACACCGCAAGAACTTGACACCGGCGCGGCTGCGACTCCGCGCTCAGGGCTGACTCGCTTGTTGTGGCTTTGAAAAAAGTTAAGTCCTGACCCGCGGAAGACACGGGGGGAGACCCGCCAGCCGCTGCCCTGGGGCATAAAAAGAAAAAGTAAGACTTGAGCCGAGCGTTGCCGCTTGCTTTTAAAAAGCTGTTTCGTTGTTGAGTTGCGCGTTGCCGTTTTGTACTGAAAAAGGTGAACTTGCTTTGAACGGCACTTAGCAAACAAACGAGGTTTCTCGCTTAATTGTAACTGCTTAAAAGACAGTTTGGTGGACTGTGTTCTATGACTGCAAAGATGGAACCTACATTCTATGATGATGCCCTAAATGCTACCTTTGTACAGCCAGAAAGTGGTGGTTATGGATATAATAACCCTAAAGTCCTGAAGCAGAATATGACCTTAAATCTGGCTGATCCTTCCAGCAACCTGAAGCCCCACCTCAGGAACAAGAATGCTGATATTCTTACCTCCCCAGATGTTGGTCTCCTGAAGCTGGCATCTCCTGAACTGGAAAGGCTAATCATCCAGTCCAGCAATGGCTTGATCACCACCACTCCCACCCCAACACAGTTTCTGTGTCCCAAAAATGTTACTGATGAGCAAGAAGGGTTTGCTGAAGGCTTTGTGAGAGCTCTGGCAGAGCTACACAATCAGAATACGATGCCCAGTGTTACAACTGCTGCCCAACCAGTTAGCAGTGGTATGACACCTGTTTCATCTATGGCTGGCAACAATGGTTTCAACACCAGTTTGCACAGCGAACCTCCAGTGTATGCTAATCTCAGCAACTTTAACCCTAGCGCACTCAGCACAGCACCTAACTACAATGCAACTGCAAACAACATGGGCTACCCACCTCAGCATCACATTAATCCACAGATGCCAGTGCAGCATCCCAGGCTCCAAGCTTTGAAAGAAGAACCTCAAACTGTACCTGAAATGCCAGGAGAAACTCCTCCACTGTCCCCCATTGATATGGAGTCACAGGAGAGGATCAAGGCTGAGAGGAAGCGCATGAGAAACAGAATTGCAGCCTCCAAATGCCGGAAAAGGAAGTTGGAAAGGATTGCCAGATTGGAAGAAAAAGTGAAAACTTTGAAAGCCCAGAACTCAGAACTGGCATCCACTGCCAACATGCTCAGAGAACAGGTTGCACAGCTTAAGCAGAAGGTCATGAACCATGTCAACAGTGGGTGCCAACTAATGCTAACACAACAGTTGCAAACATTTTGAAGAGACTGACTTGGGGTGAAAAATCTATGATGTTGCAGTAGAGCAACAGAAAAAACAAACCCATAACAAGTGGCAGATTCATAAAGCTAATGGTAAAGGCTTGAGAGGCATTGAGTCCTGCTTGCACCCCACAAAGTACATGTGTGGAAAGACTGGCGAGCCTTCAACTGAGCTAGTAGCAAAACAGCACCACTCTGAGAAGTGCTGTTCCTGCTCAGATGATACATCAGATCTTTGTTTAATATTGACCAAGACCTGCATGGACCTAACATTCGATGATCATTCAGTATTAAAGGTTAAACTGCAATAGAGACTGTAGGTTGCTTTCTGTAATACTCTTAAAGAAAACACAAATGGGAGGGAGGTTTGTGGGAGGCTGATAAAAACAAATATACTGCCTGCCTTCAAGTAAATTGTGTATGTACATTTTTTTTTTATTTTATGAAAGCTGATTAATGTCAATAAACAACTTCATGACTTTGTAAATTATTTTTATGTTTGTGTTCTGTCCAGTAATGTTTGTAAATGAGGGTTTTTGAGCACTCTGAATTTACCATTTGTAATAAAGTATATAATTTTTTATGTTTCTGAAAAGTCCAGAAAGGTTCTATTATATTTAAGAAAATGAAATGCATTAATAATGCATTTCCTCTTCTTCCCCCCCCCCACCTTTTTTTACCAGTACCTAAATCAGGACTCGTATCATATGCTAAACTCTCAGTGGTAGAGAATGTTTAACTTCTACTGTAACAAGAAGACACGTTCTGGAGAATGTGTTAGAAATGAAAAGATAAATCACACCCTGTAACATGAACAGCAATAATGTATGTATTTTAAGTGTTTTATGGATTTAATTCAGATTGGCTTGCCTGTCATAATCCCATATCACAATATAGATAATAGCTTTAAAAATTAAGCAGTTTGGGGGAGTTTGCTATTTGCATCAACTTGCCCTATTCTATAATAGTTACAGTTCAGACTATTTCATATTACTTATTAAAATAATATCCCCAACACCATATTTTAGGTAGGTAATTTAACAAAAATGTATCTATCCTTCATATGGATGCCTTCAGTACTGTCTAATTATTCCAAAATAAGAGGTGGTCTTTGTTCATGAATACTTGATGTCACAATAAAATAATTCTGTAATCCCTTTCCCTACGTTGAAATCTTTACCCTTTTAGACCTTTGATTATTAAAATGTATTTACCAATATGTAAACTGGGGAGTTTTAACATAATGGAGAACAGATGTAACGATAAATTGAGTTAGAATGTAAATAAAAAAGGAAGATATTCAGGAAGGACAAAAAAGGAAATTGACAATTTACCTGTCATTTTCAGTTTGCATTTAAATAATGGAAGTATGAGACCACTTTTGATGACAGAATGAAAACAAACAGCAGTTGAGACAAGTCAACTCATCTGAAATAAGCCCATGTTTGTGGTAAATATAATTCAGGATTTTCAACTTACTGGCTCTGTATCCAATTAAATCTAAATTGTCTGTCTGGTTTATATAAATGTATTTAGAATGATTTTTAGAACTGCAAGACGTAACATATGTTATAAAAGGAGAGGCAGAAAGTTTAAATTACATATACTATAGTTCTGGTAACAAATTATTATTTTTTAGACTAGTAAGCCTGAAAGTTTTATCTATAAGTTAAAATACAAGTAAGTAGACTATAAAATAAGGTGACAGTCTTGCTTAGTATCTCAGAATGAAACTATATAATATATACTGGTATTAAGTGGCAGTGAAACTTGGACACAAACTTTTTGCAACTAGTTGAGCTCAGGTTATTTGTTTCCCTATAGCATACACATATTTTGGGAACCCTGTGTCCATATTCTAGATCCTTGGGTATCAAAATCATATGCATGATGGAGTGTTTCAACTTCTAATATAGTATTTGTTCTTTATTATACATGTGTTGGTAGTGGAGGTTATTAGTTTTTATTTGCTACTTTTGAATACATAAAATTGTAACAAACACCAAACAAAGGGTTACCGGGAGGATGCTGTAGTTTGCCAAGAGTACATTTTGTTGATGTCAGCAACCCGGAAGGTAAGTTCATTTTGACCATATGTAGGAATAGAAAGTAGAAGGGTGATACACAGCATTGCTGGGTGTGACTGCAGGAACTTTTAACAAGTGCCAACTAGCAAAATAAGCAGGGCAAGAAGATGAATTACTGCAAAGGTATGGGTTTAACTCTTGATAGTGCTGTGCTAAGGAGGAGATCCTACTAACGAGTCTTTTACCTAAACATGTAAATTTTTATCTCCTGACTAGATCATTCCAAAATTACGTTTTAATTTAGACACAAGGCCCCACCCAGTCACCATAATACACACACTTAATGCTACAGTTATGGTCTGTGCCATCTCATAAGTAATAAAACCAGAAGGAATATGTTCAGGGTTGGATGGCTGTTCACTAATTCCCTTCAGTCCAGTTTGACACACAGGTGTGCATATCACATATTCATTATCACAGTTGTTACAAGAGGCCCAGATCCTCAAAGGGTTTAGACTCCTAGGCTACGTCTATACTAGCCAGTCTTGTGCAAGATCATATGCAAATGAGGTGTGGTGATGAATATTGCTGCACCTCATTTGCATACTTAATGAGCTGCCATTTTGCACAAGGGCTTTTGCACAAGAAGGAGCAGTCTACACTGCTCCTTGCTTATTTTCAGGCAGAATGGCTCTTGTGCAAGGGGGGGGGGGTTTGCGCAAGAAGGAGCAATATAGACTGTTCCTTCTTACGCAAAAATGGAGGCTCATTAAATATGCAAATAAGGTGCGGCAATATTCATCACCATGCCTCATTTGTATATGTTGTTGCACAAGATGGGCCAGTGTAGCCATAACTCTGGTTTCCACTGATTTCCACAAATCATTTGAGGAGCTGGGCCTAACAGCCATCCTAGCAGGCAGTCTCATAGGGGGACCCAAGGGAAAAATAGGGGATGGACAGTGTATTAATTCCCCCCATTTGTCTTGAGGTCAGTGTTGAGATGCCAAGCTGCTGCAGGTAGGTCAAGCTTACAGGCTATGCAGAGGCATGGTCCATTTTGAGAAAAGGCTCTAGTATTGCAAATCTATTGTCACTGCATTGATTCACTTCTGCTAAATGTTAATCTAATCCTGCTTTTTTAGATCACACAATGATCACTAGACACAAGTATAAGGGAAGATGTGAAGGAAAAATAAGCAAATATTAAATTGCTGTAAATGTTGAGATTGCATGTCGTCTAATATATATCACTTCTTGCCAATATGAGACAGTCAGTTCTAGAGGTTTAGAGAGAAACTTTTTGTTGCCCTAGCTGTACTCGCAAAGGAGTATTTTGCAAACAACAGCATTGTGGACATGTATTTTGCTTGGCAGCGAGCCTTGTCAACGGATTCAGGAAGTGAAGTCAGAAAAAAGGCAGGGTTTCAAAGAGAGCAGGCTACATCGAAGTACCCAGGCAGTGAGCATTCTAATCAGAACAATGTGCTTGTGTTACAGAAATATTGATTAGTGTTTGAGTCTATAGTAGGAAAAAAAACCCACACCACTATTTCTCATATGGGTAGAAAAAAAGTAGCCACAAGAGGTCTTTGATCATGATTATTCACTGAATAATTTTCAGCCCAAAGGATAACTGCTTGCCCGTATATAAAGGCAAACTAGTCAGTATCTATTTTATTCTGTCTTGCAAAGGAAATACTGCTTTTCATTTGTATTCTTAGACAGCAGTAATAGCAATTAACAGATTCAACCCTCCTTGACTCTCTGCTGTGTGTGTGATCGGGTTTGGAAAATGCTGATTCCGAATCACCACACCATTAAATCACCATATCTCAGTACCATACACCTCCCCATGACTGAGGTCCAATGGCCAGGCACCTCAAATTACCTCCATTTGGTAGGAAAAGCAGTCATGAAATAAAAACAAGCCATCTCCCCTGTGTACAAGGGGGAGAATCTATTACAATTACCTTTGAGAAAAACTAATCGTCAGTCCCGTAGTATCTGAGCACTTCACATGTATTTGTGAATTTATCCTCCCAACAACCCTGCAAGGTAGGAAATCCTTCTCTCTTTTATTCTTTGGCAGAGAGAAAACAGTGGGTTTAGTAGACTTGTACTATCTTACATGTGAAGTTTGTGGCAAAGCTTGGAGGAGAACTCAAATGTATAAGTACTACTTCAGTGCCTCTGCTACAATTTTTTCCCAAAGTTAAATAATATGATAGATTCCCCAACACTGAAAAAACTAGAACAGTTGTAAGCAGTGTGTCCAAAATTGTAAAATAAAAACAGGGTTATAAACATGGAGCAAACAAAAATCCAGTGCAATGCAATTGTTTTAAACATATACACTGACATATTTCAATGTAGAATCTAACAGAATCTACAACAAAAACTTTACAGGGAGTGGAGAAGGAGGACACTAATCTCCCTGGATAGGAAAGCCTTTTGAGACATTTAGGCAATTGTCTAAAAGGACCAGAATATAGGCAGTCTGGGTTAGCAGTCACAGCTGGGCTGAGGTCCATCAACGACAGCCACAAGGCTATAATCAGCAAGCAGGTATCAGAGCAATCACTAGAGCCAGAACTGATAGACTAGAGTCAAGCTGGGGTCAGAGACTGGAGATAGCAGGCAAGGCAATGCAAAGCCCAGAGTAACAGCAAGCCAGATGTTTCTGTGATTGCTCAAAATTCCTGATCCAGTGTGACAAGGTGTAGCAACTCCATAACTGATGAGACAAGAGTTAAGGAGCTGCTATGGACACAGGAAGCCATACCCTCTCTGCTGGGCATGCTCCCAAGGGAGGGAATATTCAAAAGAGAGCAGCTCCGCTGAATCTTAGTGGATGGAGCAGGAGAGTTTTTGGGTGTAGTAGCCTCATTCATAAAAGTTGCCAGAGCTCCAACCAGCTAGGACCTCGGCCTACAGCTGGGCTGCTGCAGACCCTTCAACTGCAGGGTGCAAGGGTGATGAGTCACAGCCAGCAGGGGTTCCACTGATGAACCTGAGAGGATTTCAAGTAGGATCCCAAAGTATACCCTGGTTTGGAATCCAGTGGAGTAGGGTTGGCTCTGTTTTCCATTCCCCTGCCGCCTCAAATTTTAACTTCTAGGAAAGAGAATCTGGACTCTCGCTTCTGGGTGACATAATCCAGAGTATTACCACTAGGTATTACTGCTGGCCTTGGACCTTAAGGATAATTTCAAAAGAAGGGTTTTCTTTTGAAATAACCGCATCTAGACAGCGTTTCTTTTTTCGAAATAGGGTATTTCAAAATAGCTCGTGGACACGATTATGCAAATGAAGCATGGGAAATTCAAATCCGCGCTTCATTTGCAATTTCGCTCAGCTGCATTTGCATTCCTCTCTCAAAAGAGGAATACAATGTAGACATACCCTTAGAGCACATCTACACAGCAGGGCAAAAGTCGAATTAAACTACGCAACTTCAGCTACGTCAACTGCGTAGCTGAAGTCGAAATAGCTTAACTCAACTTTTGGCACTGTCCACTCAGCAGGAAGTCAAAGGAAGAACACTCTTCCGTCAACTTCTCTTACTCCTTGTGAAATGAGGGTTACAGAAGTTGGAGTAAGAAGTCATCCATCTCGACATTATTTTGAAATAATGGCTTGCTGTGTAGACGTGCATTTTGTTATTTTTAAATAACATCAATTATTCTGAAATAATGCTGCTTTGTAGACGTACCCCTGATGTTTGAGCTGATCATATGATGATGGCAACAGGATCACAGATCATCCCTTTGCAACAACCCACCCACATTGGTAATGCCCCAGCTGTACTAATGCCTCTTGCCATGTCTGGTGGTTGAAATGAAGATTATTCAATAATCATAGGAATGAAACTTGGGCGTCTGACAAAGACAATTACTAGTGAGTAACCATGTAATTATGGTTAAAAACCTACAAAGACATGAGCAGTTTTAAAGTGGTTTTGCACAGTAGATTTTTTTATAATTTTGCATACCACTGTGTATTGTTTATTCACTAACATCCTATCAATCAGTTTGGATCCCTTTAGATGTTCATATTTTTTCTGCCTTGGCTGTAACACAGCAACAGTGGTTAGTTATGAAAGGAGCAAAAAAACCTAATTAATGAAGAGGGATATTACAACCTGCTGTGGAGTCTTGAGGCAAAGCCTATGGCATGATAGCAGTTTTCAGCTATCTAAAAGGGTGTTACAAGGAGGAGGGAGAAAAATTGTTCTTGTTGGCCTCTGAAGATAGAACAAGAAGTAATGGGTTTAAATTGCAGTAAGGGAGGTTTAGATTGGACATTAGGAAAAAATTCCTAGCTGTCAGGGTGGTTAAACACTGGAATAAACTGCGTAGCAGGGTTGTAAAATCTCTATCAGTGGAGATATTTAATAGCAGGTTAGACAGACACCTGTCAGGGATGATCTAGACAGTGGTTGGTCCTGCCGTGAGGGTAGGGGACTGGACTCTGTGACCTCTAAAGGCCCCTTCCAGCTCTATGATTCTATTATTCTAGGTTAGGAACTATCAGGGTCTTGTACTGAGGCAGTCCATATCTATGCAAAGTTAAGTACCTGAAAAGTAATTGAATGGACAAAACTGAAGTGGAAGGAAAATAAAATTCTTAAACTTCCTATAAAAATTGTATTTTGAGCCTTGTATTCTTCACATAGTAACTGCACGTACCAGACATTTCTCCAAACTGGGGACAACCACTTTGCTACTCATTTTAATCTGGTATACTATTATAGACTTAGGTTTCCAAATGCTCAGATACCAGGAAGGATATGAATAGTCCTGCATCACCTTAGAGACTAACAAAAAATGTAGATGGTATCATGAGCTTTTGTGGGCATAACCCACTTCTTTTTTAATTTTTTTCAATTACAGACTAATACGGCTACCCCTCGGAAAGATAGGAGTAGCTAGTTAGATTAGAGAAAATTCCAACAGATGGCGCTAAAAAGCAGCTACAGTCATTGAAGGACATAAGTTTCAAAAGTAAATAAATACCTTTGAAACCAGATTTTGCTCAGGTCACATGTTAAGTCGGGAAAGTACAGGGTCAATCACAAGAGGAACTACATATCAGGAGCCTGGAGTATTCTTTCCAGGAAATGCATGTGGCTGGTACAAATATACAATTTTTTTAAAGCAAAAGCTGCCCTGTGATTCTGAAACCAACCACAGCAGCAACCAGGGAGATAATGCTGAGATTACAAAGGACATCCCATTTCCATGCCTTCAAAGCAGCAGGATGAATAATTCAAAGAACAAACACAATTTTAGGCCATATTAGGAGATTAATACTGTTCTCATCAGGAGAAGGAATCCTATGGGACAAGTTCAACAAGCTATTCACCCCACCCTGTTTGAAACATGGGAGAACTGAGGCAGATTTAATTTACGTGAAAGATTTTTTGAGTGGATTTTGTTTCAATTGTGTCTTGACAATTTAAAACTACTATGTTTAAAAGGAATGATCTGGATGCCCCTATGTAGCAAATTCACAAGTGGAGTCTATAAGTTTTGATAGGAATCCAAGTACTTTTTGAGTAGCTGATCCTTCTTAATTCTGAGTTCTGAGATTCCAGCTATTATACATCTTCCTGAGTCTTCTACCTTCTTCATCTCCTGAAAAAGAGACAGCAATGCAGCTATTGATCATTTTAGCCTTCTCCATGTCGTCGTCCTGGTTTTTGTATTATCTCCAATTTACCAGATACCCTAAACCTTCCATCGATAATTCCTTTGCCTCAATGTATTTATAAAAGTCTCCACTAGGTCTTCATTCTGCACATTTGCTTCCTCTAATTAGATCTATGTGATTGGACCCTATGCCCACAGAGTCTCACTGAAATAGGTCTTCACACAGGCACCGTGGTTCACCTAGACCAAGGCTTGGCAACCAAAGGCCTGGAGACTGGATGCAGCCCTTGGCTTGCCTACATTGGGCCCCTGAGGCTCAGGGTTCCCTCTTTCCCTTTCCCCCCGCTCCCTCCCAGAGCACTGGGTAGCCCGCGCTGGCTCTCCAGTCCCTTCCCTCCCCCTGCTGTCCCTCCGTGGGGCTGGAACACATAATCTACTGGCCTGGGCTCCACCAGTTTCTGGTGTGTGAGGGGAATGTGGGGAATGTCTTTCTACTTCTCAGTTGGAGGCCACGTCAGTGAGGGTTTGTTTTTGGGTTTTTTTGCTTTTTGTGTGTGGCCTGTGACTGATTTTTCTGTAGATCAGCGGCCCCTGACCCAAAAAAAGTTCCCCAGTCCTGACTAGCCAGATTCAGTTGCAGGACTGGGGGCCATAGCTTCTAATTATCCTCAGATACTCATACCTTAAAATCGATACAGGAAAAAGATGCAAAATTTGGACTGGAATTTCAAGTCTGCTCCCCAGGACAATCCCCCAATGTATTGCACATACAAGAAAAGGGAGAGTTAAAAAAAATTCAAATCTGACTTTTTTCAATGACATGTATTTTTATTTCTATAGCTCTCTGCAATGTTGAAAGTCCAAACACCACAACATCGCGTTAAGCTGTGCGAACCAGAAGGTAAAAGTAACCAGTTTGCTTTCACTGGCCGAACTAAACTAAAAAAAGTAAACAAGGTGCATAAATACTGCCAAGTAAGTAGAACTGGTCAGAATTGTTTGGCTGATTTTTTTTTCCCCAGGAAAATGTGGCTTTCTTTAAATTAATTTAAAAAAAAAAGAAAAACACTTTTTTTAAACTATTTTCTATTTTTTTTTCAAACAGGTAAATTCAAAATGAAACATTGTTTTGTTTGAAAATGACAAAGTTTTCATGTCAAAAGGTTATGAACGGAATATTTGCAGAATGTTGTGAAGCAAAAATCTTCAATATTTTGACGTTTTGTCCAATTTTGAGATCAGAACAAATGTTGACATACCAGAATTTCCTATGGGACAGAAATTCCATGTTTAGAACAGCCCCTACAAATGAATAGAACAGAATGCTTGAAGAAGAAAGACTGGTTACTTATCTTATAGTAACTGAAGTTTTGTAAGATGTTGTTATTCGTGTGGATCCTACAACTTCTCAACTCCTGCTGTTTCTGAGTCTTCCTTATCTAGAATTCTAAGTGTCTCAGAGAATTGAGGGACATTTGCAGCCACTCTGCATTTTGTGGCCTCGGGAAGGAGTCCACACAGATATGCCCCAATGGACACTGTCATTCAAAAGGCTTCCAGTGTGCATGTGCTTCATGCACATGAGACTGAAGTGGGGTCCACACAAATACATATTCAAAGAAGAAATGGGAGATTCAAAAAAGTTCCAACTATTTCAGCAGTTAGTAAGTTACTGAGATTTTTTTTAAATATGTCCCACAGCTATCAACATTGGTGCCTAATATTATTCATCCAACTGAAAATGGCCTGATTTTAAGAGATGCTGAGTACCCGCCAATCCCCAACAGTTCCATAACTGTGACTACTTCAATTTAGGTGTCTAAATGTGACTTTAGGAGCCTAAATTTAGACACACAGTTTGAAAATCTGGTCATGATATTTAGTTTGATAAATTAAAAGCTACCAGTAGCTCCTATGTAGATGAAACCTTAATACTTTCAAGAGGTTGACCCGTAGTGACTAGCTAAGTCAGGGGTGGCCAACCCGCAGCTCTCAAGATGCATGCGGTTCTTTATTCAAAGAAATGTGGCTTTTGCTAGTTCGGAGCCATGCGTCCGGACTGCTCACAGCAGGCCACTCTGTGCACGTGCCCCAGTGCCTGGAGGGAGAAGCATGTGGCGTTCATGGCAGCGGCTCCGGTGAGACCCAGGCATTCAGGTAGAGAGAGGAGGCTGGGGATGCCTGGCTCTGGGGGAGGGGTTGGGGATTGGGTTAGAGTGGGGGAGGGGGCTGGGGATGGTTGGCTCTGGAGGAGGGGGAGGGCATTGAGTTACAGTGGGAGGCCTGGGGGTGCCTGACTGTGGGGGAGGGGAGGGTGCATTGGGTTACAGCAGGAAGGCTGAGGGTGCCTGGCTCTGGGAGAGGGAAAGGCATTGGGTTTGAGTATGGGGGCTGAGGGTGCCTGGCTCTGGGGGAGAGGGAAGGGCATTGGGTTAGAGCAGGGGGGAAGGGGCTGAAGTACCTTAAGCTCAAAGTCTTCATGGATGCAGAATAAGGCAGCCAACACAGATGTCATATTTAAATTCCAGAGCAAAAAAAGAATCAGCATGTACCTTGTTTACACTGTATTTCTTTAGACAATTCAAAGGCTATTGTTTGCCAAGCTGAAGCAATTATTCTGAGATATGAGCCTCTCCCTTATTGTTTTTGAACCTGTCATATTTTCAGTCTGGGACAGACCTGAATTTTTAGAACTATAAAAAAGTCATAATTTTCATAAGTAAAATAATGAGGAAACCATACCAGAGATCAACAATTTGGAGTGAAACAGGCACGTCAAATTGTGTTAATTTACTTCTCAGTTCACTTTAATTTTAAAAAACTCACAGGACCCAATAGAGCAGTACTGTTAAATTTAAAATACAGAGTGGGGATGCTTATTTTTAGTGTGAGAATATTACTATATTTGGTTTGTTTTTTTTTAAATTTGTTTGGTTTTTTTTAATTTGCTGTTTGTTCCTTGTGAAGTTCTCTGAAGATCTATGGACTGGCTGTGAATTTTTTTAAGTGACTAGAGACTTTTTTATTGGTTTTTAATAAATGGTCTGTTAATATTTGTCATCTATTACTAGTTTTCATTTCCCTGTTGTATACGTTCAAATCTGTATCTTAGTGCTGAATGTGAGCCAATCAGTAAATCATTAACTGGTCATTGGTAGCCAATCAGCAGACTAGATAACTCTCTGTCAGGTATTCTACCACAGAACCAAAATGTCCTGTAATGTTATTTTTATCACTATATTTTGTGTACTATAAATATAGATATATAAAAATAAATATATAATATGTGGCTCTTTGCACTCTATCCACAGCTATTTTGGCTCTTAGTCTCTAAGTGGTTGGCCACCCGTGAGCTAAGTGGACAAAAGAGATGTCTCCTGTTAATACACAAATACTCTGCAAAAGTCTGCCAGGTTGTAATGTTACTTATGGGCCAATTTGTTCATGCAGCATTTTACTCTGAGGAATCATCAAGAGAAGGTCTGGCTTCTACTGGTATATAAAAAATATGAAGTAAAAACCACACGCTACCTGCTTAAATGTCATTATAAAACCATTAAAACTCATTTTATTACTAATTATTAACACTACAATAGTGCCTATAGGAACCAATCAAGATTCAGTTCCTGTCACTTCAGGTTAATCGACAAATGCCTGAATTAACTAAAATTGCTGATGGGGAGAGGGAAAGAAGGAAACTAAGGGTACGTCTACACTGCAGTGGTATTTCAGGATACCAGTCATATCTCAAAATAGCTATCCCACGTCTTTTGAACCCGTCTGCTCTTGCAAAATATGGAGGACACACTATTTTGGCATCCCTGTAAACCTTGTTGCACAAGGGATAAGGGATGTCTCAAAATAGTGTTTTATTTCTAACTTTGGCACTGTGTAGACATGCCAAATTTTGAAATAGCCTATTTTGAAAAATAATCGAAATAAGATACACAATTTGCGTAGCACAAATTGTGTATCTTATTTCAAGCTAAGGGTGCAGTGTAGACGCACTCTATGACAAACTATTTTGCTTTTTCTAGTTTGCTTCCTTCTCTCTGTCCTACAGGTTGCCTGGCCTTTCTTCTTCTTGACAGAAGCATATGAAAATAGAAAGACAATATATTTAGAAATAATATTTATCCAGGTGTATTTTTCATATAAGATTGCAAAAAAGCAATGCAAAGCTGTAACTGCAAGAAGATGGATTATTAAGAATGACTGTGATGCAAGAGTTCACAGCTAGTTTGTAATAGCAAAGTCAGTAACAACTGATAGCCTTTAAACTGAGCATTAGATTTCCAATCAATAGGTATTTCCCAGAAGAAAGAAAACAGCTGAGTTTGGAGGAACTTTGTCAGTTCCCTTCTTTCTGAACCAGTTTGAAGAAGGCTTCTTTCAACTGCATTTCCCTCCATCCCACACTCTCCTGCTCTAAATCAGAGAAGGAGGTAGCTGATTTATATCCAGCTTCTTAGTACATCAGTTTTTAGAGCTGTGACCTGTAAAAGACTAATCCCTTTCTCCATATGGAGATCTCTGGGGGAGTTGATGAGACAGCTGCCTACTGTTTGATTCTGTCTGCTACACTAGAGATTTGGGGGTTTCTCTAATAATATGATTCCCAACCAACAGAATGCAGACCTAAAGTTAACTGCATTAAGGAAAGCACATCTGATTTCAAGCCATAACTACTTTTCTGAATCCTCCCAATTTGGCATGCAATGTATCCTTTTACTTTTATGTTCATTAATTTTAAAAACATTACTACTCTTAAATGAATGTAGGCCCTTAAGTAAAGGTAACATGAAGTACTGACTGAGCAACTTCAGTTCCTATGGAAATTAATGAGTGCTTTGGAAATCAGGCCATTGATAATTATTAAGAAGAAAACATGTTTAAAAATACTTTCATTGACTTGTGTCACGAGAGAGCACAACATTTCAAGAGTAGAGAGAAGGAAGCAAACAAGAACAAAATATTTTGTTGAGTATTTTTATCTCAATGTATTTATCTCAGTGTATTTATAGCCTCAAATCAAGGTCTTTATTTCTAAAGAAGTAATGCCAGTTCAACCATTTACAATTATTTTAAAACTGATTTATTTAAACTGGTTAAAGCTGCTATGTGGACACTGTAATTTTACTTTCAGAATGGCTTATTTCAATTTCATTTACACCTGATCCCAATATACTCTAGCTAGATGGAAAAAGTCACTCTGAAAACGAGGTGAATGTCTAAACAGTGGTGTGTATTAGTTTAATAAATCAGTTTAAATTCATGCCATATGTTAAAACTGTGAAACTTTCCCGAGTAGCTCTTTGAAAAACGTGGTCTAATTATTCAGATACTAAGTTCTCTCAGCTCCCCTTAACGTCAGTGGAATTGTGATGCTCAGTCCAAATTACAGAAACTGTTATATTTAGGTAACAACTTTTAGCAGCTAACTTTGAAAGTATTTCTTGCAAGAGCAGGGGTGCTGGAACAATTTTTATAGTGGGGGTGCTGATGATGGTTGTGACTCTGTATGGAATTGTGAGACACTTTATATTATTAATACCATTATTGTAAAATTACAACGAATCATGACAGATATACAGTGTAAGATGTCAGTGATAATGTAACAATTTGCCAAATATGATAATCTTGCTTGTATCACCTTTGAATTATGAATTATAGAAAGATAGAAAATAATCTGTATTTCCAAACTTGTGCTCTGCGATACCCCCAGACAGCTTGACATCAGCGCTGTCTAACTTGTTTGATGGCCCATCAAGGCTCATCAGCAGTACAGTGAACCCATGGAAAGAAGCCAGAAGATGCACCTTATGAGTCAGCAAGGCAGGAAGCGACATGCCTATGGACAGAACTCTAAAGCTTTTCAATGCCAGGTGCTGTGAAGCTTGTGTCGGGACAAAAAAGTACAAGCCACATGGCAAAAGATATAAAAGGGGTTACATCATCTTCATTCCTGCTTCTCATCCATAGAATAATTTGTCTACAAACAAAAGCTTGGAACAAAGAATTGAATGACCCATCCAGTTGTTCCAGAGGGACTTTGAAGCCAGCCAACTACCATTACTGTTAAGAACCTGATATATGGACTTGGAAGTCTTTCTGTATATGCTGTTGCTTAGCCATTTAACTCCTCTCTTCTTGTACATTCTTTTCTTTCTTTTGTATCTAAGAACATAAGAACATAAAAATGGCCATACTGGGTCAGACCAAAGGTCCATCCAGCCCAGTACCCTGTCTGCCAACAATGACCAATGCCAGTTATCCCACCGGGAGTGAATCGAACAGGTAATGATCAAGCGATATTTCTCCTGCCATCCATCTGCACCCTCTGACAAACAGAGGCTAGGGACACCATTCCTTACCCATACTGGCTAAAAAAATTCAAGGTTTATTATACAAAATTTGCTGTCAGCATGGTATTGTGGGTAAGATCAAAATCAACACTGACTTGGTAGTATGGCTGACCTTTTGGGGTCAAAAGAACATTTTGTACAGTGAGTGGAGTTTTTAAATAGCTTCATTGTATTGGACCTATATGTGCTGACTGGCAGCCAGAAAACTGAAATGCAATAAAGGTGGCTCATTTCGGCATATCAGTAACCAGTGTGGGGGATCAGAAAACTGGTGAGTGAGTTTAATTTTAACCACCAGTTTTGGAAGCATCTGCTCTCCCTTTTGCAACCTTCCCTGACCTTGGCATTTTCAGTGAGGGCTGCCTCCGGTATATCAAATCACAATGGAAACCATGTATTGGGTGTTATTACTACCTCAAGATGGGATTTAGCAGCACCACTGAACAAAAGAGTGCCATATGAAAACTCCTGATGTTGCCTTTTATGTCTATTTTGAATTAACTTTTTGTTTTCGGGTATATTTTGGAAGTAAACTTCAAGAACTTTCCTTGGTGTTCTCTGTTTAGAGTGCTTTCATTCCTACCTGCAGAATTACAGCGATGTTTCAACCAAGAATTCCACTCCCTGGTTCTGAAGCATTTCCTTTCTGCATGCCTGACTGATAACACATGCAAAAGATCAGGGCCACTGAACATCCCATGTATCTATATCTGTTTTAGAAAGGTACAACAGAAACATTCTCTTTGGCACATGAAGCACACAATACAATTAATAAATGATTTTGTAAATGTTCATCCATAATACAAAAGAGGTCATTAATTTGTTTATATTTTGTAAATCAAGTGTACCTTAGAATGTTGAACTCACAAACTCATATCACCACATTAACCCTAAAAATACCACAGAGAATTGAGGTGGTCTGATCCAAAGTTCATTGATATCAGTGGGCTTTCAATCAAGTTCTAGATGTGTAGGGCCCAAATCTTCAAACAGGATCAGGCCCTCAATTCATACAATTGATGGATGATATTACTCCAGCTAACTTCAATGGAGTTTCTCAACCAAAGGATGTTGGTTCAGAGTTCTCTGTGTAACAACAATGAAACAGGCATTGACATCCTTTAAGTAAGGGAGAAAAGCCTCGTAGTAACAAAATCTTGTTTCTCCTTGTATTTTATATTTCTCAGCACCAGCCTAGCTCAACCAGATATTTGTGTTGGTATATTGTGCTGTAATTCTCATTAAATAGGTGAATGAACATATAGGGTCCAAAATAATTATTGTATTAGGAATACAGTTTGAAAGTAATTTTCGCAGTATTACTTGCTTGGATTCATTTTAGTCATCTTGGATTCATTTTAGCCTCTTTAGCCATCAACCTCCTATTTGCTCAATTCTTGAAACATAATGTAATTTCTTTTTGAGATACCAGAGTGGCAGTGTCATAAGAGATTATTTTTAATGTTTCTGTTACTTTTTATTTCTGCTATGACTATTAGTAGACTGGTAGCATCTGGCATTTTGGTTGGATGAAATGTCCACATAAATAGTTATTATTTACTATTAACAGGATTAGTTATTTTTCAGATTAAATTGAGATATATTACAAGGGGACTTTATGGTATCATTTGTAACTGTCCTTTCTGCGTTATAGACAGTTGTGTTTACAATCCCATTACACACTGCAACTTCAACACTTAGAAATCAGGTAATTGTCAGTTCTTAAGTCACAATCTGGCCTGAGGAGTGGGAGAGGAGAGGGGAGGGAGGAAGAAAATTCCAGAGGAAGAGCTGCAGACTTTAATGCCTTCTTCAGGAAGAGGAGAAGCAGAAGCAGAGCTGTAGAACCAAGCAAAAATGAGCCCAAAGTTTAATGTCCTAAAAGATATTTCAGTTTCTCCAAGTAGAACTATAGGGTCCATTTGGCACCACTCTTACCTCTAAGCCAGAAGGTAATGGATTTCTGCTCTACGCCAGGATTTCAGATCTTAGAAATTGCTGATAGAGCAGGGCAAAATTGAGCAATGTACAATATTCAGATGAGAGCCTGAATTTCCTTCTGATCACTGATTCCTGTCCAGGTGATCTGTTAAGAATATAAGACTGGCCATACTGGGTCAGACCAAAGGGCCATTTAGACCAATATCCTGTTTTCTGACAGTGGCCAATGCCAGGTGCCCCAGAGGCAATGAACAAAACAGGTAAACATCAAGTGAGCCATCCCTTTCACTTTCAGAATATGATCTGAAGAAGTGGGTCTGCCCACAAAAGCTCATCACCTAATAAACCATCTTGTTAGTCTTTAAAGTGCTACATGTCTCATCATCTGACAAACAAAGAGCAGGGAAACCAAACCTATCCATCCCGGCTATTAGCCATTGATGGACATATCCACTATGAATTTATCTAGTTATTTTTTGAACCGTGTTATAGTCTTCACTTTCTCAACATAAAGTGGAGCTTCAAAATTCCATAGCACAAATCAGATATTTTGGACAAAATCCCCTCCATTCTTAAGGAAGGCTTGAATTTCTAAAACTGTGTCTGGCTTCATTTCAATCTATAGGTTACCTAAATTATTCTGTCAGATACATTCCATGAAGTGTTTAATAGCTCTAAATAAAACATTTCTGAGTTTCCACTGACCCCCGTCTCCGCTCCCCCCACAAAAACACATATACTCCAGCATGTATAATTGGTGAGGATTATTTATTATTTGTACTGTGTTAATTCCCTAAATGTGTTAGGTGCTGTATAAACATATGAGAAAGAGTTAGGCTATAACCACAGCTCTCAAGTGCTAAAAGTATTTAACCTCATCTCACAATTCTATTCATTGTCATGCACTGGTCTTTACATACCTAGAGATACCCTGCATATGAAAGACTTGGAGGGACAACTCACATGATTGGAGCATGGTCATAGACGGGTATAAACTGTTCAGGAAGGACAGGTGGGGGAGAAAACATGGAGGAGTTGCACTGTATGTAAGAGAGCAGTATGATTGCTCAGAGGTCCAGTATAAAGTGGAAGAAAAGCCTGTTGAGGGTCTTTGGGTTAAGTTTAGAGGCGGGAGCAACAAGGGTGATGTCGTGGAAGGTGTCTGCTATAGACTACCAGATCAGGTGGATGAAGTAGACCACAGGCCCTAGTTCTCATGGGGGACTTTAATCACTCTGACATCTGTTGGGAGACCAATAAAGCAGTACACAGACAATCCAGGAGATTTTTGTAGAAAATAGGGGATAACTTCCTGGTACAAGTGCTGAATGAACTAACCATGTGTAACTTGACCTGCTGCTCACAAACAGGGAGGAATTAGTAGGGGAAGCAGATGTAAGTGTCAACCTGGGAAGCAGTGATCATGAGATGGTTGTTTTCAGGATCCTGACCAAAGGAAGAAAGGAGAGCAGCAAAATACAAACCCTGGACTTCAGAAAAGCAGACTTTGACTCTCTCAGGGAACTGGGCTGGATCCCCTGGGATGCTAACATGAAGGGGAAAGGAATCCAGGAGAGCTGACTATATGTTAAAGAAACCTTATTGAAGACTTAGGAACAAACCATCCTGATGCACAGGCGGGGGGAGAGGGAGGAGTTGGGGGCCAGAGGCAGAGGACAACTCCCCTGATCCAGAAAAGTCTCTTGTTCAGGACTGGTCAGGTCTCAATGTTGCCAGACCAGAGAGATCCAACCTGTATATCTGCTGCCTAGGGCCAAAGATTTAATCCTAATCTTGAACCTAAATATTAACTGACATTTCATGCTCTGGGTTTCCCTCTACAAGACTCAGAGCTTAATTTGACCCATCATCTGTAACCAGATCTGCCTACAATAGTGAGAGGGCAAAAAGGGTAATTGCACAGCAGCTCTGTGGAATGAAGGGGGGCCTGGGGCTTGCCCTGACCTGATTCTTTTAAATAGTGCTATTGTAGCATCATGACAGCAGCTGAGGAGAGCCCCAGAGCTCAGATCCATGGAGCAGCAAGGCAGGAGAACAAAAAACATAAGAATGGCCACACTGGGTCAGACCAAAGGTCCAACTAGCCCAGTATCTTGGCTTACTACACTGGCAAATTCCAGATGCCCCAGAGGGAGTGAACAGAACAGTTAATCTTCAAGTGATCCCTCCCCTGTCACCCATTTCCAGCCTCTGACAAACAGAGGCTAG
>JANRFK010004893.1:47091614-47104569 GCA_030068395.1 Apalone spinifera
CATTTGCATCCCTTTTCCGGAAAAGGGTGCCTGTGTAGACGTAGCCAAAGTGTTGAATCCTCTGCTGGGGTAAATGAGCATACCTCTGTGGAACTTCATGGAGAAATGCCAATTTAGGCCAACTTGGGCATCAGGGCCAAAAGATTCAGAGCAAAACATTTCTTATTTTTTTTAAATGTAAAGAGAATTTATTGCTAGTGAAATGTGCCAGATTAACAATCTGGAGCCTAAATTCTTCCTTTGTCCACAAAACAAGTACAGCATAGACAGCAGTATATAAACGTTTGCTTTGGGAAGAGCCACATCTACAGGAGTGGAAATTAGTTCAGATTTCATGCCAATTTAAGTTCCAGTCCAACTAAGCACTTAGTTACACATGTAACTGTAAGCATATATGTAGTTTCTCTGACTTCCACAGGACTGCTACATGCTAAGTTACACATGTGCTTAAGTACTTTGCAGAATCAGGACCACGGGCCTCAGCCTTTAGGACTGATAACAAAGGTGTATGGTACATTTTTACAATGTGGCCCTCCAACTCATTTCACATAATTATTTATTGGTTGGGAAATGAATTTATTAAAACCACAGAAGTAGATCATTTGAAAGTGAAATGTCTTAAGTTTCACTTATGACTAAAATGGGCAACCCCAGTTTTGCTCATAAAAGCTCTTTTGTTTTGAAATACAATGCTCACAAGATTTAAAACATGGCATAACATATACAAATAGCTGAAGGTTTATTGATATAACATATGTTGCATCTCAAATGTGTAGTATGAATAAAGGATTTTTACACACACTGAGGTGAAAAAATCTCAGACCTAACATATAGCAAAATGAAATGGGAATTAGCAAACTACATGGGTACAGGGTGGAGTGAAGGGTGCCTGCAGATATCACACTCCCCAAATGTGTTCTGAACTGACAGTGGCTGTGTGCTTCTGATTACAAAATTTCCAGGAGTATCATTCTTATGTTCCCAGCTGCACAATGCATCCCTCTCTCCTTAGAAGAGTTACAGACACATTTCTCCCCAGATTACTTCCCCTTCTTATCAATCCCACCAATCCCCAAAATGTATAACTGTCTTTTCTACACTATTGCAAGTACATTCTCTCACAGCCCTTTGATCTTCAGTCAGCTCCACTGAAAAGTTGGTTAGATGCCTGTACCAGTGGGCTCTGAGAAGGGTGGGGGTGGAATGGAAGTCTGAAATGAAAGTTAGCTCCTTAGATGAGTGTGCAAGTGAATTAAAAAAAAAAAAAGAAACAGAACAGACACCTGGGGCTTGCCTTTCCCTGGCTGTATGAATCATGGTTTAAATGGAAACTGGAATAGGAAGGCAGAATGGCTCCGGAACAAACAGCACTGCTGGTGTGTCACAGGTGCGGAGGAACAGAAAAAAATGTTTTGGGATGTGCCAAAGAAAGCAAACACCATGTTTCTGGAGGACCTGTCAGGATTTAGTGCTTCAGGGAAGCTATCCAATCCACAAAGGTATTTTTCACTGAGTCAAACTAACAGCTAGGAGGAATGGCCGAGGCCATGAACTCTCAATCACATAATTATTTCATAGCCAGGGGCAAAAAGAGGAAGAAGTCTTGAAGGATCACATACCCCCCAAACATCGTTGGGGGAGAAGCAAGGAGCCAGCAGCCAACAGGAAGAGCCACCCTGGGTTCTGTATTTTGGGGAAACAGAGGACTAGCAGGGGGCCTGGCATGAGCAGTAGGGGAAACCCTCCCTGAACTGACTGGTGGTGGCAGACAGGGCTGACTTATCCATTAGGCACAGTAAACACAGTGCTTTTAGGGGCCCATGAAAATGTTTTAATTTCTTTTAAAATCAGGGGGAAAAATGAACTTCTAGGGTCGAAGAAAATGTTTTAATTTTTTCTCACATCAGGAAAAAATGAAACTTTTAGGGCCCACGAAAATCTATTAAATTTTGCCTAAAACAGAAAAAAAATAAAATGTTGAAGTATTTAAAGTTATATCAAAAATAATTTTTAATATTGATATTATTATGGTGGGAGGGGCCCACAAAGGCAAAAGTGCCTAGGGGCCACGAAAGTCATAATGCGGCCCTGGTGGCAGAGGGAAGTGGAGTGACCCAGCTCCAGCCTACTCTGCTCCACCAGCTCCCAGCCACATTTATCTGCTTCCCACTGCCAGTGAGTATAAGGAGACCCAATCTTTGCTGCTAGCATCAGGCCCTCTGCTAGTCCCCTAGGATGGAGGTGGAGTGGGGCAGGATGGGAAGAGACAGGGTTTTGGACTGGAGTGGGAGTGTAGCAGGGCTTTCCCTGGGCTAGGGCTGGCTTGAGGGAGTGGTCATCTGACTGGTGCCCCCCTTGTGTTCCTCCCCAGCAGTCGCCACTGCTTAGAGCACATGCTCAAGTTCACCAGCAAAAAAGTACATGTTTAAAGTTAAGCATATGCTAAAGTCTCATCAAAGTTACTGGAAATAAAATGTGTGCATTGACTTTCGCTGAATTAAAGGATCTTCTTAAAGTTATACATATGCGTAGGTGGTTTGCTGAATTGGTGCCTTTCTGAAGGGGAGATGCATGCACATCCAGGGAGACCCATAGAGAAATAATAAAGTTAGTTAAAGTTAGAGGAATTAGCAAGAAAGAATAGAGGAGAATAGAGGAAGCAGCTTGGAGAGATCCTGGAGTAAGAGAGAGAGACCAACAAGTGAAAGAACCAATTCTCTATGGTATGGGCAAGTGCTCTGGTGTTTAAGCAATTTTTTGAAATGGAATGAAAGCTACTCACTGTATATTCAGATTATAAATAGTGTTAATGGACTAAATACAAATCAGACAAACCATTTTGCAGAGATGAATTTTCTAACATTGTTACAGTAAAACTGAATGTTTCCACTGTAACAACCATAAACTGAATGCAACTGAAAGGTAAAAAGTGATAATCATTAGACCAAAAATGGACATAAATGAGGGAAGAGAGAAAACTAGTTTAAACAGATGGGAGAACCAGCGAAATGAAACAATTTATAATTGGTTTTCTCTAAAAGAAGGAAGGAAAATATTATGAGTTTATTAAGACACAGAATTACTGAACAAAGTATTGAATTAGTTCCCAGGGAAATCTGAATTATGTATGCAACCAGAATGTGTTACAGATAGGACAACTTACAAAAATTGGTTTTGGATATTTTATGTTGATGAATATTTGAATATAAAGAAAATATTGGAATGCAGATTTGATTTTAACAAAGAGGGAGGAACTGGTTGAGAATTTGAAAGGCAGCTTGGGTGAAAGTGATTATGAAATGATAGAGTTCATGATTCTAAGGAATGGTAAGAGGGAGAACAGCAAAATAAAGATAATGGGTTTCAAGAAGACAGACTCTAGCAAACTCAGAGAGTTGGTAGACATGTTGAAAAAGAAAAACAATTGAAAACAGTTCACAGATTTCCAAAGGGACATTATTAAGAGCAAACTACTCTACTATGTAGGCAAAAGTTATCCTGATCAGAGGACTAAACATATTCTTGCAGAAAGTTCTATTTTTTTATTATAACTACTCTCTGAAAAGCATCTGTCAAATTAAGGTAACGAGTAACAAATTAAGAATCTACAATGTGTACTAGCAATCAATCACAGCTCAGAGGGAGGAAAAGAACTTTGGACTGTATAAAGGTAAACTAATAGAGGCATGATATGAAGCTAGAATATTAAAAATTATCCATAAAACTTGTAGGGGCCTGAAAAGGAGAGGGATTGACAGAAACAGCAAGAAAAAATGAATTGCCTTTTTATGAGTCCTAAGGGTGTATAGTCACCAGAGGAGAACAATTACAGAAGTCACTTATTTCAACCCACTAATATGATTATCTAGTGAGAAACAGTTGGTTTTGTCTTTAATGTCTATTTACCTACTTATGTAAGTGAAGTCTCTTTCTGCCTTGGTGGTATTACTGGAATCTAAGACATGCTGCCATTATAGCTGAAGAGTTAGCGACTTTTTTAGGCTAATTATGAAACCATATTTCTTACCAGAATGAATAATGATGTTGTGGTTGTCTACATTTAGTTCAGAAAGTCTTGCAACTGTATTTCTTCAGCTTCTGAAAAGAAAATCCAGCTGTGGAACTATTAAAAATGCTTTCAGATTCTTCTGAAAGAATAAATAAAGCTTGTGTACAATTTACTGTAAATGGATTTCCGCCAGAGAGAGGCAAAAACAGAGTGGTAGGGGAAAGAAATTGAGGTAGTTCTACAGTGTTGGCAGGGCTTTGTTTAGGTAAATGCCTGCACTGCATCCAATATTTGATATTTAACTGTAATAACTTAATAAATAATAGTAATTAAAACTGGCTTACAGTATGACAAAACATTATTTCCTTTTAAAGTTACGTTAAATTGGTTTAGGTTTGAAAAAATTGCTATGGGCATTTTATAATCACAAAGGCTCAAATTCTGCTTGCTAACTGGAGTTAACTTAGAACAACTCCATTTATTTTGACGGAATTGCTCTGGATTTACAGATCAGAATGTGACCAAAAGCTTTTTATGCAAGTTGTTTAGCTTCATTTTGCATCTCTTTTAGGAATGAACATTTATGGAAAGGTCAGCCTTAAGAATTTAAGAAATCCCAGAAGGAACATGGTCTTACAATGTTAAAACAGAGAGCTCTTATAAAATATTTCCTTATGTAAAATTTCATTGACAAAGTGTACATTCCTTACTCAAAATCACAAGGGTTTATTTGACTTAAGATCACTAGTCCTAATTAACACTTCTAACAATGAGGCTGAGCATTTTCTATAGCTAGACAAATAAAAACCGTAACTAGCGAATCCTTAGTTAATCCCCTAGTTATCTAAAACAATGTTATGTCTCCAATTTATGTTTATTAATTAATTCCCTTGATTATCCAAATGTATTAGTGATGTTGAGATAAATGGCATGGGTGCTGTATCTATTATATACTGTCTATTCTACAAAAGATATGTTTTTAATAAACACTTGGCATTTGTTTCACTTAACTGAAATTAAAACACACATTGGGAAACATTAATAACACAATTTCACTCACTGTTGATATTTTTATGTTCAGCTTTTCCATCAGTTTTATCAGGAAAATGCCCTAGAGAATGTAAGAAGGTTTTGAAAGTCATTTGGTTACATTACATTTAATTTTAACAAAAGACAGTAACCACAGCGGGGGGCTCTGGACCTTGGATGATTAATTATAGAGCACCATGCCAGGTTCTACCTACTAAAACATGATTGATAGAGACACAGTGTCCTCTGCTGGTCACTTCCAAGTGAAACAGCACTTACCATAATGTTGATTTAACATGCTGCAAGGTGTAGATTTATTTGCTTTCATTTAAAAACATTAAGAATACTAAAGGGTGTGTCCCCTGCTTGCTAGCTTGCCAACCCCCCTCTCACTGGTTGTTTCTGCGCCCAGAGAGCCTGTTAATCTTGCACTGAATCCAGCTGCGTGATCCATGGCCCCAAGTCACTCACACTCTTCTCCACTCCTGTCTACCACACTCCTGGACAGGCCTCTCTATCTGAAGCTCTCGACCCATCCCATCCACTTGAAATCCACTTAAATTGCCAGCCAGTTCCCCCTGCCTGCACCCTTTCCGCTCCTGCCCCACCCACCAATAAAATAGTCCATGACCCACAGCTCACCCACTTCTTTCCATCCCTAGCCTCACCTCCATCCTCCATTCTTACCCCCACCATCCTCCCTAACCCGCCATTCCCCTCCTTCCATCCCTATCCCACCTCCATTCCTACACCCACCCGCTCTCCCTAACCCCTCCCCTCCCTACCCTACACTGTCTATCCCTACTCCCAGCTCCTTCCTCCATATTCCTACACCCCCATCCTTCCCTAACCCTCTTCCTCCATACCCCCACATTGCCCATACCCCTGCCTCCATTCTTATATCCCCCTCACCACATCACTCATCCTCACATACACTCTTACCCCCTTTCCTTCCTCCCTACATGCACTCTGCCTCCTACCACAAACAGGCAACCTAACCAGCAAAGAAACGTGTATGCAGGAATTTCTCTGGGGGGCTGCTCTGGGTGCTGTGACAGCAGGATCAAGGCAGCTGCCTGGAGAGAAGAGGCAGAAAAGGTGACATTACTGGGGTTCTATGAAGTGGGAAAGGGGGATGTCTGTGGGCAGAGGAAATGGAAAGGAGGCAAAGAAAGAGGCTGGAGGGAGGGGGTTCCTTTGGAATGCCAGGTTGAGAAATGGGGATGGGAGTCTGTGAAGGGGCAGGAGAGGGGCTGAGGATACACATGGAGGATAGAAAGAGGGTCAGGGAGCCATGCAGTGAGGGGGGTCTCTGGGAACCAACATGCAGAGGCAAGCGCCTCTCCCCTCCCCCTCCAGCTAGCCTGCCCCCACTCAGCCCATGTTGGCAGCCACACTGAATGCTGCTGGGCTTCCCCTCTGTGATGCCTCAGAGGTTGCTAGACTGCAGCAGTGGTTCCACCAGGGGGCTTGGCTCTGGTACTGCCATTCATGGCGTGGTGAAGGATGGGGTAGTGGGTGGACAGGGATGCAGAGCCTGCCTCAGTTCCTGGCACAAATGGGCCATGCCCCGAGCCTCGCACCAGCTGAAGCAGCTCCCTGGGCTAGAGGGCTGAGAGCCCACGCCTGGGAAGATCATGGCCTTGTAGCCCCTGTCCTCAGGCAGTGAGACAAAGCTTAGCCTGCCCCACGCATGTGGTCGCACACCACAGGCAGCCGCCAGAAGGGGACATGGTGCAGTGGTTGCTTCCCATGAGTAGGGGGCCACCAAGGCTCGCCCAGCACGCAGCCAGTGCCTCCCCTTAGCCACCAGGCCCCACACTGCATCTCCAGCCGGCCTGTTCCCACGTGGCACCTCAGGCCCTCTGGCTGCTGGGAAGGGCCCCAATGTCCCCAGGTCCAGCTGGCCCGGAGCCTCTACCGGGGGGTCTTCCCTGCAAGCAATGGTGGCAGCACTGCTGCAGCCCCATTCCCTACAGCAGGCTGATCTGGAGTGGTGCCCAGGCCCTGGATAGAGTCATTCCCGCCCCTGGACACTGTTTGGGGACCAGCAAAGCCTCCTGGCAGCCCCAGCTTGGGCAGATTCTGCCTCCCAAGGGTCCTGCCTGCTCAGCTCTGGCCGCAGCCTTTTGGGAGGTGGAATCTGCCGTGGCCACTATTGACTTTAATAGAGTCAGGATTTTATTCTCAGATTTTGTTTCCAATTCTGCTTCTGACCTTGAGTGTCGCTTGGGCATGTCATTTCATCTCTCAGCCTCAGTTTCGCAATCTACAAAATTGGAACCATGATCTCTGCCTTCCTCTGCAGAGTACTCTGAAATATATGGATAAAAAGTATTAAGAGCTAAAGTCAATGGGACTACTCCTTAAATTAAGCACCTTAAGTGTTTTCAGGTTTGGGGGCCTTATTACTTTTGTTCTAGACATAACACACTGAATCACACCTTGATCCAGCTGTTTGTCAAACACATCGCTAGAAAATTATCTGTTGAGAATTGCAAAGTCATTAATTGTGGTTTCACAGAAGGTAGAGTTAAAAGTTGTATACCAGCATGGGAAGTAGAATGCAATCTAGTTTTCTCCCTCCCTGAAAAATCTGACAACAACCGAATCAGTGTCCTGAATCAGAATCAGGTCTTTCAGAATGCCATGGTGCAGAAATCTAAGGAACCGATGACCCAAATTTGACATATGGACCCAAATTTACTGATGAATAAAGTCCTAAGAAATAAATTAGGAAGACTTGAAATTTAGTCATGAGTTAAACATCAGGTTATATTAAATGTGGCATTAGTATGTGATAACTAAAATATTTTAATGTTTTTATGATCTTGAAATTATAAAACAAATTTGAAATGGTTGTTTTTTCTAACCGCTCACTTTTTTGGTTAGTGTTTTGTTATTATTTTAAGTCTTGCACATTTTGGGGTTTTCCCCTATGTAACTACCAATGTGTACAATTGCATCTAATGTTACATGAAGGCTAAAGTAATTATAGCAACAGTAACTATGTTGCTGATTTTCTTTTATCACATTTAACAAATAGGTCACATTGCCACCAACAAAAAGCAAACAAAAAAGTTTATATCCCAAGACAAACCTGGTAAACAAAGATTAGCAGCTTAACTACCAACTGCAGAAAAGCAGTTTTTCCTCTCTAATTTCACAGCCATGTTAGACAGAATGCATTTATTATTTTGATTTGTGTTTTGTTATATTACTCAGCTCTACTTGCTGCTAAAGAATAGCAAAGAGGATCAAAAAACTTCTAACAAAGATGCAAAATTAAAGGTGAGGAGTTTTGGATTTCTTTCCCAATATTCTTCAGTGATTTCTAATTCAAGTACTATTGTTGGTACAGTGATTCTTTATGAAAGAATTTGTAAAATAATGTGATCCTGCTCTGCTGCTCCATAGTCAGGTTCAACTTCAAATGATAACTGAAGCCATTTTTTGAGAAGTTACTCATATAATCATGTATTCAAATAGCTTGTTTACAAATCCATATGCCATAGAAGTTCTAAAGACAAAAAAGGAGGAACTGGTAGAAGGCATAAACAACCCAGACCATCTTCTTAATTGGCTGATAGACAATGGTATTTTTACCCCAGAGAAAAAAATGGTTATGTCCTACTACAGAACACGAATAGCAAAGAACTCCCGGGTTTTGGATATCCTGATTTCTCAAGGTGAGCGAGCTTGCAGGCTATTTTTTTATCCATGTCTAAAACAATTGGAGCCAAATTTATATAACAGTGTAAAAAAATATGTCAGTGATGTCAATGAAAGTATTGGAGATGCTAGAAGACAATTGGTAGGTTATCTACTTGAAAATGACAAGGAATGGACTGAAACAACCACTGAACAACACCAGGAGAAGAAAAATATTCCTAGACATATTTTATCAAAGCACAAAAGAGCACTTAAAGAGAAAGTTAAACAAACACCAAATGTACTTGCAGGAAAACCCAAGAAAGACTATTCTAAGGCTGTTAGTATCTTTGATGCAGCTGTTAAAGGTGATCTTTCTGATCTCAAGAATGTATTGAAGAAGAATGATATTAATGCAGTAAACTCCTCAAATGAAACACTTCTGCATATTGCAGCTGCTAATGGCCATGCCACAATAATTGAATATTTAATTAACAAAGGTGCTGAATTAGATGTAAAGGATAAAAAAGGAAGAACACCACTTCACAGAGCTGCTGAAAAAGGCCAGGATGATGCAGTGGAAGTGCTTCTCCAGGCTGGTACCTACATATACAGTTTGGATAAAGAAGCTAAGGCCCCACTTCATTTGGCTGCCCAGAATGACCACATTCACATACTGAAGAGGATCCTGAAAGAAGAAGTAAGATGCTACAAGAACCGGCAAAACTTCTTACACATGGCAGCCCTCAAAGATGAGAGCAATCTGGCACAAATGCTTTTAAAGAATGGTGCCACAGTTGATGCAAAGGATGAGAAGGGACAGACTGCTTTGGGTTATGCCATTTCCCAGGGATCTGAAAAAACCGTAAAGGTATTGCTAGAAGCAGGAGCCAGTATTGACTCATACATCATTGATGTAGCCTTCAATAAAAACAAACAATCCATATTAAAAATGCTGTTGGAATATTCTAAAGGATTGTTCCCTGACACGACGCAGTCAGCTCTTTTTAAAGCTGTACAGAAGAACCTGCATGGCATTGTCGCAGCTTTACTTGACAGAGGCACAGATATAAATGCCCACAATGAAATGCAATACACACCTTTACTCATGGCATGTGAAATGGGTAAAACAGAGACTGCAGAAGTTCTCATTGTAAAGGGAGCTAGCTTGGAGGAGAAGATGCCCAACTCAAACACAGTTTTACACTTGGCAGTTCAAACTGGTGCAGTCTCCATTACAAATCTGCTTCTCCGCAAAGGAATGAATGCTAATATCACAAGCCAGGGAGAGCAAACCCCACTTCATGTTGCTGCACTTCACAATAAGGAATCAATAGTTGACATTTTAATCAATGCTGGGGCCAAAATTAATGCTGTCACTAAGGAATTAGTCACTCCCTTGCATATTGCAAGCCAAAGAGGTAATGTTGATGTGGCTTTACAGCTGCTACACCACCAAGCCAATGTTAATGTAAAAGATAAGCACTCAAAGACACCCTTACATCTTGCTGCCGAACAGGGAGATCATGCAATGGTGGAGCTGCTTCTTAGTTTTAAGGCTGATCCTAATGCAATGGACAAGGAGAAAAAGACCCCACTTCACACTGCAGCTATGGGAGGTCATCTCAATATAGTGAAAGTTCTGTTAGCCCAGAAGGCCAGATTTGGAGTTAAAGACATGGATGGCTGCACACCAATGCACTATGCGATCATCAAAGGAAATGCAGAAATAGTACAGATCCTTTTGACAGCAGGGAAGAATAAAAATATTGATGATAAAAATATTTGGAGAAAGACTTCACTGCATCTTGCAGCAGAACATGGACACAGTGACTTGATTGATTTGTTGTTGAGCAATGGATCAGCCATTAATGCTTTAGACAACAACAAGGATACCCCATTGCACTGTGCTTGCAAGGCTGGTCATTTTAACTCTGTAAACTTACTTGTCAGCTGGTCTCACGGAGAAAAAGCAAATTTACACGCCACTAATAGTCTCAAAAAGACTCCACTGCAAGTAGCAGAACGTAGTGCAACTGACAGTCAAGCTCAGGTTGTAACACTTTTGAAAAAGAAAATGTTAATAAAATGAAATTGTGAGGAGAAATAAATTAAAATATTTAAGTGCAAGATTATAATTTCACACTATATGGATATATAGACTATTACTAGAGCCCTGCACATCCATGGATATCCGCAGCTTATTTTTGTGAATATGGATGTGGATACAAATATTTATCTAGAACCATGCAAATCTGCATATATCCGTGAAAGGGATGTGAACAACTAGTCGACTATCTGATAAGCAAATGCTTATCAGTCAGTCAACACAGTAGTCAACTAGTTGCTTCCCCCATCTTGCTGCCTCTAGCAGAAAGAGGCAACAAGGGGGAGGGCGGAAGAGGAGGGTGCTTCAAATTGGCAGCACCGCATGGAGTCCCGGGTCTGCCGCTTTGAAACACAGCATGCAGCCCAGGGCCAGCTAGGGAGTCCGCAGCTGGCCCTGGGCTCCATGTGGCGCTGTCACTTTGAAACACTGCATGGAGCCTGACGCTGGGCTCTCCATGGTGTTTCAAAGGCATGGAGCCCAGGGTCAGCTGGGAACTCAGAGTCCCCAGCAGACCATGAGCTCCATGAGGCGCTGCTGTTTTGAAACACCTCGGGAAGCATGGGGCCAGTGTGGGACTGCTTGAGTACCCCGCTGGCCCTGTGATCCCCGCAGCGCTTTCCCTGGGGCTGTTGCTACACTTCAAAGGCGCCCTTATAGACTAATCGAATAGTCAATGCAAATTGCATCGACTGTTCAATTAGCCAATTAATCTAAATTTAACATCCATAATCCATGGCTCATTTTTGCAGATGCAGATATGAATGCTAACAGTCAGAGGTAGTGTGTGTGCGTATCCCATTGTTGATCTACTGCATGTTGACAGTGCTCGATTTTATTATGAATCTCATCATATTTGGTGTCTTTCTTAGAGTCCCAGTTTGAAGAGTCAAGTAAGAACAAAAAAATCTCATTAGTGTCTTAAAAATAAATGTTGTAGCCTTTGCTGTTTAAAAATAAAGTGTGAACATTACTGCTTCAAAAAATCAGAATGAATATAAGAATCCCACATTTTTTTTTTAATTTCATGACATTTAAGATGAACTATCAAAATTTTCTGGAGCCTGACTCAAGATTTCTGAATGGTTGTTGTTAGCCAATAATGGTTGGGGTTAGTAAAAAAGTGCTAAATAATTAAATTCAATATTAACTAGTATATTTAATTAAATATCCTATGTTACAAACAACAAAAATTATAAAAATGAATTTTCATTTTACATGCATATTTGCCATTTGTTTACTTTTTTGCTTTTCTCAGGATGGACAATGAAAACACTATTGTCAGTCTGAAATGTCTTTCAGGCTAACATGTTCCAGCACAAAACTGCAATGTTTACATTGTACTGTATGCAGTCAAGTGTTCAATAATGTTATTTCTTCCAGTAGATTTTTCTTTAAAATTAACATATTTTTATTGGTTGGTAGTTGTGTAAAAACTTTTTAACAGAATCAAATCTGAAGTCATATTTCATCTAATAAAGACCCTTACCCTTACTGTATTTTGCCATCTCCATCATTATCACTGTTGATCTAATTAGCAGAAAGGGTAAAGGGTCTCTTATGAAGATGAAAAACAGATCTGGACTGGAACACCAAGGCCATCTGAAAAAAAATCATCCAGGGTTCAGAATTCAAATAGCCAGAGGAAAGAGGCTTCATGCAGCCAGAACTCCTTAAATTAAATCAAATCAAATCAAATCAAAAAGGCTTCTCAAAGTTTCACTTCCAGTGGAAGTGAAAGGGCTCCTTGTGCCAGAGTTTTCTTCCAAGAAAACAGGGGCATTTCAGTCTTTGATCATCCCACATCACAAGACTCCTTAGAGATCACTCTCCTTTGGATTTAGTAATTCACTCTAGCTCAGCCAACCCACCATGTTCCCCTCTTGGTTGGGCTCAGTAGCAATAAAGGTAGACAGCTGGAGTGTTTTTTCATTTTCAATTCAGAGAAGACAATGCTGGTCTTTTTACTGGTTTTTACTGGTCAGGAACTCCCAATTTGTATTACAAGCTGATGCCTACACAAATCCAAACCTAATAGAATGGAGCATATTTTAACCAAGTAGTCTCTATTCATTTATTAAGTTAGTTTATATTTATATAAAAATCCCACTAGAAAACTGTAGCCAGACATGAACCCCATCTTGTTTCCCCCCCCCCCC
>JANRFK010004893.1:47106037-47126208 GCA_030068395.1 Apalone spinifera
ACTCCGTGGTGGGGGGGCGAGCCGGCTCGCGCCTCCTGAGCCCCAGCGGCGGGGAGCCGGGCGGGCGGGCGCGGCTGCAGGCCCCGGGCACCCCTCGCTCGGGACGGCCCCAGGCTCTGCGCTGCGGCGCGCCCGTCACCCTGCGGGAGAGCGCCGTGCGCCTGAGGGGGCCCACAGCGCCGGGGCCTGCCCCAGGCGTGCGAAGAGCCCGAGGGGTCCTGAGAGCGGCGGGAAATAAACGATTGGGGGGGGCAGCCCGTGGTGTCTGGTGTCTGAGCCGTGGCGGGAGGGCACTCGGGTCACCTTTTCAAACCAGAAACTTCCCTTTGCGTTGCTAGAGAGCCAGACAGCGGGAGGGACCTTGAGAGGCCATCGAGGCCAGTCCCCCCCCACCTCCTTTCGGCAGGACCAAGCACCGTCTAGATCAGTGGTTCCCAGCCGCCGGTCCGCGGACCCCTGCTGGATCGCAGCCCCCTGGCTGACGGCTGTGGCAGCTGCCAAAGCTCAACTCAGCTGTTTGCGTCTCTGGCAGCCATGGGGGCTGAGGCATATCAAGGAAGAGGTGGAGCAGTAGGTGCCTTCCTCCCTGCTCTGCGCAGGGGGCGGGTAGGAGGAGGGAGTGCACATGTCACCAATGACTGCTCCCCCTGCCCACCCGGTGCTTTTGCTGCTGGCGGTACAGCTGCCTTCTCTTCAGTAATGGCAGCCAGCCGGGGCGCCGCGCTCTGCCTGCACAGCCGCTTTTGCTAGCAGCAATGCTGAGGCGGCTGCAGGAGGAGTCACCTCCTTTCCTCCCCATCAGTAATGGTGGCCAGCTGAAGCGCTGTGCTTTGCCCCCTCTACCCATGTGGGTGTAAAGATATGCATGGTGGGAGAGGGGATGTGAAGGAGGAGGGAGAGTGTGGGCCACCAACAGCTGCTCGCCCTTTATGCACTGCAGTAGCAGCTAGTCTTCCCTGGGGGGGACAGCCTTGCTCTGGGGAGTATTGGCTTGGGCTCTAAGGGGTGTTGGGTGAGGGTGCACTGGGGTCACAGGGCAAGAGAGCGTTGGCATGGGCTATCGGGCTCAGAAGTTAAAAGGGCAAAGGACATAGGGTGTAGGGGTGGGGGTCAAAGGGGAGCAAGGGGGTTGGGTTGGGGCTAGGAGGTTAGGCAGTATTGTATTTGCATATTCATTTGCATAATGAATATGCAAATACAAAAATAAAATGTTACCAGTCCGCCAAAGGTTTATGAATTGGTTTGCCAGTCCCCGGCATAAGAGAGGTTGGGAACCATTGATCTAGATCATCCTAATGTCCAACTTAAATCTCCCTTGCTGTAATTTAGGCACATTGCTTCTGGTCCTATAATCAGAGGTCAAGGAGAACATTCTCTTCTCCCCCACCCCCCTCCAACACTCTTTTAGGTACTTGAAAACTGCTATCATGTCCCCTCTAAAGTCTCTTATTTTCCAAACTAAACAAACCCAATTTTTTCAGTCTTCCCTCATAGGTCATGCGTTCTGCTTCATTTTTGTTGCTTTTTTCTGGACCCTGTTCAATTTCTCCATATCTTTCTTGAAATGTGGTGCCCAGAACTGGACACAATACTCCAACTGAGACCTAATCATTGCAGAGTAGAGCAGAAGAATTACTTCTCATGCCTTGCTCACAAAACTCCTGTCAATGCATCCCCCAATCATGTTTGCTACTTTTTTTTTTTTTTTTGCGCAACTGTGTGAAACTTTTGGCTCATATTTAGTTTGTGGTCCACTATGACCCCATGATCTTACTGTAGTACTCTCTCATTCTGTATGTGTGAAACTGATTGTTCTTTCCTAAGTGGAGTACTTTACGTTTGTCCTTATTAAACTTCATCCTATTTACCTCAGACCATTTCTCCAGTTTGTCCAGATCATTTTGAATTATGACCTTATCTTCCAAAGCACTTGCAAGCCCCTCTATGGGTAGCAGAGATTCTGAGCTCAGACACCAGCAGCTGGGGCTTTATGAAAAATACAGCAAGAGTTGGCAAAGCTGAACACGACCTGCCCATTTGTGGCTTACCTGCGGCATTCCTGTCTGGTAGTGGCTCTTAGGCAGGAGGGATGGTGGGGAGGGGTGTCTCTGTGTGCTGCTGCCTGAAGGCACTGCTCCCCCAGTTCCCATTGGCCACAAGGATGCTCGGGGATGGGCAGTGTGTAAAGACATCTCACCTCTCCCCCCAGGCTGCAGAGAGTGAGCAGGCAGGAAGCCACTCTAGCCCCACTGCACTGCCCATGGATGGCAGGTGGAGCTAGGGGAGAGACCAAGCCCCAAATTTTGCTGGAGCAGGGCTCTTGGACCAGGAATATTCCTGCTGCCTGGGCCTCATGAATCCATATAACTCACTGCCCCCTCTTCTGTATCTATATTGAGTTCTCCAAAGCAATTTTGGGATGAAGAATATAGCTATATTAGAGACTACAATTAGCTATGTGTCATAGTCTTGAAGTATAGACACACAGTCTGTGCCATCAGAGGTTTTTCTGTCAGGATAGACCACCATCTCCCTGAACAAAGTTAGCCACCTCAATAGAAGCCTTCCTTTGTCAATATGGTTGCAACTCTACTGGAATTTTGTTGAACAATAGGTGTTTTTTCCACACCTCAGACCTACCTATATTAATGTAATTTCTCAGTGTAGACCAAGGCACAATGTAGGGATGTAATAGAATAGTTGATTAATGATAAGAAAAGCTTATAGATTAATGCTATAGACTACACACATTTCCCTCCCCCTCCCCCTCCAGTAAATTTTTTAGTAGGCTGGCCATCAGCCTGACTCAGTCCTGGCTCATTCTGAGTCTGGGACCTAACCCCGCTGTGGCTCTGCATTTAAAGAGTATTAGGAGCTTGGCAAGCAGGCAGCCTGGCTCGTGCCAAGCCTGGAGCTCTGAAACATCCTCCCCCCCACCACTCCCCTCCAGGACAGGGGCTGCTGCCGCCATCCTATGCAGCTGCCTCTTTATCAGAGGCATGGCACAGGGCAATAGCCGGTCCGTGAGGGGAGCTGGTTTTTAAACTGGCTCCCCTCACGGACCAGCTCTCGCCTGGCTCCCCACATTCCTGCCTCTGATACATAGGCAGCAACACAGAGTGGCACGGGGCTTCTCAGGAGTGAGGTCAGAGTGCACTGGCTGCCGGCCCCACCTTCGGGGACTATAGAATAGTCGACAAACAAGAATTCATGAGGTTACTCAACTATTCGATTAACCGATATTTAACATCCCTAGCAGTGTGTGTGTGACAGGTGCTTCATAAAATAAAACTTTTATAGAAGGAGCCCATGTGGGATGCATGTGTTGCATGCCTTGCCCATCTTGGTGGTTCTAAACATTTTTTTACTGCCTAATATATTTTTTTGTACATTTTCTGAAAAGGTCTGGGTCAATTGTATTTTAAGTAGGAAGATGAATTTATTTTTGGTAGATTCCAAGGGAACCTATAGTTAGAGTTTTGTCCAGGCTAAGTAATTGATTTTTATATGTAGCATGACATGGTGGGAGAAAAGAGTTCAGTCTTGTTTGGTAATTAATCTGTTTTCAATATCAGTTTCAGTTGGGAAGAGGGCACATGGCTAATAACTGTTTTTCAAAGAAGGGTGAATTTCCCAGTAATTAAGTTGAACTAAGGAAATCTTATGCTAAATGTCAGGGAATGTTTTCCAGCAGTAAACTATCAGTCTGTATGGTAATTTCCCCAGGGTTATGGTATTTCCTCACTGAAGCCAGGACTAGACAGCAATCTTACAACAGTATAACTATACTGCTCAGGATGTGAAAAATCCACACCTCTGAGTGACTCAATCATACTGACTTAACCCCTAATGTAGTCAGCATAGCTACTGCATCTGAAAGAAGCGGGATACACTGACCAGAGAAGCATAGTACAGTTATCAATAAAGTGCTACAGCAGTGCAGCCACTCTGCTGCTATTTTTATGTATAGACCTGCTCTGAGAGAGAGAAGACTGGACAAAGCAATGACAGATAAAATAATCCTGCAGTGACAAGATGTTGTGGTAAATGAGCTAATACTTTTTCTCCATCTCTTAATTTCAATGATTCTGTGAAGTTTAAAAAACTTTATTGATACTTACTTTTAAGATTTCACAGGAAGTCCAGGATCTTTAGCATTTTGCTTACATGCAGTGAGAACCCAATGACCTCAGTATCTTTCCCCCTTGGTAATCTCAGGGCAATTTTTATGCTTAGTGGAAGGTGATAATACTTTACCCTCATTATCAGCCTCAAGTGATGGGTCCTAAGTGAATCAAATGTTAACGTTTAACATACTGCTCTTTGTATGAAGAATAAACTCTGAATACTTTCAGAATATTTATCAATTTCTAACAGAATTTGAAAGCTTTTAAGAGTAAGTAATATTTTCCAAACAGTTCTCTTGAGAATTGTGCATATTCCTCTGATACAGTTCCTTTCTTAATTAATGCAGCTAAGGGGCAGAGGGGGGAAGCTTAACAGTCCAAAGTGTTCCTTCAGCTTCCATTAGTTTACTTATCATACACACCATGCTAAAATGAGAGCTTCTATAACCATAGGACTTTTCTGAAATTTTTAAAGTGTTAATGACATGAGGTACACAACTGTATACTGTAATATATGTGTTGGTTACCAGCTTTGTTTAATTAAAGACTGATATTTGATTTTACTTTGCTATTTTCTATAATAGCAGATCTCCCCCAGAGATCTTGGGCCTTTACCATAGGGATTATTATTCCTGTTTTACAGATGGGTCAGTTGAGGCACAGGGAGGTTAAATGAGGATCATGCCAGAAGGCAGTGACAGCTGAAAATGAAATGTCTGTCTTCTAACTACTATGAGAGACTGGTGTTTCTGTTATATATTTATACTTCATACCTTTGATCCCACTTTCTTTTGAATCTCCCTTGGAAGAAAATTTTAACTTTTCAGTAAAACGGAAGTAGATTTTGCTGATAGTTTGAGCACAATTCAGAGAGAGAGAATATATGTATGTATGTATATATTAAAAAAATAAAAGTTAGGTCCTTTTCTACGAGGGAGTCATTTATACTTTGTCTAATGGAAACCTTATGAAAAGCTAGCAAAATACAAGTGACCCTTTTTAATTATAGAATCTGCTTCTGTGTCGTTATGTCAATGAATACGCATAAAGTAGCATTATATGAGTCCAGATTTTAATGTTAATTCTGATTAGGTTATCTGTTTTCTTGTAAAGTGTTTGCATTATTGAAGACAAGTCTCTTTTCCCCTTCTTAAAAATAATTGGAATTTTTATTACAGGGACTATGAAAACATAGCTTCTGGCTTATTGCAAGATCACTATCTTGATTCATCTTGGAGAACAGATAATGGCCTTGTAAGTAATTTATAGGAAATAAAGGATTTTTGATTTGTTTTAAATTAATGGTACATCTTTTCATAGAGATTTTCAAAACTTTGTGTTTCTTCCCTAGCCACTTGAATACATTAATGCAGCGTTTCTCAAACTGTGGGTCCCGACCCCCCGAGGAGGTCGCGAGCAAGTTAGAGGGGGGTTACAAACACCTTAGAGGGGGGTCGTGAGCAACTGAGAGGGTGGTTGCAGCAATGGAGAGGGATTGCTAGCAACTGAGGGGGATCACAGTATCACAAGTTTGAGAACCCCCTGCATTAATGTATTTATCTTTTCTTAAAAAAATCAAGCTGTGCTTGGTTTTGTTTTAGAGGAAGTATTAAATATTTGCATGTTTAAAGAAAATAATTGAAAAATATCTGTCATTTCCAGCCATGGACACTGGATAGCAACATTAGTGAAGAGAACAGGGCTGTCATTGAGAAAATGTTGCTAGAAGAAGAGTATCCTTTTATCAAATTGCTTATATGTCTGTTCCTTTCCTAGGGCAAAATAAAATTCTGTTTCAGTAGAAAGTAGCTATACAGTGGTTTCTTTTTAAAGAGATTGGTGTTTGTTGAACTTGACCATGAAGCACTGTGGTCTAGCAATTAGAACATGGAAGTATGAGAGAGAACAGTTGCTCAGTCCTTTGCTTAGCCACTCTACAACCTTCAGCTTCTTCAGGCTTTGGCTAGTCTCATAGGGTATGTCTATACTGCAGTAAAATATGTGCTATACCAAGTTTCAGAGTCTATGTCAATTGAATCAGGCTCTTGTGGGGATAAAAATAGCAATGTGGATGTTCTGATTCAAGATGGAGCCTGTGTCCAGAGACCCACCCTTTCATGAGTTTCGGAGCCCAAGCTCCAGCTCTGGTGGAAATATTCTACACTGTTATCTTTACGAGGGATGTTAGCGTATAGTCATTTAAATGATTAACTAATAAACCTGGGCTTACCTGTTAATCCTATCAATTACAGACACTCCCCCTCTTCTTTCCCCCCGCCCCTCCCCCCATGCTGCCTCTGATAGGCTCCCGTGGAGTTGCCTTCCCCTTGTGCTGCTGCCTCTTTATTAGAGGTAGCCGGGTGGGGTGGGAGGCAGGCAGGAGCCAGTGCTTGGAAGCTGGCTAAAAATTCAAGCTGTTACACGTTTACACAGAAACACTATCGTTAACATCCCTAATCTTTAACCCCTCAGTCCAAGCTTCATGAGTCTGAGTCAATTGACTTGGGCCCTGAGACTTGGTGCCACAGGTTTACCTTTTCAGTGTAGGCATTCTCTTAGCCTTTTTATTCCCTTCTTTGAAATGCAGATGTTGAACAAAACCATTCCCAGAACTGACCCTAGGGGCACTCTGCTTGATATCAGCTGCTTACTAGACCTCAAGCTGTTGAGCCCGACAATCTAGCCAGCCTTCTATCCACCTTATAGTGCATTCATCCAAGTCATACTTCTTTAAGTTACTGGCAAGGATACTGTGGGAGACCATCACCAAAGCTTTGCTAAAGATAAGGTATATCGCATCCTCCATTTTTCCCAAAGAGCTAGTTAGCTCATTATAAAAGGCAATTAGGTTGATCAGGCATGACTTACCCTTGGTGAATCCTGATCAGCTTCCTTTTCTCCAAGTATTTCAAAATGTATTCTTTGAGTACTTGCTTCTTGATTTTCTAATATTTCATGTGGGTGTTGTGAGTATTATGAGTGCATATAAAGTACTTTTCATTTCTCTGATGACAAAATTTATAGAACTGTGAAGTATTTTACTTCAACGGAATTTTCATAGACTATGTATTGCTTGGAATCGTAACATGCATAAAGCTCAGGTGCCCCAAAATTCATGAGTCTCCTGATTTTTTTCACTTAACATTCACTCATGTGTTTGGTTATAAACAGTATCCAGTAGAGAATGATTTTAATGCCACTTCTGAGAGAACTTCCATGTTTCTTGATAATAAGAGAGCTCCTAATATTGCAGAGATATTTAATCCAAGTTAGCTGGTTAGATGATCATAAAATAACAAATGTGAGTTACCTCTGTTTTCCTTTGAAGCAAAGTACTTAACAGAGGAACAACAAAGTATCAGTACAGAATGTTTTTACCAAGGGAATAAATTATTCAGACTTGAATTGTGAGAAGGCTGGGGAGTTTGACATTGCTGAGAAAAAGTGGTTCTAGTATTATGTCCAAATCATAAGGGAAAACAGGCTGGGGAGGAAGCAGAATGGCTACTTTATTAGAACTTATGTGATTTACAAAGCCAATCTCTTCCTTTTTTGTTTAACTTAATAGTATTTTCAATCAGTGACAATTTTGTCAGAATTTTTACATGCACAGGTTGGACCTCCCTGGTCCCGCACCCTCTGAACCTGATTGGTCCCAAATGAGATTTGCCAGACCAGGACAGGTTCCTATCCTCATGGCCCATGCTGTCCCGCTGCCCCTGGGCTAGGACTCCAGCCTGGCCACGGCTGCTGCTCCAACCCCTCCAGGCTGTCTAGTTGTTACTGACCCTGCTGCTGCTGGAGCCAGCGTGCCACACCTGGAGCTCCTCTGCCTTCTGGCGCCAGGACTGGAGCTCCCTGGCTGTAGCCAGAGTAGGGCCAGAACTCTCTGCCATGGTACCGTTCTTCCCACTGCCCCCAACACTGGGCTCCTGAGTGAGTCGCTGGTTTCCCCCTACTGTGCTCTTACCACACCACCAGACCTCCATGTTCTTGGGCTGTGTGGTCCAGGAACATCCATGGTATATGATGGATCACGGATGTTGCCGGACCAGTGTCCCATTTTAGGGGAATACAACCTGTATGTAGTTCTGGTCTGTGTATCAAAATATTCCTTAATAAAGATTGCAGGTATTACTTATCTAATAAATCGCTTCCAGAAAAAATATGGCTTGATCAAAAGGAAGGTGACAGAAAATCCATGAAAAGGTAAATTTGCTGTTGAGGAGTGGGGAAAGACATAATTAAACATCAGAAATTTGGGGAACAAATAAGAACTTTCTTTAAAATGTATATTTGCTTAGGTGATCAGCAGTCACCATTATTAATTTTTTGTTTTTTTATGTTTTACAGTCCATATAAGAAAACAGGAAAAGTCACGTATGTACTTTTTGAACAACTGAGGTGTATTGTTAAGTGTTCTTTTTCATTTAAGTTATATAACATTATCAATTCCCCTTTAATATTTGGGTTACATCTACACTGGTGACTTCTTGCGCAAGAACAGCTGTTCTTCCACAAAAACTTGCCAGGTGTCTACACTGCCCGCGTGTTCTTGTGCAGGTAAATTTACAGTCTAGCGTCTGAAAACAGGGCTTCTTGCACAAGAGTTATTCCTCTCCCCACGAGGAATAAGCCCTCTTTCGCAAGAGGACACTATAGACAGGCAACATGAATTTCTTGTGCAAGAAACCCCTATGGCTAAAATGGCCATCAGAGCTTTTTTGTGCAAGAGAGCGTCCACACTGCCATAGACGCTCTTGTGCAAAAGCACATGCCAGTGTAGATGCGTTCTTGTGGAAGACTTTTTGCGCAAGGACTCTTTCGCAAAACAGTTCTTGTGCAAGAAGCTGCCAGTGTAGACGTAGCTTTGGTGGTGTTTGTTTGTGTTGGATTGTTAAAGGAACATTGTCAACCTGACAGACATTGATATTTGACTGTTAAATGGCCTATATTACGTTAACTTGATTTTTCAGGACATATGTCCATATCACAAAAACAATAATTACAGTTGGTGTTTCCTAGCCTACAGTTTCCTTGTTGGATGTGCCCCTTCCCCTCCTCAAAATTAGCTGTGAATGGGTGTGGTGCTGCCTTAAATTATGCTGCTTCTGTAATACAAAAACCTGACAGAATTTTTTCTCTTGAAAGTTTAAAACAATTCCCCTAAGTTTCCATTGAAGAAGTATAATAATCCACATTTCAGAAGTTGTTGTAAATGGTTTTCTTTTGGTGATCTGCATTCATTAAAAAGGAACCGCATTTTCTTACTCTTTTAGGGTTCGGTCACCTACAAAATCAGCTAGCTGCTCAGTAAAGTGGACAATAGAGGAAAAAGAGCTTTTTGAACAAGGCCTGGTAAATATTGTGTGTTTCTATATGTATAAAAAAAATTTCCTGCCAGGTGACAGAATGACATCATTATGCTCTCTCACTCTCCAGCTGTGAAAATGGCCGGAGAGAGAGGAGTTGGCGAGCATAAGCAAGCAGCAGGCGCAGACCCCTAGTATTTTTAGCATTCAATTTTCTCATTGCAAAATAAAAATAATTAAGTAATGCACTTAAGTTGATGTTTTTGTCAGTTTTAACTTTTTAAAAAATAATTTCCAATGGTTAACAATGGAATGATAAATCACACACATTTAGACCCTGGTCACACAATCCTATCTCTGATTGTGAATCTCCATCAAAATCAGCACTGCTTGATCTGTTCACAAGAGCTTGCCTGGCCAGACCCAGTTGCAGGATTGGAGCCTTAGATTGTCTTAAGGTCTACTGATTTGTCCATTGCTGTCTTAGAGAAGCAGTGCCTTAGTTTGCAAAGAAAGTGTCAAACATGAGGGGTGTCTTTGAATCTAGTAAACAAAAACTTTTTCCAGACACTAATGTACACTCTTTGGAGCTTTTTTAGTTTGTTGTACAGGTGGCAGCACAGTGGACCCTAGCCTGGCTGTTACCTCTAGATGTTACTGTAACGTGTGTACAGTGAAAGCTTTGTTATCTGGCACTCTAACTGGAAAACTTAGTTAACTGGCATTGCCCCCAGCCATGATACTGTTGCATCTTCAGGTGTATGTCTGACTCCCGCCTGTCTAGCTGGCCATTGCAGGGCTACTGACTGGTGGCACTGCTGGCCAATGTTATCAGCAGGCACCTCCTTCCCCCTCAGCCTGCCTTGAGCTGCCAGGAGCTGGATCTGCCAAAAAACTTTATCTGGCACATTCAATTATCCGGCAACCCCTATCCTAAATGAATGCCGGCAGAGCTTTCACTGTAATACATATGGTGATTCCTGAATCACCCTGCTAATTTTTCTGACTTCGGACTTTCTTAAAATATTGTTCTCTCACCTATTGCTTTGTGGAAAAAAAACAATAAACAGACATAGGTTCCTGACCGTGCAAGGAGATCCAGGAGGGTGAATCCCTGGACCTTCACAGTCTCGTTGACTTGAGCAAGGCTTTGCTAGGTCATTTCTTGAAAACAGAAGGAAAAGTAGAATTAGGCTTAATTGCCACTTGGATGGATGTTTGGAAATTGTGTTCTAATTTTTCAGCTTGTGGTGTTACAATGATTACATCTAATAATTTTTGAGACTTTATATATCTGTACTATTATAGAAGAAGCCCTAACAGCAGCTCAAGTAATGACTGCTGTAGCATTTCTGTTCTAATACCATGTTTAAATAGTTTGTAACTTTAGCAATCGTCAGCCTTGCTGGGGAAAGTTTTTCAGCCCTTGTTTTTTCAAGATTAATAGTATCTTGAAACTTTGAGCAAAAATAATTCATCTGTTTTTTATTATGAAGACAATGTAAAAACATTTTTGCTATTTAAAGTTTAACTCTTGTAACTTTTTAAAAACATTTCTTCAGCTGAATTAGTGGGATATAGAAAGTTGTATTTTGTCAAGCAAATAACCCTTTGCAAATAATGCCTTTGAATGTTGTAGCGGACATTGCTTTTAGTGGGGCTATTTTGACTTTGAAAATCACATTGCTATAAAATATTGAAAATAATACTGTATAAATAGTATTTAGAAGGATATGTGCCTGCCTCAATGGTAACTTAAGACCCAAGAACTGCAAAGGTGCATGGGTCCTCTGGGGGAGAAAAATTTCTTAAATGATTGGGGATCTAGCTTCGTAGTAAGCATTCATATTTAAGGTGAACCGTTGCAGTCTTCCTGATTAGATTCACTCATCTGATACTATGATATCTTTAATCTTGATACAGATACATATGTATCCGTTTGCATTTAGACATTACAGAAGAATTTGGCCTTCAATATATCTATCTGTCACAGGTGGTAACGTGTGAAAAGAAAAGAACCGAGTTTGATTTTTAGAATCCAGGGTAAATGTGTAGGACTAGCTATAAAATTTACACTTTAAAATAAGCATATTTGTTACGGAGTTACAATAAATTTTGATTTCCTCCAATGCAACTTTTAATCACTTTAAATTAGAACCATGTTTTAAAGTAAAAAAAAAACAAACACCTTAATCTTCAGGTTGCCTTAGCATTACCTTTTTTGCACAATTCAAGATCCCAGTCCTGGATAAATTTAACACGTACTTAACACTGTGAGTAATTCCACTGACTTTGGTGGGACTACTCAGTGCATAAAATTAAACAGCTTTGTGAGATCAGAGACTAAATTTGGTGTTTGTACACTGAAGGACTTGACGTGGATGTACACATTAGGGATGTCAATGTGTAGTCAACTACATGATTAACTGATATGCCTCGGCTACAAGACTACACACATTACTCCCCCTTGCTCCCCTCAACATTGGCTCCTGCCTGCTCCTGCCAATGCTGCTCCCTCTATCAGAGGCCGCCAGAGGGGAAGTAGAGATGGGTGGCTGCTGTGTGGGATCCTGGCAGGTGGGAGCCAATACATACAAGGAGCTGGTTCCATGGAGCCGTTTGCCTCCCTCCTCCCCCCCCCCCATTGCTGCCTCCCTCAGGGGCAGCAGGGTGCATGGCAGGTGGGCGCACTGGCTTTGTGGAACCGCCTTCCCCCCCCATGCTAGTACCTCTATCAGAGGCAGCAGTGTGGGGGAGGGGGTGCAAGCAGGATGCTGGAGCAGCCACTGCCACGAGGAGCTGATACAGAGGCAGCAGTGTGGGGTGGCAGGGGACTCCCTGGGAGTGGGACCAGGAGTGCGCTGGCTGCTGGCATCGAATAATCATGTAACCACTAAGATTTGGTGCGGTTACATGATTATTAAATTAAACAACATCTGACATCCCTAATAAAATCCCTTTGAATTGGTTAAATGTAGTGCAAACACTGTTTTCAACCGATTAAAAGGTGGATGGGAGGGCCCACCTGCTGGGGTTGGTCTAGAGTGACCCCTGCCCCAGGGGGCTGCCCCTGCAGCCACAGCTCTAAGGCACCTCCCCCACAGGGACTGCTACTGCTGCGGTGGCTCCTGGTCTCCCTGCAGGTGCTGCCGCTGCCACTGCCACCACAGCTCCCAACCCTCCAAGCCAGGCCATAGGTGGGAGACTGCTCCCTGGTATCAGTTAACTGTTTCCCGATAAGCATCACCCATTAAGGATGATGCTTACCTGGTAATCGTTTAACTGGATACCCATTACCATCCCTTCTGCAAACACGTAATTAACTTCAATGGGACTCCTCAGGTAGCAGCCAGTATGTTTTTCAGCACTTTCTGGATCAGGCCATTGATGAATCTCCTCAAAAAAAGGGCAGTGAATTAGGAATACTTACTTTTTAAACATAATTTCTGACGGTCCAGTGACTAGATAGTAGGACTTTTTGCAAGGGTCAAGTAATATTTTTTATTTCTAACAAATAATTATTTTTGTAAAACTTTTTCTCCTGCATAAAGAATGATACCTAGATATAGAAGAGCTTGATTGATTTAAATTTATTTTGTCACACTAGGCTAAATTTGGCCGAAGGTGGACAAAAATCGCCAAGTTGATTGGAAGTCGCACTGTTCTACAAGTGAAGAGCTATGCAAGGCAATATTTTAAGAATAAGGTAAATGTGAAATGTCATTTTCTTTTAGTAAAAAATCAGTAGGATAAGTATTCTCCTGTCATATATTTGGAATGCAAACATGCATTTATGGGGCATTACAGAATGAAAATATTTAAAAAATATTCTTGAATTTAAAAGAAATTAATAAGTGTACTTATCTACTGATTTTAAATTTTAAATTTGTCCTGTTTGGAATTATTCTAATGTTGGGAATTTCAAACCCTGTAACAAGCCACAATAAATAATATGGGTTGTTTTGTTGGACACCCACATACTTGGGATATGTTACTAGACTGAAAACAGATGGGCCTCTGTCTGCTTAGAAGCTGCAACTGTCCAGGGTAATGTCACTTCTGACTACCAGCTGAACTCTTCAGGGACCTTTTTTTTTTTTTTTTTTTTTTTAAAGACAACTGTGCATACTTTAATAAATACCTCTATTATGTTATTCTTTGGACTCTCTATAATGCAGCATAACTTCCTTAAAGTCTGCGCTTTTTTATTTTAGTTTTTAAAACAAAAATTAGTAAGAAAAACCTATAGGTTGGACCTCTCTGGCTTGGTGTCATTGGGACCTGGCCATCCCAAACAAGAGAATTTGCCAGACCTGTGGTGGTCTCCTGCCACTAGTCCCCAAGTCCATCACCCACTGTTGGCAGGCTGCCCCAGCAGGCAACTCTGCCTTTCCCCCCTTGACCTGGCTGGGCTGCTTGCCCGGCTACTGGTGGCTCCCTGTGCGGCGCAGGCTCCAGCTCCTGAGCAGCTGGGAACAACCAGGGGCTGGAGCCCTAGCCCTGGCCCCGCACAGCTGGTGAAAGCCACAGGGCTCCGTCCGCATCCCCACGCAGCCCCAGCCTGGCCCCACACAGCTGTGGGAAGCTGCGGGGCTCCATCCCCATCCCGGCGCAGCCCCAGCCCAGCCCAGCTCTGCCAGGGGAAGCCGTGGGGCTCTGGCCCCAGTCCCGTATTCCTGGGGGCTGCTGGAGGGCTCCGGCTCCGGTCCCTCACTGCCAACACCCAGGCTGCCAACTGTGATGTCCTGCCTGGCTGGCCCTACTGCCCTTAGGCTCCCAGGCTTTCTGCTCCAGGAGCGTCCATGGTTCTGCTGGACCACAGTTGTTGCCAGACCAGAGAGTCCCAGATTTTGGAAGTGCAACCTGTGGAGATACTTTTCTTAATGTATAAGTAAATAAGGTAAACAAATAATAAGTAAAATGAGCTGAGTGACTATACATTAGCTGATAAATGCTAACTCTAATGCTGGATGTCCTCACTTTTGGAAGCTTTGCTGGGGGAGGGGGAGGGAGAGAGAGAATGTAAAATAATGAAATACATGACTGTCCTTTGAAGGAGGACATAATGAAAGCTGAACAGTGGACCCAGTTTAAAAAAGACACGCTTTGTAAGTTAATACAGAAAACTTAATGGTCCCTCTAAACTGAACGAAACTGATTATGCCACTGCTTTTAATATTGTTTTAAATCTAAACTTTATTATTGGGGAATGCTTAATTTTTCTTGTTAATCCATTTATGTTTTCTTAAGGCAAAAATTGATGACTCTGAAAAAGAGGAACATAGCCAATACAACAGCAGTAGCCTTCCTGTTGAGGATGAAGGGGAGAAGGTTGTGGCATGGGCATCTGCAAACCTGAGGGGCCGTGCAGACCCCAACCTGAATGCAGTGAAAATTGAAAAGTTGTCTGACGATGAAGAAGTAGACATCACAGATGAAATGGATGAGCTCCTTTCTCATGCACCCCCATTGGAAGTTGGCATATCTAAAATAACTGATATTCCACAGAGTCCAATTAAAGAAATCAGAGGAAGAGAACACACTTTTTGGTCTGCTGGATACAATTCTGGAATTCCCCAATTTGAAGAAGACAACTTTCAAAAGGCTGAGCAAGGCAAGGTAGAAGCATTGGAGTTACCAGATATTGCAGCCACATGCTTCGAGAAACAGAGCATGAATGGTGACAAATCTGTGAAATCAGAGTATCTGCAATTTAACGAATTTACAGAGAAAAATGAGCAAGACAAAAAAGGGACTTTTGATGGCACCAAGCAATTCGTTGACCAAGAACTTAACAAAGATCAGAAGGACTTGGTTAATAATGAAATGCTTTTCCATGCTTCCTGCCAATTGGATGAAGAAAATCAAGAAGAAACAGAGGAGCTTAAACCACCTGATCAAGAAGTGGAAATTGATAGAAATATCATTATGGAAGAAGAAAAGCAAGCTATTCCAGAATTTTTTGAGGGACGTCAGGCCAAAACACCAGAGCGCTATCTGAAGATTAGAAATTACATTTTGGATCAGTGGTGAGATACATTTATTTCATTTTATGTGATTAAGGCAGCTGATGAGCTCTTCTGATGCAGTTGGAACAGACATCATAATGGCCTACCTCAGAATGCTGCCAATAATTCTGAGAGTTTCTAGTCTTGGCAAAATAGCAAAAATACTAGCATTTGCTATGGGCAGAATATCCTTCCCACTTCGCTTTTTCTTAAATATTTTACATTTCAACAATGAAAATGTTTTGGAGCATTATGAAAATGGATGTCCGTCTTCAGAACACATGGCTACAGTTTATTCGCAAATTCTTTCTCCAGTTTTGTCAATTTGGTTTAGTCTATTATACCAAACAGGGAAGATTAAATAAAATAATAATGGTCAGTGTACCACTGTAGAATTATTGTCACATGGTAATGATATGTAGATGAAGTGCATATCAAAATATATCATGAGTCTGGTTTCTTTTTATATTTTCTGGGTCCCTATCCTTCAGACCTTACAAAAAATTCCCACTCAAGTTGTTCTCTAGCAATGTCTGTAATGTGTGTCCATCTTTAGTCTGGGACAGGCAGGAGACCGAGAAACTGAATTTATAGAAAGTCAGCTACTAAGAATGGCCTATAGATGTTAGAGCAAAAACTGATAAAACCATTTTTAAAATGGGTCCTTCTTAACAGGTAACAGCATTCAGAGATTTGAATATTTTATGGTTTGTCTACATGGAGCCATTTTAAAGGACGCATGTTTTTACTGTGACAAACTAATTCACTGTGAAATTTGTTTTCCTACAGCTTTGTTTTCTGAATTCACTCACTTTTAAAAAGTTAGTATATTCTCTCACCTCCAGTTCACTTGCCTTATAAATTGTTAATCTATTCACTAGTTCTCATCTCAGAGGACTTGCCATGTTAGTCCATAACTTCAAAAAACTTAAACAAGTGGTCCTGTAGCATATTAGAGAGTAAGAAAAAAGTGTGTTTGTGTATATATATGTGCGTGTGTGTATATATAGTAACATGAGCTTTTGTGGGCACAACCCATTTCAAATGAGTAGAACAAGAGGCACAGGGGCACAGAAAACACAAAATTTAAAGCAGAAAAAGAGAGAAGAGGGATAGGAGAAAAAGAAATGGTCAATTAGTGTACATGCTAAATGAGGCTAATAGAGAGGGTTGTAAGTGTCCAGTACTTAGCTTTTGATGTCATTTGGGTATTAAATATAATGGCCCATCCAGTGTCTTTGAGTCCCTGGATAAAGGTGTCAGATTTGCATATGAACACCAGTTCTACAGTCTCTCTCTCTCTAGGTGGTTCCTGAAGTTACTAGTAGTTCTGATAATAGTAGTTCTGATAACTGGTAGTTTTGGTAAGCTCCCATAATTCTAGGGAAAATTTTGACAGACTTCAGTATCGATAATTTTAAAAAGGATCAAATGTGCATGAAGGATAAAAAACAAGATTATCATGTTAGTCTGCAAGTGATTAAGTAATGATGTCAAATAATTATTTAATAAATAGAATGTCTTTAGGAATGGGCACAAATACAGTAAAATGCCGATAGTCCGGCACTCAATTGTTCGGCACTCGCAATACTCCGGCAGGGCCAGATTAAGGCATGGGCTAGCCGGGCAGTTGCCCGGGGCGCCAACCTATGGGGGGCTCCCAGATCGCGGGGCTGCAGCAGCTCCCAGCTGCCACCCTGCAGCGGCTGCCTGTGGCGGGGGCCGTGTTAACCCCCGCAGCGCCGGCCAGCAGCACCCTTCCCCCTGCGGCCGCCAGACCCTGCACGGCCAGGCTCAGCTCGTCCTGGGCGGCCCCGGGCTGCACGCCAAAGGCGGTAGCCAGGTTGGGCCAGGCCAGGCATGTGCATCCTGCCGCTGCCAGCTCTGCGTGCCCTCCCCCACGCGCTGGGTGGGGGCGGGGCCGCGCATGTGACCTCCCCCATCCCGGGGCGCAATTAAACTGTCTGCCTGGGGCGCCGGAATGGCTCGGTCAGGCCCTGTACTCCGGCATCAAAATGTCAAGCGCTGCTGACCAGCTGATTAAAAAGCCTGCTGCTCAGCACTCCTGCTGGCTGTACCAGGACTGAGCATAAGGTTGGGGGCGGGGGAGAGTGGGATCCTGTTACAGTATGGAGAAGAGCCTTTTGCTTCAGAGAGGGGGAGAGGAGAGGGGAGGGGGAGGAGGATCAGGTTACAGCACAGAAGAGAAGGGAAGAGGAAGGGGGAAGGAGGGAGATTGTGTCCCGGCCAGCTGTTAAGCCGTGCAGCAGTACCAGGACCTCCTGATACTCCAGCATATCTGATAATCTGGCACCACCTAGGTCCCAAAGGTGCCGGATTATCGGAAGTCTATTGTACTTTATTTTAACAAGATCAATAACTTGTTGCTTCCTGGCACCATTCATTTCCATGGCCTATATTTTAATGTTTTGTATGGATATCTTTTTCCCTATGCATGCATTTGAATATGTCCGCATTGCCTGAAATGCTGTAATAATTTTGCACATTTCTGTGAAGCTTAAATATCTGCATGAATACTCTGCCATACATTTTTCATAGAGTGTATTTCAGAAAACAGTCTCAAATGGTGAAATCCTACTTCATGAGTAGCTTTTTTGATTAATAAAAGCTTGTTTACCACTAGCATTTTAGGTATGAGTGCTACACACGTTGAATAGTGAGAATCTCTTGAAAATTCTTATAGAAAAATGTGAATATTACAAGGAAATCCAAATGGCTTCACAAAACAGTTTAACTCTTTTCTCCTTTTTTTTCCCCCCCCCATTCGTCACTTTCTTTTTGTTTGAAAATGTCCTGTGATTTATTTCAGGGAACGATGTAAACCTAAATACCTGAATAAGACTTCAGTACGTCCAGGCCTTAAGAACTGTGGTGATGTTAACTGTATTGGACGGATACACACATACCTGGAGTTAATAGGAGCAATTAACTTTGGCTGTGGTAAAAATCATTTTAATCTTCATCCATTCAAATGATAACCACAATGTTAACAATATCTGTTACTGGTTAGAAAACATTTTGATAAATGTTTATCGCGTATATTTTATGTGGTGTAAAAATCAAGGTAGAGGGAAATTTGTATGTTCAAAAGGATCTTTTGAGTTAAATTCCTTCTTGAGTACTTTTTTCAGTCAATCCAATCACAGCTGTCTATGTGGATAATCTTCATTCCATCTCCCTTTTTCTCTTATCTCAGTTGGTGTTCCCTATAAACTGTACTTGTGTGGCCCACTCAGGAGAGCTTCCAATGCCCCTTAGCTGATTAGCAGAGGGCCGCACAAGGTTTTTTGTTTCTACTAGTGCAGCACATTCGCACATGCCTCGGTGCACATAAAAGAAATTATTCTGCACTAGGGATGTGTATGACAAACCAGTTACCTGGTAAGCATCACTCTTGCTGGGTGGTGCTAACTGGGTAGTGGTTTACCCACCACAGACCCTGATGGGTCTGTGAGCTGGCAGCTGTCCTGGGCAGGGCTGGGGGCTGCTCCAGTCACGCTGGGGTGGTCCCACATCTGGGATCCCACTTAATCAGTTAACCAGTTAAACATTTAATTGGTTAACTGGTTAAATGGGATTTTACATCTCTATTTTGTACGTGGATGGAAAAAATCTGCATGTAAATGGCAAAATTAGAGGAAACATTGGTCTCAATGCACCCTTATTTCATGTAAGCTCTTTGGGGCAGGTACTTTGCATAATGGCATTTCAACCTGTTTGACCTCCAACCCTTGTCATTATGTAAATCTTAATGGACTACTCATATGAGTTAGGGATGTCAATGTGTAGCTTATTTATCACCTGTGAAACTATGGTGTTGCGCAGTGTAGACGGAACACTGGTCGGGGAGCAGGAACAGGTGCTGTGGCGGAGCCAGCTTAAAAGCTGGTTCCCCCAGCACTGTCTCCATGGTGCCCTAACCCTAACCCATCCCTCCCTCCCTCCCCTCCTCCCCCCCGCCACCGCAGCAGCCTTTGTCTGCCGGGAGCTTGGACCCCTGATACAGAGGCAGCAGCGCAGGGTGGCAAGGAGCTGGGTTTTAAATTTTCTCTCTTGGAGGATCAGCTCCCGCTTGGCACCTCACATTACTGCCTCTGATACAGAGAAAGCAGCGTGGGCTGGCAGGGGGCTCCCCAGGAGTGAGGCCAGAGCAAACTGGCTGCCTGTCCCACCAGTGGGGACTATTGAATAGTCACGTAACCGCTAAGATTTAATGCGGTTACACAATTATTCAATTGCCCGATATCTAACATCCCTAGTACAAGTAGGTATTAGCAGAGATGAAGGTTCCAGAATATACCTGTAAGGTTATAGACCTCGAAAAATATAAATTGTGCTTTTGTCTTGATTTTAAATTTCCAAAATATTTGGAGTCTTCTAGTATGGATTTATTAATAGCAGTTGCTCATAAGATGGGAAAAGCATAACTTACTGAAAAGTAGCAGTTAACCTGTTTCTTCAGCTAATCATAGAACCATAGAGCTGGAAGAGACCTCAGAAGGTCATCAAGTCCAGCTCCCTGCTCTAGGCAGGACCAATCCCAACTAAATCAACCCAGCCAGGGCTTGGTCAAGCCGAGACTTAAACACCTCTAGGGATGAAGGCTCCACTACTTCCCTAGGTAACCCATTCCAGTGCTTCACCACTCTTCTAGGGAAATAGTTTTTCCTAATATCCAACCTGGACCTCTCCCACCACAACTT
>JANRFK010004893.1:47127723-47149885 GCA_030068395.1 Apalone spinifera
GCTCCCCTCTCCCAACCCAGACACCCACTCAGACCTTGCACCCCCATCCCTCTCACTGGCAGCCCTGTCCCACACACTTTTTGACCCCAACTCAGAGCCTAGGGGGCCCATAAAATCCACAAACCCTGGGACCTCAGAATAGTTAATCTGACCTAAGGTATTGAACCTCAGTCCTCCCCCATGGGGCTGGACCACTGGGGGAGTGAGGTGTTTTAGTTGGGGGTCATATCTGTGAGGGTTGGGGAGTTTTTGGAGGGGCTTTTTTCCCTTTCTCGCTTGTGTGGTCCTCAACTGATTTTTCTGTGGCTTAGCAGCCCCTGACCCAAAAAAAGGTTCTCTGCCCCTGCTATTAATAAAGACAAAGTTGAAACCTTTTTGTGTTGGATGTAATATTTTACTTTATTAAAAATGAAGCCTGGCCAACGAGATCCCAATCGGGGCCCAGTTCCCATTTGGCTAGAGCGTCCTGTCCCAGGCTGGCCCTGCAGTCTAACCCCCATCTGGCTGCAGAAAGGGCTTGTGGCGGCCGCCCCTCCTACTGTGGCATGGGTAGGAGGAGAGGCCACGATCTGGCTGTGGTGGACAGAGGGGGGGTTGGCGAGCATAGTGAGCAGGGAGCACAGCCCCCTTGTAATATCAAATCATTTTTCTGTAAAGATATCGATGTATTTCAATCCATTGGTGCAAGAAAACTAGATCAGCTGCAAAAGGGGAGTGACAAATCCACATACGAAATTATAAAGGGGCTGCACTCATCTCTTGTGAGTGCTCTCAGCTGAGTGTGTGCGCTTGCACACTCTCTTTGTTTTATGGAGTCTCTTCCATGACTAAGTCCTCTGGCTGGGTAACACACAGTCTGTGTGCAAAATAAAACAAACCCCTTCTGGGGTACAAGTCCAACAAGGCCTCTTTCAGTGCCTTCTTTCATGTCTCAGTTTATTCCCACTCTGGAATAAAACTGTGCCCTCAGGGCTTCCTTCTTGGAGACAGCGACTTTGTCCTGTCAGGGCCCTTCTGGTTCCAGTTCTTTGGCTGGGTTACTACAGTCCAATTTCCCCCTCTCTCCGGGAGGCCTCAAGGTCCAGGCTACTTCTCCCAGTGGCTAAGGGAGGATGGGGGGGGGGGGCCTGGTCCCATCCTCTACTCCAGGTCCCAGCCCAGGGACCCTATAGATAGCAGGTGTCTGCTGTGCCCATTCCACTGCTGCTCTAATCCCCTGGGCCATTTCCCCATGGCTCTGTGCTATCTTTGCCATTACCACAGGGCTCTGTCTTATTTATTGATTCAAATGTGTGTTTTACCATCATTGTTACTCTTAGACATATCTGTCCCAGCTATTCTTCCAGCCAACCAGTCACCCAGTCTTCATCCTTGAGCTGCCACAGCAGCTAACTGCTGCTCTATTCTGCAGCTCTTTTTGTATGGCTTTTCTGGACCCTGATTGGCTTTTTCCCCTACACCACTGTAGCCTGTTCAGATAATCTCTCTCGAGTTTTTTCTGAGACAGGGTGTTGCAGGACTACAAGGCACCAGGACCTAATCCATCCCATCACAGAAATAAAAAATGTTATGCAGAAAGCATGAGCATACTAATATTCTTTGCATCACACGTTGTGGTATATTTAGACTTGCCAGTGTTTGATTTAAATTGGTATTTGTAAATGTTGATTTCACCTGACACACTGAAATTGGTAAAAAAAATCCATTTGTAACAGTTGGTGTAAATGCAGCCTCCCTTTCCTGCACCTTGCGCCTGTGGGGATTGGGTGGTAGTGGCCCTATAGCAGCACAGAACATTCTGCAGTCTTGCTGTTATGGGAGTGAGTGGATGAGTTTTACCAACAAAGCTGCAGAGAGATCCTTGCAGGACTGTAGGGCTGATGATGCTGAATTTCTGCAGGTGCAAGGTGTAGGAAAGGCTGAAGTCCTGCTTGGGGACAGAGCCATTTGGCAACAAGATGGTTTCCCTGCAGTTGGCAGCTCTTCTTCCACCTCCCGTCAGAGTCGTGACTGGGAATCTCTGCTCTGCCCTGCCTGCATCCTTCCTCACACCATGTGTCTGCTGGTCTCACTCGATTCCTGCAGTGTGGAAGCACAGGGAGGCCTCTGCATCTCTGTTATCATGGCCTTACTCATTTACTCACCAGCCAGGAGTGCAGGGCCTGTCCCAGGCAGGAATTGTGCAGCAGCAGTGTGACCTTCCCTGCAGTGATAGGCTTGTTATCATCCTTGGAGGCTTGGCTAATGATATTTGTTTTTCCACCCCTCCATGGCACCTCTTGGATCTTGGGCCTCTTGGCCACACAGGGATCCCTCTGCAGCTGTAGCGTGTCAGCACTGGCCTAACGCCAACTCTACTCCAATACTCAATTTTCCACTACTGTAAAAATAAAAACTGTTTAAAATTTAAAAATAAAAATCATTATTAATTGTTGAAATTGAAAACAAAATCTACCAAGCGCATATACACTAAACCATGCTATCTATACTAATTGGTTTCGTGGATCTTCACTTATGTATTTATTATACTGTTTAGAGAAACCTTTACTCATTTATTTCTAGACACACTGCCAACTGTTGAGTGTAAATTAAAGTAAAGATTTCTGTGGTGTTGGGCCTATTCTGGGAATTGTAATGCTTATGAGCTGCTGACCATTTGGATGTTACTTTATGGCTGATTAAATTCAGGAAAGGTCAGTGTTTTGTTCTGCATGGATTGATAATGTTTGACTAGTGTTTTATCTGCCTGCTACAGCGTACAAGACGCAGGCGTGTGCGAGACCCCTGGGGAAACTGGTGTGATGCCAAGGATTTGGAAGGGCAGACGTTTGAGGTAACTTCTATTTTTACATTGTTCTGGAAGCCCTGATTCTTGCTAACCATTTATCAGATGGTGTCTCATCAAATACAGTAGAAAAAAGATTACATAATAAGCACTAAAATTACATTTGTTCTTTTGGAAACTATTATTTTACAATAATGTTGGAGCAACTGTTAGGCAGTTGTGCTAATATTGTGGTGAATGAACGTTGAGTATGCAAGGTATTCATGTCCAGTACAGTCATACTATAAAGCAGTGGCTCCCAGCCATTTTTATGCTGAGGACCAACAAACCCATTCACAAACCTTTGGTGGATGGGGGGAATGTATTTGCATATTTACATATTCATTATACAATAATGAATATGCAAATACAACGTTACAATGACCATATAGCCCCAGCCCATCCTCTTGCTCCCCATGGCTAACACCCTTTGACCCTCAACCCTATGCCACATAGCCTTTAATCTTTGACCCCTATTGCCTATGCCAACACCCTCTTCCCCCGTGATTCCACTACACCTTCACCCAACACCTCTTTGTTCCCCCACCCCTCCCTACCCCTCTTCAGAGTGAGGCTGCCCCTCTAGGGAGCGTGGCTGTTACTGCCCTGCAGAAAGGGGGAATGGCTGTTGGCAGCGCGCATGTGCTCTCATCCTTCGCACCCCGCCCTCTCCAAGCACTTCTTGTACACCCGTGGGTGGGAGAGGTAGCACGGCGCTCCAGCCAGGCTGCCATTACCAGGGAGGGAGGCACCACAAAAGCGGCCGAGGGGGCAGAGCATAGAGCCATGGCTGGCGGCCAATACTGAGTGGGGGAGGAGGAAGGGAGGTGCCACCTTCTCTGCTTCCTCCTGCTGCTGCCTCAGTGGGGGCCTCTGGCCAAAGCAGCTGCGAGGGTAGAGCATGGAGCCCCGGCTGGCGGCCGTCACCAAGAAGGGAGGGAGACGTCTCCTCCTCCTGCTGCCACCTCAGCCCTATTGTTGACGCCAGCAAAAGCGGCCATGCGGGCAGGGAGAGTGGCCATTGGCAGTGCGCACACTCCCTTCTCCTTTGCACCCCCTCCTTTCCCAAGCGCAAAGAAGGGAGGGAGATGCCTCCTGCTCCGCTACCTCCTGCCGTGCCTCAGTTACCACAGCTGCCGGAGCTGAGCCGCTGTGAACAGCCATCTTGAGCTTTGGCAGCTACTGCAGCCCAGCAGCCAGTGGGTTGTGGACCGGCAGTTGGGAACCGCTGCTATAAAGCATACGCTGAGTATGGTATGGTGAAACCGGGTCCGCCTGCTTGTGAGCGCCCCTCTGTTGCTGAGGGGTGTTGGGTAAGCTCTTTGCCTGGCCGTCTGGTACTTCCTTGCTCCCTGGATCACTTCCTCTGGATGCTGTTCTGTCTGGTCAACTCAGGGTTCTAAGGCTAGGATCTTACTAGCTCTGTCCGCAGTGCTATCAGTTCTTGTATTCATTTTTGGCCAGTCTTTGGCCACTGGACCTGGGCCTCACCCAGGTCTAAAGTTCAGCTTGAACTCGGAGCTGTCTGTAGTGCTGCTGTTCTTTCAGTCCGTATATAGAACTGCGTGGGTCAAGCTCCTGTGAGGAACTGCCAGGCCCTAGCCCATCAGCTTCTTTTATACCTGTCTCCTGGGCCCTGATTGGCCGCCGCAGAGACAGCCTCTCTATCCTGCCTGGAAGACCTTTCTTCTGCTCCTCTCACTGGGAAGGGGTGTGGCAAGGCCTCTGGCCTCCTGTAGGGGGCGTCAGGACTTAGTCCACCCCATCCCACATGGCCATAAAGTTTGTTCTTTTAATTTGGAGATTTCATCAATTTTATTTTTATTCAGTGAAAAGTAGCTCTTCATTTCAAATCATATAAATCTTTTGTGTATAACAAAAATAAAACTTTAATGAAACATTAAGTTTGAAATATCAGGCATTCATAAATCTGGAAAAGCAGAGTTAAGGCTGGGATCTGAACCTGTGCTCCTTTGTTGCTTATACCATAAAGTTTGGACACTCTATCACAAATTAGCAGTAATAAGAGTATGAGTTTATTTTTTTTTAAGTTTCAGCTGGCTGATTTTAGACACTTTTCATAACAATAAAACTGATTTAATGCTTGCCTAGCTTTGTAGATCTATTATAGTGACTTCAAAAATCAACCAACCTGAATACTCTGTACTACAGTACACAATTTCCTTACATAATATACTGAGTTGTTATGTTGCACAAGAAAGAGAGGTGATAAATATGTGACTTTACCTTGGATTTTTAGCTGTAAGAAAATGGAGTCTTTATAATAGGTGCAGTGGGTGGTGGTTAAGGAGAAAAATGGACTGTGTTTCTTATACCTGGGAAGAACTAATTTCGTGGACTAGACCTTGACCTACAAGTCAGGAGATGTGGTTTAAAATTCAGTCCTGATTCTTACACCATTTATTGTGACCTTATTGAGGCTAGCTGAAGTGATGATAAAATTTAGGCCTTTTAGTCCTATAATTATTCCTCTAAGGATAGAGTTTAGGTCATGTGAACAGTCCCATGCGCCTCCCCTCCCTTTGTATCATTCTGTCTAAAATTGTGTGATATCACCATTGTAAGATTTTCCAGAGTTTTGAAGTCTTTGCAGCTTTAGATGATACTGAATGACTTTGCAGTTTCATCAACATTGAGTCAGTTTAGACTAAACAGAAAATTGTCTACCGTGCATGCGTACTTCCAGTGTTCTGAATCTTACAATGAGCAGAGAAATTTAACAGATAATCCTACTTTTCCTGTGTGGAGAAAAATATGTGTAATTAATATAAAATTTCTGAACTGTTTTGTTTATTGGATTTCATTGAAATCTAGAGAAAACTTGAAGTTTAAACAAAATGTGCTTTTTCTGCCATTGAGTTGTGTTTATACAAAATGTCACAAGGCATCCATGCTTCATAATTGAGGCAAGCATGGCATCCAATATCTAGAATATCTGAATGGCTTTGTCTGCTGGCTCTACCATTTCCTGCAAAGAATGATCTTTTGGTTTAGTCAATGTGGAAAATGTCAGTACCAAAGTAGGGATGTAATAGTGCAGTCGATTAACCGATAAGCAAAAGCTTATTGGTTAATGCTACAGACTACATGCATTTCTCCTCCGCCTTGCCAGTAAATTTTTAGCGGGTTGTAAGGCAGCCTGGCTCAGTTCCAGCTTGTGCCGGGTCTGGGACCTTATCCTGCTGCGGCTTTGCATTTAAAGTGTATTAGGAGCTGGGCGGGCAGGCATCTTGGCTCAGTTCTGGCTTGCGCCATGTCTGGGAGCTCACACAGGCAGCCAGTCTGCAAGAAGAGCTGGTTTTTAAACCAGCTGTCGGCCCCACCCTTGGGGCCTATAGAATAGTCGAGTAACCAATAATGGAAGTTGTACTTATGCACACATTTGATAGTTAAGGTTTATGTTGTTGCCATTACTTGAACTCTTGTTAGATCAGGCGTTGAGGGGATGATAGGAAGAATCTCTTCCATCTTCTTGCAAAAGTGGATCTATGTGCTAATGGCTTTGTTACTGTTTTCACATTATATGGTATATATATTCTGGCTGTTCCAGTGCATAGTGAGTGATCTAGTGACAAAAGCTGCTAGTATGTCTGACTGCAAATTTGTGCTTAGAATCTAAGTATGTTAAAGGAGCCTGGCAATCACCAATGATGAAATCTGTTTTTTAGCATCTCTCTGCTGAGGAACTAGCAAGAAGACGAGAGGAGGAGAAACTTAAACCTGCAAAATCTTCTAAAGGATCAAGACAGACAAAAAGGTTTTCTTCTTGTGTGCTGTCTTCTCTACAATACTTCTTTTAGAAATAAGGATAGGAACCAGTTTGCATAGATTCAAACCAAAATGTTGTGAATTTTTACTGTCTTAAAGTATGTGCTTTGCAGTCTAAATGTTTTAAAAGTCTGACATCACAACTGTAAATTACAATACAAAACTTTTTAGTTTAAATCGATGTCATTTGCAAGATTCTAGTAAATGGAAAGCAGTGGGGAGAATTAGCAACTTCAACAAAGGAGTGGCTGTTGAGAGAAAAATGTGATTTATCCAGGACCTTTTTTTGGTTAATTGTCCTTTATCTTTTAGAAGAAAATTCTTTTATTTTGTAGTTCCTTTGATCCCTTTCAGCTGATCCCTTGCTGTTTCTTCACTGAAGAAAAACGAGTAAGTATATATTAATGGATAACTGATAACATTCATTTTTTACTTACAGGATGTCCCTTGTACTCATTATTGTTTGTCATTCCAGGAACCATTTCAGGTGAAAGTGGCTTCAGAAGCACTTTTAATAATGGACTTGGTAAGGATTAAGTAGTGTTTTATAATGGACTAAATATAAATTTTGGTATTTTCCCCATTTTCCTCAGTTAGTTTTCTTCCCATTTAGAGCTAAAAGCCAGAGAATACAATGGGAGAAAACCCAAACTGCTGCATACCTATAGGATTGTGTCTAGATATTTTACTGTAATAATAACCATAGTTTATGCAAGCTGTCTACCAATATGAATGGCTGTTAAAGATGGAGTCACTAGACAATTGTCACTGACTTAAATTGGAACAGTATCAGACCTGTACTTAGTTCTGTTTCTCTCAGGATATCCATCTTCTGTGATAGCAGTTGCTCCAAAAGAAACATTTCTTCATTGTGCATGTTGCCACTTTGGAATCCATCGGCATCATTACTGTCTGTGCCTAGCAGTTCAGGAGGTGATTTAGTACTTGCGTAGTCTATTTATAATAACAAAGCAGGCCAGGCCAAAATCTTCTCAGTTGTGAAACAGGATTCTTGATGTTAAATGGTGGCAGCTTCTCCAACTAACAGCACCTCTACATATTTAATACTCATATAGGTGGCAAAGATAATCTTTATTCATTTGCTTAAAATTGAAACATGGAGTATTTGAGACTTTATTTTCTCAGTTTTCCTTCTAAATGTTACTGAGAGAGAACTGGATTGCATCCTGTGAAGATAATGTTTTATAATGTAAATCCAAGATTAGCAGCAGTTATGAAAATTGGTATTTTAAAGAAATATTTAAGTAATGTGTTTATATTATATATCTTTAGCATGCTCATGTTTCCATGGCAGAAGTAATAGGCCTGTTAGGCGGAAGATACTCTGAAGCTGATAGAATTGTTGAAGTAAGTTTTTTTTGTGGGGAGGCTGTTCAGTGTTCATTCTGCATTTTACTAAAATTATTAGTTAATGTCTTCTATTGAAAAACATCTGTGCAAGTGTTAGTGTCGTAAAAAATTATTGAATTAGTTGTTTGTCTTAAGACGACATTTGGAAAATTAATCATTATAATCTTGAAATTACAAAATCTATGATTTTGTAAAAATATCTGGCTAGTCATTGTCTCTTTTACTCTTGCATAAGAGACTCTAGTATTTAATATTGATTTATGATTGGTTTAAATGTTTTCACTTAGTTTTTCCGTTTTATCCATATTGAGATGTTCTTTATAGGTTTGTGCGGCCGAACCATGCAATAGTCTCAGTACAGGACTACAATGTGAGATGGATCCTGTGTCTCAAACTCAGGCCTCAGAAACGTTGGCAGTTAGAGGGTACAGTGTTATCGGGTGGTACCACTCTCATCCTGCTTTTGACCCCAATCCTTCTATACGAGATATTGACACACAGGCTAAATACCAGGTATTCTTTGTGTGTATGTTAAACAAAATCCTTCATTTCTAATATTTATAATTTAATATGCTTAATTTAGTAATGGTTCTGGTTTGCATAATTGAAAATCATTTTGGTTGTAAATTGACTTTCAGCTTTACAGAACCTTACAATGATTAATTTAGAGCTTGTTTAATTAAAATTGAGGAAAGAAAGAACAATAAGTATAATATTGAATATTTATACTGGAGTAGGGAAATCTGTTTTGCAAATTTTTAAGGATTTACAAATGTCTGTGATTTCTAATTTGATAGTCTAAGAGATAGCTAGCTGGGAGATGAGTTTGTACTGAATTTAGAAAATGTATTAACAATTTTTTTCTTCATTTAGAGTTATTTCTCCAGAGGAGGGGCAATGTTCATTGGAATGATCATAAGTCCTTATAACCGAAATAATCCTCTTCCATATTCCCAGATTACTTGTCTGGTTATTAGTGATGAGATTAGTTCTGATGGCTCCTACCGTAAGTATCTGAACTAATTACTTTTACTCCACTCCTCTGTCCTTCAGGGGTTTAGATGGAAAATTTATTTTCGCAACACTTGAACAAAGGCTTGAAGAATTCTCTCATCTCAGAAATTCGTCAGCTTTCACTGGCAAGTGGAGGGACTTAAACAGTTACTTTCTGCTTAATATAACTTTCACTTTAAAAAACCATTAGTATTCCATAAAGTGTAAAGAAATATTCCAAGTATACAGAGATATAATGTTGTTTTCATGACTGCATACAGCTGTGCATTGTCTCTGTTGCTGCTCATGGCTTTCCCAAATCACAGCCAAATGAAGTTATCAAGACTGATCAGTTTCACTGTTGATACACAGAACTCAACAGGAGTGAAACCCTTAAGAATTATGTCAATTCCACTCTCCTGCATCAGAAAACTATGAGTGGACATAGGCATGGAAGGGGAGGCAGATCTTATCACAGAGGCCTAGAAATAGAGAGGTGACGCAAGAGAGAGATTGATGAAGCAGTAGAATAACAGGAGACTCCTTTTCAGTAGTTGGGAATTTGGTGTGCAGACAGGGTTCACACTTACTATACCTATGCTAATATGGAAAGATGTAACTGCAAACAGATTCTAGGACTGATATCGTGTCAGGAATCCCAGCACTCTTCTTCTTTTGAGCAGTACAAAAAGGGCTGCTTATAAGGATGTTGCCCATTGACCTTTCAGATTTGCTCTGTTCCACCCAGTCTCACATATCGATTCTGACTAGTAGGTTTATTCCTTTCGCTAGTGAGTCTCTCTTAAATTTATCAGTTCTTAACTTGGATATTTTGATAACTAATAACATTTAGGGACAAGATGTTGATGGAAATACCCACTGACTCCTCTCAGAAGAATCTGAATGCCATTCCGTGTAGACTCCTTTGTTAAAACTTTCAGTTATTTTCATCTCATGTGTTATATGGTGTATTTTTGTTACTTCTTAAAAAAAATACTAGAGACAGTTTGTATAAAAATTACAAGAACTATAAGAATTCATTTGTTTCCTTTTTTTTTTCTCCCTTACTGATCTGAGGCAAAGCCATAGAGTAACAGTCCATTTAGTAGGATTATTTTTTCCTGTTTCATAGATCATAAATGCTGTCCCCAACTCAGCATTTGCCTTCAAACATTAGGGAATTGAATCTTGCAGTGTTGGGAATTATAGCTAATCTGATCTGATACATCCCTCATTATATTTTATAAGATCTATTAGTGAGCAGAGGCCAACACCATGAATTGTGCTTACTTAATGCTGTGGGCAGAGCATAGATTATTTTTTTGCGGTGCTCCTGGATTTCCATACTGATGGAGTCATATAGAGTAACCCTGCCATCTTGACTTTTCCTGTGACTCAGAACTAAAGTGCCCATGAATGATACTGGGCCTTAATAGTTATCTTTTTAGTTACATAGATTGTGGAGATGACTAGTTTACAGTGGCAAATAGATACAGTATAAGGCGCAAATACATTTTTCTTAAATATAATCTTCTAGATGTTAGGAAATCAGACACTGGTATCTTATGTGAAATATTAACCGCGTGGCTGCCTTCATAGTCAGTGCAGATAGAAACGTAATTCATACACAGGTCTTAAAACAATTATACAATTGTTTGTGCTGATAAATTATAAAATTAGATACAATATTTTTAAGTGTGTTTGTGATGATTCAGTGATTCTTTAAGGGTTTGCGAAGAGCTGGAACAACTACATTGTTCTGTTTTTCATATGTAGCCCAGGTTTTCTCTTGCCCTCCCCTCAAATTTTGGACAACTATCAGTCAGAATCAGCCATAACACCTTGCTCATGAATAAAGAATATATATTATCCATGTTGTTTAATCCATGGGGAACACTAGAACATTAGCCCAAGAGATGAGAAATATGACCTTAAAAATAAATGAGTGGCGATAACTTATAAAACATTTAGTTTTGCTGTTTTACTTTTTTTTTGCAGAACTATTTTATTTTGAAAGTTTAACCCCAAACAAAAATGTGTTACAATTTAATAAAAAAAAGTTACTTTTCTGTCAAATTTAAATGTGCAGCATAAACTAGCTGGCACTGTCACTTTAATCTGCTTAATTTTGGTAAGTTATAGGTTTACAAGTTATTGTTGCTGCAACAAGCGTAAATAAGTAAGAACAGTTGCAAGGAAGGAGGAAGAGTGCATCCAGTTTTGAAGAGGAGTGGCAGATATAAGGGAACCAGTGAGTAATCATGTTTTAATGACTTATAGGCCTGCCTTACAAGTTTGAAGTTCATCAGATGTTGGAAGAACCTAAGTGGGAATTAGTGTTTGAAAAAACAAGATGGATCATTGAAAAATACAGACTCTCTCATAGGTATGTGTATTTACTTGTAATATACTTGTTTTTAAGTTAAGCCAGTTTATAATTTTTATGTATTTATTAGAATTTAAATAGAGAACAGATTTGTTCATTTATCTAATCAAGACTTCTTATATTTCTTCTAATAGCAGTGTTCCCATGGATAAAATCTTTCACAGAGATTCTGACCTGACCTGTTTGCAAAAAGTAAATATTTAATTTTTTTAAATTTCACCTTTTTTAAGTAGTCTGAAACCTCTATAATTTCAGCCATGATGATCACAATTTTAGGCCATTTGCAAAAAATATTTTTTATACTGTAGATCATAATTTTATTTACCATAAATATGAAAATAATATTAGACTATGCTTATGAACTTGCTGCTGACTTCATTTTTTGAATTGAGGACAATGATTCAATATTTGAAGTTTTAACTTTTAGTTAAAAAGGGGGAAAGCAAATTGTTACCTTTTCTCTGCATATTTGACTGTTATTAATGTCAACAGGAGTTGTGGCCATAATGAGATAATTAGTCTCCTAAGTCCTTTATTTTATTATTAAATTGGTGTTGCACCATATATGTTGTACATAAGAGAGAATTTTAGTTTTCCAATTAGTATAGACATTTTTATGAAATTCTAAATTATTGATTCTCTACCATTAACTGTGTAAACAAGTAAAAGTTATATAAACAAAATAAGTATATGCAGAAATAACACAAATCTGAAATTGTCTGAAAGATCTTTTGAATTTAGCTATTGTGTGATTTATGATAGAGAATCCTGTGCCTATATTGTCTATAGAATAATGTAAATTGTGTGTTGTAAAGTTTATTATTTCAAGCCTGTGTTTCATAGCCAGTTATTGAACACACACTGGTCACTGGCTGAAGTCAGAAATAAGTGTTCCCTGGGATTGCTGATCTGTTTCTTTATGGTAATCCCAGTACGTACTTTATGGTGAATGGTTTCTGCAAACCTGCCAAATAAATCAAGATTTACCCTGGCAGCATTTATCAGCTAGAAAGACAAAACAGTTTCTTTAGTTTTTAATGATTGAAACTTTAAGTTGAGCAATTATCTGTTTCTGAATTTAATAATAATTTTCTTTTAAACTAGCTTTTGGAGTGTATGAGGAAGACTCTGGGCAAGGTAACAAATTGCTTCATTGCGGAAGAATTCTTGACTCAGATAGAAAACTTATTCCTTTCTAGCTGCAAAAGTGAGAAGCAAAATAATACACCTGAAGAAAATAAGGATGTGCATCCAAACGAGGTGCCAACGTGATAGCTTTTTCAGTGATGAATTACAGTTGAATGGACTACTGTTCATAGTTCCTCTTTCAAAGTTATTGTCTCAGTTGTCAATGGGGACATAATCCAGTGTTTCAAATAGTATGATTGTTCTAAAAGACATTTAGAAAACCTCTAACAAATGTTTTCTGATTACATGTGACATTTTTAATACTTACTTTTGGAAAATTATTGGATAATATCACAAACTGGTTATCATTTGGCCTGTAACCTATCATTGGGAAGGACAAGCTGAAATACAGAACACTGATTCTGTGCCTAAAGCCTGGAATTTTGGCCGCCTTTTTGTCCCCGTCAGAGGAGACATTTTGTTACATAGTGCTTTGTGTCCTCTAAATTTGTGTATCTCCACAGGTAAGCTTGATAATATTCTGTCACTGCAAAGATTAGAGTCTAGCTGATACTAATTTTTCTGATATCTACCCTAAACATTTACTCTGCTCAATTTAATCCATTCTGTTATTCCTTTCTGAGCCACTACGAACAAGATTTTTCTGGCATACTCTTTCTCATCTTCCATAATACGTGGAAATAAGGCTAGCAGGTCAAAATTATTTGTCACTTCTTGTTGCTACCATTTCCAGTGGAAACAATAACTTCTGGTTATTGCAGGCTGCACTCTTTCCTGTCTTCCATATTAGAGTTAAAATGCTATATTGGTCTATCAGATCATCATGTGTTATATTTAGTTGCTATTGTTTCGATTATCATAGGATAATGCCATATGGCAAAATCTAATGGTATATTGATGCAGCCAGAAAAATGTTTGTCTCAACTGCATAGCAAAAAAGAAAATGAAGTGCACGTGTGTCATATTCACTTCCCTTCTCCTTACAATAGCAATTTAACAAGTAACTATACTGTTCGTATCAGCTTCTGATACAATTACGCATTCATACAATTAGATATTCAGATAAATTAGTGTCATGTAATCAGATGGATTTGTAATTGAACCTCAAGAGAAATACTGTTATAAAAAATCATAAGTTCCAAATATTTTTATCAGCTATATCAGTGTATAATTTTTTGTAAATGAATATGCAGTGGTGACTTTCTTCCTGAATCATGAGCAAACTGTTGAAGAGTATACACTTACTACTGTTCATGGAGAGCATGTTGGCCAACATGTCTGAAGTGTTTAAAACATGGAGTAACCAAGAATTAGGCTATCCCTGTGTTCATGGGATTTTGTCACGCCATAAAATGTACATTTTAATTTTATATCTGACCCTGTGTAACAAAAATACAATTTAAAATATTTCAGATTTACATCTTAACTTCCTCTTACTCTGTGTGCTAAGAGAAAAAGCTATGTTAATAATTAAAAGTGAGGATTGCAAAACTTTAATACTGTGGGATCACATCCTAAATAGATACCTTCTTAGAAACAATTAGGGTTAGGGTTGTGCTTTGTAAAATGGAGTTTAGTCCCTTTTCATTTCAAAGTGGAAGATGCGGAACCTAATTTTAGAAAGGAAAAAACATCATGGACATATGTAACTAGAGACTCTTTCCGGGCTGTATTCAAGATCTATTGTCTTAATAATATTAGAGAAACTTCTGCACTGTGTAAATCTGCAGATAAGAGGCTTTAGATTCTAGTGTGATATGTATAGTCCATCAGTTTAAAATAAGTGCAATCCTTATCCTTATATATAAGTGCACACATTGATCTAATTTGTGGACCTTTTATCTCCCCTAGTTTGCATGTAATTTGAAATGCCATCTCTCTCCTAAATGAAAGTATTGCATGTCTCTCAGTATTTCTAGCTGCAGACTACATGTCTTGATCATAAAACAGATTTCCCATCTCCCTCAGTTTAAATTTCAGAGTATTCCTTTATTGTTGCAGTTTTCAGTGGTTTTATCCGTTACTCTATAGAAAAGTCACATTGTAAATATCTGTACTAAAATATGTTTAAATAGTTATTTGTAGAATCAAAATCATTTGTCAAAATACTTGAACCTCTAGTATAACTGCAGTATATAATAGATGTATTGTCTCTGTTCTGGGCATTATGTTTCTGGGCATTTAAAAAATACTGAATGAGGCAGTATTGCTAAAATAATGGAAACTAAAATCTGCTCGTTGCTTTGCCCCCTTTTTAATAATTAAAGTGAGTAAAATCATTAAAAATGTACACTTGATTTATTAACTAAGAAGTTTTGGGTACAAAATGTTTTAAATTGTGAAATCTGAGTTCTGACTTGCACATCAACACTCTGATCCTGCAATCCCATTCTCATGAGTGGACTCTGCCTGTACAAAGATCTATTCACTCAATTTACAAGTAAAATTAGTGTCCAGATATGCTCAGAATAGTTGTAGAAAAAATGTTTTAACTGCTGTTTCTGCAAACTTAATCCTGGATCTAAAATCTAAGCTGTGTTCTTTCTCCTTTGTGCATCATAACCACTAATGTATTTTGTTTCACCAGCAGATATTGGTGCAGTAAAAGATAATACTTCACCCATCTTCTCTCTGTCATATTTTGGGACCACAGGCTACTACAATAGTGTAAACGAGCAATAAATGTGGCATTTGTGGTAGTAGTTAACAGCTCTATTCTCAGTATGAAAGCCAGAAAGGAATTCAGCTTACTCTTCCTTAGTGTAGTATCAGCTATGCAGTGTTACTATAACTTAAAAAATAGTAAAAACATACCTTTCTCACTACAGTAGCAAATATGACTTTTAAACATACATAGGGAATCATTTCTTTTTACTAAGAAATCACAATTTTTACCCAGACGTATTTTGCTGAAAAAACGTCTTCTGAAGAGAGAAGAAAATAGTAAGCAGCATCTTAAAAGACCCAATTTAAATTGAAACACTCAAGTAAAACCAAGTTGACCCGAGATACTTTAAATTGAATCTGTCTATATGGTGTGATCAGCAGAGCTCATTGCAATATTACAAAACACCTCTCTTTGGGAAATGAAAATGACATGCTCTCTTCATCTATCATATATGTTGTATTTCCCAGGAATGCTAAAGGATATTAGTTGCCTGTTCTTCTAAGTTTTAAAGTCCCAATTGTATGCAGTACTTATTCACAGGGAATTAATTATGCCATGTGCTTCACTTATACAGCAATATCTTAAAAACCTCAAAATAAAGTTAATTTCCTAGGAAAACTGTCTAAGCTGCAGGAACTCATACACAGTGCTCTCATTGCCCATGATAAGTTATATATGTTCACATGTTTGCTCAAATGTGGCCAGTATTCTTGATAACTATTTTTAGATGGTTCTTTCCCTGAAAGATAGTGTATCCAGTAACTCTACAGCTAAATTATGTGTTTGTAAGTGTTCAGTTGGATTTTAAACACAAATTAGCACTAAAAAGAATGTGGTTCAAATAAGTTTAATAAACACCAGTAGATGGAGCTCTCGTACTCTAATATTGAACTAAAAAGTCACAAATAATATACCTTAATATAGCATCTCCCATCTGAGGATTAGAGTTTTAGAGGGTTAGTTAGATCTGATTGTTCCTTGTTTCTACCAGTCCCTGTACAAAAATACCTTTACAGTATTTTTGTGTTACATTAAAAATCATGTATGAAACTGAGTGAGAGAGAAGGAAAATCAGAAATAAACATGGTTCTAACATTGCTTTGTTTCTTTAGTGTATCCATTTCCCCCACCTTCTATTTATTTATTTTTGTTTTTTTAGAATATAAGGGAATTGAGGCATGGGCTGTCAGGGCTGGAACCTGATTCTGATTGGGTTTTAATATGGATGTTACTGCAATAAAAATAATTCCAATAGCAATGGAAATGTTCTCATTTTATACATGACAGAGATATCACTATAGTTTCTGAACACCGCACAGTCTCTTTAATGGATTTATCCTCACAACACTCCTGTGAGGTAAGAAGGTATTATTTTCTTCATTTAATAGATGGGAACTGAGGAACAGAGCAGCTGAGTGACTTGCTCATGGTCACATAAGAAGTCTGTGGTAAAGCAAGTGACTGAATTCCAGCCTCCCAAGTCTTATGCTAATACCCAGGCCACCAGACTTAAAGCCTGTAATAGAGGCAAGAAATGAGCCCTATTCTCAAGACTCCTGGTCCTTCTTTCATTAAATGAAACTGATCTGATCTGAAATAAAAGTGTGATCCTGAGCATAGTGAGAAGCCATGAAGAAATCATTCTATTTAGCATGTATAAGACAAATTATTAACTAGTTATTAGTTTGTATAGTCTGTAGATTGGGATAGTTTCGCTTCTTTCAGTCATTTCATTCTTTTGACTTGGTCTTCTTTGAAAAGTTGCCTGGTAATCCTTTAGAGCAGGCATGATTTGGGGGGGGGGAAAGATAGATAATAGATACATTTTCCATGATGATCTTTTTTCACCAGGGAGTAATTCTGACAGCTTTTTTTATGTTTCAATACCACTGCTGAAATTAAAAAGACAGGAGCTTATTCCTCATGCATAAACTTTGATCTATTCCAATGAAGTCTGAAAGTAGCAATCAAATAATATTTTGCCATTCAGATGGTTTTAATCATTAATTAGATATGAACTTAAATACAAATTCACACACCACTTCCTTCTCAAATATGGCTCCAAATATATTTCTATTAACAGCAGGAACCAGGTTAATTTGCTCCTTGCTGAACTAACTGGGAACTGGATCAGGGAAAAAGATATTGAGCTACAGGAAAATCCTGTTGCGGAATGGAAAGAGACAAAGATAGAAGGAAAACTGCACTGGGAGAGGGGCAAAATGTGGCACAAGAAGGAATGTTGAGGCAATGATTCAGCAATATGTCTGAAAAAGGGAAAGAGAAACATATTGTGCAGTTGCTGCTAATTGCCCAAAACAAAAACAAAAGCCAAGAAAGGAAATATGCTTGCCGGGTGTTTTCATATAGTTCCATAGATTCATCACTATGACAGTAGATTGTGAAACCTAAAATTCTGTTTGACACTGAACAAAGTATTTAGTGATCAGGATGAAAATATTTTGGTCATTTGTATTGGAAGTGTCTTGCTGTTTAATATAGGCTCTAGTGCTCTATGTTTAAGATTTAGAAGTATGCAGGGAAAATGTTTCCATGGAAGCAGAAAACACTAAAACGAATGCTGTGCACATTTTCTACAAGAATCTGAGCTTGCAGCACTAAATTGTTTCCTTTAGTACCTGGGCTTATTCTAGCATGGGTCCAAAAGAGGAAACTTGGATGGTTTTATGACAGAGAGAAGGCTCATCAGATACTGATTTTGTTTTTGAGAGAAATCTTAATCGAACAATTTTTCTATCCCTATTTCCGTCCCCAGTTACATGCAGCAAAATTGTGTAGTCTGATTATTTTGCTCCTGGATCAGAGATCCCAGGATCCTAATGGCAGGAGGGCCAGAAGCCTAGCCAGGGCTGGGGGCAGTGGGGCTGGAGCCCCATACCAGTGCTAGAGCTGGGGAACGTTGGCCCCCCACAGCAGCAGGGGGCTAGGGGCCAGAGAAGCCTGGCCTCCTATGGCAGCGTGGAGACAGTGAAACTTGGCCACCCAGAGGCCAGAGAGCCCTGATTGCCATGCAGCTGGAGGGGGGGGGGAGGGAAGCAGGCTAGCAGCAACATGGTGGATAACTCAGCTGGGGCAGGGGTAGAGAGGGCCAAAGGCAGAGGGCCAGCTGGCTGGCTGTTAGTGGCAGGGGACGCCTTCTATGGTCCAGCAAATTCTCTCGTTCAGGACTGGCACTGCTTTACTCTTCCAGTAGCAGGCATTTTTTCCAGTTATCTGTGGCTCTCTTTTGTATGTGACCTTGAGCAAACCATTTAACTTCTTTCTGTTTTAGTTTCCTTGTCTGGAAAATGGGGATAATGCCTACTAATACAACCTAGTGTAAGAGTAAGTCCATTCATGTTTGTAAAGCACTTTGGATCCGTCTATACACCAGCTGGCTGACTCAGCCGTGGGGGATGGGGCTGTTTCATTGTTGTGTAGACTTCTGGGCTCAGGATGGAGCTCTGGCCCTAGGAACCTGCAGAGTGGGAGGGCTCTGGAGCTTGAGTTCCAGCCAGAGCCCTGAAGTCTACACAGTGATGAAATAGCCCCTCAGCCCAAGTCCCTGTGCCTGAGTTGATGGGCAAGGGGTAGCTGTGAGTTGGTTGTGTAGACCTACCCTTTAAGATCATTGGATGATGTGTATGAGCAGCGTATTTAAAAATAGCAGACCACTACATTTATAGGACACTTTACAAACTCACGAGCAGATTTTAGGCTCACACACATTATCATAGCTCCTTTGAAGTCAGCACAAAGCTATGACAGTTTACACTAGTTGAGGGTCTCTGAGCGAAAAACTTTTCCAGAATGAGACCAAAAATCCAGAGTTTATAATGTAGCAAAAACAAGACAAAACATGGCTAAGAAAAGGGGATGAGGAAAGAGGATCAGTGAGGCTAAAGAGGAGAAAAGGCACCTAGAAGAACTGGTTTGGGGTGTTACAGGTGGCAGCTTGACTGGGAGACTTCCGACATGACAGTGTAAAAAGAGTCAAAGGCAAGAGATTAGGGAGGAGTGTAGAGAGTCAGTAGAGGAGTATGAGGAAATGAAAGCAATGCAGGCAGGGAGACTGAATGGACTGTAATCAGAGATGGGAAGCTTGCTGATGTCTCGATTTAAAGAGGTGGGTGATAATTTGGGAGTGACTGAAGAAGATGACGACTACATCAGCAGCATTTGTGAATAGATTGAAGATGAAAGGCTGTGAAGGAGATTACAGTAATCAAGGACATATATGACCAAAATGTGGGCAACAGCTTTAGTAAGGGGTGGGAAAAATGGCTTTTCTGAGTAGCTACAACTACTCAAGATATTGGTGATAATAAAAAGGAAGAAGCAACATTGCTTAGCAAGGGACTGAATACCAGGAGAGAAGAAGGGGATCAAACCACACTCTATTATCAAACAATATTAGAAATAAGTCCACCCAAATTACTTAGTATTGTCTTGAAGGTCTCAAAATTCTTTCCAAAGGAGGATAAATAGTTTCATCTTACAGAAGGGAAAACTCAGACACCGAATATTGTAGTGATTTGTTCAAGGTCACAAAAGGAGCCAATACAGGAGTACCGTACTTTAGCGAATATAATCCGCCGGTTATGTAAAGTTTTACGTACCACCCTCCCCCCTGGCTGTACTTGTCTGCGTGTAATACAGGGGGTTTTTTTTACTGAAAGGAAGACAAAACTGACTCTTACGTGAGAAAAGCAGCATATTTTAATTTAATAATAGAGGCAGTTATATTAAAATATATTAAAATTCATTAGTTTACTGTGCAACTAGTAAGAGAATAAAAACAATTTTAAAAAAAAAGCTCTTTGCGTTTTCGTTCACTCTGATCTCTAGAATCAGCACCAGCAGTATCCTCCTCAGCCTCTGAGTTCTCAAAACCATCAAAACTCTCATCGTAGTCAGTGTCTTTAAAAACATCCATAAAATCCATAGGCAAGGCTAGGTCAGCTTCAGGGACAATTGAGGTCTGTGGTTCAGAATCAGAATCACGGTCATACTGGGAATCAGAGCTTGAAGAGTCAATGTCAGGAAGAATTTCACATTTGCCACTACACACAATTTAAAATAGGCTGTGTAGGATTTGCTCTTAGGCATGTTTAAAAGGTTTAAAAAGTTTAAAATATAAGTTAAAACCACAGAAGGAATAAATTAATGGAAAAGCAGTGTAGTTCAAAGGGGTTATATACCACCGATAAGGGTTGTAGCCTACTTAGTGCTCATCGTTATCAGCTGTGGCTCATTAACACTTGATTACGGGTGCTTTGCATTAACATTACCCACAGTTCATCTCCTGTGGGGGATACAAGACCTTTTTTACTCAATCGGGAAACCACGGGTTATACACAGGTGCAGGTAATACTCGTCTGTGGGTTATATGCGCTAATTTACAGTAAGTCTACACTACATAGCAATTTCTCTTATTCTGTTCTACATAAAGATGGGGCAAAGCTACACATTTCAGCTTCAGGTCTTAGCTCCTAAAGTTTGAGAGTATTTGAATCTTCTGGTTTGATTTAGGCCCATATTTGGTTGCAAATACGTATTGGCAACCACTGTGGCTTTGTAGTAATTCTTCCACTATTTACAGTGAAAGTTGCCTTAACTTAAAGAAAGGGCAGGTCCGGGGGAGGGGGACAAACCCTGCAGAAGTAAGGTTTGAATCAGGTTTTTCCAGGACTCATGCTTATAAGTTCCAGTGCCTGTGGCTGCGCAGCATCTCACACAAGCTACTCAGCGTATCAGGTCTGCAGGCAATGAGCAATTTGAACATTTGACACATATTGGCAGCAATGGGAACGTGAAAACTGTGACTCATATAGTGTAGCTTGTTAAGAAACCCGGAATGTTGCCCATAGAAGAATCACTCAAATTTCTGGTGGTGGGGTATCTCCAGAAACTGCCGCAACAATTTCAGCTACTTTATAAAAGTAACAGAACAAGTGTGAAAGTTTTTTGCATGTTTTATTGGCTTGAGTTAAATAGTAGATCAAAAGGAAGTAGAAGGTGAAGAAACCATCCACAATTGAAAGAAGGAAAGCCCCAAGTGTTTTATAAATAGAAATATAATCTGCAACTGGAGAAACTGTCAGCCCATCATGGACATTGCACCTGCTCTGGGCTTTTATTGGAGTAGAGTAAGGAACTTTTAATATGCAAAATCAAACTACAGTCCCCCAAGCAATAAGAAACCAGATGATATGGCAGCTACAGGATAGAGGACTGGGAAATTTTGACAGCATTACTGATCTGGGCTCTCTTCAGAGGAGGAGCAGATTGTATGGTCATGGCGGAGGCAGTGGAGTCCTGGGATCCAAGAGAAAAGGAATTATTAACCAAAGCTCCCTCTGTGGTTCTTCCTACCTACCCCTCTCCTTGGCAGCATAGCTCCTTTAGGAGCTATACTGTTTCTAACTCCATTGTCAATGCCTGGGGCTAGTACCTTCTCACAAAAGAGGGGGTTAGCATAGTAGCTAAATATTCCTAATGAGCAGTATTATTTAAATGGTATTTACCATGCCAAGGACAATGAGGACAGTTCCACCCACCTGCTTCTACCAGCTGTGGTATCCTCCCATCACAGATCCTAATGAGTGCTCCCTTTTGGCTACCTATTAGGACTGCTCGGAGGGGAATCCAAGTCTCTGTGCTCTGAACATCCTGGGATGTGTTAAGTTCCTACAAACTCGATGGAATCCACCTGCTGCCCCAGTCAGGGGCTCCCTAGCAACGTTCCTGCTAAGTTTTCTCATGCATGTGCATAATGCATTTTTATATGCACCAATCTGGAGGTGATGTGTGGTGGGCATGGGACTGAGGGATCTGGAGTGTGAGAAGGGACTCGGCTGGGGCAGAGGGTGGGAGGACAGAGGGGTGAAGGCTTTGGCTGGGCATGTAGGCTGTGTGGTGGGACAAGGGGTTCAGAGTACAGGAGCAGGCTCAGGGTTGGAGCAAAAGGCTGGGGGGGGGG
>JANRFK010004893.1:47149985-47165467 GCA_030068395.1 Apalone spinifera
CTCATTTGCATACCTTTGGCGCAAAAGCACGCCAGTGTAGACGTAGCCACATTGTTCAATCACTCAACTTTATGCTCGTGACTTAACAGATAAAGCACAGGAGAGAATCTTTCATACAAAATGATAACACGTCCTACATGCAATGTCTCACTAGCTCACCCTTCCTGTGGGTATTCTTGAGGGACCGGATGTGTTTTGTCAGACAGGCAGTGTCCTCTGGCCCTTTGCTTACCTTGAAGTAGCAGCCTCCCTCATCTTAAACTAGTACAAAGTGGCTTTCTTTCTCTTCTCTTCTCTTCTCTTCTCTTCTATACAAGCACTGGTGCTCCCAGTCTGTGCGCTCTTGATCTCATTCTTCCAGCTGCTATGTGTCTTCTCCAGCTGCAGCTTTTGCTCTAGCTGTGGAGCTGCCCACAACTCCCGTTGCTGTGGTGTACTCAGTTTGGATGGAACGTACTCAGTCTTGCTGCCTCTGTCGGGCTTTTCCTTGTGTCTTAGGATAGGGATCCTCAACCTAGAGTTGGGGTAGCAAATCCCTTGGGAAACAGAAACACTGCACCCACTCCCTAGAAACCAGGTGGAACTAGGAGAGCCTCATCTCAAGCTTACACCCACAGGTTTAGAGATAAGAACAGCCATGTGACAGCTCAGCCCTAGAGGCTTTAAAGAGAAATTATATAAGCTGGTTGGCCAATGCCACTATGTATTTTTGAAGGATGTATGCTGGTTTGCTTGGAAAATAGTTATTATAGGAAATTATAAAAGATAATGGCAACAATGTTATTTATGGGTTAGCCTGCCCAAGAAATAAGCCAGTAGGCTCCCTGGAGCTGCTGGACAGCACCCTACTTATACCTGTTTCTTTAGGGGGAGATGTGACAGCTAAGGCAACTTCCTGCTATATGCTGGACAAACCATGCTGAACGAAGTTTAGGCATCATTGTGGGCCAAGGATTGTACGTAATTCCATGGGAGAGGGAGATCACAGCCCTCCCAAAGCTAAGAGGAGTGAGGGTGGTTAGGCAAATTCATTCAGGTTCTACCCCATCCAGAGAGCTACCGCCTCTTGGAGAGAGGCTTGAATATACTAGCTCACTTTGGATTCTCATAGGACCAACAAAGAAAGGGATTTGGGGGTAAATAGCTGAGTCTCAGGGCTTTCTGTTTCAGCAAATGGACAGGACATTCTGCCTAAGGGCATAGGGGACCCAATTCTTCTTGAGAAGTGCTGGAAAGACTTGCCTGTTCTGTGTTCTTGTTATGAGCTGAAGGGGGTTAGGAACTTGTAGCCACAAAAAACAAAACACCTTTGGTTTGGTTTGGTTTGAAGGACCTGCTTGAGTCCTTGGAGTGAGGGGGTGATGTCTGGTAAGCTTAGTGTGCAGGTAGGTGCTTCTATTGTTTTTAATACATTTTCTCTATAATGCTTTTTTCTGAAGAATAAATATGCTTGTTTAGGAAGAGCTGGATGGTAACTTATAGGCTACGTCTAGACTGGCATGATTTTCCGCAAATGTTTTTAATGGAAAAGTTTTCCGTTAAAAGCATTTTCGGAAAAAGAGCGTGTAGATTGGCACAGACACTTTTCCGCAAAAGCACTTTTTCTGGAAAAGCGTCCGTGGCCAATCTAGATGCGCTTTTGCGCAAAAAAACCCCGATCGCCATTTTCGCGATCGGGGCTTTTTTGCGCAAAACAAATGTCAGCTGTCTACACTGGCCCTTTTGCGCAAAAGTTTTTCGCAAAAGGACTTTTGCCCGAACGGGAGCGTCAAAGCTTTTCCGCAAGAAGCACTGATTTCGTACATGAGAACGTCAGTGCTTTTGCGGAAAAACTAGCGGCCAGTGTAGACAACTGATCAGTTTTTGCGCAAAAGTGGCTGATTTTCCGCAAAAACTGGCTAGTCTAGACACAGCCATATTGTTTGCTGTGTCTGAGGAGAAAAGTACAGCAGGCCTGCTTTGGCTTTCTGACTTTTCTGGGGAATCTACAGTATAGGCCGCAAGCTATACAGCCTGAAAATACCTTAGTCAGGAATGCGAGAGATGCCTCTCTCAGCTCGAGAGAGGCAATGGCTGGGGATCCAGAAATCTGAGAGTGGGTGCCTTTGCTGGACCACAGGAGGAAAATACATGTGCCATTGCCCTGGACTGTGACACCCTTCCTTCCACCTCTAGTTATGGCACTCCCAGTCCTACCCCATCACATCAGGGCTGAAAGGCTTCCACAAGCCCCTTGTGGGCTGCTGCCCTCTCTTTTGTATGTTATTTTGCTCCAGTTCCACTCCTGCGTTTGGAGGAGCCACATTTGATCTCTGCGTGTGCATTGCTTGCCTGTTGTTTCCTCATTCAGCAGAAAGGAAGGGAGGCAGTGTAAACTAGTGCGGCATTGTGGCCACTCCCTGAAGGTATAATTGAAGAAGGTACAGCTTGCTGACTTCTCTGTGGGTTTTCTGTGTTGTCAGAGACCAGTTGTTTGTGAACAGAACCTGTCTGGCAGATCTGATTTGGGTTGAGTAATAGGGAGTGGCTCACCAACACACAAAAACCAGGAGACTGACTGCGAATGGGCTTAGTTTTCAGAAAGCCCTTTGCCTTTTCTTTCCACAGGCTTCTTCCTCTCTTTCTCCCTTGAACATGGAATCTAGATTTGGAGTTGTGCTGGTTTTAATCTTGGCAGCTGCATCATCATCTGCCCAGAAGGCCTGTACCTGTGCAACCAACAGACGGACCCAGTGCAGTGAAGACACATCTGGGAACTGCCTGTGCAGGTCGGTGGGTTCAAATCAAAGAGTGAATTGTTCAGTGTTGACTTCAAAATGCCTCCTGATGAAAGCAGAAATGAGTCCCGTGAAGGCCAGGCGCTTCTCCAAACCTGAGCTGGGCTTTCTAGACAATGATGGAATTTACAATCCGGACTGTGAGGACAGTGGTATCTTCAAAGCCAGGCAGTGCAATCAGACTGACACTTGCTGGTGCGTGAACACTGCTGGTGTGAGAAGAACTGATAAGGGTGACAAAAACCTGAGGTGCAGTGAACTAGTCAGAACTAACTGGATCTTCATTGAACTGAAACACAAGGAGAGGTCGGAACCTTTCCAGGCTGCTGAAGTTGCCAATGGTCTGAGGCAGATAATTCAGAACAGATACAAGCTGCATCCAAAGTACATCACTGCCATTGAGTATGAATACCCATTCATCCATATTGACCTGAAACAAAATGCTTCCCAGAAATCCAGGGGAGATGTCGATATAGCTGATGTGGCTTATTACTTTGAAAAAGATGTTAAAGGTGACTCCATATTTGATCCTAGTAATGCATTCAGCCTCTCTGTTAGCGGACAGCCTCTGGATGTGGAAGGAATTTTAATTTACTATGTGGATGAAAAGCCACCCGAATTTTCTATGAAACGTCTGACTGCTGGCGTTATTGCTGTGTTGGCAGTAGTGATATTGACTATTATTACGGGGATTACTGTACTGGTTATTACCAGGAGGAGGAGGACCGGAAAGTATGAGAAGGTCGAGATCAAGGAGATGGGTGAAATGAGACGAAGTCAGAACTCATAGCTTCCTTAATCTGAAGGCAGAAAGTAAGACTTTGATGAGAAGGAAGCAGAATGAAAATGGCAAGATTATTCAATGTTTCTGGGAGGAGTTTGGGGTATTTTTTATTTCTAGTTTTAAAACAACGATTTTCTAAAATTCTAAATGATCTTATTATAAAGTGGTATTAGCTAGTGTAAATTAATTTGAGAGTTGATTATCAAAAATACTTGGAAAGAAAAGTTGAGCACCCGAGCCCAAAGTTTTCCAATTGTATAGTTATATTTTAAGGGGACAAGAAAGTTATTTGTACTCCCTAACATAGCTACTTAGCATAATTTATAATTCCTACATTTGTATTACTAAAAAGCCTGTAAAACTTGTTTAAACATTTTATGAGGCCTCTTTTTTTTCACACCCAGGTGCTGAAGCTTGAATGTGCACTGTCTGACTCACTTGTATAATTAAGGTTGGCTTTCTGGTTTCAATGAAGTTTTTAACCACCTTTGATGAAGTTGCTGAATGTTTTTGTTTTCACCAGCTTTGCATTTAATAAATTCTACCAAAATCAAAACAAACAAAAATTGTGATAATCTCTTCCAGACTTTACAGCATCACCGCTTTCTGTGTTGACTCCTTTGTCTATGGAATATAAATATGCAGCTATTCTGAAATTTGACCTTGGGAGTTGATTCCACACATGCTTGCAAATAAAGGTCTGACCACTTATAGTCATAATAGAGTCAATGGGTACTTTTGTTAAGAGCGGGAAGGCTAAAGCTAACTTGGCTTTCCTGGCCAAATACCAACTCAGGTCATTGGTTTCTGTCTACCTAAATATCCCTTGCAGATTCAGTAGGAAAATTCTTCACTGTTTAATAGCTTACAGCAAAACCACAATATTTTAGGGCAAGTTGTGAAGAGACCTTCCCCTTATTAGAGCTGCAGGAGAAACTGAGGTAGGCAGAATGTAATTACCCAACCAGAATTTGGCTAAGACATCAAAATTGATAACAAATGGTCTGGTAGCACTTTATAGACTAACAAAACATGTAGATGGTATCATGAGTTTTTGTGGGCACAGCCCACTTCTTCAGATGACCTGAAGTTTCTTCAGATGACCTGAAGTTTCATTTGAAACCGAGGAACAGAAAGGTGTAGTACTGTGTTCTAGATCACACAGTAGCTCACTGGCAAATCTGGAAATAGAACCCAGTCTCCCACTGCCCATTCCAGTATCAGTCCCATAGCCATGGGAAGACACGTCATCTGAAACTTCAGGTCATCTGAAGAAGTGGACTGTGCCCACGAAAGCTCATGATACCATCTACATATTTTGTTAGTCTAAATTAAATTAATGGAGATTGCCTATCTCCTAGAACTGGAAGGGACCTTGAAAGGTCATCGAGTCTAGTCCCCTGCCTTTACAGCAGGACCAAGTACCATCCCTGACAAATTTTTGCCCAAATCCCTAAGTGGCCTCCGCAAGGATTGAACTCACAACCCTGGGTTCAGCAGGCCAATGCTCAAACCACTGAGCTATCCCTCCCCCTATTATTATGGGGATTACTGTACTGGTTATTAGTCTATAAAGTGCTACCAGACCATTGGTTGTTTTTTAAGTTTATCCTGTACAGACTAACTCAGCTACTCCCCGAAACATCAAAATTGGTCACTACACAATACCACTATTCAAAATCTTTTTGCTATGTAGCATCATCACTAAAGGACAAATGGAAAGAAAAAAAGGGGGAGGGAGAAGGAATAATGGTAATTGTTAAATGGTGCAATGCTGGCTGAATTAGTGCATTCTCTGGGCTGTTGATGGACATCTAAAATTATATCAGCCTAATTAGATTTCATTCAAAACATGACCTCTTCAGGCAGCATTCCAACAGGGTCAGCTAGCTAATTCATATCATCTGGCCTCAATTTAACTGTTTTGCAAACCTATTAAGGATCCACTGTTGTGTGGCTCTTATGGATAATTGTTTACTAAACGCATAGTGAAACCTCACAGAATTCTATTCCAGTGTTTAGGAAAAAATGACGTGTCTTCCCATGGCTATGGGATTGATACTGGAATGGGCACTGGGAGACTGGGTTCTATTTCCAGATTTGCCAGTGAGCTACTGTGTGATCTAGGACACAATACTACATTTTTCTGTTCCTCGGTTTCCCCATCAGTAGTTTGATGCAAATACTGACTCTTCCATACTTTAAAACTCTTTTGAGATATATTGATAAAAATGGTTATATAGGAGCTAAATCTGTCATTATTCACTTATCTATGGAAACCAGTTGGGTTTCATTGCAGGAAAACCAACTGAATGCAGTGGTTCCCATAACAATACAGTGTGAAAGTGGATGCATATTAATTATTTCACATTTTCCTGCCTTTATAGCAAATTAGATTTTGCATCATCTTGCCAAAGACATCAATGCACTGTGGCTACGTCTAGACTGGCATGATTTTCTGCAAATGCTTTTAATGGAAAACTTTTCTGTTAAAAGCATTTGCGGAAAAGAGTGTCTAGATTGGCACGGATGCTTTTCTGCAAAAGTACTTTTTGTGGAAACGCGTCCGTGCCAATCTAGACGCTTTTTTGCGCAAAACAAATCTGAGCTGTCTACACTGGCCCTTTTGCGCGAAAGTTTTGCGCAAAGGACTTTTGCCTGAACAAGTATTTCTGCAAGAACACTGACAATCTTTCATGAGATCGTCAGTGTTCTTCTGGAAATTCAAGCGGCCAGTGTAGACAGCTGGCAAGTTTTTCCGGAAAAGCGGCTGATTTTCTGGAAAAACTTGCCAGTCTAGACACAGCTTAAGAATTTTGGGGTTGGCATAGCACTGTGCAACATGCTTGTGCCCTTTAACCACCACTACAGTGTAAATGTTAATTACATTAGGAGGAGCCTGAACCAAATCTCCAGATCAAAATTTCCACAAACCATAGTTCTTTAGGACTGATTTAGCTCCGTACCTGAACTTTGTGATTGGCCTGGCTCTGTATAAGGAGCTAAACTAACTATCAGAAGCTGGACATCCTTCAAGTTTGGAGAAATAGGGACACAAACTAAAGTGGCCCAGGCTTGTTTCTAGGAGTTTTGTTTCTTATATACTGTGTACATAGAGCTGGAGAAAGGTGTCTACTTGATACCCCTTGGAGTCCTCCTTTCTTCCACAGAAAATGTGCCTGTGGGCACGACGAGGAAGACCATTTTCCAGAGTGAAAATGTTGTACAGTCTCCATGCTCATTTGAACTTTGATTTCTTTTCTGACACTTCCCCTTGGGGTGCCAGTCACTAGGAACTGGATTGCAGTCACCAAACCCATGTCAAGCGTAGGCTAAAGCATAGCCACAAGATACAAATAGGTTGAACCTTTCAAATCTGGGACTCTCTGCTCTGGCAACATCTGTGGTATGGCAGGACTACAAATTTGCTGGACCAAGGAGCCCCATAAGCCAGGAGTGGGAGCAAGCCAGGAATCCTGTGGGGGCTTGGCTGGGGAGACCCGGTCCTGGCCAGGGAACCCCCAATGGCTGAGCAGTCCCACTGGAGGTTGGGCGGTCCCAGCTGGGGAACCCTGGAGAACTCCTGGTGGCAGCGGGGTGGGTAGCAGGGCAGGGAGCCTCAGCTGGGCCACCGCCACCATTGGGAGCACCAGATCCCTGAGAGGAGCCCAGGATCAGGGCCGGGAGCCTGCAGGGGAGCATTGACCTCCCCTGGTCCAGCAAATTCCTTGGTTTGGGCCCACTGAGGTTCTAAATGGGAGCATTGACCTCCCTTGAACTAGCAAGGTCCAAACGTTACTGGAATGGATTTGACCTAAAAGACCTATATTCTGTTACTAGTCACAAGAACCACATCAGTTCCTACTCTAACATTATAACTGGACTGTTCGTATGACGCAGATTAAACTCTCTCTCTTATGCACGCAGAGCCTTAACAATGAGGAACTGAGTGTGTAATAGCCGTAGCCACTTCTTCAGCCCCTAGGGGTTTCATGCCCCAAGCACCCCTTGTATGAGGATTTGTGGCCACTGGATGTGATTGTGGAATCAATGGCCACATCCCCAACTCTCCATAGCCACAGCATTGCTGGTTTATGTGGATTCCGTCTAGGGTTGCCAGGTGTCCGGTTTTCACCTGGACAGTCAGTTATTTCTGGCACCTGTCCAGTAAAAAAAAACAACAGAAAATACTGGACATAAAAAATGTCCAGTATTTTCTGTTTTTCTTCGACGGAAGGCTGACAGGGACATTCTTCCCCTGCCGTGTCCGGTGAGGGTAGGGAGGAGTGGGAGCAGCAGGAGCGGGGGGGATACTTAAAGGTGCAGACCTTTTTTGTTCTCCCTTTTTTTTTTTTTTTTTTTGCTTAATCAAGTTTTTTTCCTGCCATGTTTGGGATTTTTGGTGAAAGCATCTGGCAAGTCTAATTCCGTCTTTACCATGCAAGTGTTTCAGAGTCTCCTTGCATATTCACTTTGCATTGCCCACTCTAGTGGAGCTACAGAGGTTCTGTTGTATTATGGACCTTTGGTGGTGGAAAGCTGCTTGGTAAATTTCATGGTGGATAAATTTAGTGTCATTATTTACATCACAACTCCAGTTTACTGGAGTTTGGCTATTCTTTTTCTCAACTCCATACACATACTATATGCCTAGAAATGGCAGCCAGACTGGTGGGCTGGCTGGGTTTAAAGGGTGGAAATTCCAAGTAGGTTAATCCCTTTGAAAACAACTGATCTGGGCTGGCTGTTGATTTTTTTTTTTAAATTGGCCATCAGTTGTCAGAACTGAGTTTTTATGAAAAATCTGGCCACCATTGTGAGTGCTGAGCACTCAAATCTGGCCTTGGATTATTTCTCCCACAAGAATATAACAAGGGAAAATGCAACACTAAAAAAAGACCTGGATAAATGATTTGATTCAGATCAAATTGTTTAACTTACTGTGGGAATTTAGTACAGTTTATGAAATTGGGTTCCAGCACTTTATGCCAACCACCAGAATTTCACCAAACTGAGCCAAGTAGAAATCTGAGACTTTTAAGGCTTGGTCCTACTCTTTCAGATATTGTCTTTTTTTTTTACTTGAATGGCTAGAATTTTGAAGCCCTAAGGATATTTGAGGTGGGAATAGAAATTGGTGACAGTCAAGTATTTCTTTGATACAGTTTTGTTTATTTACAAAGCATGTACAAAGCCCTTTGTCGCTGAACACAGAAGGAATCAAGTCGCAGGAAGGGGCTTCTTTTGCTCACAGCACTAAGAACATTGTATCTGGTCTGCATCACTGATCCAAAAACTCTTTTTGGATTTTCATTCCTTCCAGGGTTAGACACCATGTTTTCAGCTGCTCCATCTAGCTTTCTCTAACAAGGTTTCACCCAGATCCTAATAATATCAAAATTCTCAGGACTAGATCTTGAAGCTTTGTAGCACTCAGAGCATGTGTGCTCCCTTATAAGACCTGCATTTCTTCAAGGGATCAAATACTGAAATTCACCTGTACCAGGGTTCTTTACATTGTGCCTGTGACAATTCACATTACCTGAGTTTGGCTTATTACAAAGGTATTGGGGGACAGCTTTCAAAATGAGGGAGAGGAATAAATAATCAAACCAATAATCAAATATTAGGAGCCAAATTCTGCCCTCAATTCTATCCATGCAGTTATACCTAGTTTGTTTCAATAGGGTTGCATGGGTGTATTAGGAACAGAATTTCTAGAAAATGAAAGAAAGGCTGCTTCACTATTGTTTGGGGCTGAGAATTAGGAGTTTTGGATTCTTCTCTGGCCCCTGTAACTGACTTGCTGAATAACGTTTGGTTAGTCAGTTTTTAAACTTGGTGTTCCTCTGCTTTCTTGTATGTAGCATGGTGATACTATTAAACCATCTTTCCTTAATGATCTGGTTTCTCCTGATGAATTGTTAGTATTAATATTGAAAACAATAGGAACTATAATTAGCTATGTCAATGGCTTGAATTGGGAGAGGCACTCAGTTCATCAAGATATATCTCAAGTTGTATCTCATAAAAGATCATAGATATAATATTCTGAGCATCTGTCGATGTATTTTGGGAGACTTCTTTTTTAGAGAATAGTGTAGAGAGAAGACATTTGTACAATATCGTCCATGCTATTATAAATCAGCAAAGAACCTCTGACTTAAACAGATGGGTGGCGGCTGTGGTCAGTTATTTCTTTTTGTGTCACCATGAAGCTTTGTGTGTAGCTATGCTTTGAGCAGCCACCAAACTGCTGCAGCCACTGGGTTTATGAGCTGGTTTGTTGACTCTTCCAGCCAAGCAGGTAGAGTAGCTAATCAGACAGCATACTATGGGCCAGCAGGGCTTGTTATTTTGCCTGGAAACTGACTCTGCTGTAGCCCCTGCTTCCAGACAAGATCTAAAGGTAACTTGTACTTAAGAGAGGAAGAGGCAGAGGTTTGGGAAACTCTTTAGTACCTGTGGAATTTCTTTCCACAATCTTGGACTGTCCCCTGAGAAAGCTCTGTCATGGCCCTTGAGCCTACATTGTATTCAGGCAGGCAGCTCCAACATTCACCAGGCTGCTGTGGCAACATGGGCCCAAAAAGCTGCCATTCTTCTGGAACAGATGGTGCAGGAGAATCCTGGCTTTGGTTCCTTTTCTCTCACCTTGTTCCTTGGGCATGTCTGCACTGTCCCACAGCTCAGACTATGGCACACCAAAGGGCTGCCCTGTAATTCTCCTGTGTGGTCACTGTAGGAGTGATTGTGAATTTTAAGGTTCCTAGTTGGCGCTAATGTAGTGTTCTTCATTAGTGCTAACTAAGGACTTTTAAGTTTGAGCTTGCAGTGCCTATCAGAGAGTTACAGTGCAGGACTTTGATGTCAGCGGCTGTAGAGGTCTCTGGAGTCTAAACTGTGAGGCAATGAACTGGCCCTGAGGAGATCTCTGAGCTATTTAAACTGGGTTTATGGCCAGATTAAGCCTACAATATCATACAAAGTAGCCACAGCACCCTGGAGAATTTCCTCCCTTTCTCCCATGACGTGAGAGAGCACTAATATACCTTGGTGTATTTTATAATAGTAATAATGAGGTATGTGCCCTCTACAAAGCATTTAATGCTCAGGGATTTATACTGATAAAAACAAAATTATGTAGGTCACTTGGTATTTAATCCACTTTTTCATAGGATAAGGAAAGAACTAACAAATTGGCCCTTAGTCCCTTGTTCCTTAATTGGGCTGGTTAATGCTATTAAACTGATAATCCTCCTCATGCAGGTATAATTACCCTTTTCAAAGTGTTCCCATTGATCTGCCTCAGGGTTTTTATAAATCGTTAAGTATTGCAAGTGCCTCTTTTCTATACAAAAATTAATCTTGAGCCATTACAAATGCCTATCAGAGCAGGAAAACTCAACTTCCCCAGTTTTTGCAATGATTATTTGCCAGCCTAAGCGAAATTCCTCATACCATGGTTTGTCTAGATACAATTTTGCACGTGCTGAATCCACATAAGAAGATCCACATTCTTATTTTCATGACTGTCCACTCTCTCTGTGGGAGCCACTCATGCAGTCTCACTCCAGCACACTTCAGAACCACAGAAACAATTGTGGAGAGATGTATCACTATTATCTAAATGAAAGGCTGAATGAGAATGAATTTGTAATCTCCCACAGAGATTTTATATAGGGACTCTGCAGAACTGGTGACATTTGCACCCATTATTTCTCAGACACATTTGATTTGAAATAAATGTCTGTCCCCACAAGACTTGAAATGAGAAATTTTAGCATTTTTGCTGATCTAGTTACACCCAAAAGAGCAATGTAGAACAACTGGAAGGTTAATTGGATCAGTTCTGATAGAAAACTTATTTGAATGAAGATTCAAGTACACCAGGGATATGAAATTCCCCATCTCTTTCCTTTCAGTACTTGCAAATATATTATGCATTTTATGCACCGTAGTGTTAAGCTGGTTACTACTTCCACTGAGAAATTCTTAATAACTAAATCAGTTCTTTTTAAAATGAGTTATATGCAACAAGCAAGAATCAAAAACTGGGAGAATAAAAACATTTAGGGCCAGATCTTTAGCTGGTATAAACTGGCACAACACCATTTTGATGTCAGTAGAGAGACACTTCTTTACGCCAGCAGAGGTTTTGACTCTTAAGATACAGTGATCATCAGATCTGGATATTCAGCTGTTTGATGATTTGTGGTAAGTTGCATATACGAAACATTTGATGCTGGACTTCATCTTTCTTTACCTCACACTTCAGATACGCCCCCTCAAAGGCTGGTATCTTCAAAAAAGTGTATTTTAGCTTCATGCCAGTGATGGAAAAATCAATAAAAGAGCACTGCTGTTCACATGTTTTGAATTCAAATGCTGGCAGCGTATCTCCCTTAATTCTGAGGATCCCATATGGATTTACATTATCTTGGGCAGGTGTAAAGATAGGGAATTCAAATGGCGTTGTGTATGGTTTAGAACTGGATCTAGCTGGTGCTGAGGATCTCTGCAAGGCAAATGAAGGGTACTCAACCTTCACTGAGGGTACTGGTAATTTATAGATTAGACCTTGACTAAAATGCAATGTTAAACTGAAATCTGAGATGCCACTTATTTAATATGATATACCTTCCATATCGAGAGAGGTATACTAAGGATTCAATAGTTATCTCTGATTTTAGCTGGGACTCCTTACTCCTTCATTAAAGTCTTGAAAATAGCCCATAAGTCATCGGTCTTTCAAAGTATTTCCCTACAGATATGTTGGAAACAAAAGTACTATATTAAATTGTAGTATACCTTTTGCAAGGAATACATTTTTGCACTCAGTTATGAGTGGATCTCTATGACAAACTTCATCTTTACATTAACTCCATTGATTTTTTTTTCTTTCTAGTACAGAAGATACAGATATAGAATATAGAATAATAAATAACTCAGGCTATGGCTACACTACGTGATTATTTTGAAATAAATAATAACTCCTGAAATAATTATTTCAAAATAGTGCATCCTCACTACAAGTCCCCATTGAAATAACCCAGATTTATATAGAAATGCTGAATGGCAGCTGAATCGCATTTAAAGCCCCCGGAAGACCTCCGGGGAGGGCACCAGGACAGCAGCTGCTTCCTGAAGCTGCAGGAAATGACTATCTGAGACTCATGCTTAAAGGGCGTCCTCTCTCCAGCCACGTCTCCCATTCCTCTTCTCCATTGCCTACCTCCTCGACGGACTCCAAACTCACACCATGTGCTCTGGTTGCCCGTGCAAACACTGCAGCTCTGACACCATGGAGCCGGAGCTGCTGCAAAGCTGTGCTAGGCTGTTTGATCTCCTGCTGTGCCTCCTGGCACATTCTATGCAGACAGTCCACGTGGTGCTGCAGAAAGACGATGACCAGCCCAGACTGGGGGATCTCCTCACCCGGGCCTGGGTGCTCCTGATGCACCACATTCCCTTCACTCCTCCCCTGCACACTGTGCACAGCTGCTTCTGGCGCTGGGAGACCAGTTCCAACTGGTGGGACCACATTGTCATGGAGCAGTGAGCTGACCAGCAGTGGCTCCAGAACCTCCACATGCGGAAGGCCACCTTCCTGGAGCTCTGTGAGTGGCTCACCTCTGCCCTCTGGCAATGGGACACCAGGATGTGACCTGCCATCCCCCTCCAGAAGCACATCGCCATCACACTTCAGAAGGTTGCCACGCCGGACAGCTACTACTCCATTGGGAACCGGTTCAGCATGGGGAGGTCGGCTGTCAGGCCCATGCTCATGCAGGTTTGACTCTCTTACTAGGAAGGTGGTGAAACACTGGAATGGGTTCCCTGGAGAAAGGGGGGTCGAATCTCCATTCCCTAGACCTAGAGGTTTTTCAGTCCCAGCTTCACAAAGCCCTGCCAGGGATGGTTTAGTTGGGGGTTGGTCCTGCTTTGGGAAGGGGGTTGAACTTGGTTAGCTCCCGAGGATTCTTGCAACCCTTTGATTCTATGTTTCTATGGTGGTGAAGGCCATCAATGCCACCCTGCAGCAGAGGATCATCACCCTGGGCAACATCAACTCCATCATTGCTGGCTTTGCTGCCATGGGCTTCCCCAACTGCGGGGAGGGGAGAGGGGGATGCGGAGTTTGTCACTGATGTTACCCACATCCCTCTCCTGGCCCCCGACCACCAGGGCTCCAAATATATAAAAAAGAAGGGGTACTTTTCCATCATCCTGCAGGCCCTCGTGAACCACCAAGGCCAGTTTACAGATATTTACGTTGGGTGGTCAGGAAAGGTGCATGACATTATGTGTTCAGGAACTCCAGCTTCTTCCAAAAGATTCACACCCACACTTTTTCCACCGACCACACCATCAGGATTAGGGAGGTAGACATGCCCATGTGCATTATGGGTGACCTACCCCTTGCTCCGCTGGCTGATGAAGCCCTTCACGGGAAACCTAGGCCCATCAAGGACACCTTCAACAACAGGCTTGGCAAGTGCCACATAGTCGTGTAGGGTGTCTTCGGTCGCCTCAAGGGTAGGTTCAGGAGTTTCCTCACCTACTTGGACCTTGGTGATAAGAACATGCCCCAGGTGGTGGTGACCTGCTGTGTGCACCACAACATTTGTAAAAATAAGGAGGAGACTTTCCTGCCAGGGTGGGGGGCAGAGGCTGATTAGCTGGTCAGAGTTTATGAGCAGCCAGGCATTGCTCTCCCCCAGATATCTCCACAAGGGGCCTCTGCATTGCCCCTGTGTGACTTTCCTCCTCCACCCCTCCCTTCCCCATCCTTCCCACCATCCCCCGTCCCCTGCAGATCAAATAAAAAAGACTTTTTGTTCTGAAAACAATTCTGTTATTTTTATTTGGGTAATATATAAAATGGAAAGGGACTGGAGAAAGAACTTAGGAGGGGGAAAGAAGGGCACAGGGATGGGGCTGGGACTGGCGCCTGCCTTGGGTACCTCAGGATGGCTCAGCTGTCCAAGAGTTCCCACCACCATGTGTTCACAGGTGTTGGCAGCCCTTGGGTGGGCTAGGAGGAGAAGCCAGGGGGGACAGGAGTGGGTGAGGGTGTTGGGAGTTGGGCAGGGATTTGGGGGACAGTAGGTACTGAGACTTGGGGGGAGCAGGTGTGTGTGTGTGTGTGTGGGGAGGGTTGTCCAGGTGCCATGACCAGGTGCTCCGTGGTGGTGGTAATGGAGGAGCACATGGTCTCGTGCTGCAGGACAGCTCCTCCCAGATCATCCTCCTCAGGTCCTGGTCAGCCCAGCACTCCTTGTGGTTAGCGATCCACTCCTGGCACTCCTCCTGAAAGTTGCAGTTCAGTTCCCGCTCGAGGACATCGTGGGGTCTGAAGGCTGTGGCACAGGAGGTGTTGGACACACCACACTTGCAGCTAGCTCAGCTGTGAAGAAAAATGATAAGGGAAGTCATCTCAAGAGACACTGTGCATGAAGCCTAGCCCAAATCTCTGAGCCAACACTGAAGGTCTCGGGTCAGACGCTGGTGATGTACTTCGAGCAAGGCCATCTGTTGCCTACACAGTGGACACTTTCCTGCAGGGGCAAAGACATCCATGGGGAGCCTTGCTACCCCCATGTTCCGGGGACAAGCAGACATGGGAAGGTGCCAGCCAGGCCAGGAGCTTGTGGGTGGGAGGAAGGATGGGCCATCTTGGCTTCCTACTGTGGCCTGCACACAGGGCTGGCCTTACCATGAGGCAAACTGAGGTGGCCACCTCAGGTGCCAGACTGTGGGGGGGTGCCACTAGGACCCAGAGTGTAGAAAACTGCTGCTGGTGCATATGTATTCTCTCTGATCGAGATGCACGGAGATGGTGGAGTGCTATGAGAAGAGTAGAGCAGGAAGAAGGCAGAATTGAGACCTTTCAAAGTTTTGGCCCAAGTGAGGGGGCA
>JANRFK010004893.1:47185853-47201404 GCA_030068395.1 Apalone spinifera
TTTGCAATTTCGGTCGCCCTCATTAGCATCCCTAGTTCGAACTAGGGGGCTAGTTTAGACGTACTCATACTATGTCTCCTGCAGATGCCTGCCTTTTGTGAGCATGTCTTTCTGTGTTACCTTTTGGCCTTTTACCTGAGGACCAGTTTGTCACCTGATCCTTGGCCTAAAACCCCTCACTGAGGAGATTTTTCTCAGTTGTGGCTAATTCTCTAATTCCACTTTTCTTAAACGTGTCAGGGATAGTCGTGTTAGTCTGAATTGTCACTTTTCTTAAATGATTTTCCAACCCCATGACAGAGCACATATTTACCTTGATAGAAAAGAATTATCTGTCTCAAATTGAGAAATAACACATGCAAGCAAGATCCAGGGGTAAATTATTGAAAACTTCACTGTTTTTATTTTCAGGCAGAGAAAGCCAGTCTGGTACATTTCTTGGATTTCCTGTCACTTATCTTGCTTGCGGTTATTTGGGCAGTCTGTCCTAGAGATAGTTTGGCAATTGTAGGCCAGTGGATCCAGAGTAAGTTGCAAGAGGTAAGGCAGAGGCTGTACCATTGTTGTACTTGCTACATTTATTTAACATCTGGTTCAGAATGCAATACACTGTGACACTTTTGCTATAAATACAGGTGAATATACTTTCTACTATTATTACTCAGGTATGTTGTCATTTCTTAGTCATTTGGAAAGCATTCCATTTGTCTGAAGGATTACTGTGCCACTCAACTCTTTGTGTAAAAAGGGACTGCTAAGCGTTATAACTATATATTAAGGATTTGGGGTTTTGTGAGGGAGCTGTGTTTTTATAAATAGTTTCTAATATTTCTGCTTCATCTGATGCTATACAGTAACTTGACCCTTGTAATATTTCGATTATTCAGTAAGCAATTTACTAGTTTTAGGTTGGGAAGAGTCCAATTCCAAAGTATTACAGAGTCAGCCTACAGAACCAATGTACAGCATATTAGTATTTACTTATGAATTAGAATCTCTTGACGTTTTCTGTTTCCCATTTAATCTTAGTTCACCTTTTCAAAACAGTTGACATTTAAGATACCACTTTTCTGCATTTAACAGCCATTTAGTTTGTCAAAATTATGAGAAATGAATGTGCTTATGGATGCCAATTATTGGTGGAAAATGAACTAATTTAGCAAAATTCAGGATTTAAGTCCTGTTTTAAAGCGCACTGTATAAAGAACCAGTGAAATGTCCCTCCAACATAAATATAAATGAAATAAAACTTGGAGTTGGTGTGGTGCCACAGACCTCCTGAAAATGAATTCATTGTGTTCATCTGCAGTTATTCAGCTGCTACGTTTGTAAAATCATTTTTGGGGGAATTTTGCATATGTTCCAATGTTATCAGCCTTGGAATAAAGACTCTTATGTTGCCTGTGGCTTTTTTTTCCTGGTACCCAATGGTTCGTCAGAATATAAAATACAGTACAGATTGGTTATCTACCTATCAGTCAGGGAGCTACAGACTCTTAAATTATTATAACAGAGGCATCTAAAAAGTCAGCACCAAATGCCATTAAATGATCTAAAGACCAAAGTTTGAGAAATGCTGAATTATTGTGACTGATGTCTCACAAAAGCCCATTGTTTGGTCTTTGAGATCCATCTCCCTGATTACTACTTAAACTTGCTTCTTGCAGTTACACCAAAACATGAGAAAAATGTTAAGAGCAATTGGTATTGTGACATGGCCTTATTAGACATGGCTCTAATTGTGCCTTAGATCAAGAATGTAAACTAGGTTTCTGCTGGACCCCTACATCTGTAGTTCTCTGTCCTAACCTTCCCAGGGCCAATTTTTTATGCTTGTACTGCAAAACTGTTCTCCTTCAGTGGTAAAGGATCTCCTAGCCTACCACTAACCTCAGGTTGTGTCCAGTTCTGACTCTTGGCTTAAGTAAAATTAAACTTATTCAATATGGAAAGAGAATCAACTGAGATAAAAGCAATTACAAAATTGTATTCCACAATCTAAGGCTATTTCAAAACTAGTTGGGTAAGGAGAATTTCTGCTTTCAACAGTCTTTCATCCTGGGTTCATCCATGCCCTTGCTATATACCTACTGCTCTCTCAGCATTTAGCAGTCATACATACAAGAAGTCTCTCTCCTCTTCTCCTTCAAATGTGTCTCTCTGCTTTGTCCACATGTTACTTTGTTTTTCTGGCTCACCCTTCTTGTCCATGTCAATCTCCCTCCTCCTTGTGTGAGTTATTTTAGTCACCTTGTGTGACCAGTTTAAGATGCTTTGTGTACCTCTCTAGAGACATTGTCTCCTCCTTACTATAATTATTTGTGTGGTCATGTTGCCTAGGAGCCCAACTTATAGGCCAGGGCCCCATTCTGTTAGTTGCAAAAGAACATCTCTATCATCTACGCTTAAGGTCTAAGTATCTATCACAGTGAACAAGTTCCATTTATTCTTCTAATTTATTCTGCTCCCTCTGTCTTCTGTATACAGCAGATGGGCACGATTTTGTTTGCTTTTATACCAGAAGTTGTTCTAATTGATTTTCATTTAAAGAATTTCTCACTAAAGAGCAGGCAATTTTATGGTAATCTGGGCTTTACCCTACATAACTATATTAGCATGCAGAAATAGAAAAGACTTCCTCCCCCGACTCTCTAACCTAATATATATGGTTTGTATTTCCTGAGAAAACTGAGAAGTGTGGAAACTTTTAAGGTGTATGGGACTTTCTCTTCCTCAATACACACAACCATTTAAGTACTAGAATAAATTGCCTAGAAAGGTTGTGGAATCTCCATCATTGGAGATTAAGAGCTGGTTAGACAAACACCCGTCAAGGATGGTCTAGATCAGGAGTCTCAAACTCCTGGCCCATGGGCTACTCCTGGTGATTGTGTAATCCTGCCTGGGACTCTTGGCAGGATGGGGGGAGAGCTGTCTATTACTGCCCCCAAGCCCTGTCTCTTTTTGCCATTGCCCTACCTTCTCCCCTCAGGGTACCACATCCCCCCCCAAGTATATGGCTTTCGGGGTCACTGTGGAGGCCTTGTGCCATGTGGCATCAGCAATTGCGCATCCCTGGAACTGCCCATGGTCGCAGTAGCTGTGGGGGAAGCAGAGCACAGCAGAGCAAGTGCTCCCATGGACCAGGAGTTTGAGACCCGTGGTCTAGATAGTGCTTTGTCTTGCCATAAGTGCAAGGGACTAGACTACTAGAGGGCCCTTCCAGTTTTATTATTGTCATTGTGTAAATCCCATGGTTCTCAGTCACTGTGTCTCATTTCTTGTGATTGTGAAATCTTATCTTTCATTCCAACATGTCTGCAAGTTAAAAACAACAACAACCAGGTTCTCTATCAGTAGCAGATGAATTCCTGCAGCCTATTAAATGTCTTGCGGCCTATCCAGCTACCTGCTCCATGTGGCAATAGCGGGGGCTTATGAGGCAGAAGCAGAAAAGAAAGTTTCTTGCTTTCTTAACAGGTTTCTTATCCTATTTGAACTTTCCTAAAATTATGAAGTTATGGCCTCAATCCTTCTTAAGTATAGATACCAATTTTGCAGGGCAGGCACTTAAAAAATGCCTGTACATTAAGCAAGCTATGATAATACCCTTGACAACGAAGTACCGTCAACAGGTCCAGAAATATTCAGGGGATAATAAAGGATTAGTGAAGATATGTATAGTGTCATGCATCTCTTTTGTTCTATGCAACAGCCATTTTAGAAACCAAGCATTCAGAATCCATTAAAGTTTTCTGCAAGTGATTAAGGTAACTTTGGGGCCCCTCACCCTACTATGTTTAGGTAAAGAGTAATCAAATTGCTTATCTTCCAGAGTCTTACAACTTTTTTTTTTTTGAGCTGCAAGATAACCTTGATATTCAGAAGCCTGTGACTAAAAGTCGCAGTAAAATCACTAAAGCAAAGAATAACAAGTGACATTGATGAATAGATGGAAAATTGCTTGTTGGTAGAGCTTTGCTTTACTTTTGCTGCATGTGATCATCTTGCACATTTCTCAGATATAAAATAGAAACTGGGACTGTCATAATGGCCCACACAGTTCATACATCTAGTTTATTATCCACCCTCTTCTGCTACTGGTGATTCAGAGTGATGTGAAAGACCACACCTAGAACAATCTTTTGTCCTCTTAATGATGGTGTGCACTTCTCTGGACCTGAGACTAAGTGGAAATATATGTTCCCTGTACATTTTTGTCTCAAGTTTCTGTGTTATCTGTTATTGTGATATCTGAATTCTGTAAGAAATTCTTCTGCTTTGGAACTGAACTGTCCTCTCCTTCATTGTAAAACAAGGAATTTGCTTTGTTTTACTTGAAAAGGATTAACTTGGGTTACTTTATATTATTTTTTCCAGAAACTGTCACAGAAACATAAATCTACATATGTATTAAACCCATATCTAGTTTTAAAGTTGGAATTTCCTAATTGATACTTGGCCCCGAGGGTGATGATGTAATGCCCATAGAACAGGAGCAAAGTTCACTCAAAACAGAAACCTGCTTTAATAGGGCATGTAAATCTTTACTATAACTAGTTTTACTAGCACATGACTACCTACATCTTCATTAGGTGTATGTAGAAGACTGGCAGTTGTATAACTGGGTCTTTGCCTTGCAGTGTTGTATCTCTCTGTGCAGTGTTGTATCTCTAGGGTTAATGGAGTGAGAGCAGGCCTGATTAATATCTTAATTTCTTGGATTTCTCAAGGTTATTACTCCTGTGTTGGAAGTGTAATCATGAAGGAGGAGTGATCTTTTGTTGTTTATAGTTGTTCTGGAGATTGTGGCCCGTCTTGTTTTACCATGCCATACATATTTGCCTTCAGGTTGGTTATACAAGACTTAAAGACACAGCCAATTTTAAAAATCCCACTTCTCTATGACATTTTTACCTACTAAGGCTACAAGCAAAATTTAAAATGACATTAATTTAAAGTCAAGATAAAAGTTTGTCTCCTATGTGTGCATAGTCAGTTTGTTTACTCTGTGTGGCTTTTTAACCTAGCCATAATGGAGATAAAACACTTTCTTAAACAGACAAATGTTCTTTTAAAACCATAACATTGATGGAGTGGTTGTCAGTTTTACCCATGATAGGGAACCAGTAAAAGAAAACTGTTGGTTTGTGTACTCACGCGTCAGAGTTAGGAATGTTAAAACGTGTTTATTTAGGTAAATGTGTACTGCTGAAAATTGGAGCAGTTACACATTTATGCATGTTGGATGGGGGAAGATGGCTCTCCCACCGTCCCCCCGCCCCCGCTGTTGCCTCTGCTCATTGTTTAATCCTGTAGATGTTTACACTTTCACATCCCTCTCAGAGTGTGTTTACATTTGCAGCACTTCAGTTGTTGATGAGAGTAGCACCTGGAGGGCAGCTCTCCTGGGAAGGGGAAGGTGCAGGTCATTCTGGGTCCCTGTACAGTCCTGTCTCCCCAGACACTGGTCGGCTCCAGTTGCTCAGCATTGCTCTAAGTGGGGGATCATTTGCTCTGTGGCGCAGGCATTGTCACCTGGCCAAATAAGTAAGCACTTGTCCAGAAAATAGGAAGGGGAGTTTCAGAGTTACCGAGTTTTATATGAGAAGGGGTATGGTGGATGTCTGTCTTTTTTTGGTATCAGAGCAGCAGAGGTACTGCCTAGAGGGGTCACTTAGGTAATGTGAGATCCTGCAGAAGCTAAAAGGCAGTAGGATCATATCTTCACTTGCACAACACTGCAAAAACATCACTGGTTAGAGCTCTACACCTCTTGTGGAGGTGGTTTTCTTTTTGTGGGGCATCTTCTGTAAAAAGACAGTGGCAAGTGTAGATGCTCCCATGATTTTTGTGCAAAAAAGGGACTTTTTCTGCTTCAAATAGCAAGTGCTGGCCTGGGAGGGACAGCTGGAGGTTGGGCCTGCCCCCTGGAGCCTCATCTCCCTGCTGGACCAGCTGCAGGAGTCCTCACACTCCACATACACACCTGCTGAGGTAGGAAGGGGGCCACTGCATGCCAGGGCTCATTGCTGATGCCTCACCCCGTTCCACTCGGACCAGGTGATGTTCTGAAGTATCCCCTCTTCCCCCGCCCTTTGCTGCAATTTGGGTTTACGCAGGGCTCAACTCGCAGCCTGCAGGTAGGAGCCTTTGAACGTGGCCTCCGCTGGGAACACATTCCACAGTGCCGAGACATCTGCCAGGCTGGGTGAGCATTGAAAGATGCAGGAGCACGGGCTGGCTGGAACAGATGGGTACAGGGTGTTCGTGTTTCTAGCCCCCAGGGAAGAGGTATTGGGGCAATGTGGGAAGTGCTTTGTATTCATGCCCGTCAGTATGAAAGAAGCAATTTCGTATATATTTGCATATATATTTCCATGAATATGCAACCACATTTAAGTTGCAGCACTCAACATGTGCTGTGAGTATCACTGTGGCCCCTGTGGCTTCCAAAGTTGAATAGTCCTGGCTTATTGGATAGTCGACTAGTCCTTAACATCCTTACTCTTCAGTGTAGCATCCCCTGTGCTCAGTGCCTCCAGTGGACACTCTCCAGTATTGCGTCCCTCCTCTCTGACCCCTCCCTTTCCATGTCCTGGAAAACATTCCCATTTTCCTGGCACATCCAAAACCTGACCTTACTTTAAGATGAAGCTGCATATCGAATTTGGTGGTCCTAGCTCTTACTGTTTAGAAGGAGTTCTTGAACAATGGACTCACTGACTGATATATATATTAATGCATCTCCTCCATCTTTTCTAATGAGCAGGTTAGAAAAATATACAGAATGTTAATGACTACATAAATTGGTGAAAACAAGGTTTATGAATCAAGGCTTTGACATGTTTCTCTTCCAGCTTATATTTGATAGGCCATATAACAGGACACTGGAAACTGAAGCTGACAAAGTTGGACTTCAGTTTGCTGCAAAGGTAAATAAAATTTATTCTTACTAACCAAATATTTCTTCTATTTAATTATTTGAAACACTTAATACAATAACAATTGATGGACAGGTAAACTTTAATTTTGCAATCATGGGATCACCCAAGTTTTAATCAAATAGGTATTTAACGACATTAAAGGAAAACATAATTGTTTACTGTTCAACTGGGAAATAAAAGGGCATTTTGTCTAAAAGCATAGTCAAATTGAAGTTGACAAAACTGGGTGTCACTCTTAAATAAGTGAAAGCTAAGAAGTTCACAATCGTAGTTAAAATACATGGAAATGTATCTGGCAATATAGATTACAAACTTAGTCCTTTAGCTTTTAATACATTTCACTTAGTTTCTGTCTATTACAAGAATTATTGAAGACTGCTTTACCAATCAGTAATGCACTTGAGTTTCAGTATATCATTATCAGAGTAGATACAATTAATCACAATACAGAAAAATTTAAAACACTCTTGCTTATTTATAGTATTAACTAGAGATATGATAGGTAGTAATTATGGTGTATATAATGCATTCTGACTTAAAATTCAGACCAGGTTTTTATTTGGCGTCAAGATTTAAAATAAGCATAGTAATGTTGTTTCAATAGTGGTAGTTTATTTATAAATTACTTTTAATATATCCGCTGCTTAATATGCCCAAGCGATGGGTTTCATGCTTCTATGTGGAATTTAAATCATGTGGCTCCTTTTTAATACAAGACTTTAATGCTTTGTGTAAAGTACTTAGTTTCTTATTTCATATCTCACTACCTATTCACCCTATTATCCTTAGAGTGATTTAGTTAACAAATTAAACAAATTAAGCAAGACCTTTCAGCTTTATCTATCCCATTATGGTGTTTTTGTAACTAAGTTGGATAACTATGTGAACAGTGCCATCTAGTGCATAATAAGAGAATTCTGCTTTTTGCAGTTGGACCTTTTTGAAGCTTCTGTCATTTTAAGTTTAAATAAAAAGCTTATTTCCTGTAGTTAAAATTTCACTTAGACTCTTTCCTTTGTGTTCTGACCATTAATCAATCTCTAATGAAAATTCTAATATTCCAAATCTTTGAGCAGTTTACTGCAAACTCTTATTTCTGACATCTTTGAAAGCAAGATGCTATAGTAAGTTCAAATATTAGTAAAACAAAGATCCATAACACCTTATTTTATAGAGGAGGAAAACTGACACATGTAAGTTAAAGCAGTCTTCCCAAAACAGTATAGCAAGTATGTGCCTGTCATGAGTAGAATCCATTTGAAATCCCACTTTTGTTTTTGAGCTACTAATATATGCTTCCATATACACAAACACCTAATAATGAAAACAGAGTCATACAGTTTGGTTGCCAGTTGCATTTGGTCCCTCTGATAGTCACCCTCATGATCAATTTTCCTCTGAGCTTTTTTTTTAAAAACTAACCTTAGAAAAAATGTATAGGGTAATGTCCCTATCACAGCAGCAGAATTGTGTGTGTGTGTGTGTGTGTGTGTGTGTGTGTGTGTGTGTATTTCATTATTTGTGTGTTTGTATACATAAACACATACATACACACTTCTAATATTACATGTGATTATGGTCTACAGAGAATAGTTACTTAATTAAATAGCTTGTTACCTTGCCTGATCACTAATACATCTTTAACAAAAATATGACTATTCAAAATCTTGAGCAGTTTGATGCAAACATTTATTTAAAAATAAAATAAAAATGGAGATGCTTTTTATTCCTTTTTTCACATGAATGTGTAGCAGAGAAATGCAAGTGGAGTCTGTGATGTAGGATTTCAGTCTCAAATAAGTGACATTCCATATCCAGATGGGGAGATGAAGTTCCTAATTTTTGAGCTGTATATTGCATTCGTTTTTACTCTGAGCAGATTACATGAGATCATATCTTCATAGAATTTCAGCATAGTGCTTGAAAAACAGAATATTTGTAGATAATATACTGACCATATCTGTCTTTACATTTAGACACCTGAAAATATTTATAGTATGGATTAGCCCCAGATTTGCTAGGTGCCATACAAACATAGGAGGAAATGGTCCCTGTTCCAAGGACCTTCGAATTTAAAAGACAAAAATGCAGAAAGGGACAAGGGTGAGGGAAGTGGTGCAGGATTACATACATGCATACAAGCAGGGTGGGGGAAAAAAATTTGTTGTAAAATACAAGACCCAAACAAAACAAGTTTTATTGTTGTGAGTTTTAAGAGTGACTTTTATAACTACTTCATGGCCTTCACACTCAAGGAAAAATTTGGTCATCCCAAATTCATTCTAATAATAACCCTATGCTGAATCCCACACATTATCACATACTGTGTTATCACGGTCTGCTGAGTCATGTTTATTTACTTTTCTACAGCCTTTTACAAAACACTATTATTAACAGGCTTCATAACCTTAGCATTTTGTCCTCGCTTAATAAGCCTTATCTGACTCTCTCTCCCCTGGTACCTCTGTCCTCGTAGCTCATATTGGGACTAGAGCACTTTTTTGGCATTATCTTTATGCGGTCCAGTGGATGCTTGTGGTCCTCTTAAAACTTCAATGCTCAGTGTTTCTCTGAAGTAGAGAATGGCATAGGAATAAGGGGAAAGCGGGAATAGCTGAAGTAATCACCCTTTCCTTTTGCCAGCTAGCATCTCAACAACACAGTTATAAGCACCACTCACCTGCTGTCATACTTGACAAGATAAATTCTTGACATGACCTCAATTTACTGTCCTTTGATTGCTTTAAAGGTCCTGGGTGGAGAAAAATGAGAACCTCTAAATTAATAAAAATACTGAAGTATCTACAATATTACTATAGAAAACACTTTAAATACTGAATTTTACTATGAATAGTTAGCTATCTAAGACAATTGTCACTTTTTGTTTTAGGACCATCCCTCCATATAGCACATTCAGATATGATTTTCTAGTATCTATATTTACTCTCCAAGACATTTCAGTGAACTGTGTCCCAAATTTGCTAGGTAGTAAGACCTAAGACTGCACATAAACTTAAGATTTTTTCATCAGGCTTTTCATTATGATTGAAGTTCCTAGGCATTGTGATATCACAATCGAAATAATACATTTCCTTGCTGTAACTTTTTGTGGAGGTGTTTTTTGGTAATTTTGTTTTTGTCCTTTTTATATTGCAACTGTTATCATAGTTCTTGCATTGTTGTCCTACTGCTGTGTCAAGTATTCCCAAGGTCAGGTGTTTAAACCAGATGGCCTTCCTTTCACTAACATAATTATTGTTACACATGTGCACACATGCTCCCTGTTTCATTTACAGTGTTGTCACTTGCTTTCACTTCTGTTTCTCATAAAGTCATTACAAAAACCAAAATATTTCCAAGTTTACAGAAAAAATAATCCCTTCATTTTCCATAGTACATGGCATTAATCTTTCTCTAAAGCATGGAAGTTTACTTTGCTGCCATTTTTGCAGTTTGCTGTATTTCACAGTATATGACAAATTATGCCACTGATGCAGCACTCTGCTTATTGAGGCATTTTAAATTGGCCCAATCATAATGGGAGAGAAACATCAGCCCCTTAAGTTATAAACAACTCGGGCTGGCATCTAGGTTGCTGTGAGATACGTGGCTGTTTTGGGTTGCTTTTTTTTTACTTATTTGGTTGATGAATCTTATGCTTCTGCACCTCATCAGTGACATAAAAATAGCTTCCAAAATTTGTGGGGTGGGGAATAAAAACAAATAATTAGCATAGTCATGTTTTATATGGCAGGTTACCTATAGACCAGAGTTATTCCTATTGTCACAAGCGCAACAGAATATTTTCTGAGTAGAAGGTCGAAAAATTGGGCCTTTTCTCTGCAAATTTGTGTAATTATGTGATGGTGTTGAATTTTGTTTTAATTTACCAGAAACAGCTCAGTACTTTTTTTCTTTTTGTAACAGTTCTTACGTATAACACCTCAGCAGATATAACTTCTTTTTCTGATTAACCATTTCTCTGTTTGGTTCCCTTTTCATTAACTCTGTATTTTAGGAGTAGTTCTATCAAAATCAATGAGTTACACAGGTATAAGTGAAGTACTGGGCCCATTATGTCCTGGAAGTGCACTAATCTGCAGTTCTGAGAGATTTATCTCATCTTTTCTGTAATTGTGGTGTGTGGGTGTTGTGTTTGTTTTTTTTGTTTTGTTTTGATTTTTGGTAGTTAACATCAGTGCTGAATCTGGCTCACTAAGTATGACATGATGTTCCCACCTGTCCCATTTCCTGACTGGAGTGAAATAGTTTGAGGAAAAAAATTAGTTTTAATATTTGTTGTAGTCATGGACCATAATTATACTATAGAATCTTGATTGTCACCCCATCTCAAAGAGACACTGTACTACAATTGGAGAAAATATAGAAAAGAGCAACAAAAATGATTAGGCATATGAAATAATTTCTGTAGGAGGAATGTTTAAAGACTGAGCCTGTTCCACCTGGGAAAGAGATGTCTAAGATGGGATATGATAGAGGTTTATAAAATATTGACTGTTGTGAAGAAAGTGAATAAGGAAATGTAATGTGAATGAATAAACAAGAAACGGGAGCACCAAATGAAATCAATAGATAGGTTTAAAACAAAGGGAAGTACTTCACATAAAGAATTTCACGGGTTGACTTTTGCCAGGGATTTTGTGAAGACCAAAACTATAAGAGGATTCAGAAAAGAACTAGTTTAAGTTCCTGGAGGATAGGTCCATCAGTTGCTATTGGCCAGTATGGGCCTTATGCATTGGCCAGTATGGGCCTTATGCACCCACTCTTATACATTGGGTATCCCTAGCCTTTGTTTGCTGGAAGCTGGGAATGGATAACAGGAGGATGAATGGCTTGATCATTGCCTGTTCTGTTCATTCTCTTTGAAGTATCTGGTATTGGCTACTATTGGAAGACAGGATAGTGATCTAAATGGTCCATTGATCTGACCTAGTATGTCCATTCATATGTTTGTTATGCTTATTTGAGGAATGAAGTCAAAGAAGCTTTAGAGAATTCTAATTTTAAAATGTTTCTGAGAATTACAGTACAATGACATTTCCTTTTTATTTTTAGGCTTGTGTGGATGTAAGAGCAAGCACTGTGTTTTGGCAGCAAATGGAATTAGCTGAGACCATTCAAGGGCAGCGTAAATTACCAGAATGGCTTTCCACACACCCTTCTCATGAAAACAGAGCTGAATGCTTGGACCGGCTTATACCAGAGGTGAGCAGAGAGTGTTGAGAGAAGTGTCTCTCTTCCCCGACTGCCCCATAAAAAGTTATTAGGGCGATAGTTTAGTGTTGATTTATGAACTAATTTCGTAGTGTCACATTTATCTTGCCCTTTTTCCTTGCAGAAACATTCCATTATAAAATAGTAATCTACTCAGGACTTGATTATATGAAGAAAATGTAAAACATCATAGGTAAAGTGTAATTACACTGTATGCTTCTAAGCTATCTTTAGATGAAATGTACACTGTGATTAAGATGTATGATTTTTGTTTTGTTAATGGCTTTTCCCTTTAAGAAATACAGGCTTGATAAAATAACTTAGGTATTCTGTGACCTCTTGTACCTCTGCTGGAAACCAGAGGCCACATTGAGACACTAAGGCTTTGTGTACACTACAGACTTTACAACGGCACAGCTGTATTTCTGCAGCTCTATAAAGTTTTCTTTGTAACCCGTCTTTGACATCAGAAGAGTGCTCTCGTGCTGGCATAATTAAACCTACCACTAATGAGTGATGGTGGCTATGTCAGTGGGAGAGTGTGTCCCACCAGGATAGCAGTGTCCACACTGGCATTTTTGTCGGTGAAAACTTGTTGGTTGGGGATGTGGGTTTTTTTTATATCCCTGCCCAATAAAAGTTGTATTGACAAAAGTGCTGGTGTAGACTAAGTCTAAGTGCTCTTGTTTCTACTTCATTTAGTAACAAGCCCTAGGATCTAGGTCAGGGGTTGGCAACCTTTCAGAAGTGGCATGCCAAGATTTAACTTTATTCACTTCTATTTATGGATCTGTGTGCTAGGGGGAGGAAGAGTCATCGCGGGCTGGGTATGGTGACCATATTTTCTGAACCAGATGCAGCTAGGGAGAAAGATTAAGCATTTTGACTAATTTAAATTAAACCTGTTTACTTTCTCATGTTAGTTTATCAAATTTCATTTTAAAGAAAGTAAAATATTAATTTATGTCCAACACAAAAGGTTTCAATGTTTTCTTTATTTAGAGAAGGGACAGGGAACTTTTTTGGGGTTGGGGCCACTGACCCACAGAAAAATCAATTGGAGACTGCACAAGTTAGAAGGGAAAATACTCCTCCAAAAATCCTCACTGATGTGGCCCCCCACTGAAATACCTCACTCTTCTGGCACTCCAGCCTCACGGGATGAGGAGAAGGAACATAAGAACATACATACTGGCTCAGCTCAAAGGTCCATCTAGCCCAGTATCCTGTCTGCTGACAGTGGCCAATGTCAGATGCCCCAGAGGGAGAGAACATAGCAGGTAATCATCGCATGATCCCACTCCTGTCATCCATTTCCAGTCAGAAAGAGGCTAGGGAAACCATTCCTACCCATCCTGGCTAATAGCCATTGATGGACCTAACCTCCATGAATCTATCCAGCTCTTTTTTGAACACTGTTAAAGTCCTAGTCTTCACAACATCCTCTGGCAAGGAATTCCATAGATTTGATTGTGCACTGAGTGAAAAAAAACTTCATTTTGTTTGTTTTAAAACTGCTGCCTATTAATTTCATTTGGTGACCCCTAGTTCTTACATTATGGAAACAAGTACATAAGTTTTCCTTATTCACTTTTTCCAAGTCAGTCATTATTTTATAAACCTCGATCATATCCCCCCCTTAGTCTCCTCTTTTCTAAGATGAAAAGTCCAAGTCTTTTTAATCTCTTTGTATGGGATCCATTCCAAACTCTTCCTCATTTTTGCCCTTTTCTGAACCTTTTCCAGTGGCAATATATCTTTTTTGAGATGAGGCAACCACATTTTATGCAGTATTCAAGATGTGGGCATACCATGGTTTTATATAGAGGCAATAAGAGATTCTCTGTATTATTTTCTATCCCTTTTTTAATGATTCCTAACATTCTATTTGCTTTTTTGACTACCACTGCACACTGAGTGGATGTTTTCAGAGAACTATCCACAGTGACACCAAGATCTCTCTCTTGAGGAGTAGTACCTAAATTAGTCCCCATCATATTGGGATTATTTTTTCCAATGTGCACCACTTAACATTTACTAACATTAAATTTCATTTGCTATTTTGTTGCCCAGTCACTTAAGTTGGTGAGATCTCTTTTAAGTTCTTTACAGTCTGCTTTGGTCTTAACTACCTTGAGCAGTTTAGTATCGTCTGCAAACTTTGCCACCTCACTGTTTACCCCTTTCTCCAGATCATTTATAAATAAGTTGGATAGGATTAGTCCTAGGTTGACCCTTGGGGGACACCACTAGTTACCTCTCTCCATTCTGAAAACTTACCATTTATTCCTATCCTTTGTTTCCCGTCTTTTAACCAGTTCTCAATCCATGGAAGGATCTTCCCTCTTATTCCATGAGAACTGTACTTAAGAGCCTTTGGTGACGACCTTATCAAAAGCTTTCTGGAAATCTAAGTATACTGTATCCACTGGATCCCCCCTTGTCCACATGCTTGTTGACCCGCTCAAAGAACTCTAGCAGATTAGTAAGGCATGATTTCCCTTTACAGAAACCATGCTGACTTCCCCCAACAAGTTATGTTCATCTATGTGTCTGACAATTTTATTCTTTACTATAGTTTCAACTAATTTGCCCGGTACTGACATTAGGCTTACCCGTCTGTAATTGCTAGGATCATCTCTAGAGTCCTTTTTAAATATTGGGCTAGTCACGTTAGCTTTCCTCCAGTCATTAGGTATGGAAGCTTATTTAAAGGATAGGTTACAAACCACAGTTAATAGTTCTGCAATTTCACATTTGAGTTCTTTCACAACTCTTGGGTGAATGCCATCTGGTCCCGGTGACTTGTTACTGTTAAGTTTATCAATTTGTTGCAAAATCTCCTCTAATGACACCTCAATCTGGGACAATTCCTCAGATTTGTCACCTAAAAAGTGGCTCGGGGTTGGGAATCTCCCTAACATCCTCAGCCATGAAAACAGAAGCAAAGAATTCATTTAGCTTTTCTGCAATGACTCTATTGTCTTTGAGTGCTCTTTTAGCATCTCGATCATCCACGGGCCCCACTGATTGTTTAGCAGATTTCCTGCTTCTGATGTACTTAAAAAACATTTTGTTGTTACTTTTTGAGTTTTTGGCTAGCTGTTCTTCAAACTCCTTTTAGGCTTTTCATGTATTTTTACACTTAATTTGACAAAGTTTATGCTCTTTTCTATTTTCCTTACTAGGAATTGACTTCCACTTTTTAAAAGATGTCTTTTTATCTCTCACTGCTTCTTTTACTTGGTTGTTAAAACATGGCAGCACTTTTTTTGTTTTCTTACTGTGTTTTTTAATTTGGGGTATACATTAAAGTTGGGCCTCTATTATGGTGTCTTTGAAAAGTTTCCATGCAGCTTGCAGGGA
>JANRFK010004893.1:47201504-47220000 GCA_030068395.1 Apalone spinifera
TTGCCCTGTGCTGCTGCCTCTGATAAAGAGGCAGCAGCGTGGGGTGGCAGCAGCACATGTTGGGGGAAGGAAAATGCATGTAGTCTATAACATTAACCTTACAAGCTTTTGCATATCAGTTAATCGATTAATTGACTACTCTGTTACATCCCTAGTGGGCAGGGGAAGAGGAGCAAGAGGCAGCGCACCAAGCACATCTGCTGCGCCTGAGCATGCCCTGCCTTGCAGAACCCCAGCCAGGCTCTGCATGGCCCTTCCTGGGGCTGAAGCAGCAGCTCCAAAGTGCTGAGGTCAGGAGCAGCTCCGCCGAGTTTTGCCTTGGACCTGGTTGCCCACTGGCAAAATGCTCAGAGAGTCACCTATGTTCTTTGGCCGGGGGGAGGAGGTAGGGAGGCTGTTGATGCTGTGCCATGATAGCGCAAGCCTGTCCCAACCAGGGGAAGGGAAATAGCAATGTGCAGAGCCGGGGTGGGGGAGTGGCTAGTGTTCCCTGCATGCCAGATCTGGCGGGGAAGCTTCCAGGCAAGTGCAAATCCTCTTGCATGCAATTTACAGCACTCATGCCATAGGTTGCCAACCTCTGACCTAGGTTATCACACAGAATAAGCCATGCTTTCTCATTTTCTCTTGATGAAGTGGGCATGAACAACTTTTCCTGTGTGGGATATCAGATCCTCAGTAAAAGGTTTCTTAATATCCATTGTAATCATGGGTCTCTGTAAAAAACGACAAATGGTCTGGTAGCACTTTATAGACTAACAAAACATGTAGATGGTATCATGAGCTTTCGTGGGCACAGCCCACTTCTTCAGATGACCAGGGTATAGATTTTGCAGCCTGCTTTTGTTTTCTTTAGCTGTTCTTCATCCCAAAACAAGTGATTGCTGCGTATTTTGTACTTCTAGACAACTACCACTTGTAGTCTTTCCCTACTGCCACGCTCTGACTGATCAAGATTTATTTACATGGGTATTGTAAAAACACTCAGTTTCCATAGAATTTTCAGAAAGGGAAGCCATCCATTCAGTTGGAGAAAGTGCAATGAATATGCTAAGTGACGTCATAAGCCAAAATAGTGGCTGCTAAAGAGAAGCTGAAAAATATCTAGGCTGCTTCATTTCAAAATAACTTATGCAGGAAATCCCCTGCTTCACTAAAATAACTTTGTGGTCTTTATTTAAGTTGTGAGCAGATTTTAATAGGAATGTTTATAAAATCCTATCACGCTCGCTGAATTGGAAAATGAAGATGTGCACAGTGTTCTTGGTGCCCTTGTTATAGTTATATGAGTAGCAATAGAGACCATGATTTTTAAATAGGTACCAGCTGACTTGTAGGGCAGTAGTGAATTATTGCTTGGTCTGATTCAGGGCAAAACAAAATCTAAGAACCAAGAAAGTTTTCTCATGCCTTTGAAGAGCATTGGCATTTATTTTATTATCACTGTTTGATCTCTTGTAGCTTATCAGATGGAGTAACCCTTCCTTCTTTCCCCAGTCCCTGTAAAGAGCAACCATCAGGCAGGTGAAATGGAGGAGGAAGCAAAACAGAATTTGCATTCCACCACAAACATGCTGGGAGTGGGATGGGAAAGAGGTCTTTGTGCCGTCAATAAGAGTTCAGTGGATAAGTGGAGCTGATGCAGAACAGCTAGATAGAGCGATAGGCCGAGATAATAATTAGTCTATTTGACTTGGTGCTCTTGTCTCCCCAACCTATAGAACAGTACAAGGAGCTAGAAGAACAATGGGAATATTGTTTTCAATGCTAGTTTGTTAAAGCCATGTTTTATTTACCAGCACCAACATCTTGTTGCAGCATTTCCACACTAGAAGTGTCCATATGATACCTTAAATATTGTGCATACACTAAGCAATGGAAAATAATGCACTTCAGAGACAGTTTGTGAGTACATTTCTTAGAAGGGTTATTTGTTATGGCAGCATGAGGCTAAAGAGAAAATATACTATCAGTTACACTAGCAGTCAGCAGAATCCAAAATGGGGATCGTAATCTCTCTCACCATTTTTTATGGTACCTCAGCTGAAGTGATCCTGCCAATCATTCACTACTCAACAACTCAGGTTAGAAAAAAAAAATTCCACACAAGCAAATGGCAGTGAAACAGTTCATTTTAAAAAGACACTTCAATAATGTTTCTGTGTAGTGTAATGTCTGAGCAAGACCACAACAAATTGCTCTGCATTTTCATTGTACCATAGCCAAGGTTTTTTGTTTTAGATGATGACATTACACTTTACAATGATGTGACCCAAATCTGGCTGAGGAAATGAAGGGTCTATAGAGCTAGAAATCTGGAATTACTCATTCTTAGTCTAGAATTGTTTACTGTATCTTTTAAGGCCAAACCCCCCCACATTTTTTGCTATTAAGTTGAATTATTTTGTTAATGTATAAGATAGCAAGACAACTATTAGTGCAAACGAGCTGCATACAGACTTATAGAAGGAGCCATTGAAAATGTTTTTTAAAACTGTAAATTTCATGGTAAAGTTTGTTTTATATACTTACAGTATATAGCCTAATAACATACATTTTAGTAACTAGAATGCTTGTGTGGAAAATTGGAAAACTGCTACATCAACTTTTTGACATGTAATAGTATAACCACTTCAAAATACTTTCACATGATGACACAGTGCAGCATTTTGAACATATGTACATCATAACTTGCCTTTGAGCATGATAGGATCAGTCCATTATAGCTGCTTATATTTTTATGAAGGGAGTTACAACTCATACCATTAACCCAACATGAAAATTGTCATGAAGTATAAAATTCCGAATACAAGTATTCAGAACCTATAATAGATTTTTTATTTACTGATAACTTGAAATTTCCAACTAATAACATTGGAATCTTAATTTAGGAATGTAGACTTCAGTTTCTATATTATGGTGAAACACTTGACTAATATCTATTATATACTGCCCATAGTCTTTGGATATAGAGCAGTCTCTTTGCAAGATATATTATTCTGTGCAACTTTTCTCTTTTTTCCCCTATCTCCTCTTCTTAATCTTTTGAGTTTAGTAAAATCAGAATTAGACTGCGTAAGTGACTCATGCTTATGAATTTGTAATTATATGGGTTTTTCAACTATAGCAAAGAGGTTATTTGAACATAAAGGTAAACCTGAAATATAAGAATATATGTACAAGCTCTATGTACATACTGTGCAAGCACTATTCATTTTCCAAAATTTTATTTTATGTGACATGAAGTAAAGGCAAATACTTTCCTGTCTGGTACAATTGAATTGGCTTCTAAATTTTATGAAGTTAACGAGCTTAACAGTAACATTTTCTAAACAAGAAAGAGTAAGTTAGGCCTGGTATATATGCGAGTGTCTACTTTAGGCCCAGAACAAATAGATTATTACAAGAATGTGTTGTGGGATAAATGATAGTTTTAGAAAACGTATTAGAAAAAAGGCTATTTTCTTTCATTCTCCTCCCCTGAAATGTCATCTTATCCAATTGCTGGTTAAAACCTTTCAGTCTATGATGAAAATGCCAGAGCAAATTGGACACATCTTTTCCTGCAGCTTTCCTTTAAAAGGTGGTTGTGACAGTCATGGAGTGCTATGTAATAAGCTAAGTATACAACTGTGTAACACAGTTATTGAGGAAGACTTGTATTACCCTGGGAAATGGAATATTTGCTATACAGTTAGAATGCTTTTATTCCATGAGGACTGTTGCCAAGAAGAGAGTGACTCTAGAAAAGGACATACTTCTCCCCTGCTCCCCATGGACACTTGAAAAACAAGTAAAGTTATTCAGTTTTGTGGATCTGCCTCCAACAAATTACATGCCTTGTTTTGCCAAAGCTGTGAATTAGGGGTATATGTACATACCCCGTAGAAGCAAGTGTCAGAGCTTGGTCAACAGACTCAGATTAGCAGGGCTCATGCTAGTGTTCTAAAAATAACAGTTAGCAGTACAAAGTCTGAGGGATAGCTGTGTTAGTATGTAAGTTTAAAAACAATGAACAGTCCTATGGCACTGTAGAGATTAACAAATGTATTGGCTTTTGTGGCTAAAACTCACTTCTTCAGATAAGTTGGAGTGCAAATTATGGAATCCAGGATGTATATATGTGTGTGTGTGTGTATATATCTATCTATCTATCTATCTATCAGCAAAAGAGCTTACCTGCCAATTATAGGAGCAGTATTAATGAAGCTTATTAAGTCAGGCTGGATGTGTCTCATTCATACTAAGTAATGTGGAAATAAGAGTATCAAAGGTGGGGAAATTACTTTTGTAATGTGTTAATCAATTTAGATCTTTATTCAAGCCTAAGTTGATAGTGTTGGTAGTACTTTGGTTTTGCAGCTTGGGGCTGTCAAATACACCCATCTTTCAGATGCTAAGCTTCAGCCTAATTGCAGTGCCCTCTGTGCAGCTATTTGAGCACTATTTAGAGCCAGATAGCCTTCCAGTCTGGGTCAACAATTTTAGGCTCACTTGCAGAGGTTATTTAAATATAATGTAAGAGACCAAAGGACTGTAATCAGTTTAAAAGTGAATTGGCATGGGAGGGGAAAGGGACAGTAGGAGGTGATCAAAAGGACGTAACAGCTCTTAAAGAACTATCTCCTTGAGACTAAGGGAGAAAATGGTTTGAGTTAGGGCATGAACTGTGCCAGCTGACTCCAGAGATCTTGGTGGAGACTTAAAGCTGCCAGGGTTGCCACATAGAAGATGGTTAGATGTCTATGTATTGTTTTAAGAACTAATTTTCTCAACTGCATTTGTTCTAATAATACTTTGCATTAAAAAACTGTCAGATCACTGAGTACCACTATCATTGCTCTTGGAGAGAACAGAATTGCATGGTCATTATGTTAGGCCTTCTGAGGTAATCAGTGGGGGAGGAGGAGGCTGTAGCTGAAGAGCAGATCCTAAAATGGGAAAATGGTGTGAGCCTCTCCCAAGCGAGGTGTTGGCCAGAGACTTGAGAGCGATGTATTCAAAGAGTGCAGGCCCGCAGCATATCAGGAGCAATAAGCTCAAGAACTGTGACAACAGTGGAGAGAGAGAGAGAGAGAGAGAGAGAGAGAGAGTGTGTGTGTATATATATATATATATATATATATATATATATATATATATATAAAAACTGAGTGATGGAATCTCTCCTCTTTCCTAGGCCCTGCATACAGCTATATGGGGTATGCGATTGAGAGGAGTGGGTGAGGTACTAAGCAATGGCACAGGCAGACCTCTACCTCATGTACATAGCTGTTGGTAGATGACTAAGGCTATATTGTAGTAGAATACAACTACTGCTCCGCCTCTGCCATTTACAAACCAAAGTCTGAAAGTTTGTGATAGAAATGGTATTGCTTGATGACTGCTCTCTGTGCACACACAGAGTAACCCTCATTATCAAGAGTTTCTCTTCTGCAGTGCAGCCCTTTTGTCTTAATGGGATCCTGAAAAAGACAGTAGTAATGTGCCTGCAAACCCCAACCTAATCATGTACTCCACTCAAGTTTTAACCTGGTGATATTGCTGCTGTTTGGTCTTCTGTCTGGATTCATTAGTATAACAAAGTTGTGAAACATGTTCTTAACTTTGCAAGTTGTGTGCATTTAATTAGGAATAGTATGCACTCCCCTAGGAACTAAATTAGTTGGATTGGAATCTGGTCAAAATGGAGTTTCTTGAGCAACTCTAAATTATTGAAATTGAAGTTATAATACTGAAATTGAAGGTAGGCAATAGAATGCGTTATCTTCCAGAAATAATACATTGTAAGCTTTTTGAACAGTGATTTTGCCACATTGAATACATTATTGGCATTAAAAAATAGCAAGAGTTAACAGGAAGGCTTAGGGTAAGCATAGCCTTTCAGCTATCCTTACAGCCAACTTCATTTTGATTCTATGGGCTGTGAATCAGTGTGATTAAATCAGGCCCCTTTAACTTCCTACAGCTGCTTTGTGTAATAAGAAAGGAGAGACTTCCACAGGGTGAAAATATTACCTCATAGTTATTATATGTACCTCCTGATGTTGTAAACTGTAGTATTTTAGATAAGTGAACCCAGGAAAGAAAGGATGAGAACGGAGCTGCAGTTGGAAGACAGACATTACATAGTCAAGAAAACCAGAGATTTAAAATGGCTAAATTAATTTAAAGGAGGATTATATTGCCTTTTTCAAGATACAACCCAAATCTTTATATTTCTATTTGCCTTGACTAATGCTTCTTGACATTAATGCAGCCTTGTAGCAGCTTATGTTCTGAAAGAGAACAAGAGAAAACTCTTAGTCTGTCATTATAAATATCAGTATTGAAATTCATTGGTCACTGAAGAAGAATTCAGTTGATAAGTATGGTAAAATTTGGTGAATATTTGGATGATTAGGTTGCAAAACAACAAATGAACTTGAATTTTATTTGTTATAACTAAGAAGACCTAGACAGCCCCCAAAGTTGTTTGATTCAGATATTACTTTTTAACCGGAAACAATCAGATAGCACAGACAAGAAACACTTTTTCATATCTTTGAAACTTGCCCTTCTCTAAAGCCCAGTTGGAACTGTTAAATTTCATTTGTTTCTAAGCCAGTTTCAAAGATATCTGTTTATTGTAATAACCGGATTTTTGTTAGAAAAACATAGTTTCCAAACCTCTTTGCAAAAAGAACTATTAGGCTGGACTTTTCTTTCTTTTAAAAACCTCAAAAGTGATCTGTACATTCTGCCTCTGTTAGAAGGAGCTAAATGAATTTTAAATTGAAGCAAATCCTTCCCTCCTAGCAGTGTTTAAGATTTTTTTCAACCATGAGTGAGTGAGTTTTGGCTTATGCACCAATATTGAGGTCATTCGTGCTAGTTTGGATATGTGCCACTGTGGCACGCAGTTTATTTACTCACTCACTCACACAGTGATTGTCTCACTGTATCCTGGAGTAGACCCCTACCTCCCTGCCATGCAGCAGTTTCCAGTCCTAGAACAGGCCCTGGCCTCCCCGCCATGTTGCAGCCCAGGCCACTAGAGTAGGCCTCCCCACTCCACGCAGCCATGGCAGACCCCAGCCCCCCACTCTAGTGGCTCCCTCACCACACCGTCTCAGCCAGCCCCGCCTGCCAGAGCAGCTGCCTGCCACACGAGTGCTGTTGCGTGGCTCTCCAGAGGAGGTGGGCGGAGGAAGAATTCTTTGTGTGAGGCTGCGCAGGTGCACACCTTAGCATGAACTATACCATCTGGCTATATAAGGAATCATCTAATTCAGCTTTTGCTCATTATATTAGCAGCAGGGCAACACACCTGCTGAACTACGAAAATTAGGTTTTCTGTAGCTTCCCCGTAACAACACTCTGTAACTGTAAGTAACTCAAGGAAACTCTGACAAGAACTCTTCTGAAATTATTAGGACGAGAATTGGAACAAATGGAATAAAACATACAGGGAATGAACTTTCTGATGCAAGGATTAAAAATGCAACTGGATGGTTATTTGCCTATGAATTATGTGTTCTACTTTCTTTGATTGAGGCTAAGAAGAATTTAACAACAAATATCAAAATGGCTGTGGTAATGGTCAATGCTAAATATTAGTGTAGTCCCCTTACTAAAGGTGCCTCTGCTTATTCTCTGGGAAGATCCTGCATGCGGTAATCTAGCCCCAGAGACTACAATTCCCATGAGCCCTTGAAGAAACCAGGAAGGAAGTGACTTGGGTTTTTTGTGGGGGGTCTGGGTCTCTCTCTGTGTGTGGAGAGATACTCTCAGCAGTCTCTGGACTCTTCCCTTTGTTTTTGGAAAAAAGGAGCCAGGCTGCTGTGGAGGAGTTTTATCCAGTCCAGGAGCTGTTAGGTTGCAGCTACAGTCTTGGAGTAAGAGCCTTTGAGACTGGAATCTAGCAGGCTGCTTCTGATTGCCCTTTGGCTGTACCTGTGGCTAGAATTACTACTCTGCACACAGAAGGAGACTTGAGTCCTCCACTCCAGCTGCAAAATCTTCAAGTGCACCCATGCAAACAAGTGTATGGTACTGTGAGTCCTGAGGAGTGCATACTCTGGGGTGTGATAAACGGTGGCAGGGCAAATGTCAAATAGATACATTCCTATTATTTTCTGTGTACTTTGTTAGGTTATTCACTGTTAATCTGTTAAACTCTGTTTCTTTAAATTGTTAAGTAAAGGTTGTTCTTTCTACTCTAATCTATCAGATGTATGCTATTTATGATTTGTAATTGTTGTTCTGGAGCTAGATGATCCAGATTATTGCTGGAATAATTTCCACTACATGCATCTGATGAAGTGGGTCTTTGCCCACGAAAGCTTATGCTCCAACACTTCAGTTAGTCTATAAGGTGCCACAGGACTCCTCGCCGCTTTTGCAGATTCAGACTAACACAGCTACCCCTCTGATACTATAAAGTACCGTGTCTGTTTTGGGAGGACTTGTTAGGATAAATTTAGTTTATTTAAAAACAAACACGAGGTTTTGAATTCTTTAGGATTGGAGGCTCTCAATGTGTATACTGGTTTATGCCAGTTTCCTTACCGCACCTTTTGAGAGGAGGTATCTAACAATTCCCTTAATTTTGGCAGAAAGCCTAGGAGACAGCATCTTAGGTTAGATCTTAGAATTGGTTGTCGGAAGACTTTGATTCTGTCCTGGCTGGGCTGAGGATTTAGGTGACCTTGAGCAATCATTTCACTTGTTCGGTTTCTCCACTTCCTCATTTTGCTGACCTTCCATAAAGCCTTCTTTGGCCTTCTTTGAGATTGAGGAACGACACAGTAAGTGTAAAGCAAGTTTGTTACTTTTGTCTTTCTTCTGCATCTCTTCAGGGGCAAGGCCAGGTTTCTTTTTGGAATCATGCTTATCCCCCAACCAGCAGTCTATACTACCAATTCCCAAACCTTTCAAGTAATGAACACTTATGTGTTGAATGCAATTAAGAGTGAAATTTAGCTAGATTAATGTTGTGATTAGCAGAGCAAACTCAGGCTTGATCTCACAGTAACAACTTTTCATTAAGCAAAATAAAACCTGATATTTTGGGACTGTTTTCATGATAAGACTAATATGGAAGTCTAAGTTCCACTCAAGACTCTTGGGGATGGAGGAAAGGGCTTTCTTGTGCTTTGTGCCTGGGAGTTAATGTTAATTGTACTACTGATGATCTTTTTCTCATATGTTAGGTCATATATCTAGATACCGTTATTCCCATAGTACAACATATGTGATCAAGTTCATTATCCTTTTCTCTTATTTTATAGTGTTTTTTTTAATTTGCATGTGGCCCCCTTGTAAGAGGTGACTGAGTTCACAAACAGAAATGAGGACTTCATGCTATTATACAGTTAATATCATGGTACCATACCTTTACAAGTATCCGCTGTTCCTTCAGCTAGCTGATAAAACATTATCTTTTATGATGATAATGGCTCTTCTGATCCTGAGAGGTCTTGGTTTCCATGTGATAAATTGTTGGATAATATGTATATAAACCTAATACAGGAGTCACCAATATACAACTAGCATATACAATTCTTATTGGAAAGGTAAAGGACTGGCTGCCCTGCACTAAAGTGCATACTCCTAAATTGCGTTTAACTACAATGTGGTTTTGGTAAGTTGATGTGATTTATTGTTTTGTTTTCATAGGCACTTAAAATAAGAGAGAGTTGCAATTGTCCCTCTCTTCCTGGACCAGACCCTCGCCTCATTTTCAAACTTAACATGCAGCATCTTCTGGAAGCATCTAAGGATAAAGAAGGCCATAACGCTACTCAGCATGGTCTTGCAAAGCCAAAAGTGGACTTTCCTTCTGTTCAAAAGAAGGAAGAACTTCCAGTAACTCTTGCAGTTGAAAAAGAACCAGTGAACTGAAGGGGAAATATATTCACCAGAAAAACTTCACAAACTGTTCATTGAACAGATTTTTTTTCCTGAAAGACTTTTTTGATTCTTTTAAGATTATCAAATGGACAGATAATTGCAAATCATGTTTGTACTTCCCTGGTGCCAAAAATCTGTTGAAGGAAACTTATCTCTCTGTAGCACAAAGTAGATCAAGCCACCAGTATTCTGTGTTCCCAAACTTGTAGTAATCTCCCTCTCAGTGCAATGAGGAACTGCAGTGAGGAACTCTCCCCACATATAAAGAGTAGTGTATTGGAGTTGAGACTTTTATTCAATAAGGGATACTAACCATAAATCACTGCGGGGGAGGGGTAATAATCTCTGTACAATCCATTCATACAAATGGCAGAGCAGCAATAAAATGGCCAGTGAGCTGTACATATATCAGCCTAATTGGATGGCTTTCTGCTGGGCATTTTTGTATCGTATATTTTTTAAAGGCACTTTAGAAATCAGGTTGATTCAGCATTTCACTTCAAAGCAATCTGAAAGGATTGTGCAGAATTGTATTTAAAAGTGAAGTCAGAAAATGTCCAAGGGAATCTATAAAACCCGTTAAGAACTGTGACTTGTAGCACTGGGATATTTTGCAAGTGATCACTTTCAATGATGTCTCTTTGAACAATTGAGATGTTTCTTCAAAGGCCAGATTTACTTCAGCTGCAACTGGTCTACACAGATCAGCACTGGACTATTAGTGGTTGATACTCTGTAAATACATTAGGTAGTAAAACCCTATAAAACATCTAAGCTATATAGCTGCAGAGGAAGCATCCTATTTTGAATGTTTATTTCTCCTTAGGAAACTGTTATCTAATACCAGTTTAGAAGTCTGCCTTCCCAGTCTGTCCCTCTTAATGGGGAGATGAGTAATTGGAGGTGCTCGGGCTAGAATGGATGAGGGTAGTTTCCAATGCAAGGCCTTGGTTGAAGTAGATCTGGTGAAGAAGGAGACTTAAAGCAGATGCCTCCAAAATGAAGCTTGGGGGAATTTGCGAAGCTACCCTTCTGCCCCTTTGTACGGTGAGCTTCTCAGATTGAATAGAGGGATGCAACCCTCCATTGGCAAACTTGAGTTGAGGAGCAGCTCCTTGGGGATTATGTAGATGGAAGGCAGAAGATTTCTCTGTTCCTTCAACACATGTAAATTTGGGGAACCAACCTTCCTTCCTGTGCCTGCCAGTCTGTGAGTTAAACTAGCAGACAGTGCAGCCTCATTTGATGAGCTTGGGGAAAAGGTCCAGAACATTGTAATGTGCAGCAAAGAATCGTGTGCCCAAGAAGCTCCCTGCTTCAGAGTTGTTTTATTCTTTGTCTTTTCATGATTGACTGACCTTTTCTCCTTTAGCTAGGCTTTTTGTGAAGCACGGCCAGCACATCATGTTTATTTTCAGCGGGTTGATAGGCTCTTGCTTTCCAGGTCCTGAAAATTATTGTGTGCCAGGCTTTCTGGAATAAAAAAAGATACAGTGAACGAAAGAGGAAGAGATCTTTTACTGATTGAAGCCTATGTTCTAACTATTGTTTTGGGGATCTGGTTTTTTTATTAAAATAAAGTTCAAGAAGAAAATTACTGATGCATTCCTATATGATAAGTGGGAAAACGGCAGGATTTTATTACGATGTTTGACAATGTGTATCAGATCATGACACAGTTGGAATTTGAATGATCCTATGCATTATAAAGGGGAGAGCTATGAAATTTTTGAATGTACCAGACAAAGCACAATTTTATTTTCCTTTTAAATTTGAATGAAAATTTTCTGAAAAGACAACGTTCTGCAGTGGCTCTAGGCACAGTCTGAAAGAGTTTATGAACAATAGTTCGTTTGCTGACTTAACCCAAAGAATATGGCTCCTTTGAGCCATCTGACATCTCGGTTTCAGGGTGAAGAGGCTGTGTTTGCAAGGTTGACTGTGCTGATGTTTTCCAGGTCTGTTTATATGTATTTAGATTGACAGCATATTACTTGCAAGCTATTTTTAAATTTGTATGCAAGACACCACTGACAACAGGCAGAAGGGCCAGCCTCACCATTATCCATCTATCCATTATTTTTATTCTTACTGACAGGAGTTTATGTAACAGACGTTCAGCAGTGTGTTAAGGCATTTGGACATTGTCACTTGAAGGTAAACAGAAAAACACACCATTTAGATTTCCCAGTAGATTTTATAACTTAAACTGTATAGTCAAGACCCCAATGTCAAAGCTTGTTTTGTTATCCAGTCCTTGTGGCTGACATGCAACATGATTTTGTGTCAGGGAAGACAAGGGAGAACGTAGAGAACTGTTTTTTAAAATAAAGTTTGTGCATTTTAAAGTATAAATGTATAGTAAATAAACTACAGAAATACTATATTTCTATTATCAGTCCATTTTAGGTGGACTAAGTAGCGTTATATTGGTGAACACTTAAGATACAAGTGCTGGTGTTCAATAAGTTCTTTAAATTCCTGTGTATAAATGCCTTGCTTATCACATACAGATGAGCTTGTACCAAAGTTCCAAACTTAACCTCCGAATTTGATGTGTTCAGATTTTAGATCTTCTAATAGCTTGCCACGTACTTTTAAAAGTTTTATTCTTTCATTTGTGCGCAAGGAACTAGGATATCCAAAGCTTGCCACTCTTGAGTCTGTGTCGTCTTAGCCTCAAATGTCTAAGTGCTTTCTAAAACCTATATACTGCCTTTGCCTAAACCCCTATAGGATTGCTGTTCAAATATTTAAAAACATTTTCTTGTCCAATCAGAAATAGATGAATTTACAAGATGTTATTTTTCTAAAGGTCTGAGAGCCTTGAGCAAAATCTACACTGGGCCTTTTATTAAAGAAACTAATTCCAAATCCTGGAGGAGTTAATTTTAAAATACACTTCCATTAGAAAAAATATTGCAAATATCAACTTCTAACTAGCTGTACAACCGTTGTGTTGCAATTGGGTGGATTAGTGGACTCCAGTAAAAGCAAGAAGTTGGAATTCGAGTGAAAGAAATGCTGTACTGGAAGATGAATGTTGTCACATGTAAAATTAAGACAGATTGGTAAAAATATTTCTACCTTCTGCTAGTGCTGCATGCTGGGCTTCACAGCTTCTTATGGAAAGATTAAGTTCACAGTGTACACAATACTAAAATTATACATCTAACTTATCAGGAGTGGACAAATTTGACAAGCAGGAGAAATGCACACAAGGCAGTCTTACAATAAAAAATGGCCTCTTGTAACTTTTTTCATGTTTGGCATCTTGTTTTGAAATAATACCTATTTTGTTGTGAAATATTTATATATGCTGAGAAACCAAAGCAAAATACTGTTTAAAAATGCATTTTGTTTGGAAACTGTTTGGAGTTATTAAAGAGAGACAAACTTGCAAGCTCAGATTATTTTACTATCCTGAAGCTCTTCTCTAGCATTTCACTTCTGTTGCAATACTTAGGGTTGAAAAGGCACTGCTAGTATAATCGCCTATCTTCAGGCACTTAACTGTCTTAAATTCTCTTATGTGCTGAAATTTCTTATGCATAGTCTCAGTTCAGAGGATTTTATTAGTGGCTAGAGAGGAAATATTGGTGAAATGCTGTTCACATGGCAATTTTTAACATTCATTATAAAGCCACTCTTTTGCTTTCTAATCCATATTTAATTTTTCTTAAACCTTTGGCAAGTGCTAGTAACTGGCTTTTCTAGATCACTCAAATCATGTTGCAAATATCAATAAGCCTCTCTAAACACCTGCATATGTGAGTCTTTTACTTGTTTTCTAGTTGGAGAAACTGGGACACAGATAAAATAACTTTACAAAGGCTACACAGCAGGTAAGTGGGAAAGTGGGTACAGAGCCCAGGAGGTCTGACTCAATGCCGTGCTCTGAACACTAGACCTAAGGATTCTGATTCTAGAATCATAATTTATTTTTAAACAAATTGAGGTGACTATTTGAGAACTACATATCGCACATGTACAGTATGTGGTCTGCTGCTAGTTGCTCCTTCAGAGGTTTGGAGTTGGGCTATTTGCCCAAACCTTGAATAATCCATAACTGTTTATTACCTTCAGTGTACCCTGACTAGTCTCTGAAGGCCTCCTTGTTTTCCCTCCTCTGACTGATGATCCTCTAAAGGAACATCCTAATTTCTGAAAGTGCTCTGTTTGAGACTCTTAACGAAGAAGTTAGGAAATTCAATATCATGATTCCCACAGCAAGCTTAGCTTGGCAATGCCTATGTGAAGGCATAACATGAACTTTGTACAAGTAACGCAGGATTTTGCTTTAGTGAGGCATTGGAACAGTGCTTGCAGGGTAGCCAAATTATAGCTACAGTGGGGAAGTTTGAATTTTTGTGGTTTTTAGAATCTAAAAGTGTAGTGCAAAACTACAGTAATACAGTTTTAACATACAGCACAGATAACTAGCATGCTTCACAAGAAGGTGTTAAATGGAATCTTAGCAACAGCAAATCAGAGGCACCGAAGAGTTATCAAAAGTAACCTACATTTTGTTCTACTATTTCTGAATCTACCCTTTTAAAATTAGTTTATTTAGTACAACAGTTTTTCCCTAAAAATACCTGAGATGAGTTGTTTTACCTCACTCTTGTTTCTAATGAAAAAAGGCTACGTCATATAAGCCCTAGTTGCGATTGATACTCTGTTGGGATTCCTGGCGGGCAAATCACAATTTGGGTAAGTCAGGCCATGCCTATGCTACGAAGTTAAGTCGACTTTATGTAAGTGACTCAACTTCTGATTTAAGCAAGCTCATCTTGCATGTCCACACTGCGCTCATTGGCTGCGTCTAGACTGGCAAGATTTTGCGCAAAAGCACTTGCTTTTGCACAAAAATTTGCCAGCTGTCTACACTGGCCGCTTGAATTTGCGCAAGAGCGCTGACTTTGTAATGTACAAAATCGGTGCTTCTTGTGCAAATGCTTTGACGCTTCTGCTCGGGCAAAAGCCCTCTTGCGCAAATGCTCCCCTGTAAACTCCACCCCCACCAGGTATTATGTGTTGAATGACTAAAGAGTTTTCTCAATCTGTTAAATTTTATTATGCAACAGAGAGTAGGAAAACAATCTGGGGCAAGAGAGCTGATAGTGGGGGAGAAACAAGGAAAGCTTGCTTACAGATGCACTGCAGTAATAATCAAAGTTGTGGGAATGGGCACCTTCTGGTGCTTGTACCCTTTCCTCAAGTTGAGTGTCGGGTACCAAACTCCTCTCCCCATTCCTCATGGGTCGTTTGGGAGAGGAGCATGGAGAACTGGACAATGATGGCAGCAGGTTTGGACACTAGCATCTAGCTGCCGTTCTTAAACCTCAACCAGATGCCTCCACATGTCTGATTGCTCCTTCATAATCCGCAGCATCTCTTCCTGCATGGCATGCTCTTGTTCCCTGCATGCTCTCCTGTCCTCCCTGGCCACGTCCAGATCCTCGGACAGTGTAATCCTCCATGCTCTGAGCTCTCCCTTGTTGCTCTCAGAAGCACGCATTAACTCATGGAACGTGTCCCTCTGAGTCTGCTCTTTCTGCCTTCTAATCTGGGAGAGTTTTTGTTCCAGTGTGGAGAAAGTACTGATGGACAAGGTTTCAGCTGCAAGGAATGCAAAGCACGAGAATATCATTGATAGTGCGTGAAGAAAACACCCCTACACTGCAAGGCACAAGACAGTTACAACCACTGGCTCTTGCAAGAGGCTGTTTACTGCTCCCGCTATGGTGAGTAAGACCATGAGGCATGGGTGAGAGCTTGTGCCGCTGCTGCTTTTGTGACCACATCCTCGGGTTTACAGGCTGGAATTTGAGAAAAGCCCCCTTTACCATAGCATCACGGATGATGCTTGAGGACAGGCACCAGTGTTAAGCCCTCCTTTCCCCCCCACAATAGCTTGTTACAAAAGCAGCATCAGATCAGGGGGATGGGACACTAACGAGTCACTGCCCACCCCACTTTGTTTTCAGTGCTGCTGGCAACACACGGTGATCCCTTCCAACCACAATCACAGCACACTTGGGAAAGTGTGGTTATGGGATTTCACCCAACAGAGGGCAGATTACTTGTTGAATTGTTTTCAGTTTAAGGACTAGCATTGAAAATTTCCTGTTTTCCCCAGGAGACTGTATGCAATATCACTCTCCTGGGGGAAACAGAAAATCAGACCTTAGAGAATATCAAACTGGAGACCCAAAATCTGAGGCCACTTGAAAATTTTTAGCTGCAACTTCCCTCTGCCTCTTTTTTCCCACTTGTAAAATGGTAATGCTTCCCTGTCTGCTGTGGTGGCACTATGTTGTTTGTAAAGTCTTTTGAGATCCCAGTGCATTGGTTTTTGCTTTTTAAATAAAGATTTTAAAGGTTTAGCAGCTGGTAAAAGTGCCTTCCTGTGCTTCAGAAAGGCATGCCCTTCCCTGGGGTGGCATATCAGACTTGCTACTGTAGGGAAGGATTCTGTTGTTGGAGATAAGCTGATTAGTGCACATTTGTTCTGTTTTTTTAAACAGAGATTATTATGGGAAATGATAATACATGTTGAATATAGGATTCTTTCCATGTATACCTACATGTGCTGTTGGGCTATGCAGAGAAAAAGGGCTGACAAACTACGAAAGCATATCTTGTGTTATAGAGAACATTTTTTTCCTTTCCTGTACTAGGAATTAAACATTTAGGGTATGTCTACACAGCAGGGCAAAACTCAGATTAAGCCACGCAACTTCAGTCACATCAATTGCGTATCTTCAGTCGAAATAGCTTAATATGGCTTTTGGTGCTGTCTTCACAGCAAGAAATTGAAGGAAGAACACTGTTCCTTCGACGTCGCTTACTCCTCGTAAAATGAGGTTTACAGGAGTTGGAGTAAGAAGTCCTCCAGCTGGCTATTATTTCAAAATAATGGCATGTAGTGTACACATAAAATCATAGAATACTAGGACTGGAAGGGACCTCGAGAGGTCATCGAGTCCAGTCCCCTGCCCTCATGGCAGGACCCAATACTGTCTAGGCCATCCCTGATAGAGATTTATCTAACCTCATCTTAAATATCTCCACAGATGGAGATTCCACAACCTCCCTAGGCAATTTATTCCAGTGTTTAACCACCTTGACAGGAAGTTTTTCCTAATGTCCAACCTAAACCTCCCTTGCTGCAGTTTAAGCCCATTGCTACTTGTTCTATCCTCAGAGGCCACGATGAACAAGTTTTCTCCCTCCTCGTTGTGACACCCTTTTAGATACCTGAAAACCGCTATCATGTCCCCTCTCAATCCTTTTTTTTCCAAACTAAACAAGCCCAATTCATTCAGTCTTCCTTCATAGGTTATGTTCTCTAGACTTTTAATCATTCTTGTTGCTCTTCTCTGGACCTTCTCCAATTTCTCCACATTTTTCTTGAAATGTGGTACCCCGAACTGAGCACAATACTCCAACTTAGGCCTAATCAGCGCAGAATAGAGCGGAAGAATGATTTCTTGTGTCTTGCTCACAACACACCTATTAATGCATTGTAGAATCATGTACATTTTTTACAATAGCATCACACTGTTCACTCATATTTAGCTTGTGGTCCACTATAACCCCTAGATCCCTTTCTGCCGTACTCCTTTCTAGACAGTCGCTTCCCATTCTGTATGTGTGAAACAGATTGTTCCTTCCTAAGTGGAGCACTTTGCATTTGTCCTTATTAAACTTCATCCTGTTTACCTCAGACCATTTCTCCAATTTGTCCAGATCATTTTGAATTATGAACCTATCCTCCAAAGCAGTTGCAACCCCTCCTAGTTTGGTATCATCTGCAAACTTAATAAGCGTACTCTGTGCCAATATCTAAATTGTTGATGAAGATATTGAACAGAACGGGTCCCAAAACAGACCCCTGAGGAACCCCACTTCTTATACCTTTCCAGCAGGATTGTGAACCGTTAATAACTACTTTCTGGGAATGGTTATCCAGCCAGTTATTCACCCACCTTATAGTAGCCCCATCTAAGTTGTATTTGTCTAGTTTATTGATAAGAATATCATCCAAGACTGTATCAAATGCCTTACTAAAGTCTAGGTATATCACATCCACCTCTTCTGCTTATCCACAAGACTCGTTATCCTATCTGGATTTCACAAATGGATGGAGCAGACGCTTCATTTCCATTGATCTGCAGTGGGAGTTAGCAGCCTCCATAGCTCAGGCCCTTTGGCACAGCCCGTTATCCTATCAGAGAAAGCTATCAGATTGGTTTGATATGATTTGTTCTTTACAAATCCATGCTGGCTGTCCCCTATCACCGTATTATCTTCCAAGTGTTTGCAGATGATTTCCTTAATTACTTGCTCCATTATCTTTCCTGGCACAGAAGTTAAACTTACTGGTCTGTAGTTTCCTGGGTTGTTTTTATTTCCCTTTTTATAGATGGGCGCTATATTTGCCCTTTTCCAATCTTCTGGGATCTCTCCTGTCTTCTATGGTTTTCCAAAGATGATAGCTAGAGGCTCAGATACCTCCTCTATCTGCTCCTTGAGCAGTCTTGGAAGCATTTCATCAGGCCCTGGTGACTTGCAGACATCTAACTTTTCTAAGTGA
>JANRFK010004893.1:47285083-47310802 GCA_030068395.1 Apalone spinifera
TGCGGAAAAGCGGCTGATTTTCCGCAAAAACTGGCCAGTCTAGACGCAGCCCAGTTGTGGTGGCCTTTTTAAACCCTGGGAATAGGAAACCGAGTCAGCAAAACACTGGAATGGGTAAGTCCCTGTTATAGAAGTGCTTGGTTAGAAGATCCAAACAGCTTTTGTTTGCTTCATTGGCCTGGATAATGTTCTTACCATGCCCTTTTGCTAATGGATCCCTGAGAAGTGGGCTGGTAGGGTGGGAGTCTCCTTCTCTCTCCCCACAGACGGGTTGTTCTGTTTTCATCTTCGAAGCAAACTCCCTGATGGTGATTCTGTGAAATCACATCGAAGTAAGTGGAGCTGCAGTGTAGCCGGTATGTCAGGACCGAACTGGGCCAGCACACTCCTCCATGCTCAAACTGCCGTGCTGAGTGTCACATCCCCATCCCAAAAGCACAGCAGTGTTCCCTTTCCTCCCTCTCACCAGAGCTGTCAGGGAAGCCTCCCTTGGTTAAAGAGCTGTTTATGTTTTTGTTTTCCAACCAAACTGCAGCAGCTTCCTAGAGTCACTTTGATTCAGCAAGAATCTGAATGTACTGCACTCTGGGATGCTGCCTGACAACTGCTGCCTGTATATGTTGGCCAGCCCAGCTGGGGCTGGCAGCTAACAGAAAAGGAGGTGATAAAAGGACTGCTGCTGTGTAAAAGACGTGTCTCAGTCAGTAGCATCTCTTTCTGGAAGATTCTGATGTATGGGAATACAGCAAGTCAGAAACTGGGAATGGGTTTCTCTTCCCCTCCCCCACTTTTTCCTTTTCATTGCAAACTTATGTTTTTTGTTCTTTTTTAAACCTTTGCTGCTAGGTAGACTATCAGGTAGGATTGTGGTCAGGAAAGTGTGATACTACATGACCCTTCAAAGCCTGCTTACCCCACTTCCAAAAGGGTTAATGAAGGGTAAGAAAGGGGCTAATTAACGCCACTGAGGGGAATGAGACAGCATATAGGAGCCCAGCTGCAGAGGAATGAGCTGGGCAGGACATATAAAGACAGGAAATAGGAGGCAGCCAGGGCTTCTGGGAAACTCTAGTTCAGTGTTTCTTAAACTGTGTTCTGCGGTGTGTTCCTTAAAGGGGCAGGTGCCCAATAACTCCCCTCCCCCCCGACCCCCCTTTTTTTTTGGCTCAACAAAAAAATCCTTGGCATTCCTCATAAAAAATATTGTTTGGTGTTCCTCAGTCTTAAAGTTTAAGAAATACTTTTCTAGTCACTTATTGTAGACATAGGTGTTGAAGCATCCCTGGAGAAAAGGTAGTGGGTGTTCAGCTTCCCCTCTGTCGTCTTTCCCTCTCCTGCCTGATGGTTACCCTGCTGACCAATTCCTCCCCTGCCCTCCCAGTGCTAGAGGGGAAGATGGTGTCTGTGCTCCCAGGAGAAGGGGAGGAGTGTCTGGAGACTGCTCAGTGTGTTGGCTGCAGTCACTCTCTGAGAAGAGGAAGGAGGCTTTGGGAACAGATAGGCCAAGTGTGACAGGGTGTAGCAACCCCACATTGAAGCTGATGGAGTTACATTGGTCCGGCTGGCAGAGAGAGCCCCACCCCTACAGCCCTGCCGGGCATGCTCCAACTGGAGACTGACTATAAAGGCTTCTGGAGCAGCTCACTCAGGGCTGACTGCTGAAGGGGAAGGAGGTGTTGAAGGAGCTCCAGAGGAGGAAGTGCAGCCAGACCAAGCAGCAGCAGCTGGGCTGAGAGCTGCTACCAGAGAAGCTGCAGAACAAGAGTGAGCATATGGAGAAGACATCTGCCAGGTACTGGTAGGAAGTAGCCCACCATGGGAAACTGCTTCCTGAGAGCTCAGTGTGTCATGAAAGGAGTCCCCGCTGAGCGAGCAGTGGACTGTATCACTGCCAACAGAGCCCTGGGCTGGGCTCTGGTGGAGTGAGGGCCCAGGTCCCCATATCCCGTGTTCAGGGAGCTATACCACTGCTGTATTGACTAAGGTGGCCGGGCCATAATGCCTTGGTTAGAGGGACTGCTCTATGAACTTAGGCTGCAGGGCTGTAATACCCTGACTAGAGGGGCTTATACATGGACTAAGGCCACTGAGCTGTTTCCCCCTGAAGAGGGGGACTTGTGTATGTGCACTGAGGCCACTTGGCTGTAATACCCCAAATACAGGGGCATGAATATTGACTGAGGCTTCTGGGTGGTAATACCCTGAATACAGGGGGGGATTTATTGATGGCGGCCACTGGGCCATAACACCCTGAGTAAAGTCGCGTTTATATTGACCGAGGCTATTGGGCTCTGCAATTTGCATACCTTTTTCTGATAGTTTTTTCGGAAGAGGCTTTTCCGAAATCTGGCCCATCTACACTGGGCCAAATTTTGGAAAAAACTCATTTCGGAAGAGCCCTTCTTTCTTGTGGGAGGAAGAAGTCAGGGCTTCCAAAAGAGTGCATCCGCTCTTCTGCCAAAAAAGCGGAAGAGCAGACGTGTTCCCTGGATGCGGCAGAGTTTTTCTGGGATACCGATGGTAGTCTAGACAACTCCATTTCTCTCCCATGATTAAGGGACCGTTCCCTTTAAAAGTTGTTCCTCCTCTTTTGATACTTGTTCCCAGCCTCTGACACACCAAGCTTGTATGTTTATTGGGGGCAGGACAGAAGTCCTTGAAGCCGATAGCTTTGCTAGGTGTGTGCTAGAGAATCCTTATCAGAGCCACTTTCTTCTTCCTGTAGCCTGCTATTAAGTTAGATCAGTCCATTAACACAGTCAACTCTTATACCCCAATATGCAATAATGTCTCCTTACTGGCCGGGTGACATCCTTATGTAATCATCACCAGGTGGATTTGAACCTGGGACCTCTGGAGCTGAGTATAGGAGCTTCTATCCTCCGAGCTAAAAGCCAGCTGGCTCCCAGCCCGTGCTATAGAGGTTTCTTGATCTTAGCTGTTGCTGTGGTCTCAGTGCCGCTGCATTGGTCAGTGAACCATACTAGGGCTATGTCTACACTGGCAGGTTCTTGCGCAAGAACAACCATTCTTGTGCAAAAATCTGCAGGGCGTCCACACTGCCCACCTACTCTTGCGCAAGAAGATTTACAGGACGGCATGGTAAGAGGGCTTCTTGTGCAAGAGCTATGCTCTTTTTTAACAGGTGAAAGACCTCTTGTGCGTCCACACTGCCCTCTTGCTCAAGAGCCCCTGCGCAAGAGGGCTTATACCTGTTAAAAAAGAGCATAGCTCTTGTGCAAGAAGCCCTCTTACCATGCTGTACTGTAAATCTTCTTGCGCAAGAGCAGGTGAGCAGTGTCAACGCCCTGCAGGGATTTCTTGCGCAAGAAAGCCCTATGGCTAAAATGGCCATCGGAATGCTCTTGCGCAAGAGAACGTCCACACTGCCATGGATGCTCTTGCGCAAACGCACAGCTCACACATGGCAGTGTGGCCATTTTCTTACGCAAGACTTCTTGCACAAGAACACTCGCACAATATATTCTTGCGCAAGAAGCCTAGGGCTACGTCTACACTGCAGGCTTCTTGAGCAAGAAATTTTTGTGTAAGATTTTCTGCAAAAAGTTCTTGCGTGTAGGAGCACAAGAGAGCATCCACACAACAAGCGCTGTTGCGCAAGAGATGGGGTGTTCTGCAAGAGAGAGCGTCCACACTGTGTGGATGCTCTTGCGCAAGAAAGGCCACCCAGAACTACTTCAGGCAGGGCAGAAGGTCAACCAATTGCTGCCGAGGGCTGGTGCCGGAGCCTTGCAGAGATGCATGCTTAAAGGGACCCCTCTGGACAGCCGTTTCTTTGCTGCTGCTGCCTGCTTGAGGACATCTCTTGAGGGATAGCAAAGCTGCTAGCAGTGCCTGTTGTGCTTGCCCTGTGCTGTTTGGGACAACACAGCTTTCCATTGCCTTTTCATTGCTGCCATGGAGCCGGAGCTGCCCCATGGCATGTCCTGGCCCCATACGGCCATGCTGGAGTGTATGCTGCACTTGGTACATAGTGCCATGCTGCTACTTCAGGAGCGTGACCAAGATGACGCTGTGGAGTCTCTCTCCCGGGGTGCTGCAGCTTCACTGCTGAACCTGCAACCCACTGTGGAAAGGCTGTTCTGGAGGCTGGACACCAGTTCTGACTGGCGGGACCAGCTGGTGATGGAGCAGTGGGACGACCAGCAGTGGCTGCACAATTTCAAGATGAGGAAGGACCCCTTCTTGGAACTGTGCACCTGGCTCACCCCTGCACTCCACAGACAGGACAGCCACCTGTGGCCAGCCGTCCCCCTGCAGAGGAGGGTTGCCATCGCCTTCTGGAAGCTTGCCACCCTGGACAGTTACTGGTCGGTGGGCCACCAGTTTGGTGTGGGCAAGTCCACTGTCAGAGCTATCCTCATGGAGGTAGGGCCCTCTGGGGATGTAGTCCCTGCATGGGGGGAGGAAGGGGTCAGTCTTGGCTGGGGGTGGGGGAAGACCCATCCCTCGTGGGGCTGTGCTGTCCCTCCATCGCAAAGCCGCGCTGCTGGGGAGAGGGTAGACTCGGTGTGTGGGGGAGACTCCTGCAGGGTTCAGAGGGAGAGGGCAGGAGAAGGGGCAGGCACCTCACAAGGGCTCACGCTCCCCCTCCTTTTCAACCTCTGTTTTCTGTGTTTCTCTGTGTCCTTCTGCTGGTGGCGAGGGCCATCAACACCCTCCTGCTGAAGAGGGCCATCTGGATGGGAGACCTGGATGCCACTGTGGCAAGATTCACTGCCCTGGGCTTTCCCAGCTGTGGGGGAGCCATTGATGGAAGACACATCCCCATCCGAGCACCTGACCATCGAGAGACATGATTAATCAACAGAAAGGGCATCTTTTCCATCGTGCTGCAGGCCCTGGTCAACCACTGGGGACACTTCATGGGCATCTTTGTGGTGTGGTTGGTCAGGGCACACGACGCCCGCATCTTTAGAAACTCCAGCCTGTACCCCAGGCTGGAGGTGGGCACATTCTTCCCCTGCCAGAAAGTCACCATCAGGGATGTGCACATGCCACTTTGCATCGTGGGGGACGTGGCCTACCCTCTCATGCCCTAGCTTATGAAGCCATACACCAGACCCCTGGACTTCAGCAGGGAACAATTTAATGCCCACTTGAACCAGGCCAGGAACCAGGTGGAGTGCCCCTTCGGCTGTCTGAAGGCAAGGTTTCGTTGCCTTCTGACCCGCCTCAACATGGGGGAGCACAACATCACCGAGGTCGTTGTGGGGTGTTGTGTCCTCCACAACATTGTGGTGAGGAAGGGGAAGGCCTTGCTCCTGGGTGGGGAAGTTGGGGGGCAGATGGTGGCCAAGTGCGCCATCTGTATGAGCAGCCCTGGATAGTTGCCACCCGGCAAGCCCACGAGGGTGGGGTACTCAGTGGGGAGGCCTAGAGGGAGAGATTCTTGCAGGCACCCTAATAACTGTCCCCAAGGACTATTTCCAAGGGGCCCCTGCCTAGCGGCCACATCCCTTCCCCACCTCAACCACCTTACCCCTTCCCTCACTTCCCAATAAAGACACCTGTGTTGCCCCTCTTTCATTGATGTTAATTAAACAAGGTTTGTTTGTTTGTTTGTTTGCAAGGGCTCTGAACTGGGATGTGGGCTTATCACTGCCCGGGATGGCTGCCAGTACCACCTCGGCTGTAGAAGCCGCGTTGTCCTAGTGGCCGGGTGGATGCAGGGAGCACAGGGAGGTGTTGAGGCCGGGAGGCAGCGGAGGGGGGAGCATGGGTTCAGCGGGGGGGCCATGAGAGGGGAGCATAGGAGCAGGAGGGGGGCACAGGAAGCAGCATGGGCCATGTGAGCCACCATCCTGGCCATCAGATCGCCGAAGCAATCACAGCGTTCGATAAATTGTCCCCACGCATGCTGGAGCCGCTCCTGGGTGGAGTGGATCTTCTCTGCCAGCGTCTGCTGCATCTCCTCGATGGCAGTGCTATGCCGCCACAGGAGCTGGTCCTGGAGTTGGGCGTGACTCTGTGTCCCCTCCCCCCCACCTCTGTGTCCAGGTGGCAGCAATGGACTGGCTGGCCCCTCACTTCCGGCTGTGGAGAACACAGAAGAGAGAGAGGCGGATAGTCATCCCTGCAGGCACTGTCCCGGAGGCCGTGCCCTCCTCTGTGAGCAGCGAGCAATAGTCTGCGGTTCAAAGGAACGGCCTGCCTGCTTCCTTTCCCCTCCTCCCCTCGCCCACGGACGAGCAGCTCAGGGAAGTGTGGCCTGTGGGGGATTCCCTCAGGGGTGGCAGAGGAGCTGGGAGCAGCCTGGCACTTCCCGGGGGCTACACACACAGGGGCCGCTCGCAGTGATGTGTACGGACATGGCTGCTGTCGCGCACGGGCAGACATGGCCCTGTAGTGCGTGCGGCACTCCTTGGGGTGTGTGGGGTCTGGCCTGCACCCTTGTACCTAGCCTGCACCCAGCCTGCGCACCTCCTCTCCCCCTTCCCCCCACCACTGTGCTGGGCAGGATGTGTGTGTCCAGCAGGATCCCCGCTCTGCTCGGGGCAAATTACAGTAACAAGATGGTGTTTGGAGTCACACAGGCAAGTTATGTCCATGCATGACTCCCCTTAGTCATAGTAGAAAATCATTACCTATACCCTCACCGGCATACTCTCAGGAGCGTCCATTCAGTGTAGGTGGATGATTTCCAATGTGAATTAAATAGTCTTTAGGTGCACCCATCAACTTGAATAGTCCCTTCAAAATGTGCTGGCTAAATACCTTGTGGTGTTATCACAAAAGCCAACATACCTTAAATACAGATATCGTGCCAATACTCATAACTTCAAATACAAAACGTGATACATGTGTAAAGCCAATGGATCCGGGTCCTTGGCAGGTAGGATTGACCCAGATACCTTAGGGGTTAAGCCATGAGCCTTTACTGCATGAACTAAGTCAACTGCCTCTTGGCTAAGGCTGTAGAGCAGACGTCACTCTCCCTTCTCAGGGCCTCTGGGTTACACATGCATACCAAGGGCATATTCACATTTGTCAAATTATAACTTTTTTAATGACATTTTGACACCCATTGTTTAATTATTGCAATTATAGAACAGTAGTAGCAACAATGATTTGCATGCTCATATTTTAGTCAAATAATGTCATGGAGGGCTATTTGCAGAACAACCATCAGCTAACTAGTTTGTTTGATGGTGTTCGTTACCCAAACCTTGGAAGCACTGCAACATAGCATCAATTGGCTCCTGTAGGAAAACAGAATGAACAGAGCAGTTCCTTTTCAGTTCCACCTCCGAAGTCCACTGTGTCAGTCTGAATTCTTACCCCTTTAACACTACGTTAGACAGACACACTTTACACATGTCAGCTGCTCCAGTCTAGGAGCACAGGTTAAATAAATTACTGGATTCAGGAACCACCCAGGTCTCACTGAATGGATGTGCAACCTTGTGATCATTATTTTTGCTCTTTCCTGCATTTTTCTCTTTGTGGCCTTCCTGTGCAGCTGAATTCAGATGGTTTGTTCTTTGGGGGGAAGGGTTGTGTTTCTTTACACTTTGGGGGGGCTTGAGGAGGATGGGAATTAAGATGCCCTCTTTTCCCTCCCTAATCCAGCTTTTAAAAATTCACTGCATCTAGATTTGAGCTAATATCCATAAAGGGCCATAGGAAGCTGCACAGATGCATTGACCAAAGAGAAGGACCAGGAGTAAGAATGCCTCCCAGAGTATGCCCACTACCTTACCCCTTTAGAGTGCCTCCCTTGAATGCTGGGTCAGAACTGTGTGTCTGCAAGGTGGTATGAATGCAATTCTGCCTGGCGGGTGAAAGGGGCAGCCACTTTGTGCTCTAACCCTGATGTAGACTGGCCAGATCAGGCAGGAGCTGACTCTGACTTTAGTTTGGGTTTGCTGCAAGCCCTAAGCAAATAAGAAATGTTCAAGCTCATTCTAAAAACATTTAACATCTTAAACAGAGCTCCTGCAGATGCTGCTCCGCCACACGGGCTTCATTTCATCGCACACTGAGAGCTGCCTCTATAGAGCCATTTCCAGTGCACACCACCTTTATGGACCCTCCAAATTTATGAAGAATGCAGCAGACACTTTTATTCTTGTATTCCACTAGATGTCAATCTTTATATATGCTCATCATGCACCGGTGCATCGGTACTGACACTGCTTTTTTAAATGCAACTCTTGTCAAACAAAATGCTGCCATGATTACAGGCTCATGGGGCCTCATTTGTTTTCAAGACCTCCTCTCCCATTTTGGCAGTTCCGTAGAGACCAGATGCTCAGAACCCAGCCTCTCTCGTTGTGACACTTACAGCCAGATGCTTGGGGCCTAGATAGGAACTGAGCTCTGGAAAATCTGGCCTGTGGGTCTTGATTTTTTCAGAACTGCAGCGCGTGGACTTGCCACCTCCCATTGAGTTCCAGTAGGAAAGCAGGTGCTCAAATTCTCTGTAAATTATATTGATGTCAATGGGACTGCCTACATACCTTTGAGAGTCTAGGCTTCGAATTTATCTGCATCTTTAGTCACCTAAAGATCTTAAAAAATATAGCCCCTAGGCAACAGTGGGTTACAGAAAATCTTTAGATAGATGTAATAGCTAGATAATGTGTCTTCATTTTAACTAGTTTTAGTTGGGGTTTATTTGACTTGTATTTTGAAGCTTTTTTTTTTTAAGACTAAGATAACGAGGAGTCCTGTGGTACCTTAAAGACTAACAATTTTAGGCTGTTATTTTAAAAACTTCTCTCAGCTGGTTGCTCTGATTGCTTTTCAAGCCCTTCTCTTTTATAACCTTTGTACTCTCATGCATAAATCTAGGCCAAGCTATCGCCTTCTGTTCACTTTCCAGTGTCTTTGAGCTCTGCAATAAGCAAAATGTAATTTGGGTCTGCTGGGGCCAGTCTACTTGGGAGGCATTGCTGTTTTGTTTTAATTGGCTTGTACATTTTTGGAAGTCAGTCCATGCGAATTGTTCCCCACAACTATAATTTGTTTAGTCAAGCACAATTCAAATTAAATACTTTTTTTTTTTTGGCCTGGTTTAAAGTCTCCAAGTCCTAGAAGAAAATGTGCTGCTGCTCTTAGGAAGAAAAAATTAAAAATGGAGCAAACTACACAGTTCTTGTCCAATCCCTTTTAGTGAGCTCATGAAGCAGAATTCTCCTGGAAGGAAAATATAATTCCCTATGACTACAGGTCCTCTAGTCTCTGACTCTAATAAATGCATGCTGAGCTCACCCCCCCATATACAGAAGAGACCCATGTGACTGGACAGGGAGACCTTTAAGAAAAGACCAATATTTGCATATCTATTATAACTATACTCAGTGTTGTACTTGTTTCATTAAAATTTCTATTTGGATAATATGTAAGGTCAATACTGTCACTGTTCTGGAAAATTCATTTATTTTTAAATTAAAGCTAAATACAATGGGTCTAATTCTGCTCACACTTAGACTGGTGTAATTCCACTGAGTTCAGTGGCATGATGCTTCCAGAAGATCAAAATCAGACAGAATATATGTAGAGATAACACAAAGGGGATGGGGGGAGTTTTCCAAGTACACACATGCTGTGTTTTTCAAGATAACTCTTCAGTTACAAATACTCTGAGTTCCTGGTTCCTCTACATCTAAGGGATGGTTACTACTTGAGCTGAGAGCCTCCTAGTGTCTGTTAGCTTGTTAGAGAGCAGTGAAGATTGTCAATTGCTGGCATTAAAAAAAAGACATTACTTAGGTTTACTTCAAAGAAAAGTGCTTTACTGAAGTTTCCAACACTCAATCTCCAGTTGTTTACTTGGTCCCTTAGCTTTAGCTTCAGATGTTGATATCTACAATTTAATGTGAAGAACAATGACATCTACAAACACGATTCCATTTGCAAATTGCTGTCTGAATCAAGGCTGCAGGAAACAGTTTTTGTCACTGAGGAATGTAGGGAACTAGACACTTTCACTCAGGAGGTTTTTTTTGTTCTGTTTGTTTTTTAGCAGGCTTGAATACTGCCTCTGTCCCAAGATTCTTCGGTGCCCTGCTTCTCCAGAGTTTATGGTCACTTGTGTTTGACTTATGCATGGCAATCAACTTTACTTAAATAACATCAGTGTGGATTTTCCAAAATCAAGAAAGGGGATAAAATAATCTAGGACAGCTCAGATGCAAGTCACCTTTAAAGTATTCCAATGTATTAGAAGAGAGCTATTTTCAACATGCATCAAGGGAAAAATGCCTATTAAGATAGATCGTGTACGTTTTAAGGTCTTCTTTGGTGCATGTGGATGAAATATCCATGTGACTTAAGGATTTCATTTTACATGAAGGACACTTACATATTTCTAGTCTCAGTGTTGCAGACGTTACAGATTGCTTAGTTGAATGAACACAACTTCACTGGATTTCAACTTTAAGGGAACTGGTTTGAAAGCCACTAGAAGATGCACTGCACACTACTGTTTTGTGACTGTGTGGGGATCTGCCTGAAGTGAAATGAACTTAGAGGTCTCAGACCAGAGGTGCCTGAGGACAGGTGCATCTCAAACTGTCCAACCAAGTCCTTAATCCTAATAGAGCTAGCAGGGCGGGGGCGGAGGGGGGGAGGGCTGGAACAATTTGTGCAGTTGGAGTGTTAAGAGCCATTGACATAAATGGTAAACTCTGTATATGATGGAAACTACTTCAAGCCAGAGAGTATAGTAGGGCCCCTAATTCCACCTGTGTAGGAGGGGTCAGCATTAATCAAGGAGACTGGTTGTCTTCTCACCACTGGAATGAGGAAATTGCCATTGGTGTTTCAAGTCCTACCTCCTTTCTTCACTAGGAAACCCAATCCCCAATGCTGTTTCTCTCATTTACCGGTGAATTTAAGGCTGTGACTAAAATAATTGCAAATCTATGGTAGAACACAACAGAAGAATTTTGAAACTTGCCTTTTCCGTTAAGCCTCCCATCTCTAACACAAACAATAGTAGTAACTTCAATGGAATATCTTTTAAAATTAAGGCCATAACCTGAGCTGTCCTAGGAGAAGTATTTGAAATGATGCTTTGGTATGAATCCTTCCAAGAAGAAAGAGCTGTCAAGAGTGCAGCTGGAAGGAAGTCTACTTTTAGGAGTTGTCTGTCTGCTGTGGATCTTCTGGCCTGCTAGATAGAATAATAAAATCCAATGGTATAAGAGGCATGCTTCTTGGAACTGCAGTCAGCTTTGTCACAACTTTCAGGCTTGCTCATATGGCTACTTTTACTCTAGAATTCAAGCACCTTATAATTTGTAATGGATTTGTCTTCACCTCATACCTATGAGGGTAGAGAAGTGCTATTATCTCTTTTTTTACAGATAGGAGAGTGCATAGAATCAAAGAGGTCAAATCCAGTGAGTCTCCATCTAGACCATATCTGACAAGTATTTGTCTAAACTGCTCTTAAATATCTCCAGTAGTGGAGATTCCACAACCACCCTAGGAAATTTATTCTAGTGCTTAACCATCCTGATGGACATTAGAAAAAACTTCCTAACCTAAACTTCCCTTGCTGCAATTTAAGCCCATTGCTTCTTGTTCTGTTCTCAGAGGTTAAGGAGAATACTTTTTCTCCCTCTTCCTTGTAACAACCTTTTAGGTACTTGAAAGCTGCTATCATGTCCCCTCTCAGTCATCCTTTCCAGACTGAAAGAACTGGGTTTGTTTAATCTTCCCTAGTGGGGCATGTTTTCTAGACCTTTAATCATTTTGGTTGCTCTTCTCTGGCCCTTCACCAGTTTATCCACATCTTTCCTGAAATGTGGTGCCCAGAACAGGACACAGTACTCAAGATGAGGCCTAATCCACACAGAATAGAGTGGAAGAATTACTACTTGAGTCTTGCTTACAACACTCTTGGTAATGCATCCCAGAATGTCGTTTGCATTTTTTACAACAGTGTCACATTGTTTATTCATATTTAGAGTGTGGTCCACTATGATCCCTAGATCCTTCTGCAGTACTCATTCCTAGATAGTCACTTCCCACTTTGTATGCAAAACTGATTGTTCCTCCCTAAGTGTAGGATTTTGCATTTGTCCATGTTGAATTTGATGCTGTTTACCTTAGACCACATCTCCAGTTTGTCCAGATCATTTTGAATTATGACTCTATCCTCCAAAGCACTTGCCACCCCTCCCAGCTTAGAAGCACCCTCAAACTTTATAAGTGTACTCTTTATGCCATTATCTAAATCATATTTGCCCTCTTTCGGTCTTGTGGAATCTGTCCCATTTTCCATGGCTTCTCAAAGATAATAGCTAATGGCTCAGATGCATGCCAGAATATTCCAGGAGCTGACTGGGGAGGTATTTCACTAGGTCCTGGGGAGTTGAAAGAACTGGGGCAAAATGATTTGCCCAAGTTCACACAGGAATTCTATGGTAGAGAAGGGAATTGACCCTGAGGTCTTTCAAATCTTAGGTTAATCCAGCTATGAGGGTACTAACCTTTCTGTCCAAAGAAAATACCCCATCATCCAGAGTGAATTTTTATCCCCCAAGGTCTTAAGAGCACAGTAGCAGGCTGGGCAGGACTGCAACCCTGTATTCAAGTGAGTGACAAGTTGGCTAACTCATTACTACCCTGGCTGGTACATAATGAGCATAGTCTGGCCTCAGCTCTCTAAGCATATGCTACAATCCGATAGAGGCACAATGGCATTCCACTGTGTTTCTACAGGCTTTCCTGAGTTATCCTGTCCTGCACAGGTGGGATGTCTGTTCTTTGTTGTATGAGCCATGATGGTGATCAGTCTGAACTAGCAATCTGCACCTAAAGACCCCAGATATGGGGAGAATCCAGATCTTTGTCCAAACTTGGTAACTTGAGTCCAATTGGAGTTCAAGGCCAGACACTGACTATGTTCAACATATTTGCATAAATGTTGCTTAATTGTGAAACCCCCATGTACTGAATACAATCGGTATAAAATACTTTATGGAGGAAACTACTGAGAACATTTACTACTGAATTTGAATCAGACAAGATTTATATTAAAGCAATGGGGCAATGTTCACTTTCTCTTTAAAAATGTCAAGTTATTTGTGTCAGCAAAAAGCTTATTTTTATCAGATTTCAACAGATTTTCTATTAATCTCATGAAAAGAAATGGATTTCCCATCTATCTGTAGTAGATGTATGTATTTATCATCTAGTTAGAACTGTTCAAAGTGTGTTCTGTTTATCTCGGTAACTGCAGAGGTCTGAAAGAGTCCTGAGTTATGGTGAATTGATGAGATTTTTTAACATTAGTAAACAGCAGATGTTAAAAAAAGATCATTTCTTTTCAATATTTCATCCTGAGTTGAGAAATTCAATCTCATCTCTAGTGCTACCATTATGAGCACAGGGAAGTAGAAACCCGCACAGGAATTTCTAACTCTGGACTAGCTAAGGAATTTCTTTAAGGGCACACCTTGAGCATTCTTCTTTTACAGGCTGGAACTCCCTTGTTTGGCAACACTGGGACCTGACCGGTCCTGAACGAGACACTTTTCCGGAGCAGGAGAGGTATCCTCTGTCACCAGCCCAGAGCCAGCTGGCTCCCTGCCTCTGGCTCCCAACCCGCCCTTCCCACCAGGCTTTCAGCCCTGCTGCTACTGGGCCCCCTGGCCCCAGGCTGTCATGGGTGTCCAGGGTTCTCCAGCCCCCCAGTTCTGGGCTGCCATGGTTCCCTGGCCCTGTGCTGCTGCAGGCAGCCAGATTTCCCCAGCTCCGTGCTGTCGAATGCTGCCAGGGTTCTCCGGTCACTGGCCCCAAGCTACCGCGGGTTCTCCAGCCCTTAGCTCTGCACTGCCATGGCTCCCTGACCCCGTGCTGCCACAGGTGGCCAGATTTCCCCGGCTACACATTGCTGTGGGCTGTCAGGGTTCTTCGTCCACATGCTGATTGTTTCCAGGACTCATGTACTGTTGTGTGCACCTCCTTCTACATATCTTCTGATTACAACGTAGTTATATTCATTTCTCATGAATGTTGTCAAATTGAATTTCCCCTGCAACAAAGCTTATTCCAGTTCATCTGGAATTTTACATAGCTGTTCTATTTGTATGCTAAGTCTGTAAAGCCCAGGCAGTACGGTTTGAGCCTCTGAAAACTGGTACTCTCCGGTCCAGCAGCATCTGTTCTCTCAAGATCATGAATGCTCCTGAACCAGAGAGCCTGGGAGCCTAATGGTAGGAGGGCCAGCAGCCTGGCTGAGGGCAGTAGGACCAGAGCCCCACCAAAGTGCTGGGCATGGGCTGGAGAACCCTGACAGCCCACAGCAGCATGGGGCCAGAGGAAAAAGAAACTTGGCCACCTGCTACAGCATTGGGTCTGAATATTTTTTAATAGGTGCCGAGCCTAACTAGCATCAGTAGCATTGTTGGTGCCCAGCACCTCTTAAAATCAAGGCTGAGGCGGTTGAAGTTGGACACCCAGAAATGTGAGGCACCCAAATTGAGAGGCTATTTATTTAGGCCTAAGTGATTTGACTGAGACCTCAGAGCTGTGATTAGAATTCAGTCCTCTCCTGCTCTCAATCCTGTGCTAGGGTTTTTACACCAGAGTGCCTATCAGTGTGGCTGCACTGGCTACTCAGCAAAAGAGTTGGTGCATCTGAAGGCATTTTACTGACAGAAAGGGAAGTCTTAACGCCATCAGTAACCCTATCCAAAACTCAGAAACCTATGGCCCTGACTCCTTGGCTCAGGTGAGCAGGAGTAATACATGTGGATTTTTATGAAAGAATCTCACTGACAATCCTTCAGTAAATGTGATTGGCTCCACCTTATCACAGAAAAGGGGTTATAGCAAAAGACTGATACTACCTACTGTGTTCTTTCCTGGCAGGGCTGGGATTTCTAGGCACAGCCTCCATGAATGACTCACAGAGCCCATTTCTAGTTATAACCTCGGCAAGCCAGCCAGCAAAGGGCAACAAGCGCATAGATAGGTGTGGCTTTTCCATCTGGGAAAGGACCATGTCGTGAGGCAGTGGCCTCCCTCCGGACTGGAGAGCAAGGGATGACTATACTCCCCCTGGTGGATGGAGCTGAACCCATGCACCGTCCCTCACCAGGCCTACCAATGAGAAACAGGAAGTATAAAAGTGGGGGAGGGGGGCTCTGCAGCTTAGTTGAATGGGAGACAGGGAAGGACATGGATGCCTGTGGTCTGCTGTGACACCTGGGAACTGAATCTGGGCTCTGCAGCATTCTGCTCCCAGAAGAGACCGTTCCAGTGGGAGTTGCTAGGACTATTGTCTGCTCCGTACCCAGAGGACCTGTGGATTCCAGAGGTACGAAACCCTGGGGAGGAAGGGAGTAGCTCGGGGGCAGTAAACAACTGTCTAGCTAGGTGGCTGACTTCTTTTAGGTGGGTGTGTTGTGGCTTGCTCCTCTGGCTCAGTGGCAGATCCCTTTGCCACTGCTACGGCCCTGGGCTGAGATGTGGTGGAGTTGGAAAGGCTCCTTACCCCTGGCATGGTGACTCCCCACCATAGGCCAGGAGGCCTGTATGGATTTCCCGTCTGTCAAGCTAGGATGCTAGACTGTATGGGTGTTTACCTCTTCTGGAGTCCCTAGACTGTGTGGGTGCTCATCCCTACCTTAACCCTGAGACTGTTTGTTTGCTGGCTGCCTTAGCCTGCTCTGCCCTGCCCCAGAGGCTAGAGTTCTAGACTGTTACTATCAATCCCAGATAAGGGGCTGCAAGCAAGAGACTACTCAGTGCATTGTGCTTCCCGAAGGTGGGGACAAGAATACCAAACTATTGTTGCTTGTTGGTCTTTGTTAGGCACGTCCAGAACGATACGCTATATACAACTCTGTTCCACCAGTGTGACCTGAACCCAAGGGTTACTGCCCAATGCAGTGAGGTAGCGTGACTTCCCTCCCCACTGGAGAGCAAGGGGTTACTACAGACCATCATGGTATATCCATCCATTAGCCATTTTGTTAGGCACAAAAGCCGCCTGGCAGCATGCCGTGTAAGCATTCGGACCCTAGTGTCTGGATCCATGTCGGTTAGCAGCTGTAAGAGATTCATCAAAGAACAAATAAGATTATTTAGAAAAGTTTCAAGAGAAAAAGATATAAGGCCCATGTGTGTTGAACCTTGGATGCCAAGTCAGCTAAATAGCTGGGGCCTGACTTGTGCTCCACTGCTTTTCACCTCTGAAAACATTTTCTTGAAGTTCATAATTATGGATTTGGGTGCCTTATTTTAGGCACACAAATTTGTAGGCTTAATTAGAACTCAACCTGGCTGCTAATTGGTAGGCACAATTAACTCCACTTGCAACTTAAGTGCTAGGTTCTGGTTTAGGCTATAAGCTCTTTGGGGAAGGACTGTGGGCTCAGATGCTCTTAGGAATCTAACCCCCAGTTTTAGGTGTCTGACTGTAATTTTTAGATCTCCCCCCCACCCACCACTGTGATCCACAAAATTCTAGCACAGCTACTGCCACACAGTATAGATGCCTAAGCTCACTTCTTGCTGAATTTTTGCTGACCAAGTTTGCTGTGTACCTCAGTTTCTGCCTCTTGGTGTGTGCATTGCTGCCTCACCCTAGGTATCTGCAAAAATGAAGAGTCCTGTGGCACCTTAAAGACTAACACATTTATTTGGGAATAAGCTTTTGTGGGTCAAAACCACTTCATCAGATAAGTGTCTATGTATATGGACACTTATCTCCCATTTGTGCCCTAGCTAGGGCTGTCAAGCATTTAAAAAAATTAATCGTGATTAATCGTGTGATTAAAAAAATGAATTGAGATTAATCGTATGATTAATCACACTATTATAAGACTCCAGCTGACCCTGGGCTCAGTGTTGTGCTGCCCCTTTGAAATGCTGCCGCAGCGTTTCAAAGGGGCAGCGCTATGGAATCCCGGGATCAGCTGGAGTACTGCAGCTAGAGTACTCCAGCTGATCCCAGGCTCCCACAGCGCTGCACCTTTGAAATGCCTTGGCAGCGTTTCAAAGGGGCAGCGCCACAGAAATGCCTGCGATTAATGCCTGTTAAAAAAAAATTAATGCATTCATTCTGCTCTGCATTACTCGCAGGCGTTAATGCATGTTAATTGACAGCCCTAGCTCTAGCATGATCAATGAATTGGGGGAAAAGTAGGTACAAGAGCACTTACTGCATGAGCAGAGCCCGATCTGCTGCGTAGTGGTAGAGGCTGCCTAGTTCTACACAATATGATTGGAGAAGGAGACAGCCCACCTCATAACTTCTAGCCTTGTGATTAAGACTTCTTCCCCACATCTCAGTAGTACCTGATGAGGGAGAAAGATTTGAGGCAGGGAACTCTTCTTCAAATCCTTATCAGGTAGATGAGGGAATTGAACCAAAGCTTTCATGCATTTTAGGTGAGTATGCAGACAACTAGATTAAAGTTATGAGGTAAGTCACTGCCTCAGTAACTAAGCATCATTATTTTGTGCTCAAAGTCTTAAACTCGGTCAGTTTTTAAGTGTATACTTGTCCTGAGAAAATAACAAATTGGAACTCCGGTCACCAAGTGCTCACTTGCCTATCATACATCAAATTACATACATTTAGCTAGACTCCATATATTTTTAGGTGTATAACAAAGTAAAAGCAAAGCAGAGGCATCAGTTATCTCTAATGCAGTGGTTGGGGGAGGGGGAGAGAGACAGAAGCAAATAATCACAGCAAGGAGGGAACATCCTGTTCTAAAGTTGGAAAGTGACTGGTATGTAGGCAGGCATGGAGAGGAAACTTAGGCCTTTCTCTTAAAATAATAGCAGCTTGGGTTTTTTTTTACAGTCTGCCTGTAGCACTTACTAACCAAAAAGGAGGTGCAGGACAAGGAAGAAACCAATATGAAGGTGGTCTCGTGTATTTATGAAGAAAACAGTTCTTGCAGAATGTAGTTACAGAATATGAATGCCAAAAGTTTTATATACACAGGCATATAGAGATAGCATTATGCAAAGAAGAAAAAAAGAACTAATTAGCCAGCCATCTCCCTCTCTCCTCAAACAAACTCCATGATTGCTAGAGGCTTTTATCATTTGACTTCTCACAAGGCCACCTGTGGGAGTATCTTCGTTGCTGAAGGGACTGTCATCCATGCTGGCTTCATTTTTTCATTCGCTATAGCTGCGAGTGCATGGAACTAAGGGCACATCTACACTGCAGGGAAAAAAAAATCAAATTAAGATACGTAACTTCAGCTGCGTAGCTGAAGTAGAAATAGCTTAACTTGGCTTTAGGTGATGTCTCGACAGCAGGAAGTCGAAGGAAGAACACTCTTCCTTTGACTTCCCTTACTCCTTATGAAATGAGGGTTACAGGAATCGGAGTAAGAATTCCTCCAGCTCAATATTATTTTGAAATAATGGCTGGCTGCGTAGATACATGCTGTTATTTCAAAATAATGTCAGTTATTCCGAAATAACACTGCAGTGTAGATGTGCCCTTCTGACTGATCAGCAACAGGTTTGTTTAAATCTAAAAAAAGATGATGAGTTTGCATGTGTGGATTTTCTGTCCACACTCAAATTAAAGGAAAGTAAAGAAGGAAACCTTGAGCTTTGGGGGCAGAGAACATTTCAGACCCTCTGCTTCTAGCTGCCCTTCCCTACTGATGAAAGTCGGTATTCTTTACTGAGTCTGTAGCAATGAGTTAACATGTTATACTCACATATGGTATTGGGGAAGGTGCTTGGTTTTAGTTAGGGAAGGGTTTTGCCAGAGCCATATAGGCAGGTCCTCATTTGCTTTAAATTGTCAGAGCTCTGTTGACTCTAAGGAAGGCCTGAGAAATGTTTCATCATTAGGCTCTGCATGGCCGATGAAGTAGAATGGCCCAGGGGTGGCTAGGCTAGAATCTTCATCTAGGACTCCTATTATATTTTATCTGTATAGTTAATAACTTAAACTTATATATGCTGCATAACCGGTGAGTGAACGTTAACCATTTCAGTTGCTAGCTTAACTCCAGTACAAAGCAAACTTTAATACTCAAAAATATGTCACAATTCTAACAGTAGCTAATCTTTTTAAGATCCCTCTCTGCATTTGGGGATTTTGTATAGTAAGTTATGCTGTTAAAGAGGAACTGGAAAAATGAAAAAAGAAACTGTCCCCCTTATCACCTCCCTTTTCTTTTCTTGGATTTTTAAAAAGAGCAATTTAAGAGTTCTTTTTTAAAGCTTTTTTCCGGATTATTTTTTGATGTCTAGACATACAAGTCCTGAGTCTTGTCTTTACTGGGTAACTGGAGGAATAGTGAGGGTTATGATCTTATGGTTGACTGAAGCCTAGGCATTGGGGAGGTGAGGGGTGCATTCAGGCAGACTGTTCACAATACTTTGCTTTTAGTACTGGATACCGTGTTTATCTATGTCTGTATTACACTCAGATTCTGTCACACATCCCCTCCTCCAGCACTGCAGAATCCCAAATTCTAATAACCGTGTTGCTTGCAACATACCTGTGAGGCAGTGAAGTATTATTCCCATTGTACTGTGCAGGGACTCTGGGCATAAAGATTAAAGGGCTAATTTTCAGAAGTGCTCGAGCATCTGGATCGGCAATGGGAAATGTGGTTGCTTACCACCTCTAAATCAGGTCCTAAATTGTTCAAGGTCACATTGTGGCTTAGCTGGAAACAGGGGAGCCAATGGAATTGCTGGGCCCCTTGGCAATGGGGGTGGGAGCTCCACACTCCCAGGAGGGGTGGGTCTAGGGCAACCAGCCCCCAGTGCCACCTGGATGGCAGCCCCCACCCCCGGTCCGGAGCATGCAGTGCAACACTGGTGATTATTCTAAAGGATCTGGGGCTCCTGGCCACTGCTGTAATATCAGTGGGGGCAGCTGGGAGCCCCAGGCCTTTTAGAATGACGGGGTCCTGGGGTAATTTCCCCCTTTGCTCCTCTTCCTCCATCAGCAGGTCTGGCTGGAACTGAACCCACCTCTTCTGAATCCCTCACCAGTGCCTCACCCACAGATCCATCCCTATTGACTATTTTTCCTGCCAAGTTCTCGGGATAAAACATTCTCTTGTGAATTAGTCAACATTCTTTCCCCCTGAAGTGTGATAGGGCTGCCACTCCAGCTCTCTAGAGCAGAGCTTCTCAGCCATTTTCTGAGCCCACCCAATATGCTATAAAAACTCCATGGCCCATCTGGGTCACAACAGTTTGTCTCTGTAAAGCCAGGGCCAGCGTTAAGGGGTAGAAAGAAGGGCAGTTGCCCAGTGCATTGCAACGCTAAGCTGTTCATATGTCTTACAGGTCTGCACAGTGGGGCTTCAGCTTTCTGCCTGACTGTAACACTGGCCATGCTTGCAGGACACCCTGAAACCTACTTATGGCCCCTCAAGGGGCCACAGACCTCTGACAAACCACTGCTTTTGGGGGTTCCAGTAACAGCAGGCAAGCTGTGACTGCATTGCTGGTATCCCTAAGGTAAAAATCAAGAAGACTCAGGTTTTCCTTCCCATATCGGGGGGAGGAGGGGAGGAAGGAAGCTGTCTTATAAGGCTGTCTTGGCAATGTCCCTTTCATACAAGATTGTAGGCAAAAAGTTTTTTCTTCCCTTTTCATATTTTACACTTAGCAGATGCTCTGCCAGAAGATTCTGTTGCTATTGTTCTCAAATAGTTCAACATGCAAAGATACACAATTGGGGAAATCCATTTGGTTAAAATGGACCGAAAGTACATTCTAGAGTTTGTGTGGGTGAAACAGGCTACAAGTGCACATGTGACAGAGGCTCCTGGCTGCACACAAGTTCTGGTTTTATTTGTGATTACCCAGCATGCTGTAAAATTTGAGTTCTTCCGCTAACCCAGCAAGAGACAATCTCTTGCTCTCTTCTTACTTCAGGCTCTTTTGCAAAGGTGGAATGACACCGCTGGAAACTAATCAACATAATTTTTTACACTTCACCGAGGTTTGTAAGTAATCATTGCTGCTGTTTCTAATTCCAAATGGGGACCACATAGTTCTAAACTCAGCTCTGCCTTGAGTCAGAGCCACCAAGATATGAGAAGGCATAATTATCCTGGCCTGTCTATAAAAGGTCCATTTCTTTTCCGGGATGCTGTACCTGACAGTGCTGCAGAAAGTGTGTGTTTAATAGTAAAATAAAACTTGCACTATCAGTTTCTAGGGATTTATGACCCCCTCCCCTCCGCCACTGTCTGAGTTTCTAATTTTTTTCCAACACCCCTGAGAAGTAGGGAAGTACAAAATCTATAGCAAGGTGTTTTTTGGGGGCAATGGGGATAGTAAATTTGCCATAAAATACATTTTGGGGGCTCTGAAACGAATTTTAAATAGTTTTAGCCCCAATTTGTTTTAGGTACAGAGATGCCTAGTTGGATAGCTGGAAGAGAAGTGGGAGGTGGTGCCTTGCTTTATAAGCATTAGTCTAGTGATTAAGGTACTCACTTGAGTACCTTAATGAGAAGTCTGGGTCAAAGCCCCCTCCCTTCTGCTTGATGTGGAGAGTGGATTTGAACACGAGTCTTCCTCATTTTATAACACTTTCTAGGTGTTTTTAGAACACTATGGGTCAAATATGTTTTGCTCAACCCAAAATAGAATCTTTTCCCCAGCTTTTCTTAGTATTTTCAAATTCAGGTTGAACCAAACACTTTTTTTTTTCAAAATTGCCAGTGAATGGAAAAAGTATTCACCCAACTAATGAAACCTCCCCATTTTACAGAGGAAGAATAGAGGCACCAAGGGATTTAGATTTTGTCTTCTCTGCTAAAATAGTGGGTGTTTTTGTTTTGTTTGTTTAGGGTGGGATAATTAACTTTCCTGTTGTAAAAGCCTTGTAGAGATGATGCAGTGGGGTTCCAATAAATAAAAGTAGTTACCTTGTGGCAAAATCCCGTCTAACTTTTTCTATCCATGTGCAGAATAAATTTTATGTGCAGTGTGGCATGTGTGGATATGCACCGCCAGTAAAAATATATGCCGTGAGCACTCTGCAATAGGATGTTAAATTTTGATTAATTGGCTAATCGAATAGTTGATGCAATTTCCATCGACGATTCAATTAGTCGGTAAGGGCGCCTCTGCCTTTGAAGTGTAGCAACAGCCCTAGGGCTGTTGCTACGCTTCAAAGGTAAAAGCACTGTGGGGAGCATGGAGCCAGTGGGGGGAGTCCCCCGCTGACCCAGGGCTCCATGCGGCACTGCTGCTTTGAAACCCCATGGGGAGCCTGACACTGGCAAATCTTTCTGATAGAGGCATCAAGGGAGGGGGGAAGCGACTAGTCAACTAGTGTATCAATTATCCGATAAGCATTTGCTTAGCAGAGAGTCAACTAGTTGTTCACATCCCTACTCTGCAAATCGGGTGGGAGGTATTTGAATCTCTCCTGGGTGACCGCCCAATCTCTCAGTTTACAGGAAACACTGACTAGAGGTTAATTTCCTGTTAAACAGGAGATGGGGAACATATGATGCATCTTGCTCAGGTCATGATAAAAATAAGAAGTGTTGATTCCCCAGCAGGCTCACTGAAAAAAAAATTGTTTTTGCATGAAGCAGCTCATTTTGAACACCATGGAAAGTGGGAGTCTCAGCAGGAAAAGTAGCACTATCAATCAAGATTAATCTATCCCCAGTGGGATGGGTCTCCAATAGCTCTAGGATTAGCTGTTTTGTCTGAGCAGGCCCTGAATATATGTAAACTTCTAAATGTCCAGCCCAGGGTCTGTGCTGCCTTTTACAAATGGCCTCTTCATTTAATTACATGAAACAAGGAATTTGTACTCAGTGTCCAGGTTTGCAATGACTTTTGAGATGAATATTCATGGCAGGCAGCTGGACAATGTTAAGTAGCTTCCTCTCGCTATTGAATAAAAATACAAAGATTTGATTCTGTTGCGACCTGTTTGCATGACAGAAAATGGAAGAATTCAGAGGCTGGATTTTATTTATTCTGCAGTAATGAGCAGAAATCTGTGAAGATGGTGTGAGGCCTAGTGACTTTGCTCATTGGGGCAGTGAATATGTCACTTTCCCTGCTCGTCACTTGGCAAACACACTAAGCAGCAGGGTCTTGCCCCATATGGATACCATTTAAAAAAAAATCTAAGCGGTATGTGCTAAATTGCATATTTCCTATTGAAACTAGTGGGTGTTTAGACAATAGAGATGCACAGTTTTGGAAAGCTGTGGGGTTTTTGGTGGGGGGTAAGGGTTTGGAACCCAGTCACAACTTGCAATCTCCTGTTCGCTCCAGCTATGGCACTTCAAAGGGCTGCCCCTCTTCTAAGCAGAAGGCTGCACAGGAGAGAGGGAGCAAGCCAAATCTGTCCTTCCTCTCCTCACCCTCCACTTAACAAGCAGCTGCATTGCCAGGAAGGGGTGTTTGAGGAAGAGGCAGCAGCTTCTGCTCAGCAGTCCCCTCTGGATAGGCAGATGGCTGGCCAGTGGGAGCTTACTGCCTGCTTGGTTCCATAGCCCTGGGGATTTGTGCTCTTCTGCTGCTAAATATCTCTAGAGAGCTTGGAGCACTGGGGATGCTGCTGGGAGGGGCTTGTGCTTATTCCCGTCCTCTCTCTAATCTCACCTCCATGCTGTCAGCATGAAGAAGCTTTAGGGAGCTCCTGCTCAGATGTCATCACAGGAGACCCTAAACGTGCTCCCAAATTTTCATTTAAAAAGCGACATTCATTTTGGACTATTACAGCCCCCTTCCCTCCAATTCTCTTGTTTTTACAGAAACTGTCTGTGGGGGAACTAAAGATGACTGACGTCTAACATTGCCTCAGATCTTAATTCTTTGGTTCAAGAAGTGTTTTGTGGAAGGGTGCCTGTGGCAGGACAATCTCCCACTCCAGGTGAAACCAGGATTAAACCCAGCCCTGGGAGAAGGCGAGGACTATGGAGCCAGCAACTGAGGCAGGTAGTAGCCAATTAGGACTCAGCTGGAACAGTATAACTAGGTGCTGCTAAGGTTAGAAACACTCTTGCTCCAGCTGTGGGGTAGGAGTGACCTGGCTGCTTGGGAAGTGACCCAGAGTACCTGAGCCAATGCAGTGGAAAGGCAGGCAGAGCTGAGGAGCTCTGGCCTGACCCAACTCCTAGGCTGCAGGCATAATACAGGGGCCTGAGAGGTAAGCAGCAGGAGGAAAAGGCAGCAAGTCCAAGGCCCCTTGCCAGTGAGTGGTCATTTCAGACTTCAGATAGCCACTGCCTCAGGAGCAAGATGGCAGGTAGTGGGTATAGGGGATTGGAGTTTCCTGGGAGGGTAGGATCACAGAGAGCAAGGGCACTGTGGGCCAGAAAGGACACTGAGCCTGAACCAGCATAGAAGATCGGTAACTGTGGTGCTCTGAGGCTGAAGTGCTAATTCCTGAGTGGACCAACAGGAGGTGCCACGCTGGTGAGTGTTCAACCCGTTACAGCTTCCTAAACTGTCCCACTTGAGTGGACTGAGGACTAAAGCAGTTGGGTTCTCACAGAAAAACTTTTACACAAATGCTGGACTCTGGAGTTTTCTGGTTTTTTTTAAAATTGTTTTATCTAATGCAGGGGTTCTCAAACTTTGTGATACCACAGCCCCCTAAAATGCTAAATGAATTTGTGTGACACCCCCCCCCTCCCCCAACCCTCACTACCCTGGGTCACTTCCTCCCCCCTTCTCACCAGACTCCTTGCCCTCCTGGGGTTGCTTCAAGGCATTTGTGGTCCTTAACGCCCTTCCCCCCTGCAGGCTCCTTCCCCCGTCCTCTGTGCCTCTCTTCCACTCCGCGTTCCTTTGGTTCCTTCTCTCTCTCCTCTCCTCCATCCTCCACTCCTCTCCCGTGTCTTCTCTGCCTCCTCCTCTGACCCCTATGTGCCTTTATTTACCTCCAGGTCCTCTGCCCCAACCCAATCCCCCAGCCTGCTGCCTGAGGGACCCCCGCCCTCTCCCAGCTGGGGAAGCATTTGGTCGCCTGGCAATTGTGCCCCAGCTGGACTCTTGTGTGTCCGCTTCTGCGCTGGCTTCACTCTCCTGCCGCCTTGCCTCCTGCTACAGCTGAGCCACGCTCCTGGAGTCCCGTGGCTCCGGCCAATCTGCGTGGCTTGCCAGTGGCTGCCTTCTGCTGCCCTGCCGTTCTTCGCAGCTCAGGAGAGAGGGGTTGCAAGTGAAAAACTGAATCTAGCTGCGACCCCCCTCTAAGTTGCTCATGACCCCCCAGTTTCTCAAACTGGGTCACAACCCACAGTTTGAGAAACGCTGATCTAATGACTAAATGGCAAATGGTCTTGTCAAGGCAAAGAGATTAGAGCCACTGGGCTTTACAGTCCTGTTTCCGCCAAGACACTGGCAATACAAAAGTTCTTTCATGCCATGTGTCCCATGACTGAGCTGTCTTGTGGTCTGAGCAGGACCCCTTCTGTAGGTATTAAAGGCTGCCCAGTCTTCCTGCTAGCTCAGTGGTGGGCTACTGCAGTTTCTCCTCAGTACTAATGCAGATCACTATTAGCCAGTAATTGAACAGACTCAGTGGCATGTTTACACTGGGGAGTTACTTTGAAATTGCTCCCCTTATTTTGAGATGAGGCAAATTTCCACACTACCAAGCTTGTTGTTTCGAAATAACTCTGGCTTGTGAAGAGGAATAGCTTATTTTGAAATAGTTATTTTGGGAGTTATTTCAAAACTAGCCAATTAGCCCGTCATAAAACAGGATTTTCAGGTCTTCTCTCCTGAGCACACTCGCTCGCG
>JANRFK010004893.1:47317070-47331926 GCA_030068395.1 Apalone spinifera
CATTTGCATAGCTTTGGCGCAAAAGCGCGCCAATGTAGACGTAGCCAATGAGATTAAAGGTTGGTCTTTTTTTAATACCAAAGTGGGTTAGATAGCCACAGAGTTCCAACACGCATGCACAAGTAGTCATCTCCCTTCAGATAAGGCCTATTCCTCAAAAGGGTGCAAAGCACTTAATGTAATGCTCAGAATCTTAAACAGTTAGCTTTAACCACACAATTACATGGCAAGTTTCCAAGCGTTGGGCCATAGAATAAACTCCTTCCCCCTATGAGCCAACAAAATGTGAATGTGTTCAGTGTAGCTTGCCCATGTTTGAGATTCACTGGAGTCCTTGAATTTGGTGGTCTGAATAGGCCCAAAGGCTATGCTAGACCTTTTGGGCCTGGCTTCTTGACGAAGGATGTGTAAAAGGGATTGTATCTCCCAACACTATTGTGACACCAAAACTGGATATCACACTCACAGTAAATTGTCAGCTGTGAGCCCCCTTCCGCTTTTACATGGAGAATGAAATTAACAATGGTGACATGTAAATTATAATCACTGGGCATCTAGATTATCCCCTGACAGGGATGAATTGGGGATCTACACTTTTGCAGTCACATATGGAAACATCTACATGGGTTACCCTTGGCCAATGTTTTTTAGGTTGTCTCTGTTAAAAGCAGAATTGTAGCGAGTAAGATACTAGCTTCAGACAGGGGCAATATACAGTACTACCATGGATGGGGTGTTCTGTCCAAGGCGCAAGTTAACTGCTACAGGAATCCATAGGTGACCACAACCGAATAGGTCAGCTATTCTGTGCCAGCAATAATCTTCCTCTTGCATTTTCTCCCACAATGTATGAAAGTTCATTTCAATGAAGTTTTGTTGGAGAAATATAGTAAATTATTTGTTTGTATACCCAGTAGGAATAGGAGTTCTAAAATACTGGTGTATGAACCTTCCCCAAATCTATCCACAGAACCACTCCATTTAAATATTTTAACATTGAAGAGCAAAAACTTCCAGTCAAGGTTGGAAAATATGGGCTGACAGCCTGTCTATACCTCCCTTGTGTATCCCAGTGCATATAATATGTAACTTGCAAGCTATTCATGATGATAATGCCGATTTCTTGTATAGTACTACACATCAGTAAATCTCAAAATGCTTCCCTTCTTTAATGTAGCTATCTTCACAGCACCCCAGGGAAAGGGGCAGGAAAACATTGTCATCCCCATGTTAGAGGAGGAACTGAAGCACAGAGAGGCTAAGGCCCGGCATTTCAACTGTATATAGAGCTTGTGATACTCAGCATTGCATTGCCTGGTTGATTGGGAAACTAAATCCCATTTTTAAAAGGATTTAGGCACTCTAAATCTCATGAATGGTCGATGGGATTTTAATCCGTCAGGCATTGGAACACCAAGTACCATGAAGGTTTAAAAATCCGGGCCCAGATGCCTTGCACTATCACACCGTAAGACCAGGGCAGAACAGGGAATTGGATATGAGACATGGATCCTAAAACAGTGCCCAAAACACTGGGTAGTGAACATTTGCAATATTTGATACAAAATAGAATGAGTTAACTGGCACACTTTCGGCTTTTACCATGACTAGCTTACATTTGTAGGTTTAAGGCAGTTATTTAACACTTCTTCCAGTTGCTTTTTATGGCTCACTTTAGAAAATAGCACAGTGTACAAACACCATCGTGTACCAATATTTTTGATGGGAGCTGCTGAAAATTGAACTATTTAGAAAAATATAATCCAGCTCAAGAAGGCTAATTATAGCCTCAGTTATTTTCTCACACAGAAATATTTCAATCTACACACTGTGTTTATATGCTAAAGATGTTTTCTTGTCTGAGCTAGCAACTGTACCTCAGGGAGCTTTATTTCTAGTTACTCATTTAATGCAGAATGTAACTTGCAGGATAAGATGAACATATTTTTCTTCTTCCAAATCATCTTTCTCTCAAACTTTAGGAGTAGTCTGAATTGTCCCAAAGTTGTCCTTTTTTCAGAAGGATCAGACCAGAAATGAAGAGAGGGTCCAGGAATAAAATGTGGGATATTAATGTAGGGAGGAGGAGAAGAAAGAGAAACACAAGACAAAGACAAGGATTTTTAGAGTAGCATGTTGTGATATCAAATTATGACTTTGTGACAGTGCAGCACTGTATACAGGGATGGTATAGATAAGGATTTCTTACTTTTCATCTTACATTTTCAGATGGTAAGTGATCTGGCCTCTTTTGGGAGAAAAGCTGACACTGGTTCATTAATCAATTAGGAAACCCTCAGGAATTACATCAGGAGGAAAGGTGCACAATAAATGTACACTTTCAATGTCTTTAAGAAGGTTAAAAATGGAACATTCTGGCTATGTCTACACTCGCGGCTTCTTGCATCAGAAGTATGCAAATGAGGCTAAGTGGAATATCGCCGAGCCTTATTTGCATACCTAATGAGCTGCCATTTTTTACAGAAAAGGTTCTTGTGCCAGAAGGAGTTGTCGACACTGCCCCTTCTTGCGCAAGAAAACCCCTCCTGGTGCAAGAACCTCTTCTGCCAAAATGGTGGCTCATTAGGTATGCAAATGAGGCTCAGCAATATTCCTTATTTGCGATATCAGCCTCATTTGCATACTTCTGACGCAAGAAGCCGCGAGTGTAGACATAGCCTCTGAGTTTCCAAGGTAAGCCATGATCAATTTAGCTATTTCACAGCTGTTCACTCATTTCAGTGAATGCGCTATGGTTGAATTCTAGCGGTTTTACCAACCTTCTGAAATTCCAGAAGAATTTGGAAACACAAACTCTGGCAGTGCCAGGAGCCTGTTCTGCTCTTCTTAAGCAGCAGCTGTACCATCAAAGGAGTCAATTAGATGATTGCTTCCTCCGCTAACTTTCTAAGATTAGCTTTATAAAGCTGAACAAAATCTGTAGCTAGAAATTAGAGGGAAAAAGTTTGATATTCTCACTTTGCATGTGTGCCTGATTTATAGATCGTGTGTTATTAATTACTTAAGAACTTGGTTATCAGTTTGAGGGTTGACAGGTTCTTGTTCTAAGATCAGGCCCAGTAGTACCCAAATTATTAAATAGTTGGGAACGCCACATGCACAGTTGCATCACTTAAACTATAGGAGCTCTTCAGGATTTACGAAGCATTTATTAATACATTTGGTTTGAACTCTACTGCCCTGACCTCAGGTGACCAGCCCTCAGACCTGACCTTTTACATTCCTTGGGAATTTGGAAAATCCCCTTTCTGTTTACTTGGTGCAGGGTGTGCTCTCAGTACACCTTTCCAGGTGACCATGCCTGCTCCATGCACCAGGTGATCCCCTACTTGGAGCGATGCTGAGGTGCTGAACGTGCTGAACAATGTCAGCATTTGGTAGAGGAGGCTGTCCAGTTCTAATTGTACTCCAGCCATAGGAATTATGATGCCTCCAGGCAGATAGTGAGATGCATGACACAAAGGGGCCCTGGTCAGGATATTTTGCAGTGCAGGGTCAAAGTGAAGGAGCTGCAAAACACCTACCACAAGGTGCAGGAGGCGAATCAGTGCTATGCCCACAACGTGCTGGCTCTACAAAGAGCTGGATGATACACTTGGGGTGGGGTAACCCCACTTCCACTTCAAAGACCCTTCCCCCATGCATACTTGTGAGGCTGTGCTAGCTGAGAGAGGACCGAGCCAGGAGAGGGAAACTGTGGTTGAGCGGGAGGAAGAACCCAGAGCCAGATGCATGCAGTCAGGAGCTCTCTTCTTCCCTGGAGGGGAGGAGACAAACAGAAGTCAGAGCTTGGGGAAGCACAAATAGAGGAGGAAGCCCCTGGAAGTGGTTTGATTGTGGGACTTGCTGAAGCGAGTTGTTGACTGCAGAGAGCAGGCTGGCATCTGTGTGTGGTGCTCGTACTGATGCGTGCCTAGTTTGAGAGGAGGCATAGGTTGTTGATGGACTCTCTCACTTCATGGTAATTGGCCTCGCAGATCTCATTGAGAGTCTTATGGGAAATACTGGCAATATTCTGCCAGCAGAGGGGCTAACAGTCATGGGTAACGTAGACAAGGGAAGGCATTGCCTTCCCAAAACTGCCTATACAGCCCAGCCGCCCAGAAAGGGCTGGGGCCATACTGTGTTACAGCCTGTTGGCTGGGGCTGGGCCAAGTGGCGGGGCTGGGCTGGATGGCAGCCCCAGCCCACAGCTGAGGTCGGGCAGGTCTGAGGGGCATGGCAAAGGGCATGGTCTGAGGGGGAAGAGGTGTGGCTTCGGACAGAAATGACCGAGCTTCGGCTTGCCTTCTCCGGCTAGGCCTTCACCCACCGCCCATGCTGGCAGCCTCCACAGGCTCCTGGGCAAGATCGGGGGGAGGGAAAGGGGAAGAGAGGAGCTGTTCCATGCTCCTGGATGGGGCAGGGTCTCAGGCAGAAGGGGTGAAACTGGAAGCATCCAGCCCTGAGCACCTCCTTCCACAGCCCTTAGCTTTGCCCGGAGCTTATGACATGATGCTCTGGTGTTGATTTTAAAGGGCCCAGGGCTTTGGCCACAACCTCTTTTGCAGAAGCCATGATGGTGGCTGAATTGCTAAGCCCTGGGGCAATTGCCCTCTTTGCCCTCTCCCCTCTCATTGGTGGGCCTGGCTGCCTCAGGCTCCTTAGCAGAGTTGCTTTGTTCCTTGTCCCAAAGGGTAACATTCCCAAGCCACTGTGCTGTTACGGGGCAGGGGGCCATGGCTGCACACAGGTAAGCCACATAAGGGCCAGATCAGTAGATGCAGCCTTGCAGGACACCCTCCCTTGCTTCCCTGGCTACTCTTAACAATGAGACCTTCCAGGATGAAGGCAGCCTGTTTATAGGTGGTGGGTGATCCCATTGCTGGGGGAAGCAAGCCTGTGCCCTCCCCAAGCCCCGCCCTTTCCATGCACTAGAGCCCAGCCTCCCATGTGGCTGCTGGGCCTTGCTGCTTTCTGGCCTCAGACTGCCCTGGCGCTCCAGGGAGGCTGGGGCCATGCTGCCCATACCCCTTATCACCAAAGCGGTCTGCCGCCTCCTGCAGCTGAGTCATTAGCCCTATGCCTGGATGAAAAAAGGGGCACCACAATAGCAGGCTGGTGAAGGGAACCTGGTGCACGTCAGTGGAACATGGACAGGGCCAGGTGAGGCAGTTTAAGAAGACATTGCCTTCCCCTGTCTGTGATACCTACCGCCGCCCAGGAGCCTGTGGAATGTGTGGCTAGTACTGATTATAAGGCCCACCCTGCAGTGCTGGCTGTCCCCAAGACACATGTGCCCAGAGCACATGAATTCCCCTGCTCCTGTGGTGACCCCCATTTTGGGGGCCTTGTCACTCATGTGCACTTGCCTTGGGATAGCCCATTAGTGATAGGTACGTGATTAGTGCTTGTGTTTAAAAAAAACAGCAGTGTCGGGGCTCTGTCAATTGTTAACAAGGGTGCCTGTGTAAAATGTTACTCACACAGATATAAACCGGTCAGGGCTGGCTTAACATTTTTGGGCCTGGCACTGACTATGTTTGAGGGCTCCCATGTAGTCGTCGTCAGCCCATTCAGAGTCTGAGCAGTGCGACTGTATACCCGGTATTGAATCTGAGATGTTTTTCATTTTGCTTACACACCTCTGCATGACTGTAGGCACTGCCCTACACAGCTTCCTCCGCTCCCAGTTTTTCTTGTGTAGCTGTACGCCCATGCGGATTTTCCAGGCTCCACAGTGAGCAGAAATTTCATACTGATCAGGGGAAACTCCCCACAGATTTATCTCCTTCCTTATCCAGAGATTCTGTAGCCATGTCTCTAAGCCCACCCTAGTCCCCCAGTCCCTGGGCGTGGTCCTGGTCTCGGCTCAATAAAGTTCCACAGCCAGCAGCTACCTGATCTGTTCTCACAAATCCCACCCCCAGCCATGGGTGGTGGGTAGCCTAGGTTGGGGAAGGCACTCCTTTCCCAAACTGCCTCACCTGGTCCTGCCAACACCTGGCTGCGTACCATGCCTTCTGGTCAACTCTCAAGGTCTGGGGTAGGCTGGGGCCATGCTGGAGCTCTGGGGGTGGCTGGAGCTCTGGGGTTGGGGGAGGTTGGGGGTGCTGCCCTGGGGCAGAGGGGGGGCAAGGGCCAGCAGCCACATTGATGGGGTTGGGGGAAGGAGGCCGGGCAGGGACCAACAGGAAGCATAAGCTTTTGGGGACGGGGCTTGCCTCCTCAAGCCATGGAGTCCCCCAGCACCCATCCTACCATTTGAGCAAGCCACTTGCAAACACCATTTCTCCAGTGAGCCTGGAAACCTGAAATCACCTGTCTTTCTCCCTCGGCTCCTGTCTACATGCTAGTCTAGTACCCGGTCACCACCACCTCTCCCCAGGCTGGCTTCTCTTATACACAGTGCCACCAACGTGAGTCCAGTGATCAACTTTCCCGCTCCAAACTGATTAGCAACTGATTGGTAGTGGTCTTGGGTAGTCATCTTCCACAGATCAATTGCCACACCCTCTATGGACTGCCAGGGCAGCTCTCATCCTGGGGTCCTTGCACAGCAGTGTGAGGAGCAAGCTTATCACCTGGTCCTCATCTGAAAGTTCTGCAAACCCTGCTCCTCATTCCTGACTTGCATGACGATGTGACTCCACCACTCAGTGCTAGTTTCCTAGGCCCAAAAGTAGCATTCCCCAGTGGTCAGCACCTCCATGAAAGCCACAAGCAATCTTGGGTTGTACTATGTGTGGCAAGATCAGTGGCAGCCTCATTGTCTCACTCACGTATTTCTGCCACGTCCAGGAAACACGTCCGCTTTTTTGGAACAGTTTCTGAAAAAGTGGACGCGTTCTTTCAGCATCCCTGTATTCCTCATATTATAAGGAATAAAGGATGTTCCAAAAGGAGTTTTTTTCCGACATTTGACTCCATTTAGATGGGGCCAAATGTCAGAAAAGCCTCTTCCGAAAAGACAAGTGGAAAAGATAAGCAAATTGTGGTTCTCAATTTGCGTATCTTTCTGAAAAAAAAAAGGCAATGTAGACATAGCCATAGTTAGTGGTGTGATCCACTCTGACTCCTACATCCCTTTCTGCAGTACTCCTTCCTAGACAGTCACTTCCCAGTTTGTGTTTTTGAAACTGATTTTACCTCAAGTGGAGTACTTCGCATTTGTCCTTCTTGACTTTCATCCTATTTACCTCAGACTATCTTCCAGTTTGCTCAGATCATTTTGAATCATCATCCTATCTTGCAAAGCACTTGAAATCCTTCCAATCCGTTAGATCCTGAGAATATAGGCAAGAGCCACAAGCCAGATACTACAGAGAATTATTTCCCAGGTAAGTCAGAGCCTTCCAAACCTTGTGTGTCCAGATTAACTCACTGTTTGGAAATACTTACCACTAGCAGCTGCAGGTCTGCTACATGCCATTGTAGACAGTCTCATCCTGCTAGCCCCACCATAAACTTAGCACACTCAGTCTTGTAGCCAGTTAGTAAGGTTTTTTTGTCCTCACTGCTCCCCTTGGAAGGCTGTTCCAGGACTTTACTCCTCTGATGCCTGGAAGCCTTCTTCTATTTTCAAGCCTCAAGTTGTTGATGGCCAGTTTATATCCATTGTTCATGTCCACATTGCTGATTAATTTAAATAACTCCCTCTCCTTTGATGGTATTTGTCCCTTTTAAATATATTTATAGAGAGCAATCGTATCTCACATCAGCCGCCTTTAGTGCCAGCTAAAAAACCCAAGCTCTTTGAGTGTCCTCTGATAAGGAGACTTTCCGTTCCTTGGATCATCCTAGTACCCTTCTCTGCACCTGTTCCAATTTGAATTAAACTCATTAAACATGGGAGACCCAGGACTGACCACAGTATTCCAGATGAGGCCTCATGAATACCTTGTATAATGGTACTAACACTTCCCTGTCCCATCTAGGACTGTATTGGCCTTTTTCCATGATTGTATCACACTGGCAGTTCATTGTCCTATGATCAACCAATACACTCGGGTCTTTCTCCTCATATCACTTGCAAGATAAATCTCTAGTTTATAGCAAAAATTCTTGTTGTTCATGCCTAAATGCGTGACTTTCCATTTCTAAATTTCATCCCATTTCTCTTACTCCAGTTTTCAAGGTTGTATAGAGCTTTTTATATGATATTCTAGTCCTTTTCTGTATTGGTAATACCTCCCAACTTTGTCATCTGCAGCTTTTATTAGCATACTCCCACTTTTTGTGCAAAGGTGATTAATAGAATTGTCAGATAAAGCTGCAAAGGATGCAGAACAGCCGCAATGGAATCATACAAGTATTGCTGCTCTCCAGAAAGTCAGACAATCCTGATGTGTTAAGAATGTGGGGAAAACGACATAGTGGTCCATGCAGTGAATATGGGAGGTGACTTCAATCTGAAGAGAATGTACACAAAGATAGAGGGACAGAAGGACACACACAAGGTATATTTACATTTACTGAATCTTAAAATGACCCAAAAATTCCCTACAGTGCAAAATCACCACCTTTATAAGACACTCAGAAACTAGCTCAGATTGAAGGCTAACATCATGGTGGTAGGTTGGATATGGGAAGGCTGGATTTCAGAAATTGAGCCATTTCATAAATTAATTCCAGAAAGAGTCTTTGTGATCATCTAGACTAACCCGTATGACACAGACCATAGAATTTCCTACAGCAGGTCTTTCTGAAAAAATAGCCACTCTTGATTTGAAAATTCAATAACAATGGGAACAAACTTGTATCAGACACCATGACTCTTGATAAATTGTTCCAATGATTAATTACTCTCACCATTAAAAATGTACGCTCTATTAGATTGTGCTTTCTACAGTTTATGCAGCTGGATGTTCTCAGCTGAATGCCTGGACTGATAAGTTTGTTCCCATTGGTTGTCCATTAGCACCCACGTTCAATTAGATTTTGGATCACTGCCCAAAGGAGTTTTGTCCATTAAAGTTTATGGTTGAGCATTGATTCCACAAACGCTGCCTTTATTATTCAAAGTAATTGCTTAGTTTTGTTGCTGAGGAACTGTAATACGTTAACATGTTCTCTTCTCAAATTCACATTGTGGATGTAAATGAATTTTTTATTTTACATATAGAATTTGGAGTAGAATAAGATTAAAACACAGCTCAAGTGAAGAGGGGTTAAGCAGTTCAAAGGACTGTCAAACGTGTTTTGCCTATAGATAGAGATGAGAGGGTAATTTGTACTTATTGTCTCCTGGGTTCAGACTGCAAAATGTATAGTGCTACAAAACGTTGCTGTAATGGCTATTATCTGCATGATGAACATGCTGCCGAGGGAGTTGATTTGACTATTGGTAGTCTGAGCCTGGAGTCTATTTCCTCTTTATGATAGGGGGTGATTACAATTGTGGTGATTTAAAAAATTCTTTCGAAAGTGGATTTACATCCATTTTTGTTGGAGCATCTCCCGAATGCTGCTACAGAGTTCCGGAGGCTTGAGACTAATTAGCAACACCAACTCTTGAGCTTGGTGAACTTTCTCCTTTAGTCGCTCCAGTAGGTGTCAGACTACTAGGCTGGTTGCATGGCAAAGAAGCGTGCAGTCGTAGCATGCACTGCTTGGTTGTGTTTCTAAAAATGCACTGATGGTACTTTGGGGCTGCGGTCAGACTTGGGGGTAGGGGGGGGATGCTTCGCTTACAGGAATTTGGGATGGGAAACTGGTTAAAGAGCAGCCAGGAGGTCATTTCCAGGTCTAAGGTTGGACAATCGCATTGTCTGTGACTATAAGGGATAACAAAGGCCAGATTCAGATATCGGGTGATGCTGTTGTTCAAGTAGAGAACTCCACTTAATGTTACAGCATGTACATGTAATTTAATACTCTGCTTAAATAGGCTGCCAGTTTTTTGTAGCTGGGTTGGGCCACTGGACAGCTCAGGCATTTGCTTTGAGGATAATTTGCAGCCTACTTTGATTGTTCTACTTGCTGCACCACTAGAGCAGGGAGAGTGAGTTGGAAACTAGAAGAGAGCTCTCGCAATTTGGTCATACTGCCTCCCTCAGACTAGGTGGCCTGAAGTTATCTCTATCCCTAAGGGCCAGATAAATTGAAGATCCCTATTCCTGGTGCCTGACGCCAAGGAAGGAGATGAAAGCCACCAGTGAATGAGGGAGATACATATGGCTATAGAGACAATGTGAGGAAAGAGATTGTTTTAGGAGAACAGAGCCCGTTTCTTAAAATCTGCCACAAACATTGGGTGAGGCTGGAGACAGTCACTTAATCTGTGGGTGAGAACTGTTTCTTGTGTGTCTATGCAGCACCTAGCACAAGGAGATCCCAGTCTTGGTTGGGGTTGCGAGAGGCAACTAAATGTGAGGCTCTGATAAACTGAGGGGGCTGTGGTTGAACATTGTGGGCCACGTACCTGGTGTTGAGAGAAAGAGAATCCAAGAAGGCGGCTGGATGGGAGAGGGGGGGCAGTGGAGTTTCACTTGAGTGTTTTACACAGTTGTCAATCTCTAATTTTAAATGCAATTGGAGGAGGACTTTCAGGTGTCTTGGAAACAGAGGAAAGGGACTAGACCTTTGTAAATCAGCCTCTAATCCCCACACTCCCACTTCATACCAAACTTCTAGTTTATATAATTTGAGATTGTTGGGTCTATAAACCTTTCAAAAATTCTTTTTAGTGCAAAATAATTAAATTGAATAGCTGAATGCTGAGTAGCATTTCCTCTAGATGAGTTTTGTAGGGACCATTTCCATCGGCCAGTCAAATAAGCCCCTTTCATAGCAATAGCATGTATAATAAGCTTCTACTGTGTTTGGAAAATTCTAAACTAGATCTGAAAAAACAAATGAACCTATATTACTGCAGCAGGGGACTTACAATTCATTAGGTGAGTACCTCCTAGGGAGCAGCAAGTAAGATCCCCCATTTAATTAACCCCTTCTTTTATGATATGGTTTTCTGCTCTATCGTAGAATAACTTAACATTTCTCTGCACAAGGAAAAAGTGTCGGTGCCCTTTTTGATGTGTAAAGAAACTGTCTTTTCCTGTTTGTTTACATTAGAAATTCAGTTTGCTTCTACTTTTTTCCCCCCCAGATAAATTATTAGTACAAGTACAAAGAGAAAATTGAGTCATTGTGAGGGGAAGTACTTGTTAGTTAGCTAGCTTAAAACTTTGTTTTTAACTCTTAGATAACTCAGATGTCCAAAAACCAATAAAGAGAAAATCTTTTTCCAAGATTCAGTATCATTGCCCCTTCAATTGAGGGCAGGGAAATCTCCCATTCTGGGCTTCAAAGACATCAACCAGAAAAAATAGCTAGAGCAAAACTAAGTATTTCTAAGGAGGGGAAAAAAACCCTGAGACCTTTATGACGCATAATGAAACAAAGGGGCACATACTCATTCCACTTTTTCCTCCTGTGGATCACTTTTAAGATACTGATGCATAACTTCTCCATCACATTGGCTGCTTTTGTTTTTCATACAAGTATAAAGGCAAGTGGCAGAATGTTCATATCTCTTACCGATTGCCTTAATCAGATATGTTCATATCTCTTACCGATTGCTGGAAAAAGCAATTGGAAAATAGGTGTTGGAAATGCTTGTACAAAATATGAAGATAACAAGGAAAATCATGGGCATCTCCCTTCCCAAACCACCAGGCATAGCCCCGCCCCCAGAACACACACCCTCTGACCTTCTCTGGGACTAGGGAGGCTGGGGCCGTGCTGTGTGCCCTCCAACCTCCTTTGGGGGTGGGGCCATGCCATGTGCCTTTGCCTTTTTCCACCCCAGGGCTGTAGAGGCTGCATGGAATGCCCCCCTTCCTCCCCTAGCGCTCCGGATCTGGAGAGGCTGGGCTGTGCCCGGTTACGTGGTGTGGTGTGCTCCCCTCTGCTCCCCTTCCCAAATGCATGGCGCGCTGCCATGTGGGGCCAGGGTAGAGGCGGGGCCTCAGAAGAAGGGGTGGGGTTGGGGACTTGCCTCCCTAGCTGTGCCTTCACCAACTGCCCATGAGGAAAATTAAAACCTAGATAGCATATTCTAGGACAAAGTGTGTAAGAATCCAATGAAATAATATTCAAACCTCCCTACCCACTCCCACTGATCAGCCAACTTTGGATGGACATTTGGATTCCTGGGGAAAGGTCTGATTCTTATCTTGGACATTTGCATCAAGATTTATACAGCTCTTCTTATCGAGATTTATACAACATTTCTTGAAGCAGTTACTGATGCTCTGTGGACCAATAAAAGGTGTTTCATTATCTGAAAAGCAATTATTGGTGAATTGTCAATTTTATTTCACTGAGCTACATAATTCATGTGGGATCACACATGCACCTGCTTCAAAGTGTTTTTTGAACTCTCGTTTAATAAGATCCTTTACATTAGAATTTCAATAGATAGTAAAATGAAAATTGCTGTCCCATTTTTTTTTCTTTGTTCAAACGAATATGTTTGGTAAGTCAAACGCACAGACTAGAACTGGCAGACTCTTTATGCAAGGAGTGGAGATTTAATGAAAAGGAGCACTAAGACCTGGCAATGTCCGAGGACCATCATCAGCTCTAACTGTGCCAGTGCATGGTTATCTTGCATAGTAAGGAATGTCTGTTCTAACGTGGTATCTTGTTTATATTGTATCAGCCGAGCATCTAGGAAACTCTCGAGTTCAGACTGCAGGGTGTCCTCTGGTGAGCTGACACCATACTATTTCCTCAACCTCCTGATAACTGGCGCTTACTTCTGATGCAAATGAACTGCCTGCTGTCTCCAGCATCGTGCTCATTTTTACCTTGCAGACCCATGCAAATGAAAATTCCTTTGTCTAGGACAAACTACTTTATCGGCTCTGCCCGGAGGACGTATTTCCAGCATACATACATGACTTTTTGCATGATACGTCTACAGATAGGGTATATATTAATGTCCGGTGTGTCATCAGCATTCCTGCTGCTTGTTACGTTTCTTGACAGCAGAGTGTTTGCTTTAGTGCGTATGTCTGAATTGACCGAACAGTGGTCCCTCAGCCAACGTGCACTGAGGGGCTCTAAATTTTGCAAAGCCAAACCTGGACCCAGACAGATTGACCAGGGGAGTGTGGAAATCAATGAGATGCTATTGGTCAGCGATAGCCAGTGGTCTCTGCATTACAGCAGTCTAACTGTTACGTTATAATGGCTACAGAAGAGTGTCACAGAGGTAAGCCACAGCCAAGGCATGATGATCTACAATAGCATTGTCTAGTCGGTTCAGTAAAGAACATGGATGCTCTTAAATGTCCGCGATAAATGTTTATTATTTCATGATGTAGTGCGAATGAGATCTGTGACCTCTCTGTCACTGTTTCCTGGGTCCAGATGTATCTACCATTTCTTACCGCTTGCAGGTTATTTTTGGAGGACTATGCCTTGCTGAAGGTGGGATTATCTCTGACAGAGCCTCTCCCATGATTTTTTTCCTGCTGCATACTACATCTGTTTTTATAAATGCAAATGCTGAATGGATCTAAACAAAGGAACCATGAGAGAGTCATGGAACACTTACATCTCTTGTGTATTGAACAGAGCAATAGAGTTTTCATAATGATATTGCACATGTTTGCTTCCTGAAACCAATCTTGCAGACAGTACAGTACAATTGGACAGTACACGCATTTACATTCTAAACTGACAAGTTAATGTATAGCTCCTTCCTGAAACTGAAGGCCAGCATTGGATTTGTGCACTAGGCAGAGAGTTCTAATTGAGGCTAAACATCCATATATATTTTCCAGTGGGAGTCTCGGAACTTGGAGACCAATGGAAGAGTTGTGGGGGAGGAGGAAAGGGTTGGTCGTCAGAGGGAGGCAATAATTGTCCAAAGAAATTCATGTTACTTTTGCCATTAAGGTAATTGATTACTTTTCAAGATGGCATTTTTCAAAGTGCTCCATTACCTTTAACAGTAGTCTAATAAAATGAAAATCCATTTCTTTACCAATTCTGGCTGTGCTGGATATTGACATTGCTCTTAGAGCAGGATGACAAGCATTGTGTGCATGTTTCCAGGAGAGAGAGTGGTATTGCTGCATGATGCCTCCAAAAAATGAGGTTTACAGGATCTTTTGAAAAAGGCTTCTATTTTTGAAAGAACTGCGTCTAGACTGCAGTTTCAATTTCGAAATAACGCTTTTTCGAAAGAGCTCTATTACGTGATTATGCAAATGAAGCAAGGCATATTTAAATCCCTGCTTCATTTGCACTTTCGAAGTGCTTCATTTACATCCCTCTGACAACCGAGGGTAGGTCTACACTACAGCCTTATTTTGAAATAACAAGTCTACACACAAAATGCATTTCGAAATAACATTTTGCTATTTCGAAATAGCGCATCCACACTGAGTAGACGCTGAATCGCATTTAAGACTGGCCAGAACCAGCTCCAGCAGGGCATCAGGTCAGGAGTGTTGTTGTGTGGCTGCTGCCTGAGGCTATCTGAGGCCAGTGCTTAAAGGGACCCCCCTCCCCCGGACAGCCAGTTCTCAGTTTTCCCTACTTGCTTGCCTACCTCGATGAGGGACAGCAAAGCATTTTGCCTCTGCATACTCTAGTTGCCCTCACTCGGGACACCACAGCACTCTGCAACATGCAGCCAGAGCTTCCCTGGGCACTCTGGTACTTCTCTTGGATGCATTGCTGTGAGCATGGCTGCACTTTCTGCAGGCTGTCATCTGGGAGGTCCATCGGGGGGCTGTCAGTATCCAGGAGGCCCTGGGGAGAGCTTACACCCTGAGGAGCACTAAGAGCCTCCCTGGTCTGCCCCACTGAAGGCTTGTGCCTCATTCCTCCCTCATGTCC
>JANRFK010004893.1:47332026-47342308 GCA_030068395.1 Apalone spinifera
GCTCTGGGGAGAGGGGAGGGAGAGGAGTGTTCTTGGTTGAGACCAGAGTGGCCCCGAGGGCACCCCGGGAAGGCTGGAGGCCCCCTATTTTGATATGTGTCTATACGGCACTTATTTCAAAATAGCTATTTTGAATTTGGCTTTATTCCTTGTGGAATGAGGTTTACCAAATTTGAAATAAGCGCTCCGCTATTGGCTGTATAGACGCTAGGAAAGTTATTTCGAAATAACTCTGCTGTGTAGACATACCCAGAGGGATGTAGTCCTCAAATCCAGTAACTTACCGCCACTAAAATGGCTAACAGTAGCCCTATCAGTGATGAAGGCTAATTGATGTATATTGGCTAGCAGTACTGAGTTAAGTGAAGTACACACTGATATTCAGCGTTGGCATATGCAGGCCCTTTGCCTCTTTCAGAAAGGCTGAATTTCCATGCAGGTATTAACATCCCTAGAGTTATACACCCCGGAGTGTTACCAGTTGGTGAACTGATGCAATGTAAACTTCAGTGGTGTAGGGGACACTGAGGGAAGCTACTTTTTTTTTTCTTACACAGTCTTGTTCTTCCTGTTCATCCACTTGTAAATAGTTACGCCATTTAGCATGCCCAATTAGTGCAACATCAGTGCAAATGACTCTACTTTGGCACTTACAGCCAATGTGTAATAGACTCAGTAATGATGATATATGACTGGACACTGAGTGAGTGGTGCCCACTTACTCTAAGATAAAGTAAGCGACTTCCTCAGCTGAGTCTGGTCACAGATTCATCTTTGCAAGTCTCAGAAAGGTAGCCATGTTAGTCTACATGCAAAAACAACAAGGAGTCGTGTGGCTTCTTAGAGACTAACAGATTTATTAGGGCATAAGTGTTCGTGGGTAAAACCCACTTCATCTGATGAATTGGAGTGGAAGTTACAGAAACAAGGGTGTGTGTGTGTGTGTGTATAAAAAAAGAAGTATCTTGTGTTAATGAAACTAATGAAGTCAGAGTGTAAGTGGGTCATTTGCAGGATTTGACATGGAGATGTGAGTATCCAGAGAGGAAATAGCCTTTGTTGTGTGTTAACCAGTTGAGATCCTTAATCAGTCCTAAGATGGTAGTGTTGAATTTGCAAATTAATTCCAATTCAGCTGTCTCCCTTTGTAGCTGGCTCTTAAAATTCTTTTGCAGAAGGATGGCTACTTTCATATCCACTACTGAACAGAATAGAACAGGAATAGAGAGAGAGCTTTAAGTAAGTCTGTGGGAATTTATGGAGGGTAGAGTACACATAGAGAAGTAATACACTAAAGCAGTGATTCCAGAACTTTCTGTATTGGTGGCCCCTTTCGCATAGCAAGCCTGTGTGCGTGTAACCCTTCTCTTATACATTAAAAATTGAGACTTTACATTTAATTTAATTCTAATTTAACATGGGCACAGGGGCTGACAGCTTAAGCTTTACCAGGTGCGGGGCTGACAGCTTGTGCCCCTACCTCTTGATCCCTTGAGGGGGTCACGACACTCCAGTTTGAGAACTCCTGAAAGAAAGGGCAACATTGTGCCTGCTAATGACAGTGGGAAGTGTAATTGAGGGAGTGCAGCATATGGGGATTACTGCTGAAGCATACACTCTTTCACAGGGCTCTTGCTTTTATATTCAAATTGCTCAATAGCACGCTGACAACTGGAGTTGCTGGACTTACTCTTTTTCCACAGTGTAGAACTCGCCAGACATCTCTTTTTATCACACTCCTTCCACTGTATTAATTTTGAAATAGCCTCTCGATCATTGACATTTAAATGGATCTCAAGGAACCTATCTGGGGCTTTTTTAGATGTTGAAAAAACTGTCTTATGCAGATTGCAGTTCACAACAGCTAACGAGGAGGGGTTACTGTCATTGTGCTAGTCCTACCTTTTTTTTTTTTTTTTTTAATGAGAGAGGAAAAGTACAGTAAAAATGCAATTGCTCCATTCACTGTCAAAAATGAAGTATACTTTTAAGCTGGGCATTATCCTGAAAGCCCAGTTACTAAAACTGGTAAATGTGGAAAGGATCCCCATATTTTACTTGTCATATTTTTTCCTCCCAGTTGTGTGCTTTCTGTCACAATTCTGCTCCTGTCTGTGTGCTTCACCTTGATTCAGCATTAGAGGGTATGTCTCCACAGCACACTATCGTTGTCGGCATGGAATGTGCGTACCTGCCTAGTCCCCTTTAGCCATGTGCAGCTAGAGAAACATGGCTTAGGTGAGGAAAGTCATGCCTGAAAGGCATTGGTATGGATGTACGTACCTTTCATGGCTCTTCTGCTCACCCTAGCTGTGCCTCGCTACACTGCTGTTAGCATTGTAGTGTCTTGCTCCCTACTTGTGGATAGTTGTTATACTTATAAGAAGCAGATAGGATCCTTTCAGCGGGAAAAGGCAATACATCGCATTTATTGAGAATGGCAAAGCAGTTAGCATATACTTACATAGACTGACAGACAGGACACCCCCAGCCCCAACAATCGATGTGATATTTACATGGTCTGGGGCCAGCCAGATTGATCACGGTTGGAGGAGTGGGGGCTATGTCGGTCCAGACTTACGTGCCTGTTTTGGCAAGAGGCATCCCCAAAATTATGTCAAAGCAGCTTCTTTTTTATAGCAGTCTTCCTTCATTGGAATCAGTAAGTTTTGCATCATTATGCTGGCTTTCTGATGGATGTTTGTTATCTCTGGTTGTTTCTGTCGCTCCTTATCATCTTTGTTCTGCCATGCTAAGCTGGTTTTAATCATGAATATCTTGTCCCAATTGGTAAATGCTTGCCCTTTCCCTCGGTGTCCGGGGTTGTCAATCTGCCCTCTCTTGATATGCAGTAATCTTTGGCGCCTCTTGTCAATTATTGGATCCTCCCTTTGTACAGCATCTGACCCAGTGGTGGCCTTCACGCTTATCTCCCAGACATTCCTCACACATAATAAGGGTAGACACAGAATTTCAAAAGAGCAACTAAAACAGAATAATGAAAACATATTAAGACTGAGCACATTAAGACTTGAATACTTAGAATGTCACTAAAAATAGGAAATAGGAATTTTTCTGCAATATAGTTTCCCCATTTCAGGAAAGGATTCCAGTGGTGTGGGAAAGGTCTAGCAACTCCCTGCTGCTGGAAACCTTCCATGTCATGGGAAAGACTCTGGCAATGGCAAATGGCTGAAGTCTTTCCCTGCTGCCAAAGTCTTTACCAAGTGTAGCTTGCTTTTCACTGCAGCACACAGCTATATGCACACTGCATACTGCTGACCCGGAGGTGTAGAGTAGAAATGTGAGGGGAAGGGGTTAACTACTGCCTTGGCACTGGGCAGCATCTAGGAGAGTGGATGCGTGAGGGCAGAAGAAATAGAAGGCAAGTGGAGATCTATTCTCTTGCTTTTTTTAATCTCTGAAATTTCAGGTGCTGAGTTATTTTTTTTTCTATCACAAAACTATCTCTGAATTTCCCAGGCTAAGGCATCTCAGGGGGGGTTGGAATGCAGTCTGACAGGTAGAAACCAAAAGCAGCAGTATGTCTTAGAGATGCTTTGTCAGCTGTGAATAACGAAAAAATGTTCTGAAAATTGTAGAGCAGAAAAATTTCCCTTCCTGCCGCTCCTCAAATAAACCCCCTTCCTTTTCAGTTTAGATGAATAAATAGAAAATGTGTTTCATACTGATGAATAATAGCAATCGATTTTCATGTCACCATTGTACTGAGGTGGGTAATTGGGATGGAGGTAGGTCACGTATACAGTGGGGTTTTTTTTTTTAACTGATCTGTGAATCTTTCTCTTCTTGGGGGATAGTCAAGAGTGGAATTGTCAACTAGAGGGTTTCTTCTGCCCTGGGAAAACTTGAAAATGTGCATCCTAGGTAGGCTTGGCAAATGCAATTGTTTGTTGTTTGTTTGTTTGTTTTGTTTTGTTTTTAATTATGGAGGTGACTGATTTTTAAGTATCTTCTGTTTTAAAATTTCACACGTGGTAGATTTTGAGATTCAAAATATTAAGAATTTTGTAGCCTTTAAAACATAGTGTTAACATCACGTCTCAAAATATACAAATTAAATATCGTTCAACCAAACTCCCAAGTTCTCAAACAACATTTTTCTTTCTTTGTCCAGCTGTAAATTTTGGTTATTACTGATTATTTCCCACCACTCTAATAGCTTTTGAATGGTTAGAACGGGGTGACGTATTCACATAACATGATCGTTTCCAAAAAGAGAAAATGGTAAAAAGTGACAGACCCATTTATAAGCCAACCCCAGAGGACAGTCTCAGCTTGTCCGCTTCAGCGCGGGTGGAGGGATGTGCCGACTGCAGGGCACGGGGCTTCTCAGCTCCCATTGGCTGCTGTTGGCTGTTCACAGCCAATAGGAGCTGAGGAGCTCTGTGCCCACTAGCAAATGCATTCTCGTCAAGAAAACAAATATCCCAACATAGTATAGTAGAGTCTGTAGCACATCCCAGGGTCACTTCCCAGCCCAGGGTAAACTCCTGGCACACTGAGACGACTTAGCCATGTGAAGAATCTGCAGGCTTGGAGCCTGTCAGCTTCCAGTCCCTGCCTTTCACTGTTCTGGGTCAAGGAGAGTGGTGGGAAGGGTGGCCAGCATGTCCCTTGGCCCATGCTGCTTCCTTAGCTCCCACCCTCTCTGTCCCCTACCCATCCACAGAGGATACTGTGAGGGGGCTCTCATGGCCTAAGGCAGCTCCTGCTCTGGCCCTTGGCCCTTGGCTGAGTACGGAACCCTGGGGGAGGAAAAAAAAGAAAGGGAAAAGAAGAGTAAGGATTGGGCCCACCGCGGGATTGGGAGGGGGAAAAGTGCTGGAGCATAAACAGCAGCGCAGCTGGCGGTGGAAGGACAGATGGTTGTGAACGGCAAGCCCTGGGCCGATCCTTACTTTTAAACTTTCCGTGCACCCCGTACAGTACCATCATGGACCACCAGATGATAGAGCGTAAAAGCATGTTAGTATTATTACATACATTGTTTTAAATGTGTCCGTCTCTTTTGGATAATTACTGGGCTGAAGCACGAATATGCATTAATGTCATATTTCAGTGCTGTATTGCAGGAAGAATAGTCACATTCTTAATATCCTCTGAATGCCTACTCCTACTGTTTCTGCTCCTTTCCTCCTACATTTCTGAACTCAATGCATGTATGGGTCAGATTCAGAACAGGGGGAAGCTGCCTTTATTATGTAGCTTTTATTCACTATTTAATACAGTCCTTACATTTTAAATGAAATGGTGGAGAAATAATAAAACAAAATATTAGCTCTTCATACTTGCAACTTCCATATCAATGATCCACTACTAAGATTCTAATTATAGTCACCTTTCAGACTGCTGTCAGAAATAGAAAAGAGGTGGGAAACACAATTAAATCCAGGCAGGTGATTTCACTTTGACTAAATAGGGACCATTTAAAATTTTTAAAATGAATAACATTGAAATGCTTCCCTCCCCAGGAGTAATAAACATCCAAATAAAGGAAATGTTTGACTTGCTTCCCAGGACCATGAATACTCTCATTAGCATTGCATAATGCTAATGCATTTAACATGTGCATTTAATGCTAAGCACATTGACATTTGTTGTCAGAAACCCCAGACCTGCTCGAGTCTAGGGGTTAGCACAAATTAAGACTTGCAGACTTGCTACTCTCTTTTTTTTTTTTTTTTTTTTTTTTTTTTTTCCTCCTTAGCTTGGTGTTACAAGTTCTGCTTTCATTATTTTAGCTTTGTGAGCAACACTATCTTTGTAATAGCTTTTTAAAAAAATTTCAAATTCAGACCAGTTATTCTGCTAACATTTTCTACCATGATAATACCTGCCAAAAGACAGCACTGTCATGTCATGTAAGCTAATGTAATGCAATAGTCTCTGAAGGATGAGTTACATAAAAATACATGGTTATCCTATTTCGTTAATTGGCTCACATTATAAAAACATCTCTAATCGGCAAGTATGATTAAAGGTGGGTGAATGAGTATGAACTCTTACCTTTTTTTTTGCCATTCCTTATAAATAGTGCAGCTCATTTTGGAAGGTGTAGAGCAATAGAGAAGGTAGACTGTTGGTGGAATGTGGGAACTTGGAATCTGCCTTATTATTCAATATGGAATGTGTCGGATACTTTCACAGAGGTTAGAATGACCTATTCCTGCAAAGTCATGACATGGACTTACCTTTATGTGCAGTAAGTAACTGTATTGAAGTCAGTGGCACCATTAACTGTGTGTAAAGTTGTTTCAGAATGAGGGTTGTGAGCTGTGACTCCACTCAATCTTATTTCAAAAAATTATTTAGCTTTTGAAGTTTCTTTAAGCAAATGATTTTTGTTTAAGAACGTACTCAGATGAACTGGTTTATGCCAATTAGCACTTGCAAATGTCACTCACTCTAAGAGTTTTACAAGTGTTGACTCCTCACAACATTCTGCTTAGAGAGGCCTTAACTAATTTTCACAATGTCCTGGTAAGGGAAATGTTTAGTCTCCCCATTTTATAAATAAGGAAGCTGAGGCACAAAGGCTTGCTCAAGGCTGGAGGAATACTAGATTGCAGGACTGAAAGTGATCTCAAGAGACAGGGTGACCATATTCCCATTTTGCTGGGACAGTTCCCTTCTTAAGCCCTGTCCTGGGCATCAAGATTTTTTGACAAAACTGGGCACTTGTGCTGCTTGCTCATGTCAGCTGAGTGTAGTGGGGCATGGAGGAATGTTCAGCAATGCCAGCCCTGTGTGGCAGGGCTCAGTTGAGCAATGATGGTCGATGGCTTGGACCAACCCCACACATTGGGAGTTGGGGGGGTTGGACGAGCAACTTGGGTCAGCCCCATGCAGTGTTCCATTTTTGCCTTTGGGGAAACATGGTGTTCCTACAAGAGGTCACCCTAATCTAGCCTTCCCTGAGGCAGGACTAAAAGTACTTAGACATTCCTGACAGATGGTCATCCATCTAACCTGTCCTTAAAAATGTCTAGTAATGGGGATTCCACAGCCTCCTTAGGTAACCTGTTCCAGTATTTAACTATTCTGATATTTAGAAAGACTTTCCTAATAGCCATCCTAAGTATCTCTTGATGCAAGTTAAGCTGATAAGTACTTGTTCTACCTTCAGTGGAGATGGAGAATAAATTAATCAACATCTTCTATAATAATTTTAACATTTGAAGACCGTTGTCCATGTCAAAAAAACTTCCCCTGCATCTAGACTGCTGCCGCGTTCTTTCGAAAGTAAATGGAAAGAACACCGCTTTCAGTCTTCCAGACTAATCATGCCGAATTCTTTCAACCATTCCTTGTAGGTGGTGTCTGCTAAATCTGATTATTGCTGTTCTGCTCTCTGGATTTTCTCCATTTTCTCTTCATCATTCTTCAGATCTGTCAGAGCTCGGACTACCATTCAGGAGTTTTAGGGTTCTAGTTCTGAGCTCCAGCCACACTCCTCTAAGTGGTACTGAATCGTCAATACCTCACTTTGAACTTAAAATAAGAAAGGTTAGAAGCCTATCGCAGGGTTCAGGTGACATCTGAAGGCAGTTGAACTCTATTCATATCATACTGTCACCATCCCCTCATCAACATGTCCCTGTGATTCAGTTACTTAGTGTAATTCTTCAGTACACATAGTTCTGAGAGTATGTATAAAATCATGGCTCTGAGGCTACATCTAGACTACAAGGCTTTTTGAAAAAGAGCGTCTAGACTACAACTAGTACTTTCGAAAAAGTGGCTTGCTTTTTCAAAAGAGAGCACTCAGGCAGTCTGGATGCTCTCTTTCGAAAAAGCACAGTTTGCATTACATAGTGCCTTTTTTCAAAAGAGCACTTTTGAAAAAAGGCATTCTTCCTCATAAAATGAGGTTTTCTGCGGTTGAAAAAACTGCCACGTTCTTTCGAAAGAACGCAACAGCAGTCTAGATGCAGGGGAAGTTTTTTCAAAAAATGACCACTTTTTTCAACCCTCCCTGCCCTTAGTCTAAACACACCCTGAGTATGCAGAGTTCACTAAGCATTCATCTAAGTCCACAGTTGAAAACGTAATGGGGATATTCCTTTTTCTTTCTAAAGCTTGATGTGATTATTTTTTAAATTTTAAAGCATTTTTAAAATCTGTTCCTTCAAATAATCTGAATAGTGGCTGTTTTGAAGAATAGTTTCCCAGAAATGTCATAGGTTCCTAATATTAGAATGTGTAAATATCCCACTGTATCCTTGGAGGACGGTATTATAAATTAAGGTATTCAACATACTCAGTATGAGAAACAGTCTACAATAATCAGATGAATCATGGCAACTGAGGGAGGTCCCACATGATTGGAAGAAGGCAAATGTAGTGCCCATCTTAAAAAAAAAAAAAATGGAAGGAGGAGAATCTGGCAAAGTATAGATCAGTCAGCCTCACTTCAGTCCCTGGAAACATCATGGAGGGGATCCTAAAGGAGCAATTGGAAGAGAGGAAAGTGATCAGAAATAGTCAACATGGATTCACCAAGGACAAGTCATGCTTGACCAACCTGATTGCCTTGTATGACAAGGTAACTGGCTTTGTAGATATGGGGAAGGTGGTAGACATGATATACCTTGACTTTAGCAAAACTCTTGATGTGGTCTCCCACAGTATTCTTGCCAGCAAGTTAGAAAAGTATGGGTTGAATAAACGGACTGTAAGGTAGGTAGATAGAAGGCTTGCTAGATCGTTCAGCTCAACGGGTAGTGATCAACAGCTCAATGTCTGGTTGTTAGTTGGTATCAAGCAGAGTGCCTCAAGGGTCAGTTCTGGGGCCAGTTTTGTTCAACAAATGCATTAATGGATGAGGGGATGGATTGCACCCTCAGCAAGTTTGCAGATGACCCTAACCTAGGGAGAGAGGTAGATATGCTGGAGGGTAGCGAAAGGCTCCAGAGTGACCTAGACAATTTGGAGGATTGGGACAAAAGAAATATGAGGTTCAACAAGGACAAGTGCTGAGACCTGCATTTGAGATGGAAGAATCCCAAGCACTGTTACAGGTTGGAGACTGACTGGCTAAGCAGCAATTCTGGAGAAAAGGACCTGGGGATAACCGTGGATGAGAAGCTAGATATGTGTCAACAGTGTGCCCTTGTTAGCCTTCTTGGCTTTGGAGTACTGGGGTGCATTAGGAGCATTGCCAGCTGATCTAGGGAAGTGATTATTCCCCGTAATTTGGCACTTGTGAGGCCACATCTGGATTATTGCGTCCAATTCTGGGTCCCCTTTACAGAAAGGATATGGACGCATTGGAGAAAGTCTAGCAGAAGGCAACAAAAATTATTAGGGGGCTGGAGCACATGACTTATGAGGGAGGCTGAGTGATTTGGGCTTATTTAGTCTACAAAGGAGAAGAGTGAGGGGGATTTGAAACCTGAAGGGGGGGTTCCAAAGAGGAAGGGGAGAAGCTGTTCTCAGTGGTGACAGATGACAGAATGAGGAGCAATGGTCTGGAGTTACAGTGGGGGAGGTCTAGGTTGGATATTAGGAAAAACTATTTCACTAGGAGGGTGGTGAAGCACTGGAATGGGTTACCTAGGGAGGTGGTGGAATCTCCATCCCTAGAGGTTTTTATGTCCAGGCTTGACAAATCCCCGGCTGGGATGATTCAGTTGGGGTTGGTCCTGCTTTTCACAGGGAATTGAACTCCAGGGCCTCCTGAGGCCTCTTCCAGCCCTAATCTTGTATGAATTTCCATAAACTCATCCTATTAAACTGGCTGGCTAACCTGTTCTACTCCGCATGCTACCTGATATTCATATACTTGTGTGGTGGCCCATATTAGAAACAACACACAAGTTTACTCTAGGGCACAGTCTTTTTTTGGGGCGGGAGGGAGGAGATCATTCTTCTACTTATTTTAAATCGGTTTCAAAATGGCATTTTTACTAAGAGAAAAAATATCAGCATGGGGATGGGAGGAATCCTCAGAAAGCATCCCCTTTTAAATGTACATTGACATTGGCCTTTGTTTCATTTTCTCTGTAATAAATCTGGACTGGAGGAGAGACTACTCTGATCTGAAGCACAACCCTTGTTCCATTATGTTGCATTTTGAGACTTGGCATATATTGGGGATCTTAAGCTGTGTTCCTGGGTATGAAATGTACTTACAGAATCAAACCTATAGCAAGATTCTGTGAATTCAGTTCTGTTGGCATCCCCTGGACTCCATAATGGTTACTAAAAACATAAGAACATAAGAAAGGCCGTACCGGGTCAGACCAAAGGTCCATCT
>JANRFK010004893.1:47356718-47375524 GCA_030068395.1 Apalone spinifera
TCAGGGGCAGTGACTGCTGGCTCTGGGCTGGCAGGCTTGGAGCTGGCATAGGCATTATGGCCAGAATCTACCCCTCTAAGGGCTCCAGGGAGTGGGGGAGGGAGAGAAGTGTTCTTGGTTGAGGCTGGAGTGGCCACCAGGGCACTCTGGAGTCCCCCTATTTAGAAATAAGTGTCTACACAGCACTTATTTCGAAATAGCTATTTCGAATTTGGCATTATTCCTCGTAGAATGAGGTTAACCAAATTCGAAATAAGCCATCCACTATTTTGAATTTATTTTGAAATAGCGGTTTGGCTGTGTAGATGCTAGGAAAGTTATTTTGAAATAAGGGCTGTTATTTCAAAATGTCTTTTCTGTGTAGACATACCCTTGGAGTTTTGTTTAGCCCTCAATCTGAAAACTTGCTCATAGTTTTTCTCATGTCACTGGTAGTTTTAAATCAGCTGGCTAGGCACCACATTTATTTTCTGAGCAATGCTCTATGAAAAGATTTGATAATATATGTTGATCCTCCCTTGTCCACCTCTGCCTGCCCCCTGGCACCTTATTGGTCCTGAACCAGAGAGTTTGCAGCATCAGGGGAGACAAATGCCAGCCACTCCACTTCTGGATATGGCCACTGGGGCACCAGCCCCTCTGCTTCCCAGAGGCATTGGGGCTCCATTGATGGGGCTCTGCTTCCTAGGGGCTCTGCTCCACTGGTCCCCAGCCTGCTGGCTGGCTTCTCTTTGCCAGCCCCTGGCCCATTGGCCAGATTCAGCCCACTGGCTAGTTGGAGCTCTGCTCCCCTCTGCCAGTTGGCCTGGGATCTGCTGCCCATCCCAAGGTACCAGGGCTCTGCTCCCAGTGCCGGACCCACACTCCCTCAGTCTGTTGCCAGCTCCACTGTTCCCTGGTCCCTCAATACTCCTTGCCTAAGCCCGCCAGGTTATCCTGTGACTGCTCTAGCCTGGCCCCCAGAGCACCCACATGGTCACTGACAATGCTGGACCAAGAGTGTTGCTGGACCAGGGAAGTCTGGATCAGGGAGTTTCAACCTGTAGTTATCCAACAAACTGAAGATTTTAATGTGACAGAACTATAGTGTCATGTTAATACATAGTACTGATATTAGAAAACCCTTGATTTCGGTTAGAGATAGGCCTGACTCCATGCTTAAACACGTTTGCTTAAATTTGGAACCAGATCCAATTTAATCTTTGTGGTTTAAGTTTGTTTCTTATTTCATGTATGTTTGATACTTCCATTGGCAGAGGATTAGATCCAAAAATGACCCAGTCGCTTCAGCATTATAAAGCTGTGATTTAGTTGTCTGCAGGAATCCTAATGGATTGAAATGTGATATTAAAAGAGGGAACTTTGTTTTGGAACTGCTTCATATATATGATGCCTCAGCAACAATGAGGGTCAAACCAGAAAATTGCTATGATCTTGAGTGATCTCTCTCAAAAAAATTATAAGAAAAGAAACACCCTGTCCTCATGGATGAACACTTTTCATAAAGCAATCACTCCATATTTGACCACCTAGTCTTTGTTCTTGTCCTTAAAGGAAATCGGCACATCTTCAGAAGACAAGCCTGAGAACTTAAATTTGAATTCCGCTGGACATGAAAATCATGGACTTAACAGAGACACTGGATTTATGGCCTATTACAAGAACTTGCATGACATCCTACTGCCTACTAAATCTCCATTGTCCTATAACTGCAGAAGTGTTAATTGCCCACTTCATTTGAAATGGTCACCTACAATATGTGAACCCCTTAGGTTTAACAATCTATTCCACTTTGTATTTAGCTTGGACATTCTAGTTTTCTTAAGACCTGAAGAAGGGCTTTGTGAAGCTCCAAAGCTTTGTACCTTTTTTCAATAGAATTTGGTCCAATAAAATATTGCTTCACTCTCTTTCTTTCATATATTTGTTTAAATTAAAGAAATAGAGTAATTTAGAAGGAGCTGTAGGAATGTTCGTGGTGGATTTATTTTTGCTTTTAGAATTCCTAAATTTTTGCTGCATTCTTCAGGAGAAAAAGCCAACCTGTAACAAATTGGGGTGTGAGGGGATGGAGTACCTCCATAGGGACTCTTTTAGGGTACGTCTAGAATACATGGCTCCGTCGATGGAGCCATGTAGATTAGTTTACTCGACAAAGGGAAATGAAGCAGTGATTTAAATAATCGCCATCTCATTTAAATCAAAATGGCCACCGCGCTGTGCCAATCAGCTGTTTGTTGGCACAGCGTGGCAGTCTAGATGGGGATCTGTCGACCCCAGAACCCTTTGTCAGCAGATCCTGTAAGCTTCGTTTCACAGGGATTAAGGATCTGCCAACAAAGGGTTCTGGGGTCGGCAGATCCCTGTCTAGACTGCCACACTGTGCCAACAAACAGCTGATCAGCACAGCGCGGTGGCCATTTTGATTTAAATGAAGCAGTGATTATTTAAATCGCCGCTTCATTTCTCTTTATCATCCTGCCTCATCTACATGGCTCTGTCGATGGAGCCATGTAGTCTAGACACCCTCAGAAGCCTCAGGGTCTTTGTCACACCCTGTCCCAGAAAGGCATGGAAGAGAAGTCCTCTAAGGGTACATCTACATTGCACGGTTATTTTGCTACTCCGCATCTACACAAGCTGCCCGTTATTTTGAAATATTTTTTGAAATAACAGCCACTCTATTTCAGCATCCCGGTAACCCTCGTTCCATGAATAACTCAAGTTATTTTGAAATTTGGTGCTGTGTAGAGATGCCAAATTTCAAAATAAGCTATTTTGAAATAGATTTGAAGTAAGATACGCAATTTGCAATTTCCCTTATTTTGAGTTTAGGGTGCTGTGTAGATGCTCCCTAAGTGGCCTGTAGTGGCTGCAGGGGAAGCAGCCAATCAGAGGGGATGCAAAGCAGACAATGAGAGGCTTGAAGGGCTTTAACAAAGCAGCTTAGACAGTCTGTCCATTTCTTTTTGAAAGAGCTGCAGGACCATGGCCAGTTCCCTTGACCATTGGCAGTCTCTTGATTTGAGGATGATCTCGACCATGGATTGACATACAAGTCCTGAGGTGACTCGGGAGCCTGATGCTGGAACTGCATTTCCACTTGCCATCACATCACAAGAGCAGGTACTCACTCCCATGGAGCCTCCTGCTGCTCACTTTGGGAATTGGCTCTTCAGCCCTGGCACACCCCCTTTCTGCTGGTGTCACGCCCGCTGGTGCTGTTCTAGGTCTGTGACCCCACACCCGAGGGTCTTCCCCTCCCAGGAATCCCCAATTCCCCTATGCCCACCTAGCATCAGTGACCCACTGCTAGTTGTCATCTAGCCTCTGCCTCCAGAGCAAACTGCAGTCTGGAATGGTCACTCATCCTTGGAAAGGGGATGTGGGCCTGCTGCCTTTTCCTGTCTTGGCTGTCTCCCAGCAGCCCTAATACACTCAGACCTTGCCTCAGGCCCTGCAGCCTGGGAGAGCAGTCAGGCTAGAGCTCCCCAGCTCTGTCTGCCTTTTCCCAGCACTGCCCTGCCTCAGGAAACCTCCAGCTTCCCTGGCAGCCAGGTCCCTCCTAGTCCCCAGCTAGACAAGAGTGTGTCTGTGTACCTGCCTGTCCAGGAGCCCTTATTTATACAGCCTCACCTGGACCCTGATTGGCTAATATCTGCCACAGCTGCTGGCTCCACAGCTCCAGCCCTTTCTCGGGCTGGGTTTTCACCCTTAAAGGGCCAATGTGGGGCAGACTCCCTGTCTCACACAGGTGCAGACATTTTGTGGCAGGCCAGCTCCCTGTTAGGAGAAAGTTCGTTCTTTTTCCTTCTCTTTCAGCTTCAAGAGCAAGGTACTACTCTTTCAAGTGGGCCACTGCCTGATAGAGGATGTGGCGCCACTGAGGCTGGCTGATGGCTTGCTTCTTCCAGCTTATGATGTCCATTTCAGTTTTCTTGATCATTGTAGTGTTTCCTCTGACCACCACTGGATCTCTGGTCATTGGTGAGTAGAGTGAAGGACATTTTTTTTTGGGGGGTAGATGAGAATCTGGCATGTGCACACAATGTCAAGCCCAGCAAAATTGGTACATGAGGATAATTGCTTCAATCCTGGTGACATCAGCATCCTCATTGAAACTAGTGTTTGTGCAGCGATCTTGCCACTTGATGAGAAGGATCTTCCAGAAGCTTCATTGGTGATACCTTTCCAGGCTCTCGAGGTGCTGTTATAGGTTTCACACCCATACATGAGCGTAGGAACAATAGGTTCTTGCCATAGGTCACAGTCCATAAAAACACATCAGAACAATTTTCCAAAGGAAGCACTTGCACTCAATCTCCTGCTGGATCTCACTGTCAGTTTTTGCATTTTGAGAAAGTTGGCTATGGAGGTAGCGAAAGGGCTCAATTGTCTCAAGTTTGAAGTGATTTGTGGTGGGCCACGTACAAACCCTGAAACAGGTTGATGGAGCACCTTAATCTTCTTAATATTGAGTGAGAGCCCTAGGCTTTGGTGAGCTAATATGAGGAAATCCACACATTATGGACTAAAGGACATTCTCAATATGTATGAGGCTGACACTGTCATCAGGATGCCCTGAGGTCTCTAGACTTTTCTAGAGGAGACATCAAAGATTAAAGAGTTGCCCATCCATTCTATATTGGATGTCAAATCCAGTGGGGAGATGATCTTTAGTGAGGACCAAAATAACTGCTAAACAGATGGAAAACAGGGTTGGGGCAATAATGTATCCTTACTTAACCCCAGTTTGATGATGAAAGGGTCTGTCTCAAGGCCATTACAGAGAACAGTGGCAGCCATATAATGATGGAGAAGCTTTAGGACCTTTATAAATTTTTGGAGGGCAGCTAAATCTGGACAGTACCTTTCCCAGGGCTTCATGAATGAAAGTCAGAGGTCTTTGTCACATCAGTAAAGGCCATATTCAGGTCCTTATTTTGCTTCCAAGACTTTTCCAGGATTTGTCAGGCACCAAGATTATCTTGGTTCTCCCACAGAATGGTCTAAACTACACTGAGATTCTGGCAATGTTTCCCAAGAAAGGGGAAGTAATTGGTTTAAGAGGATACAGGAAAAATTTGCAGCTGCTGTAAATAGTAAGGCAATGCCTATTCCAACTTGTGTCCTTTTAAAGATTGTAGCAATGTTAGCATTTCTCAAGTCTTCTGGAATCTTCTCATTCTACCAAACATGAAGAAAAAGTTTGGAACTTCCTTACCAATTCTTGTCCTTCAAACTTGTAGACTTCATCTGGAATGCCAAATAGCCCTGCTGCCTCTTTCTTGGTTTGCATAATGGCTCATGTTACTTCTTCAAGGGAGGAGGGGACAGTCGTCAAGAGATTGCCTTTCATGTCATTGAGGTATAGATTTGTTAGTGGCATCAGAGATAAATGACTCATGATTCAGAAGTAACTCAAAATGCTCCTTCCATCTGGCTTTGGCTTTGCTGTCCTTAAAAATGTTAATCCATGTTGGGCTTGTAGTAGTGTGAGTCCATGGGACTGTGGACTGTAAATGGTCTTTACTGACTGAAAAAAGCTCCTTATGTCATGTTTATCAGCATAAAGCTCAATCTCCCTGGCCTTTTCTTGACACTAATTATTTTTGATGTCACTGATTTTTCCTTTGCACTTCAGTCTTGACATACTTGTATGACACTCTTTTTCTTCTGCTGCGGATGCAATATGTCATTTTTCAACATGCAATGAGCTTTTCTTTTCTGGTTGAGCAGGCTGTGAATCTTGGCATCATTCTTATCAAGCCAAATTGATGATGGTGAGTTGCCATAGTAAGAATGACAGTTTTTAATCCTTTCCAGAAATTTTCATTATCCTTGGCTTGAGGTATAGTGGCAAACTTTTCTTGTAGACACTGAAGTTTCTTCCAAGCTACTGTATCTTTCAAGGAACTTGACATTGAATTTCTTTCATACTGATTTTGCCTACTTATGATGCCTTGAGGTGATGTGGAAATTCATGAATGATCTAAATGGGCAATTGCCTGTCCAACAGACATTAGTTCCATGCATGGCCTCATGATGTGGACATCCTTCCAATCTTGAGCTCTAACAATAACATAGTCAAGAAGGTGCCAATGCCTGGAGCGAGGTGTCTTTTGATGGTCTTATACTTCTGACTTTCACTAAAGAGTGTTTGTTTGTTTGGTGACTAAGCTAAGTTCTATCCATTTACTCAGCAGAGAATGCCATTGGAGTTAGCCTCTCCTACGCCATCTTTTTCTGACAATGGAATTCCAGAGAACTGACTGCAGCCTGATTCTAGGTGTTCAGAAATTGACAAGGAGAATGATTTTTTTTTTCTCCTTGGGAATATTGGAAAAAAACTCTCAAGATCTGTATAAAACTGTTCCTTAATATAATCGATAGAATCAAGCTGTGGGGCACACACACTGATGACAGCAGCAGATGGGTTGTAACTGAGCTCAAGATGAAGGGTCATAACATGTTCGTTCATTCATTCCTACAGGAAGTTCTGTAAGGTGACTGACAAACTTACTTCTAATTGCAAAATTGACACCTGAAATAGGCCTGTCCCCTACAGATTTTTCTTTCCAAAAACCAAAACCATAAAAAAAAAATGTAGTCACTGTTTTCTCTCAGTTGACCTTCATCTGGACACCATGTCTCACTCAGGGCACCAAAGTAAATGTATCTTGCAAGTTCTGTGGTGCTGATAGCAGTTCTTTCCAGCTGTACATTATCTTTATTATCCATCAGGGCGGGAACAATTCATATAGCAAAAGTCACTGTCCTTTTTATAGTTTTGACCGCAGGCAATGTGATCCCACTGGGTACGGTAATCCACCTGGATGTGGATGACACAGTTAGAAAAAGTGTCCTACATCTAAGCTCTCTCCCAATGTGGGGTGAGCAGAGGGGATCCTAAAGAGGACTGAGCACTTATGATACCAGGGACCAGAGGGGCTAGGAAGGACTGGTTGCTGGGACTGAGGAAGGTCTGAGCCCAGGGAAGGCTGACAAGACATTGCCTCTAGGGAGAAAGCCCTATGGGAGAGTTACCATTCCATGTCTGGGGGTAGGGGGAGAAAGTCTCTATGCACTGCCTCCACCCAGCACCATCCTCACAGTTTTCATTGGCCAGAAACCAGCCGATGGGAGCTGTGGGGAGCGGAGCTTGCAGGCATAGGCAGCACATGGAGACCTGCTGCTCCCCTCCCCAAAGCAGCACACAGCCACACATTTGCCAGATTCAGCCAGCCACTTGGAGTGGTGCAGGGACCACCATGGCATGAGTGCCCTACTATGCCACCAGCCGGGAGGCACTTATGGTAAGCCCTTCCTGACCAGAGCCTGCACCTGGCACCCCATTCTACATCCCAACCCTTGTCCCATGTCCCCATCCCTGCTCAAACCCAAACTTCTACTCATACCCTGCACCCCTTCTTGTATACTAATCCTTGCCTGGAGCTCCCTGCTGTACCCAAACATTCCCTTCATTAATATAATGGAAAAGAGTGACCTGAATTCTTGGAGTGGCCCCCTGCAAAAATTCTTGCCCACCCCTGCTGAAGATCCATTGAAGCAACCATCAATCAAGGGCAAGATGGACACTCATGAGAGGCAGCTGCCACTCTGTTTCACAGACTGTGAGATCAGAGATAGGTCTAGCTCATAGAACTGGAAGGGACCTTGAAAGATCATTGAGTCCAGTTCCCCTGCCTTCACAACAGGATCAAGTACCATCCCTGACGATTTGCCTCAGATCCCTAAAATGGCCTCCTCAAGGATTGAACTCACAACCCTGGGTTTAGCAGGCCAATGCTCAGAAAGGCACAACCTGGGGTGCTTGTGAAACGTGGGTGCCACTCTGTTACAGCGAGTCAAAAAGTTACTTACTAATGGGCAGAAACCGCCTCCTGCACGGTTATCTGAACTTTTTTCTGAAGTAGCAAGTGCAGGCCCCTGTTAGACACCGAATCTCGGATGAGGTTGTATGGTCTGGTGTGGCATTGAGCATGTTGCTATGTTGCCTCTTCCGTTGAGCTTGTTGCAAGGCAATGAAAGTAGATGCCAAAATACAACCAAGTTACAGTGAACTAAACTCAGGGAGCTGTGCCCTTCCAAAGATTCATTTAAGCTTACTGTTCTTAGTGGTTTAATAACTGCATGCATCGATTTCCTGTAGCAGCTCAAAGCCTGTAGTAAAATTCCAAATGCCGGTAGTTCTAACTAGGGAGGTGCTCACATTGGAGGCTGCCTGGTTTTGCGACTCAGAAAGAACACCAGAGATCTTGAAGTCAAAGAGACTGTGGATGTAAAGGTCTGCATACTTCAAGTGAAGGACTGGGGCTACCGAGAGGACTTTGTTGCCTTAACTCCAGCAGTTTTTCCTGCAAATTCTATGAAACATACACGGTAAAATTAGTTGGACAGCATTTTTGTTTACCCTCCAAAACGTTTTATTTCATTTCAGCATGAAATGTCTAGTGTACATCTCCTCTCTGGCTAGAACTTGCAGCTACTACAGCTGATAGCATGCTGTCACTTCTGAAATTATTTTTAAAAAGATAATGAATATATTGTATTCTAACGTAATTATATAAATCACTTAAATTATTTGAGGGATTTTCAAGTCTTTGTTGTAAATATTTGTATAGACCACACACAATTTAGTATTAGCTCACCTGAGACTCAGAGGAGACATTAAATTCTTCTTTTCTTCCAGTTTTATATCTTTCCAAAATAAAAGATGCCACTAATTGACAATGCTTCACTAGTCCTATAACTGTTGATTTTTAATCTTTATTCTAGGATGTTTTTGAGTGAAGAGATTTGTCCAATTTTTATCAGCAACAGTTTTTGTAGCTGCCATAGCAACAAGTATAAAATCTAAAACATCCTTCCATATTGGGTGCTAAATCATCCCAAAACCAGGGCCCAACTTGCCATGCTGTGTGAGTAATCTTCCACATGTAAGCAGTGTCACTGAAGTCATTGTTTGTAAGATTGGGCCCTAGGAAAGTACCCTATTTATTACAAATATAAGTTTATTTTGAAAATCATAGACTTGTACTCTTATATGAAAAATAGGTGACAACTGGATTAAAAAACAGAATAAAATCTTAAAATCATGTATTCTCCCACAATATACATAGCACACTTTTTCAAAAAATCCTTCTCCAAGCTCTTCCAGCTGTAGTTCTCTTATCTGTAAGAACAGTCCCTGCTCTGTTGTAGGACTCTGGGGACCTCAGTCTTTGTCCTGTGGGTCAGAAAAGAAGGCTGTTCTCTTGCAGTTATTTCTGTCCCCCCCCTGTCATCGCCAGGGTAATCCTGGATATGGGGAAAGAGGTCAGAGTGGAGTCAGAACAAAGCATGGAGTTTTATAGTTTGAATACTGAGCAGTCTGAGATGCAATTCTAGTCCCAGCAATCAGGATCAACTCAGATCAAACCCGGATCTGAATTTCACAGCTGGCCATCTGGTTATAATAAGCTAAATGAGAGCCCTGGATCTTAATTAAAACTGCAGGCTTTAGAGGCAGTCGGAATGCTATTTTTCTACAGCAATAGGTCTAATATTTCTGAATATCTCTTCAAAATGTTTAACTTTGTGGGCAACTCAGTGTGGTCAAAATGGATCAGCCCTGTGGAGCAGTTGGCAGTTGTATCAGGCTAGTATCAAATGAATTTTCTAAGGTATGCCATGGAAAATAAGAAACATGACTGTGTGGGGGTGTGCATATGGGTGTTTGTAAACATGGAATGCTAGAAGGGATTGCACAGGTCAGGGAGGCCAGCAGCTTCTGTGGCAAGGCTGGGAGGCCTCAGGCAGAAAGGGCTGGGCTGTGGGCAGCCAGCCCTCAGCACCACCCAGACCACGGCACTGAACCCCTCCCCTTTCGTCTTTAGAGCCATGTGGAGTGACGTGTCACGTGGCACTCCAGCAGTAGCAGTGTTTGGGAGCCCCGGGTCCCTTTGAATTAGACTTTCTAAATAAATAGGTTGGTTTTTTTTTTTAAATAAAAAGTTTAAGGAAAGGGGGAAATGGCCAATAATGAGTCAATGAGAATAATAAGAAAAAGTCCAAGCCTAAAGCCAAAGGGGAGAAGGAGGGCAGATTGAGAGACCGAAAAACAAATCAAAGCATATTAAAGGAAAGCCAGCATAATCTTCTCAATGAGATCAGGCTTTCTGGTGGGCTGTCTGACCTCCACTAAAGTCAAATGTCAGGCCTCATTGGGCTTTTCAGTATTATAATAAGTGTTTCTGACATTAAAGGATGGAAGTCGTGCCAGAAGGAAATTACATAATTTATATTACAGGTCTCTGCACCTAGATGTAGTGCTAACCCTCTAGGTCACTTCCAGGCTATTAGAGTCTTTTGTAAGTACACATCTCTCTCTCTCTCTTCCTTCCAGCAAGTCAACAGTCCCCATGCTGTTCAGTGGTGAAATCCCACTTTGGATCAAATAACATCAAATTTATCTCAGTGCAAAATAGATAAACACAGTCTTATCCCCAAAACACCACACTTGAACCTAACTAGAAACTCTTTTGAAATTCAAAAGGCTTGGTTAACTTATATCCTCTTATTTTCATGTCTGTCTGGGTTCCTAGGTTCTGGTTTGACTTTAAACAGGCAGTACCAGAAATCTCATGAGCTGTTATCTTGCCAGACTTGTCATAGAAGGATCATAATCAGACCTATCTCTAGGGGGGCGTGGAGTGGCCAAGAAAAAATCAGGGAGTGGGGCCTAGCTCTGCAGCAGATGCCCTAATGCAGGATGGCCTCAGAGCCCTAGGCACACAGGGCTGGTGCACTCCTCTCCTCCCTCCACATTGCTTGTTCTCACGCCAACATCTTCTGGAACAATTGTGCCAGGCAATGTCACCATCCCACACAGAGTCCCCACAAAGCACAGGACCTGGAGTAGTTGCCCCCAATTTGCCATATCAAAGGGTTGACTCCAATCACAACAGCATCCAGACTCCTGGGTGCTTATTCATATTCAAACCATTGTTGTAGCTCAGTCTTGACACCGGTCACTGATGACCCTTTTGTCTCTTCTCTTTCTTTGAGAATAGGTGAGCTCTTTTTCATTTTTATTATGTGGCATGATTCTTGAACTACAACATTCCAGGTGAATCCCAGTAATTGCATATCATCCTGCCTTACAGGAAGCATGTGTTCAGGAGGAAATATGAATCTTTGCAGTGTCCAGCGTTAAAGGACCTGATCCTGCTTTCTGTAGCTGGAATTAGGGAATAGGGTACCAAATTGGTAGCTTGTTTGCAAGTGCAGCTTTTTTTTTTTTTCAACTCACTGAGCAATTTATATGTCAAGTCTTTTCACAATGATGCTATGGCAGTCTTGCAAAGTGGAAAGATAAAATATAACAGATGGAGAAGAAGAGAACGGCTGCATTTTTTTCAGGTCTGTATGATGATATAAAAGTGGTAAAGAACTAAAATATTGAATCACAATTCTTCAGGCATCTTTATACTTAAATCATAGCCCTGTCAAGTCTGTTTGAGATGCATTAATTAATGCTTCTCTTACTTCGTGTTTTTGATTGCGATGTGTGAGAGATGTTCGTAAAACTTGAAGTGCTCAAAAATAGACATTTGTCAGTGTCAGATTCTGTGTTAAGTTCTCAGTCTGCTCTGCATGTGCCTTGAATGAGGATAGTGGGAATGAGCTGTTGGAGAAATGTGAATAATTTGTGAAATCACCTACAGTAAATTAAGCTAATATTGCTTTCATTGTACTACAAATACGAGTAGCATCAGCTGAGTTGGCAATATTATGTCACACTGAGTGTGACATTCCCTATAATGTGCATAATAGAGTTGTTTGAATATTGCCTGTAGATGTGTATTTGTTTAGTAAGGTTTGCTCATTGTTCCAGAGAAAAATGCTCATTTTGAACCACCACCACCCATCTGAAAATATTCATTCTTTGAGACAATTAATATTTACAAACATTTTTATTAGATGAGACAAAGTACAGAGGGAAGAAGACAGTGCGTGTAATTGTTCCAGTGGGGATGTACAACAGAGCACGCTGTCAGCAGAAAGAGGTAGGAACCAAAAGCAAAATTGCTCCACCTGGGATGCAGTCACAGATGGAGCATGCAATAATCACAGAAACCTGGAGCTTTTACCCATGGTTTTCCTATTGCTGCCAGAGCTAAGCTGTGTCATAGCTAACCAGTTCCGTCAATTATGACACATACTGGCATGTCACGTATGGTCTGATCCTGTGTGTTGCTGAATGGCTGAGAGTTTTGAGCATCCTGTTCCTTTACCATGAAAGGGTGTTAATATGAATAATATTTAGCAATTATAGAACAGTTTCTAAACGTTAATTACATGATCTCTGAGTCCTTGTAGCTATTGAGGGATCTTGGGCTATGTCTTTTGCCGACAAAATACTTCTATCCCTCACAAGTGGCTTTCACTTTGTTGGCATGAGAGTGCTCCTGCCTACACAGCTCGCACTTGCCACGGCAACATTTCTGTTTGTTTGGGAGGGAGGGGGCGGAGTTTAAGCATTCGAGAACGATGAACGTTGTGTCAATCAATTGCAAGTGCAGACAAAGTATAAAACATATTGGGCTAGATCCTCAACTGGTTGGTTGCAAGTTGACTTTGCTCCACTGGCTTCATTGATTTACACTCGTTCAAGGTCTAGCCGTACACTTTTTTTTATATACTCTCAAAATGACTGATTCATTAGGCGAGTTAATTTAACCATCCTCTCACCAAAGGGAAAACGATTTCATCTCTGAGTTCAGTCTAGGGTATTCTTTGTTTGCTATTTGAACAGATGCCTCATTAAGTGTGGGGTTTCCAACAAAATACTTAGACATTAAATTGATACCTATCACAAGAATTATAAAAAATTCATGAGCCACTGGAAGTTGTGCTGAACACTAGAATGAATATTGGAAAACATTCCCGTGAGAATATCCATTTGAAAGCATCAGTAGAAAAAGGGCAAAGGTCTCTCACCCTTGAAGTGGCAAAAGCCTGGTCCCAATCCTACTTGCTTCTCATTTTAACATGAGACAAAAACAATTCTCTCTCCAGCCTGCTATGGCATTTAGAGCAGCACCCTCTTGTGAGTGGCCAAACTTTCCCACTCACTCTGGTTTGTCAATACTAAATTCTGTAACAAATGTAAGTGAATGGAAAATATTTGTAAGTGAAAGGATTTTTTTTTATTAAATGGCATTTTACAGAATCTCTGGTAGTGATCATGCTAATGTCTAATTCAAGAAAAAAAAAATCTCTTGTCTCTCACATACGGAGATGTGGAGTATTCAGTTTGCCAAGGAATCCAGCCACTTTGTGGTGCTGCAGAATCTAAGTCCCAGTGTGCCACTGTGTACACTGGTCCTCCACCTTCACTTCATTTGAATGTGTTTATATGCTCTCATTGAGAGCAAGGGCTCTGGAGAGAGACGTGCCAGCCAACTATTGAGAGATCAAAGTGATGTGGAGTCATGTATGCTGGGCTGTTTCATCTATGAATATTTTTCAGCCTTGAAATCTGTATATCTGCTATTAGCATGATGAGGAATGAGCAAGATTTATACTCATGTGAGAGACAGGAGCTTGTTGTATGTATACAAAGAATGTTAAATAAATCACATAATTTACATATATACATGGCAGGTGAAAGAGGGAACAAAATAGCTAAATAGTCTACCACAGGCACTGCGGTAGACTCAGTGTGTGATTAAATAATGAATAAAATATCATTGCAAATGATAATGTTATATTGTAAATAATTCCATTTGTCTACATCTGGTATTGAAGTTCATCTCCCTTGGAGATTACTTTGACTTTTTGATGCTGTTTTGCTTTGCATATGCTTGATTTTTCTGTTTACCACAGAGCACCGTATAAAGGTTCAGCAACTGACAATTAGAATTGAGCGAATAATTCGCTGCGAATAATGTACCTCATGAATTGAGCCTTTTTATCTTGAGTGAATATTCATGAGTAGATTTTTTTTTATTAATCTATTGTTGAAGACCGTTGGAAGCATTCATTTTTCAATTTTATGGATTGACCATAAAATATTTGATCCTCAATATTACAGTTGACTTGTGATTGGTGAAATGGTATCTCAAATATCTCACTTCACATACGGCATTTGTCTGAAAAAGTACAGCAATTGTTTCACCCATCCTATATAATAGAATGTAATAGCTACACCTCACCAACAAAAACCCAACTTTTTAGAAGGATAAGAATACCAACATTTGAGACTAGCTAGGTAGCAATGGGAGCTCAGAACTGAAGTGACTCAGCATTGAAAGAGCTGAGAGGAATATATACTAGCATCATCCAAAACACAGCTTATGATGGGGTGGGCAGAAAGTCAGTTGCTTGATTGTATTCCAGATCCTTCAGCATACCTCAAAATGACAGAGAACATAAGACCATAACAGCATACTGGGTCAAACCAAAGGTCCATCTAGCCCAGTATCCTGTCTTCTGACAGTGGACAATGCCAGATGCCCCAGAGGGAATGAATAGAACAGGGAATCAAGCAATTCCTCTCCAGTCATCCATTCTCAGCCTCTGATAGAAGGTAGGAACACCATTCCTACCCCTCCTGGACCTAACCTCCATGGATTTATCTAGTTCTTTTTTGAACCTTGTTAAAGTCCTGGTCTTCACAACCTCCTCTGGTAAGGCGTTCCACAGGCCAGTGCTCTGTGAAGAAAATCTTCCTTTTGTTTGTTTTAAACCTGCTACCTATTAATTTCATTTGGTGACTCCTAGTTCTTATGTTATGGTGTGATGGGGCTGGCCAGCCCCACACTGAACATGGGGGTGGAGAGCCCGCCTATTGGGTAGAATACGCCCCTCCCCTGCAGCCCTGCTGGGCATGCTCGCAGTGCAGCCCCGGTATAAAAGGCTGCAGGGCTGCTCAATTGTGGCTGGCCACAGGAGGGGTAGGAGCTCCTCTCCAGACACCGGAGCCACAGCCACTGTAGCTGGACCAAGAGGTGCTGGACCAGTTACCCCTACCGCTGTTGTCGCCGGGACGAGCCAGACTGCAAAGCCGGCTGCGCTGTGCAGCCTCCCGAGAAGCCGTCGCTGACCTGGCCCCTGCTGTCTCCCAAGCCACACCTGCCGACGTCACTGCTGTTGCCAAACCCACATCCACAGGTGGGACTGTCGTCGAACAGGCTGAGGGGGTAGGAAGCAACCCAGTGCAGGGGCCAGAGAAGGACCCAGCGGGCTCAGCAAGTTTCGGGGAGAACTCCCCACTGAGCCAGTGGCGGGAAACACCCGCCACTGATAGGGCCTTGGGTTGGGGCCCCTTACCCCTTCCGCCCAGATCCCGTACGACGAGGGGATCCAATTTTAAGGACTAGGCTGCTGGGCCTGCATTTGAAGAGACCAGACCGTGAGGAGAAGGGGATGGAGCTGGTGAGCCCACCACATATGGGACAAGTAAATAACTTTTCCTTATTCGCTTTTTTCACACCAGTCATGATTTTATAGCTCTCTCTCATATGACCCCTTAGCCTCCTCTTTTCTAAGCTGTAAAGTCCCAGTTTTTTTAATCTCTTCATATGGGACCCATTCCAAACCCCTAATCATTTTTGTTGCCCTTTTCTGAATCTTTTCCAATGCCACTATCTATCTTTTAAGATGAGATGACCACATCTGTACACAGTATTCAAGATGTGGGCATACCATAGTTTTATATGGCGCAATATGATGATCTCTGTCTTATTCTCTATCCCTTTTAAAATGATTCCTAACATTCTGTTTGCTTTTTTTTACTCTGCTGAACATTAAGTGGATGTTTTCAGAGCACTAAATTAGTCCTCATCGTATTGTATCTATAGTTGGGATTGTTTTTACCATTGTCCATTACTTTACATTTAACATTAAATTCCATTTGCCATTTTGTTGCCCGATCATTTAGTTTGGTGAGATCTTTTTGAGGCTCTTCACAGTTTGCTTTGGTGTTAACTATCTTGAGCAGTTTAGTATTATCTGCACAGGTTTTGTTTGTTTGTTTGTTTGTTTGTTTTTTTTTGAATCAACAATGTGCCCTTGAAACCAAGAAGCCTAATGGCATATTGGGATGCATTGGGAGGAGCATTGTCAGCAGATCTAGAGAAATTATTATTCCCCTTTATTCCACTGGTGAGGTCAAATCTGGAATATTGCATCCAGTTCTGGGCTTCCCATGACAGAAAGTATGTGGACGCATTGGAGAAAGTCCAGCAGATGGCAACAAAAATGATTAGGGGTCCGGAGCACATGACTTATGAGGAGAGGCTGAGGAATTTAGTCTACAGAAGAGAAGACTAAGGGGGGATTTGATAGCAGTCTTCAACTACCTGAAGCGGGGTTCCAAAGAGGATGGCGAGAGGCTGTTCTCAGTGATGACAGGAGCAATGGTCTCAGGCTGCAGTGGGGAGAGAACTAGATTGGATATTAGGAAACTCTTTCACTACGAGGGTGGGGAAGCACTGGAATGGGTTACCTAAGGAGGTGGTGGAATTTCCATCCCTACAGGCTTTTAAGTCGCAGCTTGACAAAACCCTGGCTGAGATGATTTCACTGGGGTTGGTCCTGCTTTTAGCGAGCCCTCAATGACTTCCTGAGGGCTCTTTCAAACCTATGATTCTATGTGAAAGAGAAGTTCTCTGCAAACATAGACCCCCTGCTATTGCATGTCAGATAAACATGTATTACAGTTCACAGAGGTATGATATACCATGGAAAAAAGAACTACGAGTCACCTGGGTTCTGCTACTATTTCTGCCACTGGTGCTGCATGATCAGGGCAAGTCACTTTAACCACTCGGTGCCGCAGTTTCTCCATCTGTAAAACTGGGATGGTGGTACTTTTTGTAAAGCTTTGGGTGCATCTAGACAGCACCCTTATCTCAGAATAAGCTATGCGATTTGCGCTACGCAAATTGCAAAACTTATTTCGAATGTATTTCAAAATAGCTTATTTTGCAATTTGGCCTTCTCTACACAGTGCCAAATTTTGAAATAACACGCTACTTTGAGACGTCCCTTAACCCTCGTGGAATGAAGGTTATAGGGATGCTGGAATAGCGCATCCATTATTTCGAAATCTATTTTGAAATAACAGGCGCTTGTAAAAGACGTAGAATACCTATTTCGGGATACCTCTGGTATTCCAAAATAGCCCCACTGTCTAGATGTACCCTTTGAGATCTATAGACGCAAAATTCTCTGTAAGAAGAACTGGGTGTTGTATACACAGATAATGTAATAATGAGAGACGGGTCCTCTCAGGAATGTGGTGGTGGTGGTGATGCCAGGGATGAATCTGTATTATGGTAATACCTCAGAATTTCACTCAAGGATACCTGGGCCTCATTGTGCTGGGCCCTGTCAAGGAAAGTTCTAAAGAGCTTGCAGTTAGGACACAACAGACAATGGGATGGGATGATTAAGATAGTTTGTACCACGTAGGGGTCAAAGATTGCCAGACGCTTGCAAGCAGCATGATTCGGAAGATGTTAAATTGGAAAATTTAGGATTGTAGGGTCACTGTAATCAGTGAAAGAACTGAGGTACAGCATCAGCTCATTAGACTATCTCATGCTGTAGACCTGATACAACTCCCAAAAGGAGGCTGTAACCTATAAAGTATGTATAGGTGAACTGTGGCCTTCTCAGCCATGCCGGACTATGAAAGGAAACAATAACATTAGTCTGCAGCTGATACTTGAAGCTCTTATTAATTTCTACCTATGGAGTTACAAAACACAATGGCCAAAATTCTGCTTTTAGGTCCACGAGATAGAACTTAGATCTGATAATCTGCTTTCTTTTCATGTGCAGAGGAAAATCTCAGAGGTAGGGAGAAGAGAATTATGTTTTTGTGTGTGTGTTATTTTTTAATGACTCAGTATTGTATGGGATTTTCTCTTAGTACTAACTAAATGAACCTCTGAGATGAGCAAAACCATAGTGGAGGGAGGAAAAAAAACCCAAGTAAGTACTGCATGATGCTTGTGATCCTGTTGTCCAGAGTGACCTTTACTGTAATGCTGGGTTTAATAATCAAATTCTTCTCTCATTTCTGTTTCAAATGCAGTCGGCTTTGTGATGAGTCTAATCCGTTCCTCAGTGCAGCCATGCACCACTGCATTCACTGCTTCTGCTGCTGCTTTTGGGGTTTGACCCTTTGCTTGCCTAGCTGTTTGGGGCACCACACAGTTCCCAGCTGATTTAGAAATGCGGTAAAGATTATATACATGCACTCTGGATTAGAAACCCATGCATTGGGTTCTAGTGTGTGATGCCGCTATGTAAATATTGTGGCGTTGCATCACAGAGAGACATTAGTATTGGTATTTCTGCAGAGATTTTGGCCTGGAATGTCTAACATTCAGAAGGAATGTAAGTAATATTACTTAGCATGTACCCATTTCAACAGATTTTACTTACATTAACTAATGTATCCTTCCAATTGTTTGAGAGGCAGGTAAGCATTAGACCTGTCTCAAGTGTGAATTTGTCACACCCCGAGGGACATGAGTAGATCAACCTAAGTTTGGGCTTTAGTCAGCAGGATTTAGACTCCTACGTACCTTTCTGTGAGGGCCTGCCTGCCTGAACAGTTGGGTCATGGTGAGCTGGGGTATGAATTTACCTTTCATGGGCCTTCTGCAGGCTAATGATCTCTGGGGAACCTGCTGACTCACAGTACTCTACTCATGCAGGGTTCACAGGTAACATGGGATAAGAGGGAAGGTCCTTTCTTGGATTGAGAACTGGTTAAAAGACAG
>JANRFK010004893.1:47383718-47426263 GCA_030068395.1 Apalone spinifera
ACATTTTATCTCTGAAGCGGACGACTTCTAAAAAATTGTAGACCAGTGTTATTATTCCCACTGTAGAAATGAGGTAAAGAGAGCACATTGCCAAGGATCCTAGTGGGGAAAGTGTGGGTTAGAACTGGGACCTAAACCCACATATTTGGAGTCCCAATTAACAGTTTTAACCACAAGACCCCAGTTCTGATTTAAGTCCACTGCTTTAGTATTTGATAGATTTCTCAGCAGGAAGCTAATTTGGGTATTCTAAGCCTACAAGGACCCCTTCTTTTGAGCCTTTAAGTGCAATTTCATGTTTCTTATCCCTTCTAGACACTAATTTTGGCAGAAAGGATATCTGAGTAGGAGATACATTTATTTAACACCTGTAAAAAGAATCTTTCCAAAGACCTGGTGGGTGCCAACATAGATCCAGTCTTTGTCCTCTGAGTTAACATTTATATCCAGGAAATATCACTACCACCATTCTGACCTAATCCAAAGCACCCACAAGTAATGGAATGGCATAAACACAATGTGAGAAGGGCAATAAAGTTATATCTCAATTACACACAATCAATAAGACATTCAACAGCTTTATTTGTCCTTTATCAGTCAGCAGTTAAGGGTAACAGGATCTCTGAGCCATCCATTGTCACGATGGCTTAAGGTGTGCATCAAAGAAGTCTATAAAGCAGGAAGAGCTATTCCTCCTGTATTACATATGTGACAGAGGAATACTGATAAGAGATGGAACCTTTTTCTCCTGGCCTTGGTCACGTGTGTTGGCTCATGGTTACATAAGGCTAACAACCCTGTTATAATCCACTACAGTCAGTGCCCACTATTAACCCCTCCTGGAAGGTTAATGCATGTGCTCTCTCTCTCTCTCTCTCTCTTTTCTAAGGGGTTCAGCAACTAGCCATGCTCTGAAGATCAAGAAATATACAAAGCAGTTTAATTCTCACATTTTCTACATATTACAAGCATGATCTCCTAGAATTAGCAAAAATCTCCAATGTGCATGTCTTAGTCGTGCCCTTTTCAAGCTCACCATTTAGACATGTGTATTTATGGTAACAGTTTGTATCCTACCAGAGATTAATTTTACTGTTTGTTTCAGCCTATAGCAAGACTTTTGAGTGTGAATGGGAAGAAGACTAGGAAATTTGCACTCACCTGACCAGTTTCCTTTTTTAACCATTTTTGCCTGTCACCCCCTCACCCCTTCCCCACACATACATGGAAAAAGTGGGATTTAATTGAGGTCAGAGTTATTAAGTGAAATATGTAGAAACTGGTTGTGGACAAAGGGAATGTGCTTCCTGACTGTGCTATAAGTAGTAACTCAGAAATGTATTGCAGCTGCAGATGCTTTCATTTCTCAGAATGGATTTACTAGTAGTTACAGTAAGGGATCAGCATGCCCCCAAACCACAGGGAGAGCAGGAAACACAATCAGATGGCTAAGCAGAAATGACCGAAGAAAAAACATGATGCTGTCAGTAAAATCTAAATCCATGCCCACCTACCCCTGGGTGGGTCACTGGCAACAAGGATCGAAGTTGGGATTTCTGACTTTGAGATCATGAACCTCTACTGCCTCAGCTAGAAGACCCAGTTTTGTTAGCCAAGACCATAGCAGGCTTGTCAGTCCTTATCAGGGTTCCAGATAACCTGAGCTGGGGACAGAGTGCCTGACCAACTGGGTGTGTGTCACAAAAGATTTTGCATCCTCCATCTCTGGCCCTGCGGAATAAAACACTTTGGTCATCATTCTAATCGGCATGAATCTTGCCACCTTCAGGAAAATGTGTGATGTAAAGTCCATCTTTGTTCCATAGACTTTCCCTCAATAACTACCGCTTTCTGGTGAGGGGGCGAGAATGGTGAAGAAGAAAGAGTGGAGAGTAGAGGAAGGCACATGAGTGTAAAGAGTAATAGGGGAATGGATTAAGCCAATGGATAATGCTGGAGGAAGAACAAAAAAAAATCCTCTTAATACATACTCCAGGTTAAGGGTGAGATAAATTGTTCCATTTTGCTGGCATTATGCCTTCTTGCAAGGCACTTCAAAAGCAAGGTGATGAGCACTAGATAGGGCATTATCAATCTAGGGTTAAAAGCAAAACCATGTGATGCTTTCTTTTCCTGATGTGCTGGTTGAAAATACCTGGTAAAGACACAGAATGTCCCAGAACACAGGAATTAAAATTATGCAACACTTGTATACAGGTGCAAGGAACAACATGGTAGAGTGTGTGACTAGAGAGTGATTAATAAGGAGTCCTGGGCAGGACATACAGGGTGTTCTAAGTGAGCAGTATTACCCCAGCTATTTTAGGGTCTGGACACAGTAAGGGTCAGTTTCTACCTTTGCATGCAAATCTCATTGTACTCAGTGGAACGCTGAGAGTGCTGAATTTGTTCCAATGTGATAAATTAGGCTCACCTGGTCCCCTCAGGTGACTTTTGATACCTTTAGGTGGCATATCCTAATGAAGGGTGTAAGTGCCCCCTCCAGGTGGTTGCCTGTTTATTTGCTGTGCCTGCTGAGCCACAAATAGTCTGCTGATGAGACAGAGACCCAGGGAATCGTTAAGGGCACTCGCACAAATGTGTTCCTGCACAGCACAGCCAAGTGCACGCGTTAGACACCAGGCGGTGAAATGCTGCCGAGCCCCAGTATTAGGAGAAATGTGGTAGTGATGTATAAGGTATGAACGATGTGGCCTGCAGAGTACCAGCACTGCCTCTGCTGCTGTTGCTTCTGCTGCTGTGACTGAGGTGCTCTCACTGAACTGAAACTGCTGAGGATTTGCTCACTGGGATACCCATTTCCAAGTCGTGCGTTTCCAGGGATCTACTGCCCACAGGCAGACCTACAGAGCCCCCCCCGGGAAAAGAACTGACAGCACGAGGGGGGAGCCTTTTTTCCTGCCACAAGAAGATGAGTGGGGGGCTGATCAGGGAGCAGCACTGGTTCAAGGTAGGAGAAGGTGTTTCGTTTGATTGCAGTAATGAAGGAACGGGGGCTGAGGGGAGGTGGTCTAGACAGATTCCGGTGTCTTGTCAGTGTCCAGTTTCATATTGTGGTATTTCAGCCTCCTCCCCCCAGGTGCTTCAATTGCCTGTATTTATTTCTGGACCGTCCAGTATGTTAGTATCTTAGTCCACAGAACCTGCTTTTTAGAGCCTGTCAGTGGCTCTGCCCATTACATGTCCAAAGGGTTTTTTGCTTTTTAAACCTAAAAGCTGCCGGTGGGTGTGTTGGGGAGGGAGATCTAGAAAAGGCATGGTCAGAAAGGCTTTGCTTTAACCAGTGTGCATAATATAGCCTCTCATTAGTGCCTTTACCAATTGCACTTGGGTGCCTGGTTCCTATTCACTTTGATGGGAGAGAAATAAATGGGCTTTAACTCAAAGTTTTGTTTTTCACTCAAAGACCTGTCAAAACACTGGTGTTTGTCACACAGCAATTTGCAATCAGTGCAGGAGACTGAGTCCTGGATGGAAACTGAAGTATGAATGTATGGGATTTATGCCCTGCCTTGTACCATAAGGGTTAAGGCTCAAGGAAATGTGCATTTTATTATACCTAGGTGGAAATGAGAATTATATGTCTGCTTAAATTATTTTGAACATGACAGAGAGGCTCCTCTAACACTTCCGTTGCTGGAAACTAACAATTTACTTTAGAGACTGTTTTCAGAACACCAGGCTTGTTGATTTTCAGATTAAATGACCCTCTAACATTCTTTTTCTGTCTGCCTACCTATGTGTGTACATCCTAATAGGAGCAACTAGAACCAGCTGTTACAGACTGGTTTCGTATTTGTACCTAAATAAATATTTTGCTGCTTTTCAGACTGCTTCTTGATGCCTCCTTAAAATTGAGATGATTAATCAATTGGGTTAGTGGCCAATTAGGCATAACCTTGTAGGAAAATAATTATGCATGAGTATATGGGATTTGACTAGTAATGTGCTACAGTATGCACCCAGACTTCAATAGCTCCTTCCTAATGTGTGCAGATTCAGTGGGTTTTTTTCCCTTAATTCAAGACAAATCAAATTGAGATACCAAATGCTTTATCACTTGTAAAGGGACAATTCATTTTCCTTCTGCAGTGAAATATGTATTTTAGTTAGTTTTTAAAACAAAGGGGGTGGGAAACTGGAAGCTATTTTCTTGTCTGTCACTAAAGATTTTTCTCCTTTTTAAATATACTCTTTGTAATGCCACTGCTTGCTTTGGTTATTTGGTTTAGACAAATGAATTTTACTTCAGTGCCCTAGGAGTCTCAGAAGAGGAGGTTACAGTGTTATGCCTTTTGAGGACAGTCATTTTAACTGATCTTGTTAAGTAACACCATTATTAAATGAGTGCAAATTGAAGCAAATGCATTTTTCAGTGGTCACAAGTTCTGCTTCTGAGATAAATTTCTCTTTATGACTAGAGAGGTTTTTGCACTGCAGTATTACAATACAGCCATATTAAAAAGGTCCTTGGAGCAAATAACCCTCCAACACTGCAGCTTCATCTTCAATAGACTTAAGTAATTCTGGGGGAAATAATAACATTGGATTTAAACAATCTAGGCTGAATTGAAGTCCCGGTGCCCTCCCCCCATGTTGTGTAAGCTTCTTGGAGCTTTTATGCCAGGCAGATATCTAAAACCCAGGTCTAAAGTGAAAGGAAAAAAATAATATTGTCCCCTCCATAACCCCCTTTTTTGGTGCAACAAGTCCTATAGCCTTTTTAAAAACAGATTGACAGTGATGTCTATGCTTGATTGTCAATGAAGTGTAGTGTCTATTTTCTGATGAACAGTGGTACATAACATCGTTTTCTTCTCTCTGTTTATTATGTTGTTTCTATAATGTAACAAAATGGGGGGAGAAGGGAGAGAAGAAAACTTGGAATAAAAGAAAAGATTCCAAAGGGATTATTGCAGTGGCAATTTATGAGCTAATTAAGATTTATTCTGAGGCAAACTGCATGGTGGCTAGTGCTTTCATTGAGCTGTGGCATTGAAGTCAGTCATGATACAGGCAAGTACATGCAGTACAGCAATCTCATACCACATCCATACTTCACAATTTTGAAGTGTAAAGAACAGAAGCAGGACTAAGCCACTTAACTTCAGTGCTAAAACTCTGTTTTTGAGTGGAGGTGAAGGGAGTTTGTTTTTTTTCTCTGTAATTGCAGCTTGTATTTTCATTTCATTGTGGGGTTTTTTTTAACAAATGAATCTTTATTTTAATAATGTAGAAACTGTAGAGATGAAGCAGAACAATCCTATTTGTTCCAAACAAGAAGCAGAAATCTCCTACAGTAGAACCTCAGAGTTAGGAACACCAGAGGTCTAAACTGACTGGTCAACCACACCTCATTTGGAACTGGAAAAATGCCATCAGGCTGCAACTGAGGCAGCCACCACCACCACTCCTGCAAAAAAGGCAAATGCAGGACAGTACTGTGTTTCAATATAAACTACTTTTTTTTTGTTTATTTTAAGGAAAGTTTAGAAATTCACAAATAGGGTGACTATTTCTGCGCTTGTTTCGCTTAAGATGGTTAAAAGCAGTGTATTTCTTCTACATAATACATTTCAAACCTGCATGAAGTTAATTTCAGCTGTTAACTTTTGAAAAAACAACCATAACTTTTTGTTCAGATTATGAACAACCTCCTGAGGTCCTGCAATACTTAGGTTCTACTAAATATGTAATTTGTCCAAAGTGTAAATTTGGCCAGATCAGTCAAATGCTTGTGTGAACCAAACATTGCTCCACATAAACCTTTTCAGAAAAGATCCTCTCATTGATCAGAGAGTAACAGAGATGTAGCCGTGTTAGTCTGGTCTTGCTGAAACAAGACAGGACTATGCAGCACTTTAAAGACTAACAGGATGGTTTATTAGGTGATGAGCTTTCATGGGCCAGACCCATTTTCTCAGATCACATTGTGGAAGAAAATTGGCATGACCATATATACCAAAGGGATACAATCAAAAAAGTGAACACACGTAAAATTGACAAATCAGATTTTAGAACAGAGGGAGGGTGAAGGGGGGAGTTTAGTGTCTATGAGAATGATATTAGGGGTGATAATTGGGGAAGGTGGCATTGCTCAGAGTGACATCTGTTTGACAGATATTTATTGCAGAGTGATACTAAGGGCTCTTATTTTACGTATGTAATGATAAGTTCGAGCAAGCTGACTGAGAGTTGAAATGTTACCTCTGAGAGCCAGATTTGATTAATATATTTACTATTTAGGGACAGAAAATCCTTCAGTTTTTAGATACCTTTAATCCAGGGCTTCAGTAACTGTAGTAATGTTCATTTTCTATCAATTTGCATGCGAGTAATTCTAACTGTAGAGGCTCATGCACGAAACTCCAGAGGTCCCAAGAATTACAAGAATGATCACAGTGGGTCATACCAATGGTCCATCTAGCCCAGTATTCTGTCTTCCAATAGCAGGGAATACCAGGCGCTTCAGAGGGAATGATCAGAGCAAGGTAACTACTGAGTGATCCATCCTCTGTTGTCCATTTCCACCTTCTGGTAGTCAGAGGCTAGGGAAACAGAAAATAGGGCTGATCCATGACCATCTTAGCTAATAGCTATTGACAGACCTATCATCCAGGAACTTATCTGGTTTTGTGTTTAATTCAGTTAATTTTTGGCCTTCACGGTATCCTCGGACAAGAAGTTCTACAGGTTTGACAATGAGTAGTTGTGTTTTGTTTTAAACCTGCTAAATATTAATTTAATGAGTGATTATATAAAGGAAGAACTAGTAAAGGAGTAAAAATAGCTTCTCATTCACTTTCTCTACACTATTCATGGTGGGTTTTTTTCTTTTTTAATAGAACTCTGTTATATTCCCATAGTCATCTGTTCCAAAATGAAAACTCCCAGTCTTTTTAAGTGGTTTCCATATGAGGAGAGGTTCCATATTTCTAGCTGCTTTTTGTTGTCTTTCTCCATACTTTTTCCAATTCCATTATATTTTTGAGCTGGGGTAACCAGAACCACATACAGTATTAAAGGTGTTGGTATACCTGGGATTTATATAATGTCATTATGATATTTATTCTCATTATCTATTGCTTTCCTAATGGTTCCTAACATTCTGTTAGCTTTTTGTCTCCCATTTCACACTGAGAAGATGTTTTCAAAGAACTATCCACTATGACTCCAAAATCTTTCTTGAATAGTAACAGGTTTTTTAAGCCTGATTATTTTGTATGTGTAGTTCGAATTACTGGTATGTCTTCCAATGTTCATTGCTTTGTATTTATCAAGATTGAATTTCATCTGCTATTTTCTTGCTCAGTTTTGTAATTTTTTTTTTTTTTTGTATCTCCTTGGAGTCTGCTTTGAACTTTATTATCTTGACTAGTTTTGTATTGTCTGTAGATTTTTGCCACCTTTTTCCAGATGCTATATTAGACAGCTCAGATTATGGTAGTATGTATAATAAACAGTAATAGAAAATTAGTTTATACATTTCATAACATGATTTTGCAAGCCAGTCAAAAGTAAGCAAAATTATTTGACAGCCTTATCTCATTCGTTTGTGCCTCTGTATTAGCGCATGTAACGTTCAACCTCCTATATTTAGAGATGACAAAATAGATTAAAAATGCCTAATGGGCCATATACCTGGATGGTGTAAATTAGCATAGCTCCATTAAACTCCATGATACTACATCTGTTTGCATCAGCTGAGGATACGGCCTGTTACTTTTCATTTATACAAGGCCTAATTGTTACTTATTCATCCTATACTGTACTTGAGTCTACAAGAATTCCCTCTAAAATCAATGGGATTATTCCTAGAATAAAATACTGCTCAATGTAAATGAAGGCATCAGAATCTGGTTCATAGTGTCTGTCTTCCAGGAGATGTATACAGATTCTATACAGGGATTGCCCACTGCTGAAATTCTTGCACCTTTGGGAGCAGAACAGAGTAGCCATTCTGGACTTTCAGTGTTATACAGGAGGGGTTTGGAGAAAATAATTGAAGAAAAACTAATTCATTTCAAGTCATAGGGGGAATTTAGGCCATGGAATGTAATTATCCAAGTTGGATATTGGCCAGGATATGTTAGTTAACATTTTTAATCTCACAAAAAGTGTCATGGGATTTTTAATAACAAATGGTCAGGATTATGTTTTACATCTTATTTGAAAGCTTGAGTCAAGGATGGAGTCAGTGGTTTGTTTTCCCTCTGAATAAGTTGCTTTAATCATGTATGTTCCACCCTATAGAGCTCTCCTGGTATACATGGCATTCACCACTGTGTAACCAGGAGCTATCTTCATCCTGAACTACTTGACTGAAAAAACTCCAGGCAACGTGCATTATTTTCTCGTTTTATTAAATTATGTACAATGGCCCTCACCCAACTTTCTTGTTATGTCACATTAGAAATAGTGTTCTTAGAAATAGTGTGGTGTTAGATTGACCATTTGGAAATGTATGCATCAGAGTAATCATTGCCAAGTGTCATCCACTGAGGCAAGCCCCAATCCTAATTCTTAAGTAGCATTTAGAGTAAATTGCATCTACATATAGGTCTGCACTATAGCTTGTTTCAGTGACTTTTATAGCATTTTTTGCAAGAGCAGATGTTGTGGCCAAAGTCCAGGTTACATTGTCATGACCTAAATTACCCATCCTGCTTCAGTTGGACATGGTATCTTTCAATGTCTGCCCTAAACTCTTGTACAGTGATTCTGTGACTGTTAGGCAGTCTTATCATTTCACTTCCCAAGAAGACTGAATTTTGTTGGTAGATGAAGTGATCATATTTCTCCTGTAAAGCACCTTTGAAATGAAAGGTCCTATTTAAAAAGGGGTTGCTATTGTACATAACGAGGATTAGTACTGAATCCCTTTTCCTTAACTGTAGTAGCAAGAAGACAAGACTAATTCCATCTTTGGAAGGTATGAGGAACTTCAGAAGTCCTTTTGGAACAATATGTGAAGTGGGTTTCCTAGAGAAATACCTGGTGATCAGGGGAATGCAGATCCTCCCCCTGACGTTAAACATGTTGAATATACACCATTGGGAGAGAGACCCACTGTATGCTAATTACCTGCTTCTGGAACTCATGGTCAAAGACCCATTGACCTATACCAAAAAAAGTGTGCTTGTTTTGTGCTAAAACTGTGACGATCTGGTAACCACAAGAATCCCCTTGGGTGAAGGTGTTGAAGGACTTATCTTGCCCAAGTACATTTTAGGCATGGGCTGCTGTCCAGTGAGCATATTACCATGCACCCAGGTTCTTTTTAGCGTTTGTGGGGGTTTTTATTGTCTTCTCTGTAGTGCATTTTGCTTTCAGAGGCCAGCTCGCATAGGAAGTATTATGCAGTGCCTTGTAACATATAACCATGTTACACCTGTTAACCATTCTGAAAACAGGTGCGTGTCTGCAGGGTACCTGTTTGTGCTGAGAATAACACTTTTATCTTCTTTTGTATGACTGGTGTGGAGCAGCAACTACAATTTCACTTGAAGTTGATTGAGCCAAATGGCCACATCAAGAGTAGCAGAAGCTATTGCAGTGATGCTGTCTTCATATTTATGAATTGGGCAGTAGGTGGTGATATGTTTGATCTGTGGTGAGAAGCCAGGCTCGCATGCAGGGGAATTTTTGTTTCCTTTCCATTTGTGCATTAGCTGCCAGCATGTACCATGGTTGGTTTGGATTCGGTTCAGAGCTGACCAAGGTGACCATGGAAGGTCAAACACAGGAACCTTCTGCATGGGAATCCGGTGCAAGATTTTTGGTTTACAAACATAAAATACATGGTGAAGGCAGGGAACTGTGCACCCTCAAAATACCCTGGTCAGAAGGGAGAGTTGTGGTCTTCACCTAGAAAGGCAACTTCTTTGGGAGCTGGAAGACCAAGAGTGAATGTCCATGAATGCAGCTGCTCTTGGACAGTGATAGTATTACTTTAAGATGGCGAGAGATGATATTGTACCTCTTATGACACAAGCCTGTCCACCGCCGTCTGTGGGTATGTCAACACTTGCACCCTCTTTCAAGAGAGGGATGCAAATGTAGATATTCGAAATTGCAAATGAAGCCGGGATTTAAATATCCTGTGCTTCATTTGCATATTCATGTTATGGTGCTATTTCGAAATAGCACTATTTTGAAAAAAGAAATGCTGTCTAGACACAGTTATTTGGAAAGAAAACCCTTCTTCCGAAATAACTGGTAAACCTCGTTGTAGGAGGAATAAGGGTTATTTCAGAAGAAGGGGTTTCTCCCAAAAATTGCGCCTAGATAGCGTTTCTTTTTTCGAAATAGCACCATAATGTGAATATGTAAATGTAGTGCGGGATATTTAAATCCTGGCTTCATTTGCAATTTCGAATGTCTACATTTCCATCCCCCTCTCGAAAGAGGGTGCAAATGTAGACATACCATGTTTGACAGTGCAGGGTCTTGCTTGCTGGACTGAAAGTGTTAGTTCTTGGTAAATTATCTTGCTGAGTATTTCCATGTCCATCTAGATCTGACCTTATCTCTCTGTTGGAAATTTGAAGAATGGTTCAGCCAAATTTATTTAAACCTTTCTTAAAATCTGGTGCTGGTGAAAGCTGCTTGAATGACCGCATTGGAGACTAATGTCCTCTGTCCACAGAAGAGTTTACTTGGGCTGCAGAAGATTACAGTATCTGCAATGTGTGCTAAGGTACTGCAACACTAGCTTTGGGAGGACTGCTGCTAGGCCCAACATAGTTCATACCTGACTAGTCCTTTCTTTGTTTGCTTAATTGACCCCCTAAGATGTCATTTACTGCCCATCATTTAGTGCCCGTCATAAGGTATATTAATATGCCATGTGCACTGGGAGCTTCAAGATGACGCAGAGATTCGCAGTATTGCAATCTGATCTGTCCAAAAATAATACCAAATTATAAAATCACAAAATTGGCTCAAAAATCATGTGACTATAAAAGGTGATTCATTTTTCCTCATCTTCAGGTTTAGTCTTTAGGGAACACTTGGGTCATATTTTCAACCTCTCCCAGGAGACATGGAAACTTACACTTTTTAAATAAAAGCTGAGTGTCTCTGGTAATCACATGGCTTCAGAAAACAGGGCAAATGTCAGCTCTTATGATTTCATCAAGAGACATAACAGTGCATAAGCCATTGAATGGCTGTCAGGTTACTTCCTCTTTTTTTTTTTTCAGGAAGAACGGCTCTTGCGCAAAAGCCTCTTGTGCAAAAATGCCCCCTAATTATGCAAATGAAGTGCAGCAATATGCTAATCTGCACGTCATTTGCATAGGCTTTTGTGCAAGAGGGATGCAATGTAGACCTAGCCGGAGTGTGATCGTTATCAGCGTAACCCATATTTGCTTAGTCACTTAGGCTTTGTCTATATTACGCAGCTTTTAGCAACATGTCTCTGTTGCTAGAGTTGTGTTACTAAAAGTTCAGCAGTGTAGCAGCTGTTAGTCAGCTCTTTTCCTGCCAAAATACTTTCACAAGGGGTTTCAGAGAAGTAGCTGTGTTAGTCTGGAACTGGATTGATTGAAGGGGTGGGTTTCTGGATGAGTGGAGGTGTGCTGCGTGGCTATTAGAAAGCATTTGTTTGAGGTTAGGGGGTTGTAAACCTCCTGATACCAACTCCGTTCACGCATCTATACAGGTGATATCATCACAGGACCTAACCTTGTAAACCATCACATCAGAGGCGCGTACAATTGCACATCCACTAACGTGATCTATGCCATCAAGTGCCAGCAATGCCCCTCTGCCATGTATCTTGGCCAAACTGGACAGTCTCTACAACAAAGGATAAATGGACACAAATCAGATATCTGAAAAGGCAACATACAGAAACCTGTTGGAGGACGTTTTAACTTGCATGGACACTCATTAATGGATCTCAAAGTCACTGTATTATATTAAACCAATTTCAAAAGCCGGCTCAACAAGGAAGCTGCAGAACTGAATTTCATTTACAAATTTGATTCCTACAACAGAAGTCTGAACAAAGACATTGGCTGGATAGCCTGCTACATTCCATATCCTAATGACATAAAAAACCCCAAAGGGTACTTAATAGTTAGTACCCACTTTATCAGCTTACCATGGAACATCTTAAAAAAAACAATGAAAAGGCTAGTAGCACCTTAAAGACTAACAAAACGTGTGGATGGTATCATGCGCTTTCGTGGGTACAACCCACTTCTTCAGATGACTGGAGCATCAAAAGTCCAGATCCAAGAATAAATAAGGGGAGAGGGGGGAGAAAGTGTGCAGCTTAACATGGACACTCTAATTGACAATTTCTCCCCCCCCCCCCCATTCCTCTTTCGAATGAGGAATACAGGATCTTTCAAAACGGGGCATTTTTGACAGAAATGCCCCATCTAAACTGCCATTTTTTTCCAAAAGCTCCGTTTTGAAAAAAGCGGCAGTCACCATTATGCAAATGAAGCACAGGATATTTAAATCCCTGCTTCACTTGCACTTTTGATACGTCTAATTTACATCCCTCAGCTGACAGAGGCGTGTAGTTTAGACACACCCTCACTGAAGTATTCTTACTCAACACAAGCTCATACTGTCTAGTTTTGAACCTTTTCCCCCAATCAGAAGCATGACATAGAGGTCACTGATGTCTCCAAAATTTATTCTGCCAGGTCATCCTGACTCTGGAAAGAGTTCCAAGTTTAATTGTCGGGTCACATTTTTTTTTTCTTACCTGAGTTGATATTTAGTTAGTTGTAATTTTCCATATTGCAAAATACTAAAACATTTCCCATCCATGTCATAGCATGAATGTAACCTATTACTGAGCTCCAAGTTATACAAAAATGCATCAGTTAGGTACAATAGAAAGAATGTATTTAAGGCATTTAATCCAGATTGTACTGCCTATGGTGCTTTATTTCAAGTGCAAGCAAATAATTTGATTTACTTGTTGCAACACTGAAAAAGCAGCCAAAAATATTGTAATGTGGTAACAGTATTTGCTTTAGAGGATGCAATCAGAGAGCTATATGCACATTGTAGCTCCTTTAAACATCTACTACATGTTTAGATTTAGATTTTATTATTACACCGTGTGAGAAATTTGTAACCACCAAGGACTTCATGGCTGTTGTCATGCTCTGGCCACTAGGAATTTCACATTGCTGATACCACTTAAAACTTCCTGTTCAGAATTACCAGCTTGTATCCACTGAGGTGTAGAAGGGTGTCTTTGTCCCTCTGTGCTCGAAAGTCAATGATCGCTTGCACAGTTCCTCCCTCTACTGGAGAGAATCAGTTGGACATGCTCACATCTCCTGAGTTTGAAAAAGCAATATCTATGCACACATCCTACCCAAAAGGAAATTGACCCATTAGTTTGTGGAATTAACATTTCTTTGTGCTGATAAGATTCCTGGTGCGTCTCCTCCCACTTTATCTACCAGTCACAACGTCTGATGTATTATGTAGTGTACCTACTGCTTAGGTTTCCTCCCCTTCCCTTCCCTCTGCTATCTCTGCTACTCTCTTTGTATTTAATCTGTTTTAGCTCAGCAGTTGCCTTGCTAACTTTCACTTTCTCCTTCATTTATTCCCAGATGGCTGCTGAATGATTCTCAGAATTCAATGCAACTTTCTGACTAGCTGTTAAGGATGTTATGGAAGCAATGTAGTTGGTGACTTTTTTTTAATTATTTTTATTTTTTTAAGATATAGGAATATATTCCACTCGTTATGTGAACACCTAAATCTCATTAACATTAGTGGAAGATATGAATGAACTCTGAGGAGAATATACTACCAATGCCAGTATAATAAAGGTCAGTTAAATGGCTCAACATTAATGGAGCTAATGCCAAATGTGTCTAACTTGACAGCCTACTAATTGTGCAGTTTGCTGGAGCTAAAGTGGGAAGCTCATTGTCTAGATACCATTTCATACAGAATTACAGAATGTATTTATAAAAAAAGTTTGTGAAGCTGATTGCAGGTACTTGCTGTTGTATATCATGATAAATGGATTGTGAATCTTGCAGCGCTCAGTGCATTTGACTACCAGTACAATAAAAGCACTGTAGAAACGGTATAAACACAGTGACTTAAGGACACCTTTAAATAAGAAAAATAATGGGACTCCAGGATAACCAGAAAAGGAGGTGGATTTGGGGGCTCTTTGTTGCACACCTACCATTAAAATGGCATTGCGACTATCCATAGTGTGTGTCAGTGCAGATACTCTGAAAGAATTCAGCTAGATCAGCGATTGGCAACCCCAGCTAGTGAGTGGGTTGCATAAGTGACCCTCCATCTCAGGGGGCCTCAAGACCATCGTAACCAAGATGGACTTCTCAGGATAGGGTAGTTTTGTTAATGGTGCTTGCATACCTAGAATTTGTGGGGTGTGTCAATTGTATGCAGAGGAGTGCACAGCTCTCACCATGAATGTTGTGTATCGTCAACAGCCACCTCACCTTGTGTCCTTGCTTTGCACGTGTCACTTTAGTAATACCGGTTGGTAAAAAGCTATGTGGATGGAAACCAGTTGAATCTGGCAACTCTGCACATGGGCAACGGTAAACAATGTCTTATGGGCCACACACAGAACCCCCTTGGGCTGCAGGTTGTTCATGACTGACCTAGATTGTAATTGATGGTGCCTGTGACTGATAACTAACAGTATCTTTGCCACAATCTTAGCTCTGCTGTATGCTACATAATAGTTATTGCTATAAACAAGGAGTCTCGTGGCACCTTAAAGGCTAACAGATTTATTTGGGCATAAGCTTTTGTGGGAAAAACCCCACTTCATCAGATGCATGGAGTGTTGTTAGTGTGACAGATCAGACTCCATCTCAGCTCCAGTTTGTACCCGAATGCCTGAACTTCCAGAGATCGTTAAATCACAATGATCTGCAGTCTCAAAAAACAGCTTTTCTATACAGCCTTTGATTTGTGAACCCCATCCAACTGATGTTTGGTCTTGGGGAGTTGGCTGTGAGCAAGATATATTTCTGCAGTGTCAGAACCAGTAAGAGCCCTACCAGAATCACAGTCCAAAGTCCTTAATTTTCCTTGGTGATGAGGCAAATGGGACCGATATGGGAATAGTTCAGGAAGGGAAACGTGCCAGCTGATGGTCAGAAAACAAGTAGGGGTGACTTGAGTTGTGGGAAAATTCGGTGTATGAGAGAGTGGAAGCTCTCCTTGACCCTCTTGGGAATACCCAACCAGTGCATTGCTTCAAGGAATATATGCACTGACCTGTCTGGTATGATGCTTGAAATCTTTGCTAATCTCCATTTAACCTGGTGGTCTGCACACTGGTGTAGCCATGAGCTTTGATCCTGCCCTAAAGGCACAGAAAACTGGTCAGCCTAGTTGGCCACTTCTCACATTGAAGTAAGATGAAATTCTCTGCTATTTTTCTGACCTCTTCATTCACTATGTCTGAGGTTGGTGAATTCCTTAATAGGAGGTCAGAATCAGCCATGAGAACTAGATCTCTAGCATCATTCAGCTAAGTGTCAAGACAAGATCTTAATGACACTCTATGCTATAAATCAGTGGTTCTCAAACCTTTTGGCCCATCGTCCATCTGCCTCAATGCAAACCTTTCCATGGACCAGCAGTTGCTAATGGAAATTCCCTGTTAATTACATAATTACGCCTGAGTCATTTTGCTAGTGCTGCAGCTAGGGAGACTGGTTTATTTTAACCAATATTAATCTGTTTAATTTTAAATTAAGAAAGGAAATAAGTGCTTTAACTTTCTCATGTTAGTGTATCAAATGTAATCTTAAATAAAATATTAATTTATTTAATCTCCAACACTCTGTTCCCATGTTTTCTTTCTTTAGGGCAGGGCTGAGGAATGTTTTTTTTTTTGGGGGGGGGGGAGAGGCACTGACCCACAGAGAAATCGTTTGGGGACTACACAAATGACAAGTGCAAAAAAAAAAAAAAACCCCCAAAAAACACCCCGCCTCTAGAAATGCCTAACCCTCACTGTTGTAGCCTTTAGCTGAGACACTTCACTCTTTGTACTCCAGCCCCATAGGGGGAAGGACAGTAAGAATTGAGGTTCAGGGCTTCCCATAGGCCAGATTTACTCTTCTGGGGTTCCAAGGTTAGTGAATTTTGTGGACCTCCCTAGGGGGAGGTTCAGTGTGTGGGACAGAGCAGCCAGTGAGAAGGATAGGGGTGCAGGATCTGGATGGAGGGGGGTAGGGTGTCTGGCCAGGGGGCAAGAGCAAAGGAAGGTGTCTAGCCAGGAGGGAGGGTGCAGGAGCAAGCTGGGGTAGGGGTAGGGTGTCTGGTTGGGGGGAGGGTGAAGGAGCAAGGGACGATGCAGGAATGGGCAGGGGGGAGGAAGCAGGCTGGTGGTAGGGCGTCTGGCCAGGGGAAGGGGGCAGGAGCAGTCTGGGGGTGCAGGTTCTCAGTGGAGAGGTGTGCATAAGGGGACTTGAGGTGCGGGGGTCTGGGCATGAGGGAGGGCACTTACAAGTAGACTGCAGACATAACACTGTATAGAGAGTTGTCCTCATTGGCAGAGAAATGACTGTTGAATCTCGTGTTTCACTACAAGAGGGATCTTGTAGATGGCCATTCTGTTCATGGCTATCGGAGCATTCTTGTGCAAGAATGTCCATGCAGTGTGGACACTCTCTTGCACAAAAGCACATCACTTTTGCGATGCGCTTTTGAGGTGTGGAAGTGCTTTTGCACAAGAAGTTTTTTGCAGAAGATCTTTGTGCAAAAACCCTTCAGGATAGCCAAACCTCTGAGAGAGAGCCATGTTTGTCTGTATCTGCAAAAAGGAGTCCTATATCATGTTAAAGACTAATAGATTTATTTTGGCATAAGCTTTCATGAGTAAAACTTCATCTGATGAAGTGGGTTTTACCCATGAAAGTTTACGCCTAAATAAATCTGTTAGTCTCTTAGTCTAAGGTGCAATAGGACTCCTCGTGTTTTTTGTTTGTTTGTTTGTTTTTGTTGTTTTTTTTTAATGAAGCTGGAATTTTACTCTTTCTTCTGTTCTACTTAAAGGAAAATCAGTTGATTTGTTTAAAATAGTTAATAAATTACCTATTTTTGTTCCTATACTTTTCTCCCCCAAAGAGTGTCTGTTTGCATGTTCTCTGGATATTTTGGAAAAGGGCTAACGTACAAAAGGTGCTACCGTCCATGAATAAGCATATTTTTAGTTGAGAGAGAAAATACTGAATAAGCTTAAGAAATTTTGGTTTTGTTCTCCAGGTTACTGGACAGACTAATAAAGGAGTAAGATGGGGGCTTTGGCACAAAGTTCAGACACTTCCCCATAGTTTGAAGGCATTTGATGTGGAGTTTTGATTTGGACACACGTCTCGGGAAGAAAAGTCTGTATGTGATGATTTAATTCCAGAGAATCAGTTTTGAAGTTAGGCATCATCTTCTCATACTTATTTCTCCAGCAGAAGAGAGACAACAGAATTAGACAGATTGACCTTGTTCTTTTCTTGGATGAGGTTGAATTTGACAGTAGCTTGGCAGGGAAGCTTGCAGTGATGCTGCAGTTTTCTTGGTGCTTTGCAGACACATAGATTAAAATGAATCAGAATGAAGTGATAGAAGAAGTTGAGGGAAGTGCATAGGTTGGAAAATCAATCCAAGTGTTAAACATCGAGCCACATACATTTTCTATAGAGACATGGGTGTTGTATGCAATGCTGGGGGAGGGGAAGAGGGGCACACAACAAATGTGAGATGGCTTTGGAATAAAATCCACTTCAGCTTTTCAGTATCCAAATACGCTGTTTGGGGGAGAGCACTCACAGTTGACGGGCTGGTCAGGAATAAAAAAGGAAAGAGTCCATCGAATGGAAAAGTAACACTTTTTAAAAGTTTTTTGACCAACTATTCAAGCCTAATATGGATGCTTCAGAATGAAGAATAAGGAGGAATTATAAGAGTTGGGAGACTATCTTTTGGAGGAACAACTGAAGCAAAAATGTTCACTCTTGAATCCTGAACATCTCACTTCTCCCCTGAAGCAAAAAGAAAATACCGGGAATAAAAATGGTGCTCCAATGAAACATTTTCATTCTTCTTATCATTATCTTGCTGCTGTTTCTCTCTGTGTGTGTGTGTGTGTGTGCGCCTCCCTGTAGTGTAAAAGCCATGCAAATTAGGTACCCATTTGTCTCCATTTACTCCTAAATGTCTGTTACTCAAAATTTTAAATTCTTGTCATTTTCCTTGTAATGGGTATAATTCTCCAATACTATTTTACAGCTGAGTAGAATAAAGGTCTTATTTTATCTATGGAGGAAGAGTATGGGCAGTTATAATCTAGGCTTCTTCACATGCACATAGATATGGGCAGTTTTAATCCCCAAACTACAGTATCCACAGGAGAATACTGTGTTAGTCTTCTGGTCCTTTGGTCTCTGGCCACTGCTCAGTCTGTCAGCAGAGAGTTGCTATTTCAAGTGAACAGTAACTGCAACCTAAACACAACTCTTTGGTATTTAGTGCTAATAACCATACAAACGAACTGAAGATAATTTGTACTCTGAGTGCTGAGGAGGATGGGAGGGAGGTTTGGGTTCAAGAGAAATGTGTGAGGTCAGGAGAACCTCAAGCACAGTGATTCTCAAGCAGAGATCTGGGGCCCTGAGCAGGTTTTGCCGAGGCCTGGGACAGAAAGCCAATGCCATTTCCCATAGGATTGAACTCTTGAGTCTTGCTGCTCGGAGTTGAAGCTGAGCCCTGAGCAATCTAGCTTCACATGCTCTCTGTGGCTTGTTTTGGGGGAGGAGGAAGTTAGGACTCAGAAAGGAAAAAGGTTGAGAACCTCTGCACAGAAAGAAGGGGGACTTAAAAGGCAACTGGACTCTTCCCATATATCAGAGAGAAGAAAACTATAGGTCATGGCACAGTTCTGACATCTAGATGTTACTGTGTTATAAGTACATTATATTATCAATAGTATGATTTGGGACTCCCATTAGTGTTTTTCTTTGCTGTCAGACTGAGAAGGCCATTTAATATCCCTTATCAGATCCAGTGAACTCTCACAAACCAGTAAGAAGTACAAGTGAATTTCTTTTTGGATTCATTTATCTGGAAGCTGAGGTCTGAGCCTTTTCTGGCTGCTACAGCTGCTAACAAGCAAGCACTTGGAATAGGTGCCTGGTGATTTGTAGGCCAGGTAGGCAATATACAATGGTGCACTGGGGGCAGAAGAGTGGTGGTTTTTTTTTTGTTTTTTTGTTTTTTTTTCCCTATGTAAAATACAGAAGGAAAAAGTAAGTCTTTCTTTTGCTGAGGTTCAGCCATAGCACTTTACTTCATTTTTATGGACACTCACTAACTTGGGAAGGAGATTAGTCCAATTTCCCTACCTGTCAGAGGCCCCATATGAGGGCAGTGGTGTTTTGAGAATCAGGAGTTTTACATTCTCTTCTATCCATACTCTTCTATAACCACCATCACCACAGTGTCTCATGCCCTACTGGAATAACACTTGCTTCATCCCTCCTAGTTAGGGAAGTTTGCTATTCCCTTTTTACAGATGCAAAACTGAGTCAAAAAGATTAATTTTTTTTTAAGTTCTCAGGCAAGTCACTTGTTTCGCTGTTCCTAAATTTGTCCGTCTCTGAAACAGGAATAACAACAGTTAGCCAATTTTGCACAGTGTTTTGAGATTTGAAATCTCTGTGAAATGATGCATTATGTCATTACTGTTAAGGCTGTGTTAGAAGCCTTAATATAAAATCTTGTGCATAGTGGAGTTATAAAGTAGCCACTACTGTCTGCCACAGATTGAAACAGGTCACATAAAATATAAATGCAGAAGCTCTATCTATCTATCAATAAAGTTTTGGGCTGTGCAAAATGAAGCAAGAGAAGAAATGATCCTCTTACAGATGTCTCCTGTGCCCTTAAATTTAACATATTAAATTTAACAGGTTTAATTTAATATTAGCTATGCATAATTTTCTTTTGCAATATAGGTCGGGGCTGATCCTCAGGATTGATATTTTTTTTTTCCTCTCTCTCGTTAGTGCAAAGTTTCAACACTTGTTCCCATGGAAATTGGTGGTAAGACTCCTGTTGATTTCACTGAGAGCAGAATTAACCTCTACATCTTTTGTTGCAATTAAAACAGACAAAAAATCCAATGACCTAGAATTGAGAAACCTGCCACTGAATACAGTCATGCTGTAGGGCAGCTTTCAAAATCATGTAGAATACACTCCAACGTTAGGTTATCTTCTGTTTTCTCCAGAGTAACATTTCAACCATCTCTGAGAGAATTTTTCTGCAGAACCCCTGCTAGTTGTAGTAGGAGCCATGTGGCTAAATCCTCTTGCTCTGGACTAAAAATATATCCTTCCCTTAATCTCTCATAATTATTTTCCAGCAAATGAGATTTTGTATTTGTAAATCCCAGTAAGTATACTTTTTTTTTTTTTTAACTTGAGATGGGGCAGCGGAGGTGTGGCCATCCTGCTGCTTCCAAGCATTTGTTACAAGGAACCTTTCCGCGATAACAGTGCTTGAGCCTGAAGGAAGCAGTTTAAAGAAAAAGAATTATAACAGAAGGGCCAAAGCCACATTTCCGACTCTTGCTTTTCTCCTCCCCTGGCATTCCTGCTTCTGGCAGCTGTGGAAAGTCAGTGTGAAGATTCAGTGGCTGGAGAAGAAAAATGTAAAGTCTCTTCAGTTCTCTTCACAGTCTTCAGAACGTGCTTTATTTCCAAAAATACAAACTGCAAGCCAGAACACATCAACTCAAACTATTGGGTAATAAATACATAGATGGAAAACCCAACCAAACATAAAATCATTAAAAATGCTGCTCACTGTAAGTACAGTAATTGTGTGAACATCTAAGAATGGGCATACAAAAAATCCAGTAGCTATAGCTACTTGATTTGAATGCATAAATCCTTGCACATGTTGTTGTTCACACCAATTGCATGTGCAGATGGAGAACCTGGATTTAGAACCCTTTGAAAAAATTAGCCCATTGACTAGAATAATTTCTGTTAAAGACAAACTTAAAATTCAGAGCTGAAACACAATTATTTGTATCCACATGTCACAAGCTTGTAATTGCTCCTTTCAAGATGATAATGATCTTGGAAGCAGGAATGCATTGTGTGACCATGGCATTTCAAATTGTACAAGGATTCCATTTATAAAAGACTCCTTGTCATCTCTTTGTAGGTCCTGTTGTAATTTTGAACCCTCAGAGGGCTTGACCTGTCCTTGCTAGTGCATTGTAGGTACATAGAGTTAAAACCATTTAAATGTATTCTTATATCACACAAGATCTATGGTTGACCCTGACTGGGTTTCAAAATTATTCTCTTATTTTATTTTCTTGTGCAACTGTTAGATTTCAACACTTGTCTATAAACTAGGGTCTTTACAACAAATTAACAGGTCTGGTCACAAAAAACAAACATGTCCTTGTAACATGAAAGAGGAAAGGGCAAGAAAGATACTTGAGATTCACATCATGGCTGTATCTGCTTTAATAAAACACTGCTTTTGCCTGTAGTAAATTCTCAGGAGGCTGGCTTGTTTGTGATCAAAGTTCCAGGTCTTCGCTTGTGATGTTAAATGCAGGATTGATAGCTAATAAAGAGTTTCAACTGTCCACCATTTTAATGGAGGACAAAACCACTGGTCTTGCTGGTGTATGTTGCTGGTCCTTCTGGATTGTGACCATCTCTGCCCAATTCAGAGAGAATGCGAGTCTATTACACTGCTAATTCCAAACCCTTGTTCTTGAACTCAAGATGTAGAGACTCAACTTTTTAACTCTGAAGGGCCTAGCTATTTCTGCTGTTGGCCAAGATGCCATCTTTCACATAAAGTAGAGGCAATGGGGAGTCCTGTGGAACCTTAGACAACAAGAGTATGTCTACACAGCAACATTCTTTCAAAATAACTAGCCTTATTTCTAAATAACTTAGTCCGTGTCTACACAGCAGGCAGTTATTTCAAAATAATGTTGAAATATTATGAAGCTGGAGGACGTCTTACTCCGACTCCTGTAACCCTCATCGTATGAGGAAGAGTGCTCTATTTCAAAATAAGTGCTGGGTAGAGGCTCCCAATTTCAAAATAAGCTATTTTGAAATAAGCTACACAATTGATGTAGCTCCATTCATGTAGCTTATTTCAAGTTAAGCCCTACTGTGTAGATGCACCCTAATGGATTTATTGGGGCATAAGCTTTCATTGGTAAAACCCACTTCATCAGATGAATTGGAGTGAAGTTTAGAAGCCTCCACTCCACTTCATCTGAAGTGGGGTTTTACTCACAAAAGCTATGTCCTAATAAATCTGTTAGACTAGAGTCTAAGATGCCACAGGACTCATTGTTTTTACAGGTACAGACTAAGCCCTGGTCTACAGTAGGGAATTATTTCAAATTAACTCAACTTATTTCAAAATAACAAGTGGCACATCTAGACTACCAAGCCCGTTATTTTGAAATAATGGGCTGGTTATTTCAAACTAACTTCTGCTTTCCACAAGGAATAATAATGCTAATTTTGAAATTTCAGTAGTGTGGAAACTGCGGTGCTGCTATTTCGATATTACTCCGCAGAGTAATTGACTAATTACTCCCCAGTGCTTCCTGGGCTGTAAGTCGAGATAGCGTGTCCACATTAACAGTCTGCCTCGGACTGATTTTGAGGCTTCTCCAGAATGTGGATATGCTATTTTGATGTTTCTGGAGTGATTTCAAAATAACTTTTCAAAATAATTTCCTAGTATAGACGTGCCCCGATACAGCTACCCATCTGAGACTTTTCGCAAAGTACAAGTTTGCCTAAGATTACAGACTGTTACAAGCTTCCAACTTTTGGGACATATATAACTGGGGGAACTCTGTAACCTACTGCTTCATGTGAGTTAATGTGTGTAGTGTTTTGGTTTTGTTTTTGTTTTGCCTAAGCCACAATAGATATAGTCATCTCTTCCAGTCCTTAGATACAGAAGATGACCTTTTTTAGCAGTCACTGCAGAGGTTTATGCTTTTAGCTCATCAGGTCCCTGAGTCAAACCATGGTGTGACAGATAAAATGGTGGCCATCACACCTGCTGGAATCAGTTTGGGTGATACTGCTGGTTCAGTTCTGGCCCCGTTGGGTCTGGACAGGCATTTGGTACAGCATGAATCAAAAGAAAAGACCAAGAAAGAAGGAGGTGGGGTTGTGTGCCTCCTGTCAGTGTAGTTTCCTACTCTAGGCCAAATTCCATGTGTTCATTTGGTGTGGAAGATGGGAATCATTTTGATGTAGAGGGTAATTGGTACAAATCCTTGTACTACAAAGTCCCTGTATGAGCTGATAAATTCCTCACTGCTCAATACGTATCTGCTGTCAGGCAATCATAAAACAGCAGCTTCAAGGAAGGCTTTCTTTTCATCTGTGTGTGATGGGAGCTTGTGACTACACCTGTCAGCTGTGAGCTTTTCTATCTTCTGTCTCCAAGATTCAAGCATGCACTTCCGTTATATGAACGATATTGGATGCAGTGGACTATTTACTAATGTTCTCTTCAGTGGGAGAATGGAGCAGTCATTTGGCATAATGTGCTGGCTATTTGGTCTCAGGAATGAATGAAGAGCTGGTTTGTGGTAAAGCTGTATTTGAGCGGGTTTTGAATCTGTGTCTGGTTAGTTACTTTCTTCCACTAACATGAGGAATATTATACCCTTGATTGAATGACTGATTTACCCCCTCCCCAGTGTAATTCTAATTTAGGGAAAAGGTGCCTAAGGCCCAGGATTGGTGCTTGATGTACATGAAATATTAGATAACCCCTCACAATAATTTGATCTTTTAACCCACCTGGCACCAAGGTATTTCCAGTCAGAATTACTCCTTTATTAGGATTCCCATAGAAACTTTTTGACAAAAAGGAGTATACACCTTTGAGCAAATTCATGAAATCTTGAATTTGCCACAAACTGCTTTCACCTAAGATTTGTGGCTTCTTATATGGAATCTATTCGTCATTGTTACAATTATTGTAATGAGATTAGGAGGCGTTTTGTTTTTTCCTTGCAGAAATAGAAATACCATTCTGTTTTTAGTTGGGGCAGGGACTTTTCATCAGGGAAAGGAAATCCAATGCTCTTTGCTCCTCCAAACATGATCAAAGGTGTTCAGGTCTGGATATAAAATGTTGTACTTTGAAAAATGTATTGCTTATCTAATATGGAACAATACAGTTGGTCTGTTGGATTGCAGAAGTGAAACTCCAGGAGTTTAGCAGTGGTTGTGTTGAAGATGCTTACTTGAGTGCAATGCTCCATTCATGCTAGAACACTCTCAATGGCCTTGTCTACACTACTGAGGGCCGTTGACTTTAGTTATGCAACTTCAGCTATGTGAATAATGTAGCTGAAGTTGACATACTTTAGGCCTTCATCACAGCAGTGTCTTCACCATTGTAAGTTGTCAGCTGGTGCACTCTCATTCCTCTTATTCTTCTCATTTTGGTGGGGTACCGGAGTCAATAAGAGTGCTTGGCGATTGATTTATCACACTGTACTAGGCACAATAAATCAATCACAGTCCCTTGATCTAGCCTGTAGAGAAGACGTGCCCTATAAATGACCATTGGCAGAGCGCAGTGAATTACTCCCCAGACCTCTCCCCCTCCCCCCCATGGGGAGTGTCAAGTTCCTTGAGTCACAGTGGCAAGTCTTGATGACTGGTTAGAATAATTTTTCCTTCCGAGAGCCTTGGTGCCTCAGTTTCTCCAGACTAATGAGATTTTGTCTGACTGAACATTGGCATGTTGAGCTCTGAGCAAGAGAGCGAATTCCAAGCAGTTGTGCAGTTACCATGAAAGGGATAGAAAGGACCTCTCAGTTCCTCCCCTTGACCCAAATTCCACCCTGCCACCCTGAGCTGCAGAACTCCATTGTGGTGAGAAGCCTGCTGTGGGTTGAATATCCAGGAGAAGAATACAGTGGAGCTGCTGCCCTTCCCAAACCATGGGCCTGGCTCCCCGCTTGGCATGTTGTGTTCTATTCTATTCTGCTCTTTCTTGCAACACTTGTCACTGCAAACACTAAAAGGTTTCCCAGCCCCTTAGATTCCCAGTGATCAAACATTCCCTTTTTCGCATTGTTTCAGCTGTTGCATTGTCAACCCAGATTAAGGAACAGAATTAGCAAGGAGAGATTAAAAAGTATTTACGGTGAGTAGACAGAAGCAGTTTCAAATCTGTGACGCAACCTGGCATAGACTTCTGAATACCCAAGACTTATGAGCCAAAAATATAGATGTTGTGATTTGGAAGGATGCCAGGGTCTCCAAAACAGACTTAGCTTCAGCTAAACTATTCTTTACACGTGGCACGCATTGTGTATGTGTAACCAAAGAAATACTTGGGAAATAATTCTAGCTCTTTCATTTTTCAGTTCCTCCTGTTAACACCCAACTAGCTAATCAACGCGTGCTCTCCATGCAGCCAAACGTGTGAGCAGCTAACGTGAAAGAAGAACCTGACTGAGGGTCAAAGCTGCTATGAGAGCTTTCCAATGGATCTTGTTGCTAGGGAAACCACATGGTACCCATTGCTAGGGAAACCATTGCATCTGTCTCTTCCTGTTCAGAACAGCTGCCTCATTTGGACTTTGTTCTGAGATAATTCAAGTCCAGGTGGAGATGAGGGGAAACCAACCAAGAGTGAAGTTAAAATCAAATGTTCAGTGTAAACATGCATACAATTAACTATGCATAACAATCATTCAATTTGGGATGTGTATAAATGTTTTCATGCTTTGACAAAACCCAGAATTGCTAATTAGCTGATGTTCTTGAGAGCCCCTCCTTACTCTACTCCCAAAGTGATGTTTGGATTGTGGTGATTTACCTACCACCTGGCCAGCTTCCCTCTCTCTGCTCCTCCAAATATTGCTAGTGATCACCTCTATTTCTGAAGAGTGTGTGTGTGTGTGTGTGTATATAATTTGCCTTTGGGATGTTACAGATTCACAAATAGCAAATCATTTCAAAGCATTCCACAGGGAGGATTCCCATGGACTTTTCTCCCCAATCCCCATACGATTTCTTCCTTCCCACCACTCCATCTCGAATGACGCTGAGCTTTCCTCTTCACTGCAGGGGTTCTCAAACTTCATAGTGCCACAACCCCCTTCTGACAACATAAATTACCACTTGACCTCTGGAGAGGGACCCCAAAGCCTGAGCACACCTGAGCCCCAATGTCTTACGTGGTTGGGAGAGAGACAAAAGCTGAAGCCGAAGGGCCTCAGGCGTGTGTGTGTGTGTGTGTGTGTGTGTGTGTGTGTTTGTATGTGTAACCTGAGCTCTGCCGCTCCAGACTGAACTGCTTGGGGTTTGGTTCCTGGGCAGTCCTGCTCGATCATCAACCTTGGATCTTGGGCTCCAGCAAGTCTAATGTGTGCCCTAGTGATGCCATTAAAATTGGGTCAGACCACCTACGGTTGCCAGGTTTCTAAATACACAACCAAACACCTCTGCTCTGCCCTTTTCCTGAGGTCCTGCATTCTGCTTGCCTCTAGGAGAGGAATCTGGGCAGAGGCATGGGTGTGGTGGGATGTGGGCTCTAGCAGAGGGTGTGTGTTCTAGGGTGGGCCCAGGGATTAAGGTTTGGGGTACAGGAGGAGGCTGAGACGGGGGTTGTAGTGCAGGTGGGTGTGTGCCATCCCGGCGGCACTTACTGTCAGGTCCCTGTGGCCTGGCCAAAAGGAGTTAGAGGCAATACTTAGTCCTGGTATATGCATCTGTAGCCTTCTCAAAATGGTGCCTTTGTTCCCAATATATCAGGTGCCCTCATTCATGGATATAAGAACTTGTGTTTGCTTGAATTGAAAAGGTATTAAATTCTGGCTACACAGAAATCTAGGTGCAAGGAACAAGGAAGACTAATTAGTTTAGGATGCTAGCCCAGGACTCAGAAGAACAAAGTTCAGTTTCCTGCTCTAGAATACACTTTTACTTTGACCTTGGGCAAGTTACTTAGTCTCTCTAGCCCATAGTGTGCGCTCTGTAAAATGAGGATAATAGGACATCTGCCACATCACAGAGGTGTTATATGCATAACACCCTCAGATACTACAGTGATGTGGTGGGGGAGGACATATAAACATGAGATACTATTATAGGTTACTCCTGAACCTTTACCTCCCAAATGGAATCTTCTAAGATGCTGCCAAGTGCACAATTCAAACGCAAGTGCTTTATTTCTGAAATATTTTCCAGTATCCTACCTTTTTGCCTCCATAATGGATCCTGGAATTTTACAATTTGTCAAGACAGCTAAGTTTGAGTCAATATTTTAGGCGCATTTGTGCATTGAGAGAAAAGGTCAATAACCCCGTTTTGCAAGTCACATGTTTGTGGTATCTGCTTCCCTTATTTAATTAACATTTTCTCCTTTTTTCTTTTTTATTTAAAGATATATATCGGAGTGAAACTTGAGTAATGGGAAATTAGAAATGATTGAGATTAAAGCTCCCATGGCAGATTGCCTCTGTCTGTCCCATTGTTTCTTCTGTCTTAAGTAGATAAAGGAGAAACAACATCTGTAGAGTGTGCAGTGCATGGTGTATAGAAATGGGGATGGTATACAGAGAATGAGTTTAAAGTGTCACTCAGCCAGCTATATCCCTGCTTTACACGCTCCTGTTCTGTGACTTGAATAAAATGTGTGTTTTAATTTTACAAAGCTTTAGAAACAAAGGGGAATTCTGGGTTTCGTTATTTTTTTTTCTTCCTTTTAAATTAACCGGTGTATTTAGAAATGAGATTAAAAAGTTATTAAAGTGGCACCCAGTGGTGCTGCAGCTATACTTAAAGCTTTGTCAGTGTTTCCATTATGCTTGTCTTATACCATATTGAGCTAAAGATTGGAATGCAAATTCTAAGCATGACAGCTAATTAATATTTTTCTCTAGAAAAGTGCAGCCTTTTAAAATCTGAATAAGGGGGCTAATTCATCACTGTGTTATGGCCCCATTAATTTGGCAGGCCCAGACCCTAGACAAAATTGTTGGTGCAGTCACTCGCTTGCTCATTAGAAGAGCTAGATTCCACAGCATGGGTCACTTGCAGTGGGTGTGGCTGATTAAAGGAATCAGACATTTTCCCCTCTTGTACACTCCTGCAGTCAGAAGATGGGCAAAATTTGTGATAGGAAGAGGGAGGGTCAACTCCTTCCGAATTTATAATCCCAGAAATTGAAGCTCCTACTCACCACCACCACTTATCTGAGACTTCTGAAAGGATGGTTTTTATTATGATTTGATTGCATTTTCATATGTGCATGAAGTCTTGCAGCTCTTCAAATATATTTGGTTGAGGAGGATAGAAACCAGTTATATTGTATATTACCATCACTGAAAAAATCATATTTTTACCTTTCCCATTTATATCACAATGCACTGGCATAACACATTTACTTCATATTTGTAAATGTCAGGTGTTAAATGGGAATGGAATACAAAGGAAAAATAATTGGCAGGAATATTGCATAATGCAGTGTGGGAAAAAAAGTTATAGGAAAAAGGTATTGCCGTAAATGTTACAGTTTTTTTCTCTGAACAGTTGTTTAACTGTACTATATATTACTTTGCTTTGTCCCATTACTGCTATGCAAAGTCACATTGAATCAAATGGAATGTTTGCACTCTTGATTCATTTGAACTTGCACAGTAAATTTAACATGCTATGTAGCAATGGAGCCTAAGCCTTTCAAGGGAGAGGTGATGGGGACCCTCTCTAGTACATTCATAGAGAAGCAGGAGGAAACCTGCAAATGGGTCCAGTAGAGCTCCATCTCCCTAAAGCTGTATGTCGGGCTGATTTGAGAAGCCACTGAGGATATGTCTACGCTGCCACCCTAGTTCGAACTAGAGTGGCTAATGTAGTCATTTGAACTTGCTAATGAAGCCCGGGATTAAGCGAGCGAGATTTGCATATCTTCTTTCTATTCTTTTTGCGGAAGAGGTTTTGCCGATACAAAGACCTGTGTAGACGGGGCCATTTGTTTGGTAACCCTCTTTCGCAAGACTCTGTAAACCTTGATTTATGTGTGTGCATGCTGCTCCTTTTCTGGAACTAGCAATGAAGTCCTCTCTGCTCTACCTTTGCTGAGCTACAGTAACCATTATTTAAAAGGTAATATTGGCCAACGGTTACTGCACAAGGGTACTGATAAATCATATTATCTCCTATGCTTACAGCAGGAAAACAACTATGCTGATGTTTTAATGGTGACCAATGTATCCAGTCCTGCACTGCAGAATTCTTCAGGGACCCGCTATTACACTCAGCCCATCTACAAATGCAAGGTGAAGATTTTGCCCCGGGGGAAACAGTAATATACAGGTTGCTATAAGTGATGAAATCTGGGAACAGCTGAATCTAGCATATAGTTGTCCTTTGACTGTCTTAACTCTGGGTATCATACAGATACATGGTATTAATTAACACACACCTTATGGCACGTTGTATATTTAAAAGATTAGAACTTTATCACAGGGCAAAAGAATAGAGTTGCGCATTGACCTCAGGAGCAGAATCATTTAGTACCTCGGTTTTTAAAAGGCAAGTGTTGGAAGGGCGGGCGGGCTGGCTGGCTGGCTTTGAGTGTCCATGAGCACTGGAGTTGTCATTTAAAAAAACACAAAAATTTTACTTGTTGAATTATCTGGGTTTTCACAGGTGCAATTTAAGGCATGGTTTGTCCTTGTTATGCCCTCCATAGGATGGGGGAGGATATCAGTTTTCAAATGTAGATATTTCACAGTAGTATCTGAAGTTTTATTTCATTGATTGCTGTGAGATTATACCACACTCAAAATGATTTTATACTTATCTGAAAAGATCTCTAACAGTATGGGTCCCAAAGATACTGGGGCTTCCCATAGGGCTTGAAAAACCTTGCTTTGTTTGTGAAGGAACTGAGGAAAAATTTAAAAACATTTTTAAAGTGGAGCATGTTTCCATTTTGCACAGGAGGATAATAATGCTTAAAACAGGGTGTGATGAACGATTATTAGATGTACCCAAATTTGAAAATGTGCAGCAGACGCAAAGTACTATAAATTAATACTCTTGGTTGTGGTCGCATTTTGTGGAACAAAAACTGTGTGTGAGGGAGTGTTCTTGTTTGTTTGTTTGTTTGTTTATAATTTTGACTTACAGCCCTCCTGACATGATGGGTCAGTGCACTTCCCAAAAGCTCCTTTAGCCATAACTTACTTTCTTTACCAGGTGTTCCTCCTCCTTCTCATCTTTTCCTTTGTCAGGGAAGTGCTGTCTTTTTAATTCTGATTCTGTCTCCAAGACCTTGCTTCTCCAGCTCCTGCTGCCCTGCTCTCAAATGTCATAGCTCAGCTATTGAGATGACTTTCTCATTTTTCTCTTCCCCTCCCTCCCCCCACCTCTTTCCCTGGCCTATCCCCTAACTCTGGAATTTGTTCCTTTTCTTCAATGCTCTTGCGCAAGCTCATTCCTCTGTGTTGACTGCCTCCTTCTCAGCACCTCTTGTCCCTCTTAGTCATTAAGCACCTTCTGGACAAATTCCATCATCGTTTCTCAACCGGAGTCCCCCACAATGAATATTTGATATTCCCCTCATCTTCCGCCCTTCCCCTTCCAAATTCTTCTAACACAACTCAGCTGGCTTGCTACATCTGATTAGCTGGCTTGAGGGTGTGAGTTAAATGTCACTTTAATTTCTCCTTTTCTCCAGCCTTACGGGGACAGCATGAATGGAATTTGAACACCAGAAAGTGCACATTAGCTAGGAAATGTTTAACCCACAATTTCCCAGTGGATTCAGAATCCTCAAATGCTTTGCCACTGTCTCCAGTGGAAAATAGCCTTTTCTTTAACACCATGTTCTGATCAACTACAGCCTAGTCTAAAGAACTGGATATGAAAATGGTTTCTATATTTGGATGGATGACATTGAATATGGGTCTCCTTTGTTCTCACATCTTGAGCCTATTTGCTTTTTATGTATATTGAGACATTTACTAGTGGTTGTATTTTTTTCTATTAGGCTATCACACTGGACTTTTGATATCCGAGATAATAGAGCATTGGTAATAAAAGTGATTCCCATCTTTCTAATGCAGTTAATGTTTTGCTTTTATTTATTTATTTAATGCAGTATTTATTTATTTATTTTGATGTGGAGGCAATAGATCGTAATCAGGCTGCTTAGAACTGTTGGCAGTTATAAAAAATTATGGTTGTAGACAACAGCCAGTAGGCGTGTCTGACCGACTGTGACCAAGAAAATAAGACAAGTGATACAGTGCAGCCTGCTCTGTGCTACAAATCAGTGCCATGATGACAGGCATGACCAGCTTCACAGATGGTCCATGTGCAATGGCTCTGTGCTGGACACTGGAGAAGGCATTTTCAGGAAAGAGAAGCACTAGAACCGCGACTGGCATGTTGATATTTTTATTGAAGTGGATTATTTTAATGCTTTTGAAAAGCGGGAGACTCTTGCTGCATTGGGTAGAACCAGGGATTGTCTGGGCTGTCAAATTTCCAAATACAGTTTTGCTTGTGCATGTCATTCACCATATAGAAAACATCCAAGCTTCACCACTGTGGGCTCTTGGCTGACCAGAAAGTAGCAGCTGTGGCTTACTGTACCAAATTATGTGGTGGGGATGTGGCAGAAGGTGATTAGGGTCAAGGGAATCAATACTTGATTTTAAGCACTTGAAGACTCCAACTGAATTCAATATTTACATTTTAACTGTGTTTGTAAGTGCTTTGCTGGGTCAAGGCCAAGGCGTCCAGCACCTTGCTAAGTTTAGCCATGAGCCACCATTCACATGAGTGCCTCTTTGATCTAAACTAAATCTAAACTCCATTGTCTCTAAGGACAAAATGTTAAACCATCAACTTACTGCACCACTGAGTTTCTCCCCCCCCCCCCCCACCACATCAATTTGAACTTCTATGTGGTTACTGTCAGTGGTTGGCAATGACATTTTGCATTGAGAGAGCCCATTCCTGGATATCTGAAGTGAATAAAGAGCCTGAGATCAAAAACCAAACACTTTTGTGGGGTATATGCATACAGTGAGGCTACGGCTATGCTATGAGTTTTGCTGCAAGAGCGCAGATTAGCATTTTCCCGTGCTTCATTTGCATACTCTCTTTTTGTTCCGTTTTTGCGCAAAAACAGGCAGTGTGGCCGGGGCCGTTGTGTGTGGGGGGGGGGGGGGGGGGGGGGGGGGACCCTTTTCCCGCAAGATCCTTATTCCTGTCCCGGAGAGGCATAAGAATCTTGCAAGAAAAGGGGGTTTTGCACAAAACGGCCACAACCACATTGCCTATTTTTGTGCAAAAAACCCTAGTGCAAAAATGGAATGAAAGAAGCACGGGAAAATGCTAATCCACACTTCATTTGCATAGGCTCTTGCGGCAAAACTCAGTGTAGTCATAGCTGGAAAGAAAAGACCATTCTGTTTGCAGTAAATATGGGGGAAGAACCAGGCTCTGAAAAGAGAACTTGAAGTGGGTGCAGAATTAATGAGAGATTGAAGCTATGATTTCCAGACATTACAGTTTACAACAAAGCTATTGTGTCATTCTGTGGAGCGATAACCTAACCAAGCCAGGACATTCACTGTTTCATTCTGCTGTAAATGGGGTTTCCAATCAAGAACGCTGAGGTTTAGGAATTTTAAACTGTGTGTTTTTGTGTAAATGTGTATCCACTTATATTTACAGATTTACCCCTAGAGGGGAGGAGGAGATGGAGGCATGAGCACCGGCTCCATTTTGCTCCCCCTGCTGCCTCGTGGGAGGGGGAGGGGGGCAGTCGGCCCATTAGGAGCTAGCACACTGGGGGAGGGAGGGGGAGAAAGCCAGCTTAAAAGCTTGTTCCTTGTGCATATTGGCTCCTGCCTGCCTAATGCGGTTGCCTCTGCATCAGAGGTAGCAGCATGGGGGGGACAGGGAGAGTCGGCTTGGCAGAAGCAAGTATGCCTGGGGAGCGGGCGTGTGCCAGCTTCTGCTTGTTCCTCCCTCGTCCTCACCTTCCCCTCCACCCTTGCTGCTTCTGTAGTCATTATGATTAACCTATAAGCCCAGGTTTATTGGTTAATTGTGTATACGATTTACACTCTAACATCCCTACTGCAGTTTACAACTGAGTGTGACTCCATGAATTACAAACAGTAATTATGTGAAGAATAATGTAAGTACACTCTCCTTCGTGTATTTGACATATGGAAGCAAACAAAAAACGAGTTGGCTTTTAATAACTGTGGGTAAAAATATAGACATCATAGATAAATGCTGCATTAGCCTCCTCAGAGTATTCTGTCCTTGCTGATACTATTAACCAGCATGAGGTGCCAAAAAAAAATGTTTTTGATGAAGTTAAATTAAACTGGGTTTGTGTTTTTTTTTTTTTTTAAATGAATTGGATGTTAGTATTTAGAGATGAAACCTTTATAGTTTTCTCCATCAATTCTAAGCAGAATTTCCGATGGTATATACAATTTGGCCAAGAAAGAGTGCTAGAGAGTTGAGCTTTTTGTTTTGTTTTTTTTTTAGCAAATCGTCAATGAAATTTTTCAGATTACAAACTAGTTTTGATGCTTTAAAAATGAAAAAAAAATGTTACTAAGAACTTTGGGGTTTCACACTTATTTTAAAAATTGAAACTTTTTTCTATGAAAATTTTTCACTGTATTGTAAAGATAATTTTAGATGAAAACTTTGAACCAAAGGTACTTATTACCCTTATACGCCCTGGTCCCCAGGGAGAAAATTATTGAAAAAAAATCTCATTTTCTGTTGCACAGATTTAATACCACCTCAGAGTCACACTGACAGAAGTAATTTTGCTATTCATAAAAAAGATACTGAATGAACAGAAGGTATTTTAACCTTGTTTATGTTTGCTGATATTGCTTCGGGGTTGACAGGTAGTTGTGTCAATTCTTTACAGCCTAGGTGAGACTGCCAACAAGAGTACGAGCTGTGATGATGGTGTGGGGCTTTTGTTTTGTTTTTCTATTTTGATAATGGCCATTTTCCAACTCAGAATCACACTGAGATTCACTTTGCATCTCTGAAAAGTTATTAGATGGTTATTATTTTTGGCCACTATTGACTTAACTGTGGATCAGTAACCTTGAAGTTCAGGGTAACAGGATACAGCCTTCAAATCCCTCCACAAACTCAGCTTAAACCCCGATATACTTCACTCCTGCTATCTTCGTTCTGGGTATTTCTTGATCAGGTTCTACTGATCACAACAAATAGGGTGTTGGCTTCAAGAGGAGCACAAGCATTCACTGGGGCCAAAGGTGGAATCACCAAATTCATTCAGATGTATCAATTGAGAGAGAGAAGGTGAACCTAAGGTTTCAAATAAAATGTTCATGCTTCAATTGTCAGCAATGTCTAAATCTCCAAAATTGATAATTATGGGCAAGAAAGTGACCTGTTTACACAGGTTACTGTCACTTTCACAAAACCCAAACTGTCCAAAGGGGATGAATTTGCAGGTTCTGATGGGCAGTTCCTGATCCTTCTCCCCACCAAAAAAATAGGAAGGAGTGGGCAGGAAAGAAGTGTGTGAGTATGAGTAAGCCTCTTGCTCATAATTGAGGGCAACTGACTTGTTCTTAAATGTCAGTGCACAAAAGAACTCCTGCTGAGAGCAAGAGTATGCCCTTTGTAATATCTCAACCAGGAGTTCACCTCAACACCTGTTAAGAATACCTACTGGTTTCATGAGACATGATGTCTAACCGGTCAGAATGAGTATCAAATTGTATTAAAGTGCAGTGCATTGTGATAGACTACCATAAAACACTATTAAAGGAGCATCCCCGTGATTAACAAATACAGCCTTCAGAAAGTATGGGTCCCTTTACTGATCCAGAATTTCCTGCACCACTTCTCCAGACTAGCTGGGTAGCAGAGAGGGCAAAATCTGACTGTAGGGATTACAAGAAGACAGGTCGTTGGGCATGAGGTGCTGAGGAATAGGAGAAGGCAGCACATGCCATTGCTTTTTCTTGTTCTAGCCAATGGCCAGAACTAGGGCCCTACCGATTTCACGATCCATTTTGGTCAACTTTCATGAGTTCAGCTATTTAAATCTGAATTTGTTTGATGTGTTTGTAGCGATCTTGACCCTAAAAAGAGTGGGTGAGGATTGCAAAGTTGGGTGTTTGGGGTTTTTTAAATTTTTTTGGAGAGGAATATGTGGTACCGATACCTTTGCTTCTGCACTGCTGCTGGTTGTAGCACTGCCTTCAGAGCCGGGCAGCTGGAGAGTGAAGGCTCCTGGCTGGGAGTCCAGCTCTGAAGGCAGCACCCCTGGCACCAGCAGCACAAAAGGAACGATGGCATTGTATGAACATGAGAACATAACAGCCACTCTGGGTCAGACCAAAGGTTCCATCTAGTCCAGTATCCTATCTTCCAACAGTGACCAATACCAGGTGCCCCACAGGGAATGAACAGAACAGGTAACCACCAAGTGATCCATCCCCTGTCGCCCATTCCTAGCCCTGATGAACAGAGGCAAGGGACACTCCCTGCCAATCCTGGCTAAGATAGTATTGCCACCCTTACTTCTGCAGAGCTGATCCCTCATTCAGCAGCCACCAGTCTCTGGCCACCCAGCTCTGAAGGCAGCAATGCAGAAGAAAGGGTGGCAATACCACACCATTCCATCCTTCTGTGTTGCTGCTGGCAGGGACCCAGTCTTCAGAGTTGAATACCCAGCCAGCAGCGACTGCTCTCCCGCCACCCAGTTCTAAGGCAGCAATACTGTGATTCCCCCTAAAATTATTTTTCAGAGGTCCCCCATAACTCCCTCTTGGGTCAGAATGTCCGACTTGAGAAATGCTGATCTCTTCCTTGCAATCTGTACAGTACAAAGAAGACCATTTTTCACAGTGGGAGACCAGATTTAAGGGTGCGTGATGATGTTTTTAAGGCCATGGATTTGGTAGTGTCCTAGCAATAACCCATGCAGCTTCCTTTTCTAGCTTCCTTACCTTCTGATTATGATTTGTGCAACTAGACTCTTGATTTGGCATAGCTAACATTCCTGAGCACTACTGTAGCAGAGAAAATGCTGTTGTAATGGGTAGCACAATTTTAGACTTTGTGCAAGTCTTCTGCTAAACTCTTGTGTGGGGAAACAAGCTATTACCATTAATATTCCTGTATGTGTGTCTGCCTGTAATTGGAGTGGTGGTTACAACACATCATTTTTGTGTGTCTATTAACCCTGTGGCTTATCTGCTTTCCATTTGCCCAGATGGGGTGCAACTCTTTGATTTGGACTATGTGAACTTGGAGTACTACTGGATCATTAATCTCTGGTTTGCTCGATTCACATGAGAAACAGAGCAAACACTGGCATGGATATTTCTGTTGAGGCTGGCGGATTGCTAATCAATTGAATACATCTTTTTATTTTTGTCTATTTTGGCTGATCTAGGATGGCTCAATTTCCCCCCCCCCCCCCTCCTCCCCCGTTCCCCTTTGGCAACTCTGTGTCACCATCTTTTTGGTGACTGTAAGCAGACCCACCTACTTAACTGTACTTACTTCAATGTTGCTCTTTTCCTTTTTTCTGTGGACTGCTCTGTCATAGTTCATTACCAACTGCTTCCCCTCAGTATCTGTCTATCCCCTGATCAAGCATCACCTTCCATCATTGCCAGCCATGCCAGGTGTAAGGTGGTGCTCCTGATTACATCTAGAAGAGCAGCGCTGTATTTGATATACTTATTACCACATGCAAGATGCCGTGTTCTCGATAGGGGCTGCTGTCTCATCAACGCTGGCTACTCTTCTCATCCTACAGAAGCACTGGCATCACAAGGAGTGCTCTTGGAGATGGATTTCTCATGTCTGCTGTAGACAAAGCCTTGGTGTGCCCTCCTGTTGCTATGTGTGTGCAGGTTGGCATTGCATGTTGATCTTGAGAGAGAAATGATGTCTGCCTTTTGGAGCAAGCCATATGTTGATTTCTACTCCCTTTATGTCTTGTTGGGTGCAAGCCTTCCAGCCTATGCTTTATACAACCGTGACTCGTCCTGTTTGCTTCGTGTTTATGTTCATGTCTGGCTGTGGGGGAGTCAATAGATTGATTGTGTCCCTAACAGAAATGGTGTTCAGTTGCTTTTTCAATGGCATGTGTTTGCATTTGCATATCTAATATCCTAATCCAGTGGCAGTGACTGGCTTCTGCTGCTTGCTACAATCTGGCATGGGTCTTTCTTGTTCCAGTATCTACAAACTATCATGCAGCTTTTTAATGTATGTACTGACTTCCAGTGTTCCTAAAACATTCTCTGTGCCATTTTTTGCATGCCTTTCCAGCTGTAGGGACTGTTAGATGCTCTGACATCACACTTCCCTGGAACCTGCTACTGGTGCAAACCAAGCACAGATTGTTGCCTTGTTTGACACACATTGTTGCACATATTTTTCTGCTCTTTTGGCCCATGCTGAGCTGCCTTCTGGGAACAAAGCCAGGAGTTAGCCCTAATTTCGCAATATGCAACAATCAGCATGAAAATACTAACTCAATTAATCTGTGCGTAAGCTAAAATGCAAGTTGTTTCTGGCTTGCCCTGCTTTTGATGCTGGAGGCTGAGCACAAAACTTGGAAAATAGGAAAGCACTCGGTTATTACTATTTTTCTCCCAGAAGCAGGGGCTATTATCACTGCATTTCCAGCCAGGATGTATGCAGACACCTGGCAAATGGTGGCAGTAGTTTCCGTTTAAATCGCTTTACAAAATGGAACCGGAAATAATTACTGCACAAAAATGCATGGGAACGTTTAACTGTGGGGGAGCAGGGGTTAGAGGGAGACTTCTCTAAAGCTATTGGCTATAGGTTAAGTTGACAAAATGTTGCTCAGGGGTGTGACTTAGTCACCCCCTTGAGTGACTTAACTTGCGCTGATTTAAGCACTAATATGGACTGTGGTGTCAGAGGGATAGCTTCTCTTGCCTATGTGCCTACTGCCACTCAGAGGGGTTGGAGTAATTCAGCCAATGTGAGAGCTCTTGCCTGTCAGTTTAGCGTCACCCTAGACTGCTTAGAGCAGCACAGTTGCATGGCTGTTGCCAGGGGAGCCAACCGCCTCTGCAGGCCCCTTGGCAAGATTTTTGCGGTGGGCTGTTCCACCCTTCAAGAAGGGGCGTGGCCTCAGGCAGAAGGGGTGGGACCAGGAACAGCCAGCCTGGAGCACACCATGTCCTCCACACCACCTGGAGCATGGTTTGCACTTCCCCCTTCAGCACTTAGTGCTTCCCAGAGTGTGCCACGTGCTGCTCTGGTGGCAATTTTTAAGGGTCTGGGGCTCCAGTTGTTGCTGCTGCAGTAGCAACAGTGGCAGATGAATTGCTGGGCAATTGTGCCTTTTGCTGTCCCCTGCCAGTGGGCCTGTGTGCAGCTGTGCCATTGTAGCATCCTAGTGTGGCCACAGCCTAAGTGAGATGTTGGGTACCTCAGTCTGGCAGTGAGTTTATTTTTTAACACCGCTGCATTACTGAGCCACTCTGCCTCTGAATGGATGAATAAGGTACAACTCACATCACTATTATCTCGGTTCATTAGGAAAAGTAGACACAGCCAAAATCACCTCACTTGATTCCTTAACAATGGGAATTAGACAAAATATACTCCTAAATAATCCTTCTAAATTACAAAATTGGCAGCGTCTTAAATGAATGACACTGATGTATCCTAAAATCTGTGACCATTAAATCACTCAGTGGCATTGATTCCATTAATGAGCAAATAATGTTTTGATGTTCCCTTAGTTCACTCTGACACGTTTTATTGTCGTCTTACTAACAAACCACCACTGTCATGTGCAATAACATGCTGTTTTACAAATTTACTTGAGCTACAAAGAGCTGGGCTCGTTCACGTTGGAAAGGACAAGCGTGTCTTGCTAAAGCCTTTTATTTCTCTTGTCTTGGTGGTCGTAGGTCCCATTATTTAAGCCTCTAGTCATGCTTGGAGACTCATGCATTGCACTGACTGTCATTTGGGTCAATAAGGCCTGAACTGAGCCTTCTGTGATGCATTTTATTCCAGTGTAGCAAATTGACTATGGCTGGAAGGAGCAAAACAAAACACATTCTAATGATGCTTTTTTCTTTCCATGGTAGAATGTCCTCTTTTCTTATTACACTGGAGACTGTCCTAGTCGGTGAGATCTAAATTTGACAATTTGTCATGTCAGCCTATATGGTTTTTTTCCTTCTCTGCTGGCCATTCCAGATTGCAATCTCAGTTATCAAAGCAGCAAATGTGAGTGATTATGGACAGAGATTCCTGGCATTCTTAATGGAACCTGTACACTTTTCTCACACAGCAGTTTGAGAAGGGCACTTCATGGCTAGGGCTTTCTGGTGGCTTGATTAATTTTTTGTTGGAAAACAAAATATTGCATTGGAAAACACAGCAAAGAGCCAATCCTGCATGGAAGGGGCAGGAGGAAGGTCTAAATTACCAAAGAGGGTATGTCTACTCTACAGGATAAGGTCCAATTAAAATGTACAACTTCAGCTACATTAATTGCGTAGCTGAAGTCGAAGTACCTTAACTTGACTTTTGGCTCTGTCCACACTGCAGGAAGTAGAAGGGAGAACACTGTCCTTCAACTTCCCTTACTCCTTGTGGAAGCAGGGTAACTGGCACTGACTAGAATACCTCTCAGTTCGAATTAGTGTGTCTTTGTTAGACCTGCTTATTCAAACTCTGGAAGATCGACAGCATAATATAATATATGAAGATACACCTCTCTCATAGAGCTGGAAGGAACCTTGAGAGGTCATCAAGCCCGGTCCCCTGATCTCATGGCAGGACCGAGTACCATCCTTGACATATTTGCTCCAGATCCCCAGGTGGTCCCCTCAAGGATTGAGCTCACAACGGTGGGTTTAGCAGGCCACTGAGCTATCCCTCCTGGGAAGCAATGTCAATCTTCTCTGTAGTGTAGACGTGCCCCTAGTTGTTATGCTTTGACAGAAGAATCCCATTTTGTCCTAGCTGGTAAATAACCATATGAAAACGCATATTCTCTCCTTTTTAACTCCACCAGCATCAACACTTGGGCCTGTGAAGAAAACTGTTGTCTTCTGGCCTGCGTGAGCCCCCGGGCAACGTGTGTGGAGTGGGGAGCAGGAGGGAGGTTCACACACCCGGAGGGGATGGTGCCTTGGGCCGAAGGTGCGGAGCCAGGGCAGCCAGCCCTCTGCACTGCACAGAATGTGCAGTGCCCCTCCCGCCAGCCTTCTGAGCCACACAGAGTGTGCGGCACTCTAGTAGCAATTTAAAGGCCTGGGACTCTGACCTCTGTCACAGCAGCAGCAGCAGGGACCTGAAGCCCCAGGTTCTGGGGCAGCTATTCCCCTTTGCCCCCTTCTGTCGGGGGGGGGGGGGGGGGGGGGGGGGGAGGGGGTTGTTGGCTGTTCCTCCTAACAATAAAAACAGAACTGGCTTGAGCCCCCACACACTAATGGGGGGGGGGGAGAATAAACAGCACTCCTGGGCACTTCTTGGGTTGTGGGGCAGCTTCATTGCTGTGTAGAGCTCCAGGCGTGGGCTGGAGTCCCAGTTCTAGCACCCTAGAGGGCAGGAGGGACCGAGAGCTCAGGCTCCAGCCTGAACATGGAGGCCTATGTAGCAATGAAAGAGCCCTGGACTCCAAGTTGGCAGGAACAGGCTGGCTGTAGGTTTCCCTTGGCTGTGTAGGCATACCCGTATAAGGCAGCATTTCTGCACTTGGGAGCACTGAGGCTTGGTCTACACCATGGATTGATGCATGGGCAGGACTGGGGAGGGAAGGGCAGGGCCACAGCAGCCTGCCCTCTGCGCCACCCAGAGCCCATTGTTCTGGTTCCTCCCAGCCCTTAGAGCCACCAGGCAGGGAAGTGCAGAGTCTGTGCATAACAAAAGAGAACTTCTATTAAACAACAAATAGTCCTGCAGCCACCTTAAAGACTAACAAAACATGTAGATGGCATCATGAACTTTTCTGGGCACAACCCACTTCTTCAGATGAATGGAGTTTAAGGGGTCCAAGTTCCAAATCAATAGCAGAGAGAGAGAGGGGATGGGGAGGGAAAGAAAAGGAGAAAATAATAGTCTATTAGAGTTTCCATGCTAAATGAAGCTGAAAGAGACGGTTCTAAGTACTCTTATGTACCTAGTGTTTGGCCTTTGATGTCATTAGGATGTGGAATGTAGTGGGTAATGCAGTTAGTCTTTGTTTAAACCTCTATTGTAGGTATCAAACTTGTAAATGAATTTAAGCTCTACAACTTCCCTTTCAAGCTGGCTTTTGAAATGGCCTTGTAATAATATGGAATAATAATTGAGATCCATTAATGAACATCCCTCTGAATCTATTAAAAGGGAAAGAGAACCTAGCATTAATTTGGGAAAACACCACAAGTTTGATTTGAAAGCCTGAAATGATAAGCAAACATCCACCCCCACAGTATGCAGGGCAGTGGCATTTGCTTCAGTTTCCCCCTTGCAGCGTGAAAGTCCGAGGAATGTCTTTTTAACACACCACTCTGCTTGCCCTACACTCCTCCCCATCCACATTTGATTATCCGTGGTCAGGAAGGATCCAGCAGTCAGAGGTGTGTTAATATGGGCTTGTCTCCCACCTGTGAAAGGAACATTGAGCAATGTCTCTACTGTTGCTGCTCCTCACAGTCTCTGTCTGCTGTCTCTCTGATACAGTATTCTGAGGGTCTGTCACTTAGTAGCGCTCTTAATGAGTCACTTAGTATTGGGGGACCTTGCAACTGCTGCCCCTTGGTGGTCATTTGCTGCAACACTGTCCCCACCCTAAGCCTAAGGCATAGCCACTAGACCTGCTCAGTGATTTCAGCGCTAGTAACCACTAAGATGAAACAAGGACAGTCCAATGGAATCCTGCCAGCTCTGTTTTTAAACCTTAGACACAGGGGATCCTAACTGTCTAGGACTCTTGAGGCAGAATCTGTATCATCAGGTAGGAACACTTGCTACCTTTCAGTGGACTTTGGCATCCCTAAAATGATGGTCCTACACTGGATCTCACTTGGACAATCTCTCTGATTAAGACCAGTTAAATACAGTTCTGCCTTCCTTTACTCGTGCCATAAGGATAGCAACATCCTATTACCCTCATTCAAATTTTAAAATGTTATTGAAGCTAATACTAAAACTGTGTGTGTGTGTGTGTGTGTGTGTGCGCATCAGAATATAGGGCTTAGATTCCAAAAGCACACAGGTTGGTTTAAAAGTCCTATACGTACCATATGTAATCTGTAATAACCCAACTTTAGGTTACTACATTTAATGATACGCTTTAGATATTGCATTCCAATACTTGGGTCATCACTCATAAAAGGTTATACACAGAGGCTGGGTCTAGACTGGCATGATTTTCCGCAAATGCTTTTAACGGAAAAGTTT
>JANRFK010004893.1:47426363-47453760 GCA_030068395.1 Apalone spinifera
GAGTGGGGGTGGGTGGGTGTGTGTGTAAAACAAATATAACAATGAGTTAAGATTGTCCCTCAGTAATTGAGATTTTAGAGTACGTTGTCCCTTAGATAATACATTCCATCAGAGAAGTATTTCAGTTAAGATCCTGACTTTGCTTTTCATTGGCACTGTGGCTTATCTCTCTTGGCATTGCTGATGTCAGTGGTGTGGTCTAGGTGTCTGTCAACCCTGATGGCATCCGATACCATGAACTGCTGCATTAATCAAGCACAGTCCTGACCAATTCCATGTTCCTGCAACACTTGCTCGTTGCTGGGGTCCCATGCGCCCAGGCAGCCAACAGTCAGCTAATGCTGTTGAATCTCATAAACCCTAGTTTTCAAGGCATCGACCAGAGGGGTGTATTGCTCCGGCTTTTGAGACAAAGTATCATGGAAGGCCAGGGTCCTGTTTTCAAAGGGAACTATGACATCTGCCACGAAGAACTTCTCATGGTCCTCAGTGATGGTGAAATCTGGATGTAGTTTGTTGTCTGTTCTGGGGATGGCTGAGTTCATGGCTCCCTTCCCTATGGGTGGTGAGATGGTTCTGACCAGGTGATCTTGGATGGCATTGTGTTGCTGAGGCCAGGCTCTGGAAGGGGGCTTGCAGCTGTGCAGGATGTGGGGTAGCTTCTCCCTGGTGCAGCCACACTAAAGTGACTTGTAACCTCAAGCCAGCTACTGGTACCCGTAGCAAAGCAGCTGTGTCTGTTGAACACTAAAGCAGAGTAGGTCTGTTTATGCAAATATGGTGTGTTCCTCTTTCTCCTCCACCCCAGTTTGTCACTAGATGGCAGGGGAAATTACATGCAGACCCTGGCTCACTATTATAATATGAAGAAACCACACAAATACCCAAAACTCCATGTGTTTACTAAAGGCATATACATGTACCTGGCCTGGTCACACACTACTGCTTTGACTGACATCTGCTGCCTTAAATACAGAACATACTGAGCGCCACTAGAGGGGTAACCATTTAAAGGGACCACACCCTATTCCTACACTACAGAATTGACTTGCAATCTTTCTCTTCTCTAGTTTTACAGAGTAAGGAGTGTACAACATCTAGTTCTTCCATTATTGCTGAGGCTAAATCTTGACAAGAAGTTGTTTATACTTCAACTGAACCCTGGGAATGCTGTGCGCATTCTAACCTACCTACAGAGTGCACTGGAGGTAACTCCATGCCATGACCTTTCTTGATAGCTTACCAGAAGGAACATTCTGTGCGATGTGCAAATAGCCCTCTGCACCTCCCTCATCCCAACTCCCAAAGATTTGTCATCCCATCCATGGTTTGACCCCACAACACTATCCATTCTATATTCCACTGCCTCACTGTATTTGACTGCAGAGTCCTAGGTTCATTGTAGAACTTTGTCCCTTGTCAGAACCACTATGCTAGTTGGGAAGGACAGAATGAGATGCAATATAGTATGCCTTTCTGCCAGGAGCTAGAGGGAAACATAGGTTTCCCTTGTGCTGGCTGAACAGGAAACTTCTGTGCCTTCACCAGGACCAGGCAACGGGCAAGAGACACCATGATTACTAAGAAGCAACCTAGGGCATGTCTCCATTCCATAGAAGATCGCTGCTGCTGCGATCAATCTTCTGGAGTTTGATTTAGAGAGTCTAGTTACCCTCTCTGTTTGATTTAGTGAGTCTTATCTCCACCAGTATTCGGTACTCCTGCTCTTGCCAGGAGTAAGGGAAACCAATGGGAGTGTTTGCTCCTGTCAGCTTCCCACTGTGAGGACGCTGCTAAGCTTGACTTAAGGTAAGCCTACACCAGCTATGTATTCTGTATAGCTGGAGTTACATACCTTAAGCCAAGCTGCCGGGTCTAGTGTAGATCTGGCCTTTTACTCCACACTACTCTCTGCTGGGTCATTGCCGTGGTGGAGCGGAGAGTCCTCTGCAGCTGTAAGTTCGATAACATAGCCTGAACCGCTACAGCATAACAATGCCTAAAGTCATGGTGACTGCCGTACAAATATTGAGGGTTTACATGGTAATGTACAAATGCTAACAAAGTTTCCCGACTCCCTGTTAAGGCAGGCAGTGTTGTATCCCTGTTTTACCTCAGAGGGAACAAACACACCCAAGCTAAATAACCTGCCCAAGGCAAGTCAGAGCTGGGAACTTTAAAACTCTGCAGTTCCTAGGTACTGTGGCCTTGCTTTCTTCAGTCTAAAAATGCACATGATCCAGTTTTATTTGTACTACTTTGTACGTAGGAGATGACTTGCAGTCCAACTATCAGATTCCAGTGTCAGTAAATAGCTGTTTTCTGAATGTTGTGAATATTTGATTTGGTGCCAGAAAAGACCATTATAGGTTTTATTGCAACAAGTTCAAGCAAAGAACTGCATTAACCTACCTTGTTCTTTGCCATTCAGAAGAACAGCCAAAAGCAAGCAGTTCTAAAGAAGAATAAAAAGCAAAAAGATGAGAGAACCTCACATTTTAGTGAACACATGTGTTGCATGCTGTCAATAGCCATCTTCCTTTTATAGTACTCAGCGTGGCATCATATAGCACAATGTAAACAAAATTATAATCTTATCAAGCTGGCTTGCTCCTACAGTGATGACAGCCACTTAGATTGCCAAAGCCTGGTCAGAAAAGCAAAGACCATTTCAAAGCAGCTGACAAAATTTTTAACAGTGCAGCTTGAAAGAAAATTACAATAAAGATTTCATTGCATGTTATTCAGAAAGGGCAATAAAATAACTCTCCAGTATACCTAGATGCCTGCAATTCAAATGGGCCATTTCTTGAGCATGGTATTAGTCCAAAGGCAAGATGAAGTTGAAAATATGGGACAAAAACTATGTCTAATTCTTCATCTTATACCACTATTACATCACTCCATTGACTTCAGTGGACTTAGATTTTATATACCTCAGAATTTGTGAGACACATCTGTCCCATTATTTTCAGTTATTTCACTTTAAAAATAGGCATGTGTCCAAGTCCCCAAATGTGGATCTGTGGGTTTTAAAATACAGCATGACTCTACATTTGGAAAATCAGGATTGTGGGGCTCCAGTCTATTTAAAGACTTCTGAATCAGTACTGGGTTCAAATGCAGATCTAAACTTTTTATGCTTTAGTTAAGTTATTTGAATAACAGATGTCTAGATCTGTGGAAATTCCCAGACTAGTAATCTCCCACAATTTAAAACCTATCAATAATCTCTTACCCTTCTCCAGACTTGTACAGTACTTAATTCATTACACTTCCAGTGAAACCTCAGGTCACTGTGTGAAATCTTATTCCTTTGTTGCCGATAGGAGTTTTAATATTTTCAGTGTAGCTGGTGTTTTCGCCTTCTCTACTTAGATATATTCTATAACAGGTCACAAACCCATTTTTTTTCAGGCTCATTTTGAAATATCTAAGTAGTAGAATAACATTCCCTAGGTATTTGTGTGGTGTTTATGAAATGTGTTTCACATATAATTAAAACATTAATAAATATATTGGAGCAGGAAGAGAATGAATCAGATCTTTTTTCTGCAGAGTACACAATTTGTGGAAAAACTCATTTTCAGCATGTTTTTCCCTCCCTGACATTATTTTTGTATTAAATAAATAAAATAGCGGCACTAACCATGTTTGCCTATTTTTTCCCTCCAAATATCTCCATAGGATGGTAACATTATTAAATTTTTGAATTCAGTTATGATAGGTTGTTCAAGTCCATTAAATCTCAGAAAATGTCTGGATATTCAGCACATTAGAGGTCTTATTGTGGCTTCACACATGCATGCGACTGAAATTCACTGTAGTTGGAGGGGTTTATGTGTAAATTTTAAAGCTAAATAGGGTGCCCAAAATGCAAGCTAGTGTTTCTTACAGTACAGTCTTATGAAGACATAAAGTACATAAGAACGGCCATACTGGGTCAGACCAAATGTCCATCTAGCCCAGTATCCTATCTGCCAACAGTGGCCAATGCCAGATGCCCCAGAGGGAGGGAACACATCAGGTAATCCTCACATGATCCCTCTCCTGTCACCCATTTCCAGACAAGCAGAGGCTAGGGAAAGGCTAGGCTAGTAAGGAAAGTGCTGAGGGTTTGCAATGATTGACTTTCTGTGGTGGTTTTTGTTTTGTGTGTGGTGGTTTTTTTTTTTTTTTAAATTGCAGACCTGGAAGCTAACACCCAGTTCTTGCTTCCAGAATTGGGTACGGTGCCAACAAGCAGCTTTGGCAACCACCACCTAAGAGAACAAACCTCACAACTCCCAGTAATTTTATTGGGAGTTGTGCAGCTCACATTCTGTAGTGAGCTTTGAAACGCCCAGCTGCGGTATGCGGATTACCCCAGGCAGCTTTTTCCCCCTTCCCCCTTTCTCCCCCACTGTGCTCCTAATGGCTCTTCTAATGCAGGTTCTTAGTTGTGTTCTGTATGCTTACTGTTTGTGTGGTGAGTTTATGAATATCTTCCAGGCACTGGACTGAGAATACCAGATTTTTTTTTTTCACTTGGGATAGGTCTAAAATGATGTTTTGACTCTTGTTTCTGGACGTGGTATAATGTTGGGGGTGGTTGTTGTTGTTTTTTAAATGTAGCACACTCCCTTATTTCTCGACAAGGCATTCAGGGTGGTGTGCAACATACATATACTTTTTAAAGTAGAGCAAGAAGATAGTGAAAACCACCCCCCAATTAAAAATTCAAACAAAATCAATTCCAGGTGCGCTGTAGACTGAAAAGAGGTTGACAAATGGATAGGAGAGGGCTGAAGGTGATAAATATGGTCCTATTAAAACCCCTTTGAAATTTTAAAAGTAATAAAACCTTTGAGATATTTTATAAAAGCAAGAGGGAGGGACTGAGACAGTCTCTAAGTTGTCAAATCCTTGTCAGTTTATCAAGGGGCATAATCTTTGCTGACCTAAGCTCTGCTCCCAAAAAGCAGGTGGTGTTTGATTGCCAGAGAATACATTCTCTCCCACATAGCACCATCTACAGTAGCTCCAAGTCTCATTCATCCGAGTGGTTGAAGAGTGACTTTCTTTAAAAAAAAAAAAAAAAAAAAAGTTGAAAAGAGAGTTAAGAGTGGGTTTATGGTTCACCACTTACTTGTTTAAAGGGTTCCTTTTTCTCTACAGAACCTGATTAGTGCCCTAGGCATTAGGTTTTTCAATTTTTCTGGTTCACATCTCAATTTTCTGCCAGAGGGTGAATTCACTTCCCTGGAGAGGAAGAATCACTCCAATAGGGAGAGTTGCTCTGGGGTATTGCTGCAGCTTCTCTGTACTACTTTGCTGAGTTAGCATGTCACTGAATCATTGAAATACTGAGCCATACAGAGAATCCTTGTTGTAAGAAAGAAAAAAGGCACATATGTTGCAGCTCAGAGCAACTGCACCTCTGTTCCCTTCCTATGACCCTTTTGAGAGCATCCACTTTAGGTTCCAAGCTCCTTAACTATCACCTCATCAGGCAGAGATCTTGGGGTATCTCCCTCTTGACTGGGGGTTTTCCTGGCTTCAGTTTCCCTGCCTCCACTGTGAGATCCCCAACAAACTAGATCACCTAAAAGGCCAGCTTCTGTGCTTTGCTTTTCTCTCCAGAGGTTAAGAAAGGGAATAATTTCCTGCAGTTAAGTTACCGCACAACTCTTCATAAACCAGAACATTTAATCTTAAAATGAAAGCATTTCAGAGAAAATGTTTAAAACAATTAAAAGAACCCACATGAACATGTGAAAAAGCTTTCCAGAGGTCACCCCTGTTGTAACTTCAGGCTCTGTTTTTCAAAACCCTTACTTGGGTTTTCCCTAGGGTGGGTTACAAGTTCATAGCTGTCTCTGATTCAAACAGAAACAATCATGAATAGCTCAGTCTTTCTCTTGTACAGCTTGGACCTGCAATCTTTGGCCTCATGTAACAGGTGATCAGTAGACCAAGATCTCACTTCAAAAGGCTGAGTATTTACATTCACCTTCTTCTAGATGTTTCCCGGGAAATCCACTTCATACGTATTGTGCCAAAAGTCTGTTTTTATCTGGCTCTTTGTTCAGTGTAGTCCGTTGCTCATGCAGGCCTCGGAGCGCATCTTTTCCTTAGTTATATATGGACCCAAGGAAGCCAATGGCCTGTGCGTGCCCCTGGACAAGGTGTGTGTGCTCCCAGAAATGACTGGGCTTCAGGCGGAAGGGGCAGGGTGGTGGCAGCCAGCCCTTGCTGCTTCCCAGAATGCAGTGCACACCCCACTACCAGCCCTCAGTAGCCACAGCAGCTAGGAGCTCTGGGCTTTTTGGAATTTCTGGGCCCCGGGCAATACCCACTTTGCCCCCCTCTCTCGGCAGGCCTGTACAGACCCAGTGCACACTAATAAAATGATCTTTGAATTTAGCTGTCCCAGTGCATTCTCTCTCCCTCTTTCTCTGTGTTTTTATCTCCTTGTCTACAGGTTTGGGTGAAATACAGTGAGCATACATGGATTTGCCATGGTCTTCACTCCAATGTAGCAAAGGATATGTTAATCCTGTGATTTCCACTGTTTGCGAAAGCCTCTCCCTACCTCTCTTATAGTATCCTAGGGTTGTAGGACTGGAAGTGACCTTGAGAGGTCATCTAGTCCCGTCCTCTGTGCTCATGGCAGGACTAAGTATTATCCTAGACTGTAGTAAAACATTTGATATGGCCTCTTATTAATAAACTAGGGAAATACAATCTAGATGAGGCTACTTTAAGGTGGATGCATAACTGGCTGGGTAACCTTTCTCAGAGTAGTTATTAATAGTTCACTGTCATGCTGGAAGGGCATAAGAAGTAGGGTTCCACAGGGGTCAGTTTTGAGAGAGATTCTGTTAAATAGCTTCATCAATGACTTGGATAACGGCATAGAGAGTACACTTATTAAGTTTGCAGATGATTCCAAGCTGGCAGGGGTTGCAGCTGCTTTGGCGAATAGTCATAATTCAAAATAATCAGGACAAACTGGAGAAATGGTCTGAGGTAAATCGGATGAAGTTTAATAAGGACAAATGAGAACTACTCCACTTAGGAAGGAACAGTCAGTTTCACACATACAAAATGGAAAATGACTGTCTAGGAAGGAATACTGTAGTTAGGGAACTAAAGGTCATAGTGGACCAGAAGCTAAATATGAGTCCGTGTGTCACTGTTGCAAAAAACTCCAGTGATTCTGGGATATATTAACAGACGTGCTGTAAGCAAGACCCGAGAAGTCATTCTTCCACTTTACTCTGTGCTGATTAGCCCTCAACTGGACAATTGTGTCCAGTTCTGGGCACCACATTTCAACAAGGATGTGGAGAAATTGGAGAAGGCCCAGAGAAAAGCAACAAAAGGGAATTAAAGGTCTAGAAAATATGACCTATCAGGGAAGACGGAAAGAATTGGGTTAGTTCAGTTTGAAAAAGAGAAGATGGAGAAGGGAAACATGATAGCAGCTTTCAAATATCTAAAAAGATATTACAAGGAAGAGGGAGAAAAATAGTTCTCCATAACCTCTAATAGTACAAGAAGCAATGGGCTTAAACTGCAGCAAGGGATGCTTAGGTTGGACATTAGAAAAAACTTATCGTCTGGGTGGTTAAAACACAGGAATAAATTGTCTAGAGAGGTCATGGAATCTCCATCTCTGGAGATATTCAAGAGCAGGCTAGATAAACATCTATCAGCGATGCTTGGGCCTTCTGTGAATCCAGAGGACTGGACTTGATGACTCTCGAAGTGCCTTTCAGTTATAGTAGTCTATGATTCTAGACATACCTGACAGGTGTTTATCCAACTTGCTCTTAAAAATCACCAATGATGGAGGTTTCTGAACCTCCCTAGTCAATTCAGTCCAGTGTTTAACTATTATGACAGAAAGATTTTCCTAATGTCCAACCTAAACTGCCTTTGCTGTAATTTAAGGCCATTGATCCTATCCTTAAAGTTTTAAAAGAGAATAATTTTTCTTCCTCCTCTTTGAAACAAACTTATTTTTACCTGAAATGAGGAAGCTTCCACTGCTACCCTGCAGGGTAGTTTAGACTGTCTCTGTGGTGACAGAAAAATCAGCAGTGCGAGGCTGATCTAGCACCACCTCTAGGACAGTAGTTTTGCTTTCTATTATGCTGTATATTGGTTGACGTTAATCCAATAATTGAAGCTTCTGGTTTGAGGATTAGGCTGATATTTATCAATAAAAGCCTGCCCCAAAAAAGGGTAGATTCTGTGACTTAGACTTACTCCTTCAGCTAGATCCCACCATCTCTCCTACCCACACTGACACCTTTCAATAATTCTTGATTCTTCTGATCATTGTAAGCTCCCTTCGCCAAACTGCACTAGTTGTCAGATTAAAACTACTGCATGTAGTGAGATACTATGAAACTGTGTCGGGTTGAATAACCTTGGATTAGGATCCTCAGAAAATAACTCTTGAAACTTATAATTAAATAAATGCTACCAACCCAAAATTAAATTTGTAATATGTGCAGTGAACTCACTGTCCGGGGTGATACAATCTTCTTCCATGTGAAAAAAATATATAAAGTCCATATTATTTGATCCTTAGATGATTCTGATGATGCTGAGCATGGAGAAATGATTAATTCAGGAATGGATTCAATTTGTGAAGACCAGCTGGTGCTAGAAGTCTTAATAACCCCACAAATCCAGCATCAAAACCAAGAGTAGTGTTCATAATTGCAGCAAGACCCAAGAGGCATGTGGACATTTTACCAGCAGGGGGCCAACAGAATCACTGACCCCATGGGCACGGTTGGGGAGGGGAACAGCTTCACATTCCCTGAAGGGCAGGGCCTTGGGTAGAAGGGTCAGGGCTGGGGCAGCCAGCCCTCAGTGCCATTTGAAGCATGCCATACCCCATTCCCCAGACACCTAGAGAGTACTGCGTGGTGCTCCGGCAGTGATTTTAAAGAGACCTGGGCTCCAGCCACCGCTGCTCCTACAGTAGCAACAGAGACTGGCGGCCCGAGGCCCTTTGGATTGGCAGGCCCTGAAACAACTGCCCTCTTTGCCCTCTTCCCCACCTCCCCCCGTGTCAGTGGGTCTGTTGACTAGAACACCTTCATAGTTTTTTATATCTTAGAACTCTTTAAGTGAAAATATGCTGAGTCAAACTGCTCAGCATTGAAAGTCCATTTTAATTTGTTCAGCTAGTTTGCAGATACCTTCAGTCTTGAATTTAGCTTGATTTAGTTCCATTCCATCACAAGCGTTCTGTCACGCCAACAGTTTATTTTATAGTAGATAGTTTCCCCCCTTGTTGTCATGTCGTTCCACTTTCTTATTCTTCAAAATATTTCTTGTTAGGCTTTAAAAAGGAAAAGAGCGATGTGTCGTGAATTATGTTTTTGACAGAAGGGAAGTGTGAGTAGGTGCTTTGGAACAGCTGGGCATGTGTGAGTGATATGGTGTTTGTTTTATGGCACATAGGCTGTTGTTTTTGTGGGAACGAAAGAAGATGGTAGCTTTTAAAAGCCTATTAAATGAGTGACACTTTATAGAAATGCTTTTTGAAAAAAACCTCTGCTTTTCATCAGTGTTTCTGATATTTTGAATACAGACTATTCATATTATTTGGAGCTTTTGACTGTACAGAACCATGTGCAAAAAGACACTATTTGCCTTTTAATGATTGCCATCCATTTTAGTCATACTTCTCCCTGAATTTGATTTTTACCTATTGTTGTCATAAGGAACATCTAAGGTTACTTTAATTGGAAGTTGGGAGGTGGGGGATGTAGACTTTTTTTGTTTATGATGCTTATTTGACAGCAGTTTGGAGTCATAGGTAGTCAGTCAGTGGTTCCTATTATCTGTGTGACTCTCCCACAGACACAGGGGAGAACAGTTTAAAAAATTAGGCAAATGTGCTTTTAAAAGCACGCAAATTAGCATGGGGAATAGGGGGCAGGTGTACTGCCTGAAACTATTTTACACTCTTTCTGATAATTGTCTTGTTTGACTAGACAGTTTTTTAAAAATCCCCACAATTTCATATAATGTAATTGAGTTTTATCCCATGACACCTTTTTTGTTCCTTTCATTCTGAATGTTCAGTCTAAATATGCAGAATTGATGCCCTTGGTTTGAATAATTTTGCTAATGCTTTTAACAAAGCATTTCACATTTTATGAAAACGACCCATATAAGATCCTCCAGTAGTCTTCTGAGGCAGAGGGTTGGCTAATAGAATGGATTATGCATTAGGGACCTGTACGTTCCTAGCAGGTCTTGGAGAGGCAACTCAAGATGGGCTGCGGTTACTCAGTTTCCCAAACTGTTATACGGGACAAGGTGGAATTGTCTTCTAGCCCTGTGGTCTGTATGTAGGTGGAGGATGGCCTTAATCCCTGGTAAATTCCTGGAGCAAAACTTGATTGATTTTTTTTTTTTTTTTTTTTGTATGTGTAGACAAAAATGTAAAAAGGAGAATGAAGAGACACAACAGTAATAGTAAGTGGTGAAATTGTTTCAGTAATGAATTGTAATTAGGATTACCTACTTGGCAGTAATTTAAAAAAACAGACTCCAGAAGAAATACAGGAACCTCCCCTGTGCTGCCTCTTCCCCAGGAGGCCCCACCTACTTCTCTCTCAAGATCTCACCCCTTGTCCACTCCCTTTCCCCTCCAGTCCCTTGCTGCTTACCCTCCCCTCTCCTCCAGTCAGGAGGGACTTTCTGCAGAGCTAGGGCTGAGAGCTGTAGCCATCCAACACAGGTAGGAGACAGACCTGGCTGAGCAAGGGCTAGTACAAGTGATGACCCGGTGTCTCCCCCACCTGCAATAACCTGGGGCTTTGGGTGTCCAGTCAATAGATCTGACTGGACACGGTTGGTAGAGTCCTGCAAATCCATGTATATCTGCTTTATATCCACAGGTATCTGCATCCGCAGAGGTCAATGCAGATTTCTGTGGCTAATTTTTTGTAGCTATAGATTCAGATTCCTGCAAATTTTGTATCCGGACCGGGCTCTGCCGGTTGGGTCCCCGTTTCAGCTGGACTTTCTGGGTAAAAAACTGGCCATCTTAATCATAATCTACTGGAATAGGAAAGTTAAACAAAATATATGTCAGAGAAAATAGCTGGGAGGGACATCAGCTGGAGAAAGTATTATCTATCAGAATGGCTAGCGATTCCCAGCATGTGAAGTAATTCTTTAGAAACTGGTAAGATCATTAAGTCCAATTCCTGTCTTCTCTGCCCAACTTTTCTGGATGTTTTCAAGTAGCTTCAAAACCCGCCAAACAAAACAGAATCTGAACATTAAAGATAAATTCCTGAAGGTAAAAGTTGTATTTAATGCATCAGTATAAAGCAATTACCGACTCATTTGAAATGGATACTCACTGCTTCCATGAGTGATCTTTTGAAAGCATTTTTTAGTCGCATAGGCTTTAACAGTAGACTGGAGCAGCCAGTTCTCACCCTCTTTACAGTATCAGAGTTCCAATAAATCCCTCATCAAATGTTCATCTTCCTCCTGTAGTATAAACATCAGGCATGTTAAAGAATCTAATACTGCCAACAAGATTTTGTTCTCATTGATGCCCTGAAATAAAACATGTTAAGATGAGAGGAGAAGATAATATCACTTGATCCTTCCCTCCCCCAGTTACATAGGAGACCATATTGTGAAGGAGTAGATGATCCAAGTAATTCTTATCTGGAGTTTGTATTTAAAATAAATGATTTCGTGGATTGTTCCATCCAGAAAAGAGGGAGAGTCAGAAACATCGCTTGATGATTTTACTTCCAGCAGTGAAGGAACATGAGACATCATGATAAGCAAATAATTGCAGTTTGAGACACAATAGCTCTGGGAAAAAAAATTTAAAAAGTGTTTTGATTGGAAACTCCTTTTAAAACAAACAAACAAACAAAAACCTATCATCTTGTGCTCTCCTCCAGGGGAACCATATGGTTCCCAGGTGCGGCAGTATGCAACTTTCTAAATACCAGTTGAAGGGACATAGGAAGGTTGTGCAGGTGTGGAATAAGTATGAGTTGATGGAAGATCCATACCTTGATGGCATGGTGATATGCATTAGTAAGCTACTTCTGCGGTCCTAACAATATGCTCACCACTGCTTACATGACACAGCTGCTTCAGTCTGGATTAGTGCTGGCCTAGCCTCTAAGAGGTATTCATCAGTAATTTTACTTCTGTGGATGTTTGCTGTGGAACCTTCACGGGCATCTGTGAATTGGCACCTTTTTGAGCTTTTTATGACTTGTGAGCCCAATGTTCCCTTGGCATAGGCTCTAGATATTGTGACGAGGCTCTGACATTGCCTCAGTGGATCCCACATTTCCTGATGGATTCTGCTTGCCTTAGAGGCTTACTGTGACCCTCAACATAGCCTCCTCCCACAGAGACAAGGGTCACAGCCTACTGAGCCAATTCCATGGGGTAGCAAGAGGGTTGGTGGGGGAACTTCTATAGTCTGTTGCCTCAGGTCAGATTCTGATTAAACCTAACAGGCCTGTCTCCCCTCTCAAGGGGAGTCATTGTAGTGGATATGGGAAGGTTGGGGAGAATTCTACTTCAGGTTCCAGCCCAGGGACCCTGGCAGCAGCTGTTGGTAGTTTTCCCTTCACTGCTGGATCTGCTACAATTCCCTGGGCCACTTTCTCTTGCCCTCTCTCTCTCTCTCTCTCTCTCCCTCAATGCTCCTTCACCCTTATCTCAGAGCCCCCTTCCCTGTAGCTAGTCGGTGTCGTCTTATCCAGTCCTTCAGCAGTACTGATTATTTTCAGGCATAACAGCTTTGCGCAAAAGGGTTTTTCTTGCACAAGAAGGGGCAGTGTAGACAGCCCCATCTTGCGCAAGAGCCTCTTCCGCGAAAATGGCGGCTGATTAGCTATGCAAATGAGGCTCGGCGATATTCCAACGCTGAGCCTCATTTGCATAACTCTGGCGCAAAATCACGCCAGTCTAGACGCAGCCAGACTGACTAGAGGAAGAACTTTTTAAACAGTATGGGTGGGATTTTAACTGGAGCCAGACGTCCACATTAGCCGAAAAGCTTCAGCTGAGACAGGTTAATTGGAGTCAGGTGACCACACTAGCTGGGAGTAGTCTTTTGTTCTGGAATATTCCAGAAACAGAAAACTGCTTAACTAGTGGCCACTATACCTGCCTTCTACTTCTCTACTGCATGAAGTTGGCTGAGGGAAGGGCCTATGGAGCCTTTTTCCATTCCTCTATCTGATCACATATCCAGGCAGAGTTTCTCTGGGCAACCTCCACTGTCAATTCTTTCAAGGAGCAGTGGGTGCTGTGTGTGGCTCTCTGCTCAGTGTCCCCTTCTGGTTCCCTTGTTTTGGCCCTTTGACCTTCATACCTGCCTCTGTTTTTATTTTTCCCGTTAATTATTTGGATTCCGGACTGTCTTGGGGTTCAACTTATTTTAGATCCAGGGGAAACCAGTACACTTCAGGGCTACTTAACCACTTTCTTATTTATTGCAAGCTTTAAGCAGTTAATACAGTTACAAGCTTTAAGAACAACAACTCTCCAATTCAAACCTTAAATACTATAAATTCTAAAGCCAATAATACAGCGCAAAACAATTATTAAAAAATCTACTATATATAATAATAAACCCTAATTCACTTACACTTCACCCATATGCTACCTACCGTGCCAGACAGGAGGTCATGGTTCCATCTTTTCCCACCCATAGGAACGCCACCAGTGACGTAGCCCATGTGAAGGGCCTAATCACGTCTAGTTACCTGGAGCAGGGCGTGTGGGTCAATCCTGCCCATTCCCGCCTATCGATTTGTTCTTACTAAATCCAATTTATAGCAAAGCAAGACTTGGTCATTCTACTCAGGATGTTGCTTCTCTGTGAGCAGTTGACAGTTTCATGGCTGCATCTGTTTCTGATAAGCAAAAAGTACAGAAGTACCAGGACAAGGCTGCTTGTCCTGTGTTCTTGACATGGTCTTGTGTACTGGGCTTAATTTGCATTGTTGTGCAAAACAATTCGTGACTCTAGGGCCTTGCCTGCATGTTTTGTCACACCAGACTTGAGACAGGCCAGAAATCCACACTTTGGACCAGGCAGACATCACCTTTTATTGCCAAGGCAGGGCAGTGCAGGCTCCCCTACATGGGGTTCAGTGGATCCGTAGGTGGGGGGAGGGGGAGGGACCTTTTATATGTGGACAGGTTTGTGCCCACCCACCTCCCAGTCTCCAGTTGGACTGCTCTACTCTACACCATAGGCTGGGAGATGATCCTACCGGAACCCAGCAGGACTACTCATGTATCCCACCTGCATGGATATTGTGACATGCCTAGTCTGTATAAATAGCTTTTTCTTGGCAGAAGTTTGGTTGGTGCCTGTGCTCTTGGCTATGTATGGAAGATGGCCAACTTGCAAATAATCAGGCAGAAGGCCTTGTTGACACACCGCTTCCATCTCCCTTTTCCTATGATCTTGCCTGAGAGGGAAGATGCCTCTGCAGTTGATAAGATTAATGCAGAAGCCCAATTCATAATCTTGTGTAGCTCCTGCATGGAGTACTGTGACACCCTGAGCTGTTCCAAGTAATAGAGCCCCTCAGATGTGGTAAATAGCTGGCAAAGGCAATGCATGGGGAAGGGGCTCTAGAAGGACCATAATGCCAGTGGAGTGACATCCTACAAAGCCGTCTCACTAAATGGACATATGCCAACCAAACAGGTCATTCCGTCAGTTCCCTTGAACAATTCCCAGAGTCCCCTTCCTCCTAGGATCAGAGTAAAGAATATGAGAAGCCTGTAGAGGTACATCTACATAGCAACGTTATTTTGAAATGCCTGCTGTGTAGAGACAGACTGAGTTAATTATTTTGAAAACATTTTGAAATACTGTCAAGCTGGAGGACTTCTTACTCTTACTCCCCTTACTCCTCATACAAAGATGGTTACAGAAGTTGGAGGAAGAGTGATCTATTTTGAGATAATTGCTGTGTAGATGCTCCTAATTTTGAAACGAAATAAGATATGCAATTAACGTAGCTCAATTTGCATAGCTTATTTTGAGTTAATTCCTGCTGTGTAGATACATCTTAGGAGACCTTGTCTTATTACCGAAGCACTGTTATATTTCTTATGGGACTTAATCACCCTATCAGAGCCACCATTGTGTTTTGTTAAGACTTAGGGCTTGTGCACACTAGCACTTACATTGATATAATTTAAGGTGCTCAGGGGTATGGCAAAAGCACCCCCTGAGCAATGGAAGTTAACATTGAGCTAAGTACTGGTGTAGACAGTGACATGTCAGTGGGAGACTGTGACGGGGCAGCAGAGCCCCGCACTTGCAGCCCCTCCCCCCTGGGGGAATAGGCGGCGGAGCAGCACGGGGCAGACGCCACTGCCCTGCGCGCCCGAGATGGGGCAGCAGAGTGCCCCAAAGCCGGCCCAGCTATGGGGGACTGGGGAGCTCTGGGCAATGCGTTCTGGTGCATGTGCCAGTGGCGCCACACAAGGGGCTGGCCCGATTGGTGGTGCCAGGGAACCGGACGCTGCCCCAGCTGAAGGTGCTGGCACGCAAAGGGCTGGCCAGGGAGATGTTGCCAGGCAGCACGAGGCATCCTCCATGGGCAGTGGGCGGTGCAGTGCGAGCAGAGGTGTAGGGGATTGGACTGGGGTAGAAGCCCCAGATATAAATAGGGGCATGCCAGGGCATGAAGGAGGAAGGTCAGAGGAGACACAAGGAAGGAACGGAGGCACGGAAGGAGAGGAGAGGAGTAGACAAGCAAGGGAAGAAGGAGCCGAAGTGGGGTACAGGAGAGAAAGGTCTGCCGTGCGAGAGGCTGTGGAGGAAAGGGCGTTGTGTGTTAAGAACACCGGAAGAGAACACCAGGAGGACGTGGGACCCGTTAGACAGGAGGTGGAGGAAGCGACCCAGGGCAGGGCTAGGGAGGACTGACAAGATAAGGGCGACACCCCGTCAGTCAGGTCTTAGAGGAAGGAAAGGCTGCCCTCGACCTTAGGGCCCTGAGTCAGGACTCAGAGAGGGCGGGCCCGAGTCCCCCTTCCCCTTCACCGTCTACTGCCCCAGTTAACTGGAGCTGTGTTTTTGGCAGTGGTCAAGAGGGGGGCCCTGCGAGGCCAGGCAGGGTCAGCAACTCGAGGACCAGATTAGTGAGTCTTTTTACAGAGACACTCACCTGTTGACACAGGTTCCGCTGCTAGTGTAGACTAGCCCCTACAGTATAATACGTTACTCAAGGTGCTATGAAATGTACAGCTGATGCGCTTTGCCCATCAGAGTTCCATTTGTATGTCTGCCAATAATGGAATTCCAATAGTCTGGAAATTCTTAGTTTAATGTATTAAAACCCCAATATGTAATTGTCCTGTACTAAAGACTGTTTAAAAGACTATTGGACTACGTACGCCAATGTGCAAAAGTCCTGTACTAAAAGTCCTGTTCTTGCAATCAGCTAACTTCAAATGGAATTTGTCCCCTATGAGTAAAAAGGCTCTTAACCTTTCTGGAGTACCATGCTTCTGCATGATCAGCTGAAAGGTTCTGCAGCAAGGCTACCATATTTTTGGGTGTATAGTAGAACTGACCAGGGGTTGATTATTTCATTGGGCAATAACTTTTCAGATTTCTAAAGTAGTTTGCATTCCACATTGGAACAAAACCAAATCCTTCCAAATGTTTTTCCAAAAGTTGAGTTGTTTTGTCATGTCCATCATTTGGATCAAACCCTGCACTTCTGGATTTGGGAAGCGGTGTGCATATTGGTGGTTGGGGCACTGGCCTGAGGTATAAGATCTAGATTTTTTTTTTTAAGTTACTGGTCTGCCTGGTTCTGAGCAGTTATTTTTATCCTGTATCACTTTGAATTGGGCAAGAGCAGGGATTTGAACCTGGCTGTGCATGCCTCTCTATCATGCACATTTCCTATCAAAAAATTAATTGACACCAAGACTTCATTAGTGTCACCATTTAACATTTTTGCTATTGAAAAAGGTGAGGAAGGAAGGAGACAAAAAAAGGGTGGGGGGGAAGAAACATGATAAATACCCCTCCCCCCCAAAAAAAGGGAAAAAACCCAAACTAACTCTAAATTGGTTTTTTTTTTTTCAGTTTAGTTGAAAATGTCATACTTTTTAATTTGAGAAAAAAGGTAATTTTTTTACAAACATTTTTTCATTCCAATATTTTTGACCAGTGCTGCTTGTATGCTTAAGTGCTACTCTGCATGGGTAAAAATTGCAGAATCAGTCCTTTTGGGAGCAAGCTGGGTCTCCTGTATGGCACAGAAGAGCTTCATTACTAGGTCTCTGAGCTGGCCCAGCATTTGATCTTTATGCATTGTGGATTTCAGAGGCATATTTTTCAGATGTATTTCAAAGCAGTATTGCATTCAGAATTAACACCAGAGGAGAGTGTATTGGCTAGTAGATATATTCTGAAGATGAGGCCCGATGTCATAAATACAAAATGATTCAACAAAGAACTCGTCTACACTACTCTGCAATTTGGACTACAGGAGTGTGGATAATAGTGCACATAAAAGTGCTGTGCTGTAACTCCCCCTTGTGGACCCTGTAAGTGTGAACTAAAAGGTTTCTACTTTTGCATGAATACACTGTTGTCCACTTTCAATTCCTGATTGCAGCATCCACAGAGGGGAGTTAGTGCAGCATTTTCTTGTGCACACTGCTACTCACACTCCATTGTCTGAATTTGCAGGGTAGCGTAGAAGGCCCTAAATTCAGATATCGCTTACCTTCCATGTGTAGCATGTGCTCTTCCTGCAATCTGTACAGAACCACTCTTCAGACAGCTCCTTGGCTTAATATGACACAGCATGTGGCTAAGATATTATGAGCTCCTTAAAATGTCCTTTATGGCATTATGTTAGTTGCTGTGAAGATTATTTGAGATGTCGTAGACTAGTATGGTTTTGGGTAGGGAGTGAATAGCATGTGTTTTTCTTTCCACAAGTATTTCCAATGATATGGGCTCAAACCAAACTGTTAGATGTGGATCAAAGTTAGCAGCTCAAACCTCTCTCTGTAGTGGGCCAAACTGGGAACATCCCCCAGTTTGGAAGAGTTCAGATCTGGATTTTAAAACCAATGTTTGAGAGGATTTGGATCCAGGGTTTTGTTTGTGCCCACGATGGAGATACGAGGCTAGGTTGTATAATCCAGCCAAGCTGAGCTACGTGGGAGAAGGAAAATGTCACTTTAAGCATCTATTGGCCTTTGTGCTGTTTCAGCAACCAAAAAGTTGCAAAGAATCTTGGGTATAAGACAAAGAGTGTCCATTATGGCATTTAACCCAGCCTGCTTACCCAAGACCAGAGGATTTCTCCCACTAATTCCTATGCTGAGCCCATAACTTCTCATTGAGCTCAAGCAAATCTTTCTAAAAGATTCCATTTCTAACTTAAATGCATCCAGTGATGGAGAGTCGTATCTATCCTATTATGGATTAGATTTCACAGACCTTTTTCCTCAGCAAAACATCATTATTTTAAAAGACTGTTCTGAAGTCTTGAGTGTAGAACAGAGATTTATTTCTATTCTTTTTTAAATCAGGCTTTTTTTTTTTTTTTTTGGAACATACAATAATACTCTCATAACAGCTGAACATTAAGAACCCCCTCCCCTTCCTCACCTCCACCCCACATTGCATGTGGCTAGAGCTTTTACTCTGTATAGGAATATTGTATTCACTTCCATCTAAGATTAGGAAAAACATTGACAGCCCCCAATCCTTCGAAGGAAGCCTTTTAGGAGGTCCTTTTAGGAGGGCTATGTTATTTGCAAGAAAGGAGGTTTAGATGGAAATATTAATACAAATACACCCAGAACAAATCCTTTTAGATTTCATGTGTCTGATGGAGCAAATTCATCCCATCAGGACCTTAATTAGAGACTTACCTGTTTTAAGGGGAACTGCCGCTGTTCTTTTAAGGGGGTGGGAATGGGGTGAGATTTTGAAAACTAAGAATGACCCCCCCCCCCATTCTCCCATTTTCTCTGTTGCCCCCTTAACTCCTCTTCCCTATTACTTTCCTAACTGGTCAGAGACGGTTAAATCTGCCACAGTTCACAACAGCTGCTGTCTCTGCTCCCTCCTTTTCTCTGCATCTGTTTTAATTTTTAATCCTTAACTTTCCGTGACAACTTCACCTTTGGAAAGTCAAAAGGGGAAATCCCACTACAACCCACTGATGGTCCCCTGAACCTCTTTACTCCTTTCCCTTAGCTTGGTCCCTGGAGCACAGCCTAGGCAGAGCTGAGGGCAAAGCAAGGACAGCAGCTTGCTGCTGCTGTCGCAAGTTGGCTTAGTCCTGCAGGTGCATTAACAAGATTCCCAAGGGTTTCAAATGGCTGTTTGTGAGCTACTTTCCTGCCCATCTGCAGCACTTCTGCTGAGTTCTTTCAATGGAGCAGGGCCCAGGATCTGACTCAGTATATTCTAGTTCAGACCCTCCTCAATTCTCATTAATTAGATGGCTAAGAGCCACACTGGGTTTAGGATTCAGTTGAGCTGTTCTTGTGAGATTTTGGTCCAAAATGGCACTTCTGGCTGAAATCACATATCTGTTTTTGCAAGATTTCCACAGCAGCTGAACCAGGCTTGAAAAATAGCCTCCTTCCTGTGTGCAGAACAAAAATCAGAGGGCTGAGTTCTTATTCTGGAATGCAAGGCTAAACTTTATTAATTCTGTGAGTTCTGCATTACTCCATTCCCTTGCCTCAATAAGGGAATTAGGGCAGACTGTAAAACACATGATATACACACAGAATTGATCTCAATCAGAAGTTTTCCCATGACTTTTTGAGTTTTTAATTGTTCTTTAAGGACACTAACCTATGTGGTTTCCATAGCAGAATGTCTTTTTTTTCACCATTATTAAAATCGTTTAACATATCAGGCTAAAAAGATTTTAAACTTTCATAAATGCTCCCTTTGCAAATAGGATGTTATCATTATGTAATTTACTTCATTAAGAAAGGTGAGAACTTGTAATACTTTTTTAGAGTTAAAATGGAAGAAAAACTAGCTGATTTGCAACAATATTAAAAGCTTGCTTTTTCACCTTCTGGAATATGAAATGATGGAAGACTCATATGTAGTTATTGTGTCTCCTTCCCCCAAATTAAAATAGTGACCCCTAATTTACATGTAGAGCTCACATCGAGAAAGCATTTTCATTCAATGGGAAATTCTGATATTTCAAAGTTTTATTTCAATCCAGCTTGGCCAAAAAGTTGAAATATAAAAGGAAAAGTTAAAAAATTGATTTAGAAACATGATAATGTGTCCTATTAGAGTTTCAGAGGAGTAGCTATGTTAGCCTGTTTCAGCAAACACAGCATGTAGTCTGGTGGAAACTTAGGGCATATCTACATTAGGACATTATTTCAAAATAACTACATTTGAAATAATAACTCCCAAAATAACTATTTAAAAATAAGCTTATTCCCCAAGGAAAACAGGAGTACAGATCTCTAAGTACTTGGTGTAGTGTGGACACTCCACTTATTATTTTGAAATAAGGGGGGTTATTTTGAAATAACTCCCTACTGTAGACTAGGGCTTAAAGACTAACAAATTTATTTAGACATACGCTTTTATGGGCTGGAACTTATTTTGTCAGATGTATGAAGTGGAAACTTTAGTTGGCAGAGAGAGGGTCTGAATAGAGACTGTGAATTGCTAGTTCACTACAAAACGTAATTTCCCCCCCTCATCTGATTAAGTGGGTTCTACCCACAAAAGCTCATGATCCTATATATCAGTTAGTCTCTACGGTGCCACAGCACTACATGTTGTTTTTAAAGTTACAGACTAATACAGCTACCCATCTAAGACTTTATCCCTTTTGGTAGTTTCATCTTATCAACTCTTGGGAGAGGGCTACATCTACCTTGATTGAATCAGCCTCATTAACACTGGCCCTCCACATAGAAGTGTAACACTCCCATCTTCGTATGTATGTATATATCTCTACCAAACTGAAGTTTCCACTTCATGCATCTGACAAAGTAGATTCCAGCCCAGAAAACCTTATGCCAAATAAAATTGTTAGCCTTTAAGGTGCCACACGACTCCCTATCTAGTGTAGATATGTCCTCTTATAGTTGACCCTGATTTCTACATCCATCTGAACTGCGGTGGAGCCTCATGGGAGTTGTAGTTCCAAGTCTCTAATGCCTCTGTTCTCCCTCACAGATTGTGTTACCCCATTGTAGTGTGTCTCAAATGGCCACACAATGGCCACCTCTTGTGGCTGAGCTGTAGTTCTACAGAGAAGTATTGGGCGATGAAGGACCCAGAACTGCAACACCAGTGAGGCATTGCAGATGCTCTGATGCAGAGATTATTAATGTCTCCCTGAAACAAAACCTTTTGAGTCAATGGGAAACATTTTTGGTTTTGTTTTCACAAAGGACATTTCTATTAAAATCTATCTTTTTGTTGAAGAAAACTTCATTGGAAAACCCCATTTTCTGATTGGGGGGGGAAAAACCTTCCCCCCCTCAAAAAAAACCCATTTTGATTACCCCTATGAATACACCTTTTACCCCGTTTATCTGATCTGCGTGTCTCCTCTGTTAAGGGAAGCTGGTGCTTTAATGCATTAGGACACTTTGTCAGGTGATTCTCTTCAATCCCAGTTGTTTAGATTGCCGTCTGACCAAGGCTTTCAGCATGGCACTCTTCCAGTAATGGGAGCTGTCAACAGGAAATTCCAGACTGGATTTACATCTAACATAAATCTGATGCTTCAGGTGACTAAAATGGGAATCTATCAGAACTCAACTTTGTGCAGCGTGTTTACTATTTAGTGAGCTTGAGTGTAGAGAATTGGTACAGCATGTTAAATGGGATCAATTCAACCCTATTTATGGGTTACCCATGAGCAGTGTTCAGTTTTTGAAATGGCTTGGTGAAAAATGACTGCTGGTTTGACCACTTCGTTGGAAGCTTTTAATAGCCAAAATTCAGGTTGGGGTTGGTTAAACTGGATTTTCCACATGATCTAATTTCTGTTCTCTGACTGGACTTGGATTGCTGGTGAGAGTACTTGATTTTTATGAGATAAAGTCCCTTCTTAGAAATGTTGTTGGCAGCCTGCTTAAATGTGCTGTTGTCATGAACATGCCTGTCTGTAAATGAGTGCACAGCAATATTTGTACAAAGGCGCTGAACATAGTCCAAAGGAAAGACATTATTTGGTAAGGGTAAATCCAGGGAAGGCAGAAACAATGATGTAAAGCAGAGGGAAACGCTTTAAAGAGCTCATCCATAAGCAGATACGACCAATGGCTGAAGCTGTTTGGTGCCCTATGTAAAGGAATCCTAGAACATTAGAACTGGAAGGGACCTCGAGAGGTCATCGAGTCCAGTCCCCTGCCCTGACAGCAGGACCCAGTACTCTCTAGACCAGTGGTCACCAACCAGTTGATTGGGATCTACTGGTAGATCTTGGCACCTCTGACAGGTGATCCTGACTGGTTTGACCATGTGGCTATCAAGTGCCAGCACTTCAGCTGCTCCTCCTCCCAGTGCTGCACATCTCTGGCCCTTTGCCTTGGAGATGTTCCCCCCAGGAGCTTTCTGTTTGCTGGGCAGGGTAGGGAAGGGAGAGGATGGGTGCTGATGTCCAGGTGCTCCCTTCTCCCACCCTGTATCCTATCTCCACAGAGCAGAGAGGAGGCACAACAGGACTAGGGATAGAGCAAATTTGTTAGCTGTTTTTGGGAGTGGTTCAGGGCCAGGGCATGGGCGAGCCTGCCTTAGTCTAATTGCACCATCACCCAGGAGCCATCTGAGCTAAGCGGTGCCCAGCTGTAGTCCACATCCTGAACCCCTACTCCAGTCATGAACCCCCTTCTGCACCCCAAGCCCCTGCCCTCGCCCTGAGCCCCCATGCCTCCAAACACCCTACCAGAGCCTGCACCTAGAAACCCCTCCAGCACCACAGCTGCCTGCCACAAGCTCAGATCAGAGCCCCTCTCACACTCCAAATCCCTTAATCCAAGACCAGAGCCTGCACCCCAACCCGCTGCCCCAGCCTGGTGAAAGTGAGTGTTGGAAGGGAGGAAGATGGAGTGAGCAGGGGCATGGGCACAGAGAGAGGTGGAGCAAAGGAGCACAAAGGAGGTAGGGCAAGGATATTTGAGTTTGAGGTAGATCTTGGAATGCACTTAAATTCAAAAAGTGATCTTATGTGTAAAAAGGTTGGAGACCCCTGCTCTAGAGCATCCCTGGCAGATGTCTGTCTAACCTGCTCTTGCATATTTCCAGAGATGGGGATTCCACAACTTCCCTAGGCATCTCATTCCAGTCTTTTACCACCCTGACAGTTAGGAAGTTTTTCCTAATGTCCAACCTAAACCTCCCTTGCTGCAGTTCAGGAAGTATATAGCTTTGTCACATAGGCGCACACTGATGTGTAAGAAGGAATGCCTTTTACCACCTGGTAAAAGACTGGCCTTTGCTTCCCAGTCAGCACCCTGCCTCTATGATCCACATCTTCCTCTCCTCCAGGTGGGTTATCTGCAACTCTCTCTACATAGGGGTGAACACAGGCACCATACACAAGCCAAAATCTGAGTATCATGCGGTAGCCATCCTCTTAAGCATCAAAGGCCAATGTGACAATATTACTTCAGTGCTCTGGACTCTCCATGGTCTCTTTCAAACTGGGATCAGTCCTGGTCCCCCTAATCTACAAGATCTTGTCCTGTTTAGGGGGCCTATCTGGCAACTGTGTTCCTAGGTTCAGACTCTGAGGAACTAGTGGAAGAATGTGTTCAGTGGCAGAACTTGACTGTGGAAAGAAATTAGATTGAGCCCAGAGCTGAAATTGACCAGTCTGATGATGGTGTGTGTTTTTTGGATAAAGCTTTTCTCCAATAATCAGCCCTTGATTAGAGCAGAAAGATGGAGAAGGAGAGTGACAGCGATGATCAAATCTACTATATATTTGAGAGTTTGGGGTTTTTAATGTGAGCGAGCAAGTCTGTCTATCCATTTGTACAAGAACTTCTCTTAATGGTAAGAGCTAGGACCACCAAATTTGGCATGCAGCTTCCTCTTATCATAACTTAAAGCAAGGTCAGGGTTGGGTTTGTGTGTGTGCAGGGGCGGGGGGAGTGGGCTAGCACTCTCCCTTTCCCCTCGCCCTTCCCCACCCTCCCGCCTGTGTACAGGGCTGCATCCAGGAGCGCTGGGTATAATAGGTGGGGGAAGGCACTGCCTTCCCAAACTGCCAGCCTGGCTGCACCCAGGCTCTGCCTCCAGAACATACTGTGGGTAGAATGTTGTTGCCCCTGAGTGCCCAGAGCAGGGGAGCTGGGGCCGCCCACCTATGCTCCAGGGCTGGGGAAGCTGGGACTGTGTAACTCCCGCCCACCCTCCCTGTGCTTTGGGACTGGGGCCACAAGCCGGGAGGGGGTGTGTGGCTTGCTTCCCATGGGGGCAGGGCCTGGGTAGAAGGGATGAGTCTGGGGGTGGGGTTTGGGGGGGCTTCTCAGCCCTACCTTCACCCATCCCTCATGATAAAATCATACGAAAAAGAGAGTCACCAGGCAGGTCAGAGGGGCTGGCTTGAGGCATGTCCCCCCATCTGTGTCTGCCCCAGCCCCATGCATCCTTTAAGGAGGGCAGAGGGGGCTGCATGTCCCTCTCATTCATACAGGAACATTGCTGGCTGTTCCCTTTGCTCAAGGAGCAAGGGGAAAGTGCACAGTTTGCTCCATTCATCATGCTGGCTAGGGATCACAGGGGGCAGACAAACCAGGATCTGCCCCAGCCGGAGAACATGAACACCTCCCTCAGTTGTGCCCCATGGAGCTATAGTGGCCATGGAGAGGTGCTTCTCATCTGACTCCAAGCTACTGTGGTGAGAGAGGGCTGAGGTAGTTCTCTCTCTCTCCCTAGGGCAGCCTGCACCCTGAACCCCTCATCCCCAGCCCTTTCCCAGAGCAATGATTCAAACGAAGAAAAAGCAATTAATTGAGTTAAGGACCCAAGCAACACCAGGTAAATCTTCTAGTAAGAATATACTGAATGGTAAATCATTCAACATCTGTGGCACATGGATAACTTTGGTGACAGGTCCATTAGAAACACCTGAAACAGAAGATTCAAAGATTGCATGTATTTTAAAATATATGCAATCTCTAGTATTTGAAAAACAGAGGCTTTGGAAAAACCTGCTGGTCAAGCCCTGTGATACTTTCCTATATATGAAAGACTGAAGTGGAGCAGAGAACAGAAAAATAAAAGAATTGAACCTAAAATGAACCAGTTCCACAAATTAAAAACATATTTTTTAAAAAATCAAGGTATTGGACATTAAAGCTTCCCTGGGTTACAGTATCTTGGATGACTGTGCCTTATATGGTAGATAACCTAAGGTCTTACTGAGTTTTGGCAGCATTTCAAGGGACTCTTGAGGTAAGGATGAACTGTACCTGAACCAAATCTCCAAAGGGTTAGACACACAAATCAATATAAAATGTGAATTCCTTGAAAGCCTGTTTTTTTACCAATAGAAGTTGGTCCAATAAAAAAAATTAGCTCACTCACTTCCTCTCTCCTGTTCTGGGAGTGTCATGGCTGCAACAAAACTGCATCTTCCCAAACAGACATTTATACAAAGCACAGGGAAATCCCAGTTTTTGTTTTTATAGTTCTAGGATTTCCCCAACATCTACCTTATGTTCTTGTGGAGTACTAATGCACTGTCTTCCAGGATTTTGTCCTACACCCATGTCACTTTTTCTGGGCTCTCTTCCAGTGTCATGTGCACTGATTATGTACATCAGTAGCTCCAGAGCTTTCTCTCTGATTTTCTTCCAGCTTGGCTTCTTTCTCAATATCCAGTGTGCCTGTTCCCTAACTTATCGCCTTTTCTGAGAGTCCGGTACCCACATCAGAGAGTGAAATGGCATCTGCTTTACAAGCCTCATTAGAGGCAATTTAGAGAACATTAATAATAGACTCTTCAATGCCAGTTTTCCCACCTAATAAAAAGAGACCAACCAGTTACTAGGTGTGCTGATGAAGGCTGCTTCTTTGTTACTGAATAACTGCTCAGCCCGTGTTTTAAAAAAAATACTGGTCATAGGTTGCTTTCAAATACTTGGCCTATTAATCCCTCCAAATATTGGTGTGCAGTCTTAGATATCCTGGGATCTGAAAATCAAGGGCAGTTACTACACCATCTTGATACATTAAAATTTCTGTAGGAATCAAGTATAAGAGAAAAACCTTAAATATAATAGTCTTTCTCCATAAAGTGTCCACTTTTTGTGTGTTGTACAGCATTTCAGACTGAACATAATGTAAGTTAAAAGTTACCACTGATGGGCTAAATTTACTCATTGGGATAAACAGATTGAGAGTTTAGACTGGTGTAAAATTACTGATTTAGCCTGAAATCTAGAACCTGTCAGTAAATTAGTTGACATCAGATGACACCTAGTGTTTTTTTTTTTAAATTTTTTGTTTGCTTTCCTTTGCCAAGTTAGTTCCTCTGCTGCTCAACTACAGTCTTTAAGGTGTTTTATTTTTATATATATATATATATATATATAATATATAAAATGCGTCAAGTTGTCAGTCCTTGTAACAGATCAGCCCTTCAAAAGGTATGCACTGAATTTCCCGCTGACTTTTCACATTGCACAGAGTGATGATTCCATATTAATGAAAAATTGAGATTCAATTTCATCTTGTGCCACTTGTGAAGCACAGGTATATTTTTTTCCCCTAAAGGCTGTTTATATTTTAACATACATATTTGAATACTAGTCAAATCTGATGTGACCTGTAGCAGATATGAAGCAGTCAGCAGAAAGGGTCAAAAATGATACATTAAGTCATATTTTACTATTCATAGGATGGCATTTTAGCTCAGACTGATTTTTATTAACATATACACTATTTGCATTCTTCAAGGGATGTTTTTGGAAGTGATTTGATTTTTGGCTACCAGCAAAAGAGTTGTATATTTTTCTATTTGTTACTAAGATGACAGTTGAAAAAATCAGCAACTTTAGTAATCTTTGCAGTTTTAGAACTTTAATCAATGGACTTTAGAAAATATTGTAGTATAAGCCCACCCTTGTCATCCTATATCATTACAGAATATTTTAACCATGGGTCTACCAGGAAAAGCATGCATGTTTATCTGTGGACAATTTAGTCTTTCACTTTTGGAATCTCTTCATGCAATTACCGCATCCTATCACACAACAGTCCTTTAAAATACCTCTTCAGAGTTGAGCATACAGGGGTTATGATCACAAAAACTGCCTGTGAATATCTTTACAGATGACCCTAAATTTGCACAGAGCAGGGCTG
>JANRFK010004893.1:47453860-47469763 GCA_030068395.1 Apalone spinifera
AAAAGTGGCCGCTTTTGCGCAAAATCATGCCAGTGTAGACGCAGCCCAGATGTTTGGCTATTTTCAAATTTAGTAGTTCATCTCCATGACCACACCTAAAAATAAATAAATAAAATGAAAATATCACCACTGACCATAAGATAGAGGACTTAGTGCAAAGAATAGCTTAGCGTAAAAGAAACAAACAAACCTCATGTCCTATTCAAACCACTGAATCAATTTCCTTCACTGTATTAGGCCACACTAAAACTGAGCAAGAGCATAGTACAATAACTATAATAAATCCTGTACTGACTTTCTGAAGTAGGGAAAAAAAAAGAAATAAAGTTATGAAGAGATTCCCTTCCATTACTCATTCTCAATATATAGACCTTAGAACCAGTTAGACTTTGGCTAGGAGAACATAAAAGACATGGCTACAGGATGTAATGTCAATCAGTGAAAGCTGTTTCAGTGTGCACTGGTAGGAGGCAAACTTTTTCAGCAAAAGGTTTTGTGTTTTTGTTGGGAAGATACACATTCAGCGTTACTATAACATTTCACTAATTTGTGCTGATTTCAGAGAATTGTTTTGGTTGAAAAAAACCTTCATACATTTACTAAGAAATCAAAATGCGATTTTTTTTTTTTAAATGACCAATTTCATTCTAAAATGACATTTTTCTTTCATAGTTTACTTAAAGATCAAAATGTAAAAGTAAGTGTTTGATTTCTGTGGAGATCCAAACATTCCAAAACATGTTTACTCTTTGACTCTCAAATTTCAACACCTTTTGAAAAAAATCATTTTTGTTTGAGCAGTTTTTAAAATTAGTATTTGGATTTGTTAGTCAACTGAAAAATCCGTTATTTGCCCAGCTCTATTTATGAAGACCTACAGTAAAATATATCTTGAGGTATGTTCCATTGTTGTTACAGGCTGTTAGTTTTGACAAGAATTTTTAAACTCTCCAAAAACAAGAAAGATGTCAACCCTAAATTAATTCGGTTTGTTAATTCCAGAAGAGGAGGTCTCAGTAGATATTGTTTCTCAGACTCACTTTCAAAAATCTACTGCCCAGTAAACAGCAACAGAAATGGGAATTTTCCCTCTGTGTCCTACATTCATCATTTATTTAGTTTCTGAATAGCAGAACCACTTGCCCCTGCAAATCCAATTACAGCTCAATAAAGATTCACCTCAGTGCATCATGGAAAGCTTTGAAAAATGTTCCGTTTAAAGATAATTCTGCCCATATCTATCAAGGTATAGAGCAAAAGTTTTTCAAAGTTTTTGATGCCTTGTAGTGCCTTTTTCTCAGACAAGGGCAGGCAGTATGATCTAGACATTGTCCTTGAGTTAGAACTGACCATGCCACAGCAGCAGATACATTTCAGTTTTTCCCCCCATCACTTTCCTTTTGCGTTTGTATTCCACTTGCTCTTTATTGTCAACCTTATGTGCTCAAAATTCAAGAGATTAAAAAAAAAAAGATTTGGGGTTTTTATCAGCTTTTGGTTGTTTGATCCATTAGGGCTTATTTTTTCAAGATTTCCTTCCTAATTGTGGAGCTAGAAAATTAATGTTTTTAAAAATGAAAATCAAGAGTCTGCCACATGACTCCCAGAGCTGAAGCTTTAAAAAAATATTGAATATTGTGAGTCTTATCACTGGACTTGTGTAAATTATTTGTTTTGCTTTGGTGGCTGACTTTGGAAAAAATGGGGGATTCACCCAAAACAATTTGCTGAATTTTTTTTTTTTAATTCAAGCCATTTGAAAAATCAAGTTGGACTGAATGAAACATTTTGTTTTCAAGTTTCCTATATATTAAAATAAAACTGGAATAAATTTTAAAGAAAAAAATTAACAGGAACACAGGAGTAAGGAAAGAAAAGGAAAAGTGATCCTGAGGAGACAAAAAGAAGAGATAAATATATGATTGAGAGGGAGCTTAGAGATCACGGGAGTAAGTTTGCAACTCAGAGACTGGGGAAGGATCGGAGAGAAGGTTGTAACAAAAAACAGCCAGTAGAGAGGAGACAAAGTGGGGCTCTGATGACATCACCAAAGTCCGATGCTACCTCATTTCATTGCATTTGCCCCTCACTGGCTCTCCTGACTCCTGCCAGAGATAAGGGGGGAAGAGACTCTATACCCTTCAGAGCTTCTTCCTCCCCAAGCCCTCATGGCTAGGTTGTGACAGCTGTATACATTGGACCATCTGCTCTGGATGCAAGCGGTGTCCTAGAGGGATTCCTCCTGCTTGGTTCTGTGTAGTGGAGGATGAATAATTTTAACTAGAATAGTCAAGAATATAGCTTTTCTGAATGTACATTATTTAGTCATCCTGGGCCAAACTCAGCCTGGGGGAAAGCTGGTCCAACTCCACTATAGGCAGTGGACTGAAAATCATAAACTTCCATTTGGTGTCTCAATAGGTAATCGCCAAAAGCCAAATTCAGACTTGGAATATGTGCACACAGCTCCTTCCTGTGCATCTGAAAGCAAGATTTGGCCTTGAGGGTGGAGACTGAAGTACAATAACAATCTTCACCTTCTGGAAATCTCAGTGCAAACACTGCAAAACTCACACAGCTCTGGGCAGTGTTCGAAATTCAGGGTCAGTCCCTAATGTTTTCTCTCAATTGAGCGCAAAGTGTTGGCCTTGCTGCTGATTGTTAGATGGCATTGAGAATTTGCTGAATTAAGTTCAGTGTTTGCTTGTGCAAGAAGTGCGAGAATGCATACAATTTGGAGGCAGAACTTCCATATGTTTCATTCTTTGCCACCAGGGCGAAGACATGCTCTCTTCTATCACAAGCAGTGAAATGGATTTGCACATCTCCACCTGCATGCTAGGGCATGGGTGCTCCCACCTGTTACATGGTACAGGAGGAAGAGGAAAGTTAGACTATAAAACAAAATGACTCAACATGGCTACATGCACAATTCTGCCATGCTCCTAGAAGGCACGTGCCAAGCAGGAAGCAGCACTAAACTGTTGGGGAGAAGAAACTAGAAATTTGGTTAGTGGGGGATCAGGGTTCTAAGAGTTTATTCTTTGGAATCTCATAGTCCAAAAGTTAATGCTGATTTTGATCAGACTTCCCGAGGGCACAAAACAGTTCAAAATGTCAGCTTCCTAAGTGCACAGTAGCATTTGTCTTGTCTAAACCCTTTAGTTATTACTGAAGCACTTAGCAAGCTTAAGGAGTCTTCACGGATACAAAAATTCTATCCGTTTCTGCATCTGTATCCACAAAAATGAGCTGAGGATATCCATAGATTTGCAGGGATCTTCTTATGGACCAGGATGCAACTGTGCAAGGGGCTATGCAGGCAGAACAAAAAAGACTCCTAAGAGGTTCTTCTGTTCTGACTTGGGCAAAAAAGAAACCCATCTCATTTGTTCTTTGACAATGGATCCTAAAAAGGGAGGCCAGGGATGCAATTTCCCTTGCCAAAGAAAATTAAAATCTCTAACATACAGTGTACATACCTGGAAAGAGGCAGGAGAGATTCCTTGTTTACTTTTCTTGCCCTGGAATGATGAAGCGTCATGGATTCACGGCCATGAAGGGAAGTGATTGCTTCAGTTCCAAATCCCTGCACAATTACTTGGAGACTATTCCCAAGAAGAGCAGTAACAGGACACTTTAAAGTGTGGTTAGGCTAAGAAAAGTGATGCTCGAAATACTACATCTCAGTGTTTCATATTTATTTTGCCTCCATCAATGACGGCCACATCAAATGAGTTCTGATTTAAAATTCAGAGCAAGGTTGTCCTAACCACCAGTTTGCAACTGAAATCTGGTCTATTAGGAATCAAGGTGAGCTTTCTGCTCCACATGGCATTGCCAATGGTAACCTACAGGAAAGATTCAGAATAGGAATTTAGCTGGGAATGAGGCTAAAGACCTATGAGAGAGGATAGAATACTTCTTGCTCTTGCAGCAGGTTATACTGGCTCTGCAGTGTCGATGGTGGGGACATTTTTTTGTTAATAAGTTAAGCAGATGCATGTGTAACTCTGACATGCCGGGTTTGATTCTATCATTTCCCTGGAGGGGGGGAAAAAAGTAACTGTAAAATATGTAGGGGTATCTCCATGCATGTGATCAAGTACTCACAGCTTGTATTGTTGCATTTCTGAATATGCAAATCTGGCTTTAGGGTGGGTTCGCACATCTTTGTTTTGACAAGTGAAGTTCATTTTCAACTGATACCATCACTGTGCCTGTGTATGGGTCTCTAAGATTTTATCTATACCATGCTGCTTTATGCTGTGAGATCCAGAATGGAATTCCTAGTCTCTTTGAATTGTAACCCAGGCATAGCCTATGGGCTAGATTGTACCCACCCTCCCACCCACCGAGACAGACAGACAGACTCCTCCCCGACCCCTCCTTGTACAGCACCCAATCCTCCAGCTGTCTGAAATGTGTTATTTCTTCCATTATACCTGTTTACAATGAGGGACAAGTTGGGAATCTAGCTACTGAGACCACCCAGATGTGAGTCGCAGAGTCAAATTCTGAATAACCCATAAATACTATACACTTCTCCAACATGCGTTGCAACATTATGCAATTACTGTGCGAATTTTCAGCACTTTGTGGTGCTATTGAACGTAGCATTGAGCTGACTGAACTAAAGGCCTATCTCAACCTGGCATCCACAGGTTGAAAAACCAGAGTATAACATGGTGTCATGCTTCTCGCTTTGCTAAAAGATTGGTCATGTGTCTCCTCGCACATTCTGTACAAGTGGCTTCTATTGTGGAGTTCTCTCATACATGATTTTCTGCAACAGTCAAAGGTGAAATATTACACCATCTACCTATATGGGTTTGTTTTTTTTTTTTTTTTGCTGTTGCTTGAAACCATTACTAAATAGATATTATGTATGCAGATGCTGTTGTGCATAAAGACAACGTACAGTACAACCCTAGATAACTCTTTGAGGGGGTTGCTGGACTTGTTAGTGTTCAAAATATATGTGGGAACTGGGGGAAACAAGGATGAAGGCTCCCAGATGTTCTAGACATACAGCAATTTTAAGTAAGCCTAAAACAGCAATAGAGAGGAGACAGTCAGAATTAACGCCTACCAAATGGCACAGGCTGTTCCCTTTTTATGCAGATCTCTGCAGCAATACATTCGTGTTTTGCAACATTACAGTAGAAATGGCTTGTTAGGTCGTATTTTAAATTGTGTTTTGGCCAGCACATCATAAAGGGAAAAACACCAAGTAAATAAAAAATAATAATAATTAAAAAATACTCACCAAGCTATAGTGTGTTAATATCTTCCTGTCACTTTAATATTTTTTTTCAATAATCATCATTGTTGCATATTTTTTTAATGTTTGACAAGAATGCTTAATAGTGCTGGATACAATTTTGTGCATCCAATTTTTTGACAAAATTGGAAAAAGTCCCCATTTAACAAAAAAGAAACTGCAGCTAATAGAATTCACAGGCAGCAATTGTCATTTCACAGTGGGTAAAACATAATAAGCACTGAGGTTGACTTTTGAGAATGAGGATTAAGCACAAAAAAAAAGCCTGTGCAGAAGTGGAGGGTTATTTTATGCATTAGTCTTTGCTGCCATGGCTCAAGTATAGATATATAATCCCCTTGTCAACATACGGGAGCTTGCTGTCTCTCATTGGCTGTTTCTTGACTTTGTCTTGTATTAACCATTCTCTCTCTCTCTCTTTTTTTTTTTTTTTTTTTTTAACCCCCTCTCTCTCTTTTTCTCCTTCCTTCTTCTTGTGTGTTTTTTACAGTATTTATGAAAAATCTTTTCTGCCATCATGTCTGTGCCTCTTTGAATTCTGTTTATCTTTCCTTCGGCAGCCGAGTCTATTTAGTGAGCTTATTAATTACCATGATAGGTTCATTGAAGTGAGCACCTCATTTACGGGAACCTCCTGGGGATTCTAGCAAATATACACATACTCATTAGACAGAATGTTTTCTACTCATATATCAGCATTTTGATAACAAACACTTTATGAGGTTGTGGTGGATGGGGCAAATTAAAAGCTAGAACTAATCTTGAGGCCAAGGTTTTCTGTGGAAGTCAGTATAGTTATTACCTGTTCTGTTGTGGGTTATCAAACATGCATGAGAGTAATTTTCTATGTCCATGGGTATGTTTGAAGAAATCCTCCTTCTGTCTCTTTCTAGTCCACACTGCTTGTCTAGTCCTCACCTAGTATCCATTGCAAGTCAAAATGGGCAGGATGTGGTATGTAATATGGGTGCCACTGGACCTGATACAGTATCAGGATTGACTGAACACTGAGTACTCTGCAGTTTAATCCAACATATGCAGAAGCTTCACAATTCAAACAAAGCTAATTAAACATGTGGTCTCTGGCTAGTTTTAAAGTTCTCATTAATTCGCAAAGATAACCATGTAGTATTTGTCTAGTCTGTTCAAGCAAACTTGGGGGAAGCGAAAAGAGTGGGGAAAAATGTCTCAGGATAAGGGAATCATTCTGGCACAAACGAATTTACAGCTAAGAATTTGAAAGCATCATGGAAATGTTAGTCAGAAGGCATTACGACATTGGTGCTCATGTGCCCACTTTATAGATTGAGTCCGTGTTGCACAGCAAGTCTGTAGAAAAGCTAAGAATACAACCTGGGGATCTGGCTAGCATCTGACAACCTCCCTGGTCCAGCACCCTTGGGACCTGAGTGGTCCCAGGTAAGCCATTTTGCTGGACCAGGGGAGGTCATTTCTGGCCCCCCTGTTGCCAGTTCCACCCCCTGCCCTGCCCACTGGGCTTCCCAGCTCTCCAGGCAGCCCAGCTGGGTTGTGCACCAGGCTTCCTGTCCCCTCTCATGCTCCCTCCTGCAGCCTAGCTGGGCCATGCACCTGGCTCCCCCCTCTTCCCAGGCCCCCACATGCATTGGGTCAGATTCCAACTCTTCCCTTCCTCCCCCTGCCATTGTGCCGGGATCCCGAGCTTCCCTTCCCCAGCATGCTGGGACTCTGGTCTTGGAACGTCTGTGGTCCTTCCGTTCAAAGGAATCAATCCCAAGGACATTTGTCAGAGATAGGGATGGTATTTCTGGCCAACTTTCAGGACCATCGATTTCTTATTGTAATGATCAGCAGAGATACAGAGTTGAGTGCAGAGTGAACTGCAGTAATAGGAAACCCGTTTTAAGGGTTTATCGGTATTGGGACAGCTGAGTCTCATCATGAACCAACTCCATTAACTCAAACACTAATAAACAGTGAACACTATGCGAAAAATTCCTAATAGTTTCAGTAACTGGAGGCTGCATCCTGTCACGTTGCAAAGGGTGATGGGTCGCCTGTATTGGTACTGAAGATTGAGTATATTTTATGAGAAATATTTTACTTTGTTGTGATCTACACTTGCTGACTAGCTAGTTCCGCTAATTTATTTGTTAGCAAACTTCCTCCCTTTCTGTTAAACAATTCAAGTGTGATTCATTGAACCCCCATTTATAGTGCTATGATTTATTGTATGTTGTGCACATGTGCTCTCTCTCTCTCTCTCTCTGTTGCCTATTTTTTCTGTTAAATGGAAAGTAATTGCACAAGCTATCCTTCTCTGAATAACATAGTTACAGCCACCTTATTTCAGTAGCACGCAAAGGCCCTGTTCGGGGACCAGTTATGTTAAGCCCTGTAAAGATGCATGAACAGACCCATTCCCTCCCCTGAAGATCTTACTTTGAGGTGTTTGGAGTGCAGGGGAGCTCCAGGCTAGGGCCAAGGGCTTTGGAGTGTGAGAAGGGGCTCATGGCAGTAGGGTGGGGTGGAAGTGGTGGGTCCAGGAGGGGCTCAGGGCTGGGGAATGGGGTTGAGGTTGGTGCTTACTGGTGGGAGTGGAACACTGCTCGGTCTGCACTCACTTGCAGGCACCGCCATCTGCGGCTCATGCTGTCTGGGAATGGTGGCCAATGGGAGCTTAGGGGGACAGAGCCAGCTGCAGGTGAGGCCAGCTCTATGCGGGGAGTATGGCAGTGCACGGAGCCACCCCACACACGCAGCAGGAAGAGCTGCCCCAGAACGCAGCACACGGGCTTTAGTTAGGGGAGCCGACACCTTCCACAGACCCCTGGACAAGGGTGGGGGATAGCTCCGTGCTCCTGGAAAGGGCAGGGCTGAGGGCAGTCAGCCCTCAGCGATGCCCAGAGGAACCATGTTGGCCCCCAGGCAGCCCTCACTGCCTTTCCCCCACCTCTCCCAGCACTGCCTGGAGCATGCAGAATGGCATTCTGTCAAACAAAAGGAAGCTTTTCTTCACTCAGCGCAAGTCAGCCTGTGGAACTCCTTGCCAGAGCATGTGATGAAGGCTGGGACTTTAACAGGGTTCAAAAAAGAGCTAGATAAATTCATGGAGGTTAGGTCCATCAATGACTAGTAGCCAAGATGGGTAGGGATGATATCCCTAGCCTCTGTTTGTCTGGATATGGGTGACAGGGGAGGGACCACGTAAGGATTGCCTGTTGTGTTCCCTCCCTCTGGGGTATCTGGTATTGGCCACTGTCGGCAGACAGGATACTGGGCTAGTTGGACTGTTGGTCTGACCCAGTATTGCCGTTCTTATGTTTTAAAGCACCCAGAGCTCCGGCCGCTGCTGCTACTACTACAGTGACTGTTGGAGCCCTGGGCCCCCTACAATCATCGGGCCCAGGGGCAATTGCCCCTTTTGTCCCTGTTGAATCATCTGGCCTGGCTTTAGTGGCTACAGCCCAGGGCTCGCCTCTTAGCTCAATGCACTGGGCTGTCGCTCCTAAAGCTCTTTTCTTAATCCAGCCCTGTCTCTATGTGCATCAAAAAAATCTGTGCCCTTAACGATGAGCTAGTTCTACGTAGAAATAGTTTGTACCCCGGAAAGGACATTGCACTCTCTATACAAATGGGCATCTCTCAAGATACCATTGAGGTATCTGACTCACTGTTGTTCAATGGCTAGAGACACTGCAAACGAGCTGGGTTCCAAGATTACAGTGAAGTTATTTATCAAGCATCCCTTTTGTTAGGTTTGTTTTCTTCTAAAAAGACTTTGGTACTAAGGACAGATTTTGTACTCACAGATGACCATTGAGGCTCTGTAGATTTGCTCTGATGGCAGTTTCACTCCAGGATATCAAGAATGTTGTAACTGTTTCCCATTCAAAAGGATCTCATCCCTCTCCTAAAGCAAACTTCTCCCTCTTCCTCGTGGCTCATAAGTGGAGCAGTATTGCAGACAGTTCTGCTTAAGTTACTGTTTGGATGAAAAAAGAACTCTGTTAATTAGGACAGCATAAAATGTTCCATTATGCATAAAGCAAACCTTTTCTAATTTTCCCTTGTATTAATACAGAGTAATGTCAGTCTGTGAATGCTAAAACGTTTACTGCACAGAGATGAGAATTTCCCTTTAGTTCACCTCTGCAATTAAGGATTTTTCCTACTATGGTGGATCTTTTTAGCTGTCTTTTAGGATGGAGGCCAGGATCTAAAGAATTTATTTTTCACAAGGTCAAAGAGCTTTTGAGGAAACCATTTTTCCTTTTCATTCGCCATGATATTTTATTATCTTGAAAATAGGATCTTTTTTCTTAATGATAGCGCTTCCATGCAGGGGAAGTCTGCCAGTTTATAAGATCTCAGCATGTAGCCTTATGTATTTCACACATTTTGTTCATATATTTTGTTTCTTAATAAGTATCAAAGGTTTGGAAACAAGTCCTTCAAAAAGGTGCTTTTCTCACAGCCAATCCTTTAGTCCTGTTTGTTCCTTCTGTGCCGACATAATGCTGAGTCTGTTGCAGCATACCGTATTTGTTTCTAAAGAGATCATAAGGCTGTAAAAGCATAGGATGTGGTGATATTGTCAGAAAACTAGGCTGTGAAAGCATAAGTCCACTAGTGCTCAATCCTGGCTAAGAGAACATGGCAAAATACCAGGCCAGAGGAAATTATTTCTGTAGACATTTTTGTTTTCGTTTTTGGTCCTCTATAAGGGCTAAATTTTATAGTCCTTAATCAGGACAAGCAGCCATTAGCTCAAATTTGGATTTATGATTGGGCTGGTGTAAATCTGGAAGTAACTCCACAGACTTGAGGCGTTACTCTGTCTGTATGCAAGCTGTAAATGATATCAGAATTTGGCCTCCTGTTTTCTGTAGAAGTGTTGCTTGAGCAGAGACTACAAGGTGACAAGGTGAGGAAGTGTGCCCTAGAAGATAGCGCACAGAGCTGGGACTCAGGAGATCTGGGTTTTATTTCTGGCACTGACACTGACTTACTGGGTGACAATGGGGAAGCTTTCACCTTCTTGTGCTTCAGTTTCCCTACATGTAAATGGGGAGAATAATACTGATCTCTGTATGTTGAGGTCTACTGATGTAAAAGGGCTACATAAGAAATGTTACTATTAGAAATCTGTAAGAACTGCTATTATTATAGTGGTTGATCTGCTCCCATTGGTTGTTTATTTCCTAACTCTCATCTGTGGCATCATAACTGGTTGCCATGGAAATAGGTCACACACCCTGAGGGACATTACAGGGGAGATGATGAACCCTGATTCCATTTTCATGCATTTTTCTTTTGAAATGAGCAGAGGATCGAGGAAATGATGAACTGTATGATATTTCAACAGATATCTATTTTGTAAGCCTTACAAGATTGTGATTTTTATCACATTAGTGGAACTCATGTGATTTAATTGGAATCACTCCTCTGAATTTATACCAGTATATGTGAGATCTGGTTGAAGCCCAAGGTAGAGTCAAACTTTGCCATACAATGAAGGACCTGCCTACACTGCAACTGGGCAGTTAGGCATGCCCCAGAGAACTCCGATCTAGATAGATCAAAGATAGAGTAACAAAGGCAGGGGAGCCTCACCTGCCTAGAATCTGGGTACTTACTTGAGTGGCCTCTACCCATGTTACTGCAGCTTCACTGCTATTGTTACTTGAGCTAGCTTTTCACCTCCGACTACTGCAATCACACTTCCCAATTGCAGTGTTGAGACACAACCCTTGATCATGTCTCTAAAGGACTGATCTTCCACACTTTGAAGTCACTGGGCATTTGGCATGCAGTGTTCTCTTGTGTTTCGGTAGGATGAGCCTGGTCTTTGCTTGCAGTGGCAACTTTGTGGGGGCGCACAATGGCCTAAAGCCTGGTTAATCCATCTACTTGAGAACTCTGTAAGGCAGAGGTGGCCAATAATTTTTTAGGGAAGCCACTTCATGAATTTTGGTATGTGGTCATGGGCCAGCTTCATTCACCTCCAGCCCTGGAAGGGGCGGGGTCTGAGGTGGAAGGGGCAGGGCTAGAGACTAGCTTCCCCCAGAGTTGTCTGGGACTGGAGACTTTGAATTAATAACACAGCACAGGGCTCGTGGCTCCCAGCCCCACTGCTACCATGTTGCCTGGAAGCTACCCAGGGTTGCTGTGGTTATTTAAAAGGCTTGAACCACTGCCTGGCAATTTGGTGGCATGGGCAGCAGGATATAAATAAGGCAGCCAGATGGAATTTGTTGGCCAGATCAAAGTGTTAGGTGGGCCAGATCCAGCCCCCGGGCCACATTTTGCCCAGGCCTGCTACATGGTGTGGGGGGATGCTTACGAGGTCATAGTGTCGCCATAATAGCTCTCTTCCAATTGCTTATCTAAGGCCCAGGGATGGGGGAGAAAAGCATGGAATCAAAAAGCATTCTCTCAACCTTAGCTACTGTAATGGGTGCTGGGGGGGAGGGGTATTGTCTGGAGTAGCTTCCAAACTGCTACCGTCTGAAGGCCTGGCCATTATTAAGAACAATAAGCATTGGGGGTGCATGCTGCATTTTTTTTAACCCTCTCTAGAGCTATGCTAAGCATTCCTGAGCTCGGGATCCAGCTTGCTGACTTCAGCAGGGCCTTAGGATGAACAAAAATGCTGGATTTTGACCTTCAGGTAGTCAACATTTTTCATTCTGTGACCATTCCAGATACAACGGGTCAGTTTTAGAACAAATAGACTGGGCTGGCTTTAAGCTACCAAGTACAAACTAAACATTTAGAAAGCCAATGATTGTTACAAGGCTGTAATTTGATGTTTTCAGCTGGAGGTGTGATTCTGAAATCTTAGCGTAGCGACACATCAACCTACTCTCATTTCAAACATCTGTCTAATGCGAGTTTTCTGAAAGATGCTCCATTTTAAAAATAGGCCATAATGAGTGTGCTGAAATTACATCAGCATTAAAAACTAACTCCTTTTCATGATTTAATTGAAAATGTTCTGGATACTTTCATAAGCATGCACCATAGCTGATTAAAATTAAAAACAAAAAACTCAAATCAAAAAGTCCATTTCAAATGACAATGAATTTCTTCACTTTTGAAACTCTTATTTCATATTTTTGCTCATGTTTTCAAATAATAAGCAACACCTGTTGAGAAAACTATACTATACCTTTTAATTTTAGCCTTCTGGTGAATAATTTCTTAAATGAATGTAATGTATATTTTAACCAGGTTTTCTGAAAAGACTGGCAAATGGTTGAAGTCCATTTTCTGGCTTGTTTGTTCTGTTTACTCCTTTATATGAACTGAAAATGGCTGGGAGTAGATCAGCTGATGTTGGCACGTGGTTATTACAAAGATTTTTCATGGAAATCTTTATAGTGGTCATTGGGGCTAGTAAAATATCTAGTTCCATTTTGAAATTTCCAGCAGCAGGAAGAGTGAGTGGATCTTCATTGTGCAATGAACTATACATAGCTTTCTAAAAGCCAGCTGGATTCTGAGGCCTCTCTACCTGGCTCAATTCAGTAGAAGACATTTAAATATGGGACTGGTCAACAGGGTGCCACATAAGTATTCTCTAGAAGTCTTTGGGCTTCCTGCTCTAAGTGACACTCTGTGCTTTTCCTCCATAGACACTGCGTATGCCCTATTGAAGCGATAGTTCAAAGCAGTAAGCTCACTTGAATTCATCTTCCACGGGTGTAATAAAAATCTTGATGGTTATTGGTTTGAATTTTGAGTGTAGGTTCAGCCTGGCTTGAGTTTTAAACTCAAGGTAGTTCATCCATGTCTAGAAATCATTCCTCTTCACCCTTTTTGTTTTTTCCTTATTAGGTAAAGTCTGATGCTAGTTTCTCATTTGAAAATACTGAAGATCTTAGGCATCATGACAGATCCGGCTGCCACCATTTCAATGGCCTGCCACAGTCTGAACAAAGCGATGGCTCCGCATAGAAAGAAGCATCACATTCTCCTAACCTCCCCTGTTGGCCACTGTCCCATCCTTAATCCTTCCCCTGCAAACACAAATTCCTTAAAAACAAAACAAAACAAAAAAAGATGGAATGAATGAAAGAAACACTGACATAAGATAAAATGGCCAAAATGAGCCTTCAAATGGAACAAATGTCATCTTACATTTCTCTGGAACATTTTTTTCCCTTTTCAGGAGAATTGTAAAATTACAGGTTCTTAGTTTATAGTCTTCCTGGCATTGGAAGGGTCGGTGGGAAAATATGTTTGCCAGAGATAGCATGGTTGTCATGTCAGACTGAGGTGTATCTATTAAATACACTGGGGAAAAAAAGCAACTAAATGGCACAGGCATGTGTTACTGCTGCCCTTGGGCAATGTTGCGCTTAACATTGCAGCCTTTTGCAAAATATCTCAAGTTGTCCTCCCCAGTGAAAAGGTGCATTGTGCTTTATAGCAGAATATGCCCCTGTTTTTGCCCTATCTTTTTGACTTTGGCACTCCCATGGAGGGTCATACAGAGGGTACAATAGCTGCAATAAGCAGAAAGCAAAAGAGGATAAAGGTTCAAGCATCCTTAGTCTTTTTCCATGCAGCCAGGGGGTGTAACAAAGCAGATTAATGAGGAAATACCCACCAGCAGAGTAGGGTTTTTTTTTCTTTTACACTAACACTTCCAACACCTGCTGAGCTATTTGCACTCTCTGCTGCTAGCTGGGAGGATGAGCGAGAGAGAGAATGAATAAGGAGAAAGTAAGATACAGACATGGTAACGTTGGGGTCTGTCTTCCCCTCTGACAGGCTGGGAAGCAAAACCAGATTGTACAGATTAGCACGGGTTGTTTATTTTAAAAAAATGTGGCTGAACACTGGGAGGAGAAGAGACAATTAAATGGGCAAAGCAAGACTTGGTATGTGTAATGACTGGGGAAGATTTGAATAGCAACCCTGGCTATCCAGAGTCTATGCCACATGTGGAAGAGACCGTTTTAACACCTAGGTGTCACAATCTATTTCCTGTGTGCTAAATTGGATTTGATGAAAGGTGGTGAAGGAGGATCCAATTATTGCCAAGGCTCTCCTGGGTTTTGACAGTATTTTTCTAGCAAATACATGATGTGATTCTTTAGTCTGCTGGTTTTACATGTATCCCTGCAACAGTAGCCCCACCTTGTGCCCCTGAGTCATGCACCCCTTAGCCATGTGCCTACCTTTTATATCTATTTATTTGGTACACTCTGTCTCCACTGGTCCACAAGTACTGCAGCTTAATTTCCAAACATAATGCCACCATAGCTTGTTGCATTGTCCATTTGTATATTGTAAATATACTTCACAAGGATCTGCAGTACTTGTGGACCAGTGGAGACTTTCTCAGCCCGAGGCTTGCATTGCTGAAATGTGATCCTCTTTTTCCACTTGTGCTGATGTTGTAGATTAAGAGCATAAAAATTGCCATACTGGGTCAATCCAATGGGCCATCTTGCCTAATGTCTTGCTTTCTAACAGTGGCTGGGGTCAGATTTGTCAGAGGAAATTAATTGAATGGGGCAATCATCAAATGATCCTTACCCTGTTGTAAGGTCCCTGCTTCTGGCAGGCAGATTGTAGCTTTCCTTTGTTTTTTCTCTCCTTTGCAGATACATGAAAGTCACACCAGAAAACACAAGTGTGGTCTCTTCCTCACACGTTCCTTCACACACTTATAGTTGCATCTTATTCTCCTGCATGGATGGAAATGGGAGTTACTTTAAGCCTGGGATGAAGGGGGAAATCATATTGTCTAGCAGAGAAACAGAAACTACAGGCTGAACTTCCAAAATCCAGGATTCTGTGCTCTGTAGGGGGAGGGATAGCTCAGTGGTTTGAGCATTGGCCTGCTAAACCAGGGTTGTGAGCTCAATCCTTGCAGAGGCTGTTGAGGGATTTGGGGCAAAAATTTGTCAGGGATGGTACTTGGTCCTGTTGTGAAGGCAGGGGACTGGACTCAATGACCTTTCAAGGTCCCTTCCAACTCTAGGAGATAGACAATCTCCATTGATTTATTTTTATCTGTGGTCCAACAGGCTCACAGATGTTGCTAGATCAGAGAGCCCTGGTACCCAGGAGTTCAAACTGGCTGGAATCCCCTGAGGAGCCCTGACTGGGTGGGGCAGCAGCGGGACCAGCAATCCCATCCCCAGCAAGCCCTGGCCAGGAAAGGCAGCAGTGGGGCAGCTAGTGGCAGAAACAGGACGACTGTCAAGGCCAGTCCCTGGAGATTCCTGGTCAGGCAGGAGAGAAGCGGGGCCGTGGTGGCTGGGGAGCTCTGTCCCTGGGGAGCCTGAGTGAGCTGGAGCCCAGTGGCAGTGAGACGAGAGCGTCAGGGAGGCCAGTAGCAGGGGACGTCCCCTGATCCAGGAAATTCCCTCATTTGGCACAGGTCTGGTCCCAACGATGCCGGACAAGGGAGGTCCAACCTGTAGTAAAGATGCAAGATTGTTTTTGAGCTCTGAGCTTAATTGCAGGTTAATGATGGCCTGGTTTTCCATTTGTCCATTGCCCCTTTCCATCAGCACAGGAATATTTTCAGCAGGGAGTAATGTTCATAATTCCCCCTATGACTCTAAAAACATAAGAATGGCCGTACTGGGTCAGACCAAAGGTCCATCTAGCCCAGT
>JANRFK010004893.1:47480853-47495566 GCA_030068395.1 Apalone spinifera
AAAAAAAAAAAAAAAAAAAAGCAAACATGATTCTGGGATGCATTAACAAGAGTATTGTGAACAAGACACAAGAAGTCATTCTTCTGGTCTACTCTGCACTAATTAGGCCTCAGTTGGAGTATTGTGTCCCATTCTGGGCACCAAATTTCAAGAAAGGTGTGGAGAAATTGGACAAGATCCAGAGAAGAGCAACAAGAATGACTAAAGGTCTAGAAAACATGACCTATGAGAGAAGACAGAAAAAACTGGCTTTGTTTAATTTAGAAAAAAGAAGACCGAGAGGGGACGACATAGCAGTTTTCAAGTACCTAAAAGGGTGTTACAAGAAAAAGGGAGAAAAAAAATGTTCTCCTTGACCACTAATGATAGGACAAAAAGCAATGGGCTTAAATTGAGGCAAGGGAGGTTTAGGTTGGACATTAGGAAAAACTTCCTGTCAGGGTGGTTAAACACACTGGAATAAATTGCCTGGGAAGATTGTGGAATCTCCATCACTGGAGATACTTTAAGAGCTATACAGGTTATACAGACATCTATCAGGGATGGTCTAGATGGTGTTTGGCCCTGCCATGAGGGTAGGGGACTGGACTTCATGACCTCTTGAGGTCCCTTCTAGTTCTAGTATTCTATGATTCTATGTCTACTTACCATGGGTATGATCAACTTTCCCGGAAACATAAAGTTTATTTTCAGACTCCATTTCTGGCTCTCAGTTTTCTGGTCTGTTATTTATTTCTAATTTATCCCTAAATGTCTTCAAAGAGCCCAGTAAGCAGTGGAAATGTTGGTAATGCTGCGAGGCTATATTGGCCTCCTGTGGTTCAGCAAATCTCTGGTTGGGCACTGGTCTAGTCCCGAAGGTGCTGGATTAGAGATGTTCAACCTGTACTGAGTTCACCATACCAGGAGTGGAGTTAAAATCTTTGTTCCATTCCTCCTTATTGTTGTGCTGATAATTTGTAACAGAAGAGGACCTTGTCTTCTCGGGTTTTTTCCTTCCTTTATTTTTCTTCTTTGCTTTGTGTAGTTGCATTAAACTATATAGGCCACTGGTGGATGATTAATATCAGATATGTAGTTGGGTAAACTAACTTTTTTTGTTTTTGTTCCTAACCGAAGAGTAGATTAGGCCTGGGCCTAGATGAAAATCCCAGATCCAAATCCTTACCAGTGATGCAGAAGATTAGACCAGAATCTGGCTCAGGTGATACTGGAAGTTGATACTTTTTTTTCCTGTAATGAACTGACCTAAAACCCCAGAGCACAATGTAGATAATGGATCTGCTTCTGAACTCTTTCAAGTTTAAAAAAAACTTGAAACAACTATTGAAGCCATTGGCATTTCATTGATCTGAACTCAATATTAACATGATCAGAACCAGATTGTCCACAATAACAGTAGAATTGTTTTCCAAAGATAAGTAGCTGCCAGACAGCATGTTTAAACTTAATGTAACTTTATTAGTGACAGAATAGCTATGTAGATTCTATGTTTGTTTGAACCTGGAAATGAATAGGAAGGGTTCTTTTTAGACCAGGTGTTCTTTTTGTCCAGAGAATTAAACACTTGTGCATGCATGTCATTTTAAGATTAACTAGTGCCCATCTTTTTCAGTCTGATTAATTACACAGAGCAATGGAATACAAGCAACCATTTTTCATACCTAACACATTTCTGGATAGCAAGATGCTTGACATTTGGTTTCCAGTGAGTCCCTAACCAAGCAACAGTGGAAAAACTAGCAGGTTTCCTGAATCAACTGGCCTCATGCAGACAGTCTTTATCACCTTCCCACAGTGGAACCAGATGTCCCCATGCAGAATGTAATATTACAATGAGGAAAACATTAGGTGAGATGCTAGGAAAGCTAATCTCCGCTTTTGTCTAACAGTGGGGAAACTTTTGGCCACTTTGTCTCAAAATTTGAGTTTTCCTCCTTAATCATTGTTTTCACATTCATTTTAGCAGTAGAAAATGTCACAAACATTCCTGAACTGTCTAGTCAACTCCATGGGGAGTTAAAATGATAAAGAATGAGAGATCTTTGCGTTTTCCCCCACTCCGCAAGCTTTTGTTTTGTTTTGCCTGCTCTTTCCTAGCTGCCCTTGCATGCGGCACACCATTGTTCTGTAGTTATTTCCAATGAGATCTAAGCTAGCCACATCTCTGATGCTCAGTGCAATGTAGAAGACTCTGCTCTGTAATGCTCATTAATGTTAACGAAGCAGCCGTTGTGCATTCTGTCTCTCGATGTTGAGCTGATTATTTATCCCAGACTGCCTCTGCTGTGACAAGCTTAGACCCTGCAGTCCCAGAGCACATGTGGATCAAACATGGATCTCCCACAAGGTAGCAAGTAAGTGTATGTTTCCTAGTTCGCCCATGCATTATTTATGCAACTGAAAATGTATTCTCCTAAAAATTATTGTGGATTATGCACTGTAGCAAGCAGTGTAAGAGAATGTAGCGGGTAATTATGGAAATCTAAAATTTGGAAGGATATGGCTCTCGCAGGCTTGATGTGACTGCTACTTTGGTGCACAACCTGTTACATTTCACAGAGAGGCAAGGATGGAGCTAAATTTTAAGAGGGCAAAAGCCGCTCCTGGTGTTCATTGTACAATGGAGGAAAGAATCTAGAAAACAAACTTTCAAAACTAGGAAGCATTACTGTAAAAAAAAATATTTTGTTGCCACAAGCAGGGAAATTTTCTCAAAATTAAGTGCTCACGTGGTATTTCCCTGCACTGCATGCAGCCATTGCACGTGCAAAATAAATAAGCGCACAAATAGCCCACTTGTACGTGTAATTTTTTTGCACGCTAATGTGTGTTCCGCATACACATAGGTTAAATGTATTGCCCCTCTGGTGAAAATTTTCCCATTGTTCATATTAAGGCAGTGTTTCTCAAACTGGGGTCCACCGATCCTTGGGGATCCACCTGCCCCGCTGATCAACTCCTCCTCCAGGAAACACTGGGAGGGGCGGAACGTTTGCCGCTTCTTGCCCGAGAGGATTGCAGCAGCCACCATTTCCCAACTGGTCCCTGTGCAACATGGGGCTCAGCTCCATGCCACTGATACCAGCCTTTACAATCGCAACCATCAACCAATCAATGCCGATCAAATAACATGGGTGACAAGGTGCAAGTGTGTCCAATTCTGTAGGAGGAAAAGCATGCCGCAGATTTATACACTGTACTGGGAACTCAGTACATTGAGGGCATGATACAAAGCCTCTGGAACTCAGAGGGAGGCTTTTCTTTGACTGACTGACTGACTTGAGTATTGGATCAGGTGCCTAGTCGAGTAGCCTTGCTGAGTAGCAAAGTAAATCATCTGAAAGGCAGGCAAGTGAATTAGGTGGACCTTTGTGCAATCAGCAACTCTGTAGATTTATTAGTAATTGCATATGAAATAATACTTTGGGGGTGTGTGTGTGTGTATGTGTGACTTAGCCAGTGTGTTCTGTACATACCAGTTGCAGAATAGATTGTGTCTTCATGCTTTGTCTCTTGCAGGAAGGCCAGACTGAACAGAAGTCGGAGGAGAGATAGGAGAGAGTATTGCTTGAATCTTGCTGTTACTGTTGGCAGTACAGTCATAAATTACTCTACTTTATTTTGTCAGTACAAGTATGTAATGAGGAGCAAAGTAAACTATTGGGCTAAAAGTGGTTTCTGTATCTGGTGTCGATGAGTGAAGAAATATTGAAGTGTGTATATGGAGAAGGTTCAAGATAGCTGCAAAGCAAGGACATGCTGAACACCTGACCAGTAGTATTACAGTGGAAGGTTTTGCAAAGGTTTGATGGACGAGATTGTAAAGGGAGGTGGCAGTGGCATTGTGCTGAGCTGTGTGTGAACATTCTACGTTCATGCTAAACGCTGCCTACATTTTCCACAGATGCACATTTAGGATGTTCACAGAAATATGCAAAACACGCCCTGGAAGTGAATTTCACATTGCTAATTGTGAGGATTCATCCGGAAACCTGCCTTTAAGTTATCTCCCAATCAGGAAACACGTACAATGTTTGATCTACATGTCCTATCAAAAGTAACAGAGATAGCTGTGTTAGTCTGATTGTGGTAAAACAAAAAAAGCAGTCATGTAGCACTTTAAAAAGTAACAAGATGGTTTATTAGGTGATAGAGCCGCGAAAGCTCCATCACCTAATAAAACATCTTGTTAGTCTTTAAAGTGCTACATGATTGCTTTTTATGTCCTATCAAGTCAGCCAAGGTATCTCATATGCAGCGTAGTGGTAACTGAGTGTGTCCCAGGATAGTAGAAAAACAAGGTGAATGAGGTAATGTCTTTTATTTTAGCAACTTCAGTGGGTGGGAGAGACAAGCCACACAGAGCTCGAAAGCTTGTCTTGCTTGCCCACAGAAGCTGATCCAATAAAAGATATTACCTACCTATTTTGTCTCCTACGGTATCTAGTACTCATGATCAAATGCATGCAAGCCAGCCAGAGACCAAGAAATATTCACAAACAATTCTATGCCTACCTTCAAGTAATGTTTGATGTCTGTTGGAAGCACATTAAGAAAATCAGACTGTTCACAGACAGCTTGCGGATAAAAAAGAAGTGAAATTCATTAAATATTTCTTATCAACTAGTCATCTGTACAAACTACATCTATAGAATATTCCAGGGTACTCTCCTTACTTACATAAAGTCTGGTGAGGTGCTACATATCCAACTTGGCCAGTCCCTGACTTATTTGAGAGGGTACAGTGTTCTGGTCCATGTTATTGTCTTAGCCGTACATAGTCAGAAAATGTGCCTCCTCCCCCTTCAATCCCCCCGCCCAGGAAATAGTGGCTCTTGGCTCCCCTTTACAGCTCACTGGACTTTCATGTTTCTACTCTTAGTACAGGTTGATTCAGGACATCTGTTCCGTGTGAGAAAGTGGCAGCAGGTAGCAATGTGAGACCTGTTAATGATTCAGGAAATTGCCAATCTGAGAGTCTTCCTTCCCTTGTCATTTGTTAGGAATTCATAGGGTAAAGAATATTTGTAGTGGAGGGATTCATTCCATCTGGCATAATAGCTTGTTAATGAGGGAAAGTGGTTGTTTGAATACCATTCACGGTCTTAAGCAACATAACTTGTGACTCCTATTTTTATCCTGAGAGGATAATCAACGCTTCCTTTTTAAACTATTGGCTTTCATTGCCATGTTCTTATGAACACATGTGTGTGCACGCACACGCACACACACACACACACACCCCTTTACTTATTCTATATGATAAAAACTTATTTCTAGTTGAAATATGACACAATTTTCATGCCATTGTTTGCCTTTATTGGACACATCTATTAGGTCAGCACTTCACATATAATAAAGGAATTTTGTGTCAGTCTTTAGTATGATATAATGGGTTTTATAACTTGCTATAAGTGCCCTTAGATTAGGGTGGGCAATAATTTTCACTAATGGTCATGGGTGGGTGTAGACCTGTTGATCCCCTCCCACTAAGTGACATGTAGAGACACATTTGCTAGTAGCAGCCAGTCACTTCTGAGAGCAGCATGGCTGAAGCCATGGCAGGCAGGCTGCCTGCCTGAGCACCTTGTTGCTTGGCAAGACTTTTACCAACCTGGAGAGTCATGGCAGGCCAGAGGAAAATGTTGGTGGGCTGGATCTGGCCTGTGGGCTGTATATTTCCCACCTGTGCTGTAGCTAGAAATTGCACAGACCTATGATGTGCTTGACATTTGGTAATATTCAGCAGGTCAATAGATACCATTTCAGTAATGCCAACATTAATAACTTGTCTACCAAGATATATTAAAAGCTATGTAAATCCATAGCAAAGGAAAATTTGTCAAGGTAATGAATCAAGCCCCTTGGATAAGTTATTCCGATATAATTATATCTGAATTTGTAGAGTTAGAGTGCGCTTAACTCTAAAATTGACTGTACTCTAAAATTGAAATAAGATACGCAATTTTGCTGTGCAAATTTAATTTCTTATTTTGATTTTATTTCATAATAGTCTATTTTGAAATTTGGCATGTCCACACCGCACCAACTTTTGAAATAAAACACTATTTCAAGCCATCCCTTATTTGTCACGGAATGAGGTTTACAGGAATGCCGAAATAGCATATCGATTATTTAAAAAATTATTTCATAATAGTGGATGTGTTCCTTAGACGCGGAGTAGCTATTTCGGGATATCTCCGTTTTAGACATACCCTAAGAGTCTAGTTCCAACTCAGGAGTTTTGGAGTGAACTGCATTTCACATGCATTTTCACATGATCTTTTGCTGTATTTTAAAAGATTAAATCAATAAACATATTACAGCTAAGAACAAATATTTTTAAATTTACCTGATATTTGAAGAGGCAGATAATCTCCAGCATGTGGGGGTTGTGGGGGTTTTTTTGTTGTGTGTGGGGGGGGGGGGTGTTTTTTTTTTTTTTGCTAACTTTATCTTGTTTTTTCCCCAATGTGTTTGTGTTACAATTTAGCAAAACCAATAAAAATACCCAGAGTTGTTTTTACCCTGATAAAACAACTGATAAAAGAGAAGGGGGTCAGAGACCACTAGGGGCTTTATTGTTGATTTTCCATGGAAGATATTCAGAAACTACAGTGAGAGTGTCAATATAAAACCGTAAGGTGGATTGATTTGCTTATTCAGCAGCTACCCTATCATGTATAGGGAAAAATATTTTTATTGTATTTTTAAAAGAAAATCCTCTGTGTAGCTCAGTTTGCTTTCTTTTCTGAATTAATGGAGAGGGTGTGTGTTGCAGTTACTTTATGCTCTATGAATGTGTAAAACACAAAGGATGGCTATTGATGATAATCTGGTAAAGATTAGGATTCCACTCTTTAAAAGGAATACAATAGAGCCATTTTAATTCATAGTTCATAATTCACACACTGTCTTTCCTCTCCTCTCAGAAAAGATTGAAGAGCTGATGAATGTAGTGAGCCCTTCTATTACTGAGCTTTCATAACTTATAAAATATACTGTAGAACATGCGAATAATATTAGCAACAATAACAACAGCACTTCCTATTCTTGAGGCTCTGCAAGCACTTTACAAATCCTTAGGAATTTAGCCTAACCCATCTTGTCGGGAGGATGTATTAATATCTCCTTTGTACAAATGGGAATATCCACTAAGGTTAAGGGACTGGCCCAAATGTTGCAAGATCTCTCTCATGTGGCTAGGAATAAAACCCAGTTTCCCTGTCATCCAGTCTCTTGGTAAGATGGTCTCCAACCCTTTTTTTCCCCCCAAGATCATCTTTCTTCCCCTACTTGTTTACTGTAAAGTAGGAACTAATCTACACTTGATAAATAAGTGAATGAAATAAGATTTGTGGTACATTATCAGCCAGGTTTTATTGTGTATCACTGTCATGTGGATTTTCAAAATTCACTAATACACAATGGGGGGAGGGGTGTGTCCCAGTCAGTAGTGCATGTTAGTGAGGGTCTGTTGTATCAGGTTTCTGCCTGCAAACCATATGAACTACTCCAATTGCACTGTGAAACAACGTGAGATGATGCTAATAGGCTACAAAGCAAACTATTCCATTTCTCTTTATGGTGAAAGATACAAAGCAATGGCAAACTCCTTCTCTTTTGAAATCTCAGAATTCCTGATGAACCATCAGCCACGCTACTTATCAGTATCACAAGGCTGATATATAGGGAATACTGATCCACAAGCATGCGGGGAACAGCGGAGGGAGGAGGGGGTTCTTGAGTTTCCTCCATTTTTTTTCTAGCTTGGAATGGTGGTTGCATAATAGTGTGGTTCCTGATTGTGGAGCTTTCCCCTGTAGCTGCCTTTCTCCAGGAAGCTGCTTGCCTTTTCAGAAGAGAAGAAAAAATTGGAGCTGCTGAGAACATACTGTAGGTGACAAAATTGTTGGTAACTGATTTGATTCAGCTGCCTTTCCTGCTTCAGAAAGAGGACTTTATCCCCTCACATGTTCTTTTCTGTAACTGTTAAGAGAAAAAAAAACATACCTTTTTGGATTGAGAACACTTCTCTGGATTGCATGGCTCAGACAGCAAAGAAAAGAAGAGGCCTGTTCTTTCTGTATACAATGATACGAGGCAGATTGAGCAGAACTGGTAGAAAGTGGAAGGTCCCAAAAACTCCCAGTGAGGACAGAGGAAAAAGGACAAATCAAGGTTAAAAATGTGGGAAGGAAAAAACTGAAGGATATTGTTTTTGATGTAATGCAAACTAATAATTCTAAAAAAACATAATTTGAACATTCAGTGGAGGAGATATTTGTAAAGTGGCAATGCCTACGGAGACTTCTGAGTGATAGTGGGCACTGTTCAATGATGACCACCTCTTACACAAGGTGTTTTTTAACCCACACATCACTTGTGAGCTCACAAGTCAATGTGGTTTCAAGAAAATCCAATGCAATTCAGGATACACATGTCAAGAATCCAGAGGTGTAATATTTAAGATCCCCCCCCTTCCCTACATCTACACTTGGAATACAATTAATATGCACCATTCAATAACAAGAGGAGGGATTCAGAAAAGAAGGAAAGGGACGTACTAAAAGGACCATATATTCTGTGGTGGTTAAATAACAGGAAGATATTCTAACAGTATTCAAGTTTTTGAAGTGTTCTATGCAGGCCTTTTTATTACAGTCAGATGCCTGTTAACCAGGAAAGAGAACGGAGGTTAACTGTGTCCTATAAGAGCCTGCATCAGGAACATCTCTCTTTGTTGGTGATATCAAAAGAATAAGGGATATATCGTGAGCTGCTCAAGGATTGCCCCATAAGTCCAGGCAAAAGGCTGGTTTCTATACTTGAACAGATCTTCTGTGTGGCTTGAGTGAACGCTTAAAACAAACACAATCCTATAACATTCTGTAGATATCCCTGGTGCCTCCACTCCTGCCAATCCCATGTCACTGTATTTTCTCCCTATGCCCCTATTTTCCCTTTAAGTACTTCCTTTTGAAAAGGGGCTTCTGCCAACTTTCCTTCTCAGTGGTTTCCATTGTGCTATTCCTTTGGTTGTCTCCCTGCATCCTTGGCTAGAAGACACTCCCCTCTTTCCCTTCATGCTGGACAGCTTCTTTTCACTGAAGAAAACGGAATGAAATTCTGGCTCCAATGAGGTAAATAGGAGTTTTGCTAGTGACTTCAACGAGGATAGAATTTTACCCTCATATCCACTTAGATTAGAATGTTCATTAGTTAAGAGAAGCAAACTGGACCTTACCAGCTGAGTCCATCATATGTGCCTTGCACTGTAACAAACACAGTTAAAAGCACAGCGTCAGCTTCAGTGCCATTAAAAGCACATATGCACAATTGTTATTTGAATGAAAATGGACCTGATTATAGCATGGTGTGTTTTAAGCCTCTACTAGTAAGAGGTACTAAGAGGATTTTTCAAACAATTCAGAGGCATAAGAATTAGAACTTGAACTGCTGAAAACCTCTCTTTGACATTGTTTCTTTAATTAGAAAGAATGAGTCTCACTAAGATGAATATTATCATTGATTTTTGTAAGCTTTTTTTTAAAAAAAAGAAAATGTGGTGTCACCACACTGTTTAAATGGTTATCACTATATTCTAATTCCATTGTGTAACAATTCACCAGTGGGCATATTTTGTCATTTTTCTGTACAATAACAAATAAAGACAAAATCAATATCTAATATAAGACAGTTTCAAGGTGTTAACATCCTTCCTTGTGTATGCTAATTTAGGAGTAATATAAACTCGGTTCAGATACACACTCTAAAATGATTAACACTAGGCCCTAAATGTAACAACAGATTCTAGCTATTCTGAAGTGAATATGAAGAGCATTGACAGTAGCCAGCCTATATTAATTGTTTATTTTGATTTGCCAGAAACCAAACTGTGAAAAACTTGAAAACTATTGCATGAACCAATTACATTGCAAATCATGTGGCTCTGCATATAGCTTTCAATCCAATAGAAACTAATGTGGCCTGAAGGCCCCATGCCAATTAGATGGCTTTATAAGGTCAAAATAAAAGTTGAGTCATTTTCATATTTGAGTCAAAATAAAAGTAGAGTTGCTTTAATGATGAAACGCATCAAAACTGAAGAAGTGAAAATGGAAGTGTCAGACCCATCAGAAGACTCATCTGTAACTAGGTTATGGCTGAATTATCTGAATGCCTGAGTGGTAGAAAGCAGCTTGACAATATTACAGTCTATTACTTTACACATTGCCAGTGCTTCAGGATGACTACCTGCATAAAAAATAGTAGCGATCTCTCCTTAGTAAGATTTCATCCTAGTTTTGCAATTGCGATTGTATTTTAAAAAGGTCTCACCTACCCCGTGTCTCTTTATTAAAAGAGTTAAGCTTTTAGATATGACGTAATAATCAATAAGTGGTAGACATGTGATATCTGATACTGAGGTACACATACAAGTGAACTTAATGTGTGTTTCACACAGCGTTAAAGTGAAAATGAATCCTATTCATTACTGCTTTCACTATATGGCAATTAATTGTGCGTTGAGGTACTTATGCATATGCAATTATTCCTTCCTGCCTCTAAGCGGTCTAAGTATGCATGTGAATCAGTTGTAAAGCATAGCTAACTAAGCGATAGCTGAAACTCACCATGTATAATAACATCCATAATATGCAAAATGCAGATGATGTTATTTATGCTAGGGAAATGACGTGTGGACACCAGACAAAAAATCTACTCCTGCACTATATCCACTGAAGTCTGTGATCTTACAGGGCACATGCCTAGGGAAGAAATCAGCCTACTGCATTCTACTGTTCATGAAGAATGAAATAGGAAGCTCAGCATTGCACAAATATGTTATAAGGTTTTTGTATGCCCGTGTGTGTATGGGGGGGGGGGGGAATACCTGCATTGTACCATTAAGTGACCAGATCTAATAAATACTGATGATGTCATTCTGTCCTGAACACACGCACTGTTGGAGATAAACATAAACAGATGCCAGTGGGTATTTATGATTCTAAGATCCCTCTATGCTTGAAACTCCTTATTACTTAAGTGTGTGTTTGTGGAGATTTTGCAGCGTCTGGCACAAAGCGTTACCAAACCATCCTTTCCATTTGGCTTCCTATTAGTTTGTAAAAACTGGCAGTAAGAGGAGAAAGCTGCAAGTTTTACCTACTTTTAGGTTAAAAATGTGTTAGTGTGTGAGAGGATGTTTCCCCTTAAAATTGGGTTTTGCTTCCTGTGAAATGCTGCTCAGAGGCATTCAAATGTTTCCCTGCATTTGCGAAAATGTTTGTGAGCCACGGCAAAAACAAGGCTTGAATTTTGTGTATGTTACCAATGCAGTGATGCTGTAAATTCTTAACATTGTTCTGAGAGAATAGTTGAAGATTTCCATTCCACTAGAAAATGAAACTTTTGTTTGGGATCTCAGTACCAGGCTATCAGAGCTTCATAGTTCTAGTTTGGTTTCTTCAAGCCAGTCACATAAGCACTAAGTGAATTTTTATTGGCTGAAGTTTTGAATTGACTATTTTATATTTGAATAAGTTATTTGTAGAATGCTGTCAGCTATTGTCCAGTAATCTAAACATATAACTTACAGGAATTGTTTTGTTTTATTGCTTGAAAGGTATTTTTATGTTATGTCCTTAGGAAAGTTCTGTTTAGTCCTACTTTAAACCAAAAGGAGATTCTCGACACAATTTAGCATAGGTGCCAGCCGTATCAACATAAACACATGGTTTAATTTTTTAAAAATAGTTTAAGAAAATATTTAGCTCCCAGACTAAGGTCTTATGTGCCATGTATAAGCCTAGACAGAAATTTTACAGCCAAATCGTAAGCCCCTGGAAATAGAGAATTATAATGGAAGTGTTAACGCAACCTTAATGATGTTGCAAACAGCAATGCTACAATGGAAAAAGCATCTCATTGCACTGAGCTAAAGCCACTGCTGTTTTCTTTAAGGCAAACATTGTTTTTATGCCCTGCAGATAAATCCCATTATAAGCTTTGATCAAAGCAAATACACTCACTTTGAGGCTTTGGGTATATGTAAATTGCTTTGTTATACACATGTATTTGCATATATTTGCAAGGAGATTTGGTCTTCCTGCAATGGTGGCTTTTATTTTTGTTGGTGTATCGAATTTAAAATATCTCTCATAGCTTTCTGCCAATGAGATGGTAAAAATTCCTGTACCAAGAAAATCTATACCACAGATAAAACTGTATGTTCCTGTATATAAAGCTTGGTTATTAACAAAAGCAGTGTAAAAGGATATTTATTTGCTGTTCTCTGTGCTGTCAGATGCCATATGGGTATAGCATCCCTATTCAGCCACATTTGGAATTACTGTGCATACCATATATAAAATTTCCAGTTTGACAAATTATGGGGGTGTGTGCGTGCGTGCGTGTGTGTGCGCGCGCGCACACACACACACACACACACACACACCCCTTCAAAATATACACTACAGTACTTTGTTTTGGGAATTAAACTGGATTAACTTTCTCAATTTTCTACAGATAATATTAACTGTGTGAATATCTGGCATTTTAACTGACTGAAGACTTAGAACTATCAGATATGAATGAACAAAATCTCTCTTTAGTGATTATTTTTCAGTGTATAGTATGAGACCATGAATTTTTTTCCTTTCTCCTTTCCCTTCATTATCAAGAATTTGTGAATTCTTAAGATGCCCATGCTAGACAATTATGGCCTTTATTAAATACCCCTTTGCAATTAATCTGGCACCTGTGGGTTTCAGCCCTCTAGCTCATTAGGCACTATGCTGTACTTCTAAGATATTTGAGGAAAATATTTTTAGCCATCAAAAACCTCAAATGGCAAACTAAGGTCACTGCTGTCTCTCTGACTGGCTGACTGTGTAAGTAGGTTTTTCATTAGTTACCTTAAGAGCAGCTGATTTCATAAACAGTTTTTTGTTCCCAAATGCTTCTCAATTAATTGTTTAAAAGTTCCTATAACTATATAATGTTTGTATATTTAAAAGGTACAGCATGTTGTCTTTATCTACATTTTCTCCAATAGGATGAATAGAGTTTTTTACAGTGTACTTATGTTCTTATGCACGGCATTGTCAATGGAAACTTCCTCCTTTTATGTACAAAGAGAAACTTCCTCCTTTTACCTCCAAAGGGTGAGGACAGGCATATTGTGTCTCCCTATTCTTTCATGAACTAAAGGAAAGTCTACAATGCCTCCTTCTCCTGATCCCCCTTAACAAGGATGGCGAACTTTTTTTGGGTCAGGGTCTGCTGACCCACAGAAAAATCCATTGGCACTGCACACAAGTGAGAAGCAAAAACCCACAAACAACCCCCTTTCCCCCCAACCCCATGTACAAATCCTCACTGATATGCCCTTCCCCCTTCCCCGACTGAGGAGAAAAACATTCCCCACATTTCCCTCAATCATCAGAGCCTAAAAGGGCTCAGGATGGAAGACTTTGTGAGCTCCAGCCCCAAAGAGAGGTGGGGGAGGTTTGGAGCACCAACATAGGAAGGAAGGGAATGCTGGTGGTTGAGCCCTGAGCCTCAGGGGCTGGGGCTAGGTCCAGGCATGCTGGGGACCACATCCAGCCACGGAGCCTTAGGTTCCCCACCTCTGCCCTTACCCTTCTACTTCTTTTCTTGATGTCAGTGAGAACTTTTTAGATCCATTCACACAAGAGGACCAGTATGTCAGGCTCTGAATTAGCTACTCCCACTCTCCATCAAAAGGGAGAGGTAGTTTTCAACCCCAGGTGAATGGCGCACCGCTCACAACTGGGTGTATTGGTTATTCCTGGTGTATGAAATAGCTATTTCCAGACTCTGGTTCATTTGCCCACTCTGTTTAGATTTCCATATTGTATCCATGTTCACTGCATCTGAGCAATTATCTTTAATAGAGGGAGGCCAAGACACTACTTTGCTACTAGTCTTAAAGTTGTAACAACAGCCATACTGGGTCAGACCAAAGGTTCATCTACTCTAGTATCCTGTCTTCTGACAGTGGCCAGGGCCAGATGCCTCAGGGGGAAATGAACAGAGCAGATAATTATCAAGTGATCTATCTTCTGACATCCATTCTCAGCCAGGTCAGGCTTCCATTTCTGACTCACTACAGACTTTTTTTGTGATCTTGGGTAAGTCACTAAAATCTCTCTATGCCTTAGTTAGGGAAATATTTTTCTCCCCACCTATCTCAGAGTGTTCTGTACTACAGCAATGAGTGACCTGGAAAAGCTTGTCTTTTCAAACAAACAAAAAAAAAACTAAGATGCAACTCCTCCAAATTTAAATCAACTTACATAATAGGAAATCTATTGCCAATTTTAGGAAGAGCACACACCTAGCTGAAAATTTAGCCACTGCAGTTCTTTGACTTGCAGAAGCAGTTGGTAAGAGTCAATTAAAAAAAAAACTGCTACATCTATCAGAGTTAAAGGATTAGATTTGGGATGGAAACTGGTGTAATCTGAAATGCAGACAGAAAAACCTCTTCAGAATGCAGAAATGGGATGGGTGAGGATGACTGGCATATTAATGTCAGGAAGAACCCCAGATCTTGGTAAATTGGTCCTTTAATATTACTGAAATGAATTAAGAAGTTAAATTGGATGTGGAGCAGAACCAAGACCTCTAGGCTGCATCTAGACTGGCCAGTTTTTGTGGAAAATCATCTGCTTTTCCACAA
>JANRFK010004893.1:47508508-47521031 GCA_030068395.1 Apalone spinifera
TTTGTCAGAGGCTGGAGAAGGATGGCAGGAGCCAAATCGCTTGATCATTGTCTTTGGTCCACCCTCTCTGGGGCACCTGATGCTAGCCACTGTCGGCAGACAGGCTACTGGGCTAGATGGACCTTTGGTCTGACTTAGTACGGCCGTTCTTATGTTCTTATGTAATTACTGAAGGAGGTGTAAGGGGCCTGCCTCAATATCTTAGGACCCAATTCTGCTCCCTTATTCATGTGGAGTAATCCTCACTCCAGCAGTTGTTTTGATTAGTTGATTTCTATTAGACTATTTTGTGGCATAAGATACAACACCACACAGAAAAGCAGACAAAGATCGGATGAGATCATGACTTAAGTGAAAGAAATTCAGAATAATAATTTTTTTTAATTTTTTTATATTTTTTTAACTCTTCGTCAGGTTCTAGTGAATACAAATCAGGAGTTTTATGAACCACAAAACTTATTTGTGGTGTATATTGGCAAAAAAAAAAAAAAAAAACCCACACCCAACACCACCCACCACCCAGTGGTGGCCAAATCCTTCTTGTAGTGTGGATACATTTTGAAATCTGTAGTGAGAGAGTGATCAGATCTAAATTCAATTTTATTTAAACTTCTGGGGTTTTTTTCTCTTATGGATGGTGGGAAATGGTAGCATTTTGTGGATTTGACTCTCTCTACTTTTTTTTTTTTTTTTTTTGGTATAACCAGAGCTTTTTCTGAATTGTGTGTTTAATAAATCCTATTTTTTTTTCCAGTTCAGCCCATTACACAGTCTCTGGCTAAGGTACATTATCCCACTGGGAGCTTCACCGGTTCTGATGTTATCCATAACTGTCACACTTTTAGTTTCAAAATGACGTGCATGGAGTGCATGCTCAGATTTATTGTTTGGTGGTAAATAGTGTGTAATTTACTGAATCTCAATGAATTAATGTTTTGAAATATTGACATGTCTGTTTAGCTGTTCAACAAAGCAAGGATTAATGAAGTAGAAGCTAGTACTCTGCAACTCAGGCCCAGAAGTTGTGTACTTTTAACTCCAACAGAAGTTAATGGGAGTTGAATGTGATCAGAATTTGGCAAGATCAGGCCTTTAATTAGAAGTGTACAGGTGTACTCTGTGGTTGTATGTTGAAGCCCAGAGATACCTTCAATTTCTAAAAATGTTGCATTGACTTAATGAAAAAATGAGTTCTTTCTGCTTACTACTGAATTTATTTCAAAGTCTGTATCTCATTTGCCTATTTTGTACAATCTGTTTTGTTTCCAAGTTTAACATTACTAGATCAGCTACAAGTCAGTCTTTGAAATGAGACGTTTTTAAACAGTTGTTTTTAAGAGTGCAATGGAGGCTTAAAATTACCATTCTCTATTGATATTAAATTCCATCACTTCCAAGTATGGAATGTCAGAATAACCTACCACCCTGAAGAGTAAATTGAATTAATGGTGTACATAATAAATCAACATCTGTATGCTGTAAGCTATGAATTGTCAGAGGAGTGAGAAGATAAAGCAGGTTGCCATCAATAGGACTAGATCTTAGATGACACAATTTGCATAAAAACAAAAGACAGTTATACTGCAGACTTTTTTTTTTTTTTGAAAGCCCAGATGATTCACCTTCAAAATAATGTTGATACATAAGGGAAGGCAACGTGGAAAGTGGTACTGATATTTCATCTTAGGCATGTGAGGTTGACCTTCAATCATGATAAATGACTTCTACCCAGCATCTCCACAATGAAACAGTGGCAACAATGGCAATCGTATGTGACAATTCAGGCCAAGTCAGCACATGATTATTTTACACACACTAGCATTCAGACTAAAACCACGTCTATACTTAAGCACTGGAGATCGATCTTCTGGCGTTCAATTTAGCAAGTTTAGTAAAGACCCACTACATCGAATGCTTGGGGCACCTCCGGTCAGCGCCAGTACTCTTCTCAGTCACAAGGAGGAGGGGAAGCCAACAGGAGCCTTTACTCCCATTGACCTCCTACTGTGAAGATGGTGCGGTGCTCGGCTTTAGGTACATCGATTCCAGCTATGTTATTTATGCAGCTGGAGTTGAGTACCTTAAGCCAACCTTCCGGGTCTAGCACAGACCCGGCCTAAGACCAGGAAACAGCAACTTCTCAGTGTTGCCTGAAACTACTTGATAGAAGGGAAACACATTTCTATGAAGAATAAATATGAAAACTGGACATCAAAGAGTTGTAAAGACTTGAGGAAAAGTTGAATGCAAAGCTTGAGTGGCAGACTGAGCAGCAGTGACATAGACTGGAGTCACTTCTAGCTCCATTCCAGTTTAAACCCAACCAGACTTGTGTTACTGAATTTATAATTCAAAAGTTAGCCTGAGTCCAACCCGGAATTTCCCTCTATCCTGCCAGGTAAGTTTATCTGTGTTTGAGGGAACTTCTTAAACCAACAGCACTCTCCTCATGATAGGGAAAGAATAACCTTTTGGATTTCTTCATGAACATGTATTTCTGGTGATACGCCTCCCCTCACCCTGACCTCTTTTTTTCCCAATACTCTTTGAGCTGACCCAAGCTGGCAGACTTGTATTAGAGGTGGCTCTCCTTAGTAGGTATTGGTGCCATATGTTTGGCTGTATCCTATCTGCCTTTATGCTGTCACAATAGTCAGGATTGTGACCCCAGCTCTGGTCTTTGCTGTGAAATTAAACAGGAGTGTTGGACCATCTGATAGAACCTTACAGTTATCTCACAGAGATGTGGGCTATTTGCATTCAACTGCAGCATCATCCTCAGGCCACATCTGTCTGTCTTCCAGTTCTGTGAGTCACTCGCAAGCTTGCCAGTTTCCTTGTTGTGTTCTCTTGCTTTCCTGCTTTGTCATCAGTATGGATAAGGATAGTTGCTGAGACTCCCTCACCACTATTTCCAGCAAGTCAGTCAACTCATTTCATCCCCTGCACTTGTTCCTTGTTTCCAGTGAGAGAACCCAAACTTGTGGGATCAGGTGCTGAGGAGATTTAGGGCTGAGCTTCCAAAAGAGAAAGGTGGGAGTCTTTGCTACTGGCCAATCAGGGCCACCTTCAAGCAACTGCTTCAAATTGCTCAGTTGAAGTGGGGAGGCTCAGAAGAGGAACCCAACCTGGACCTGAGGGAACAGAGGAGCCAGTTCTACAAGATGAGAGGCTAGGGAAGAAGAGATGAACTGTAGTTATTGTGGCAGGGTCAGTCCCACTCCTGGGCCCCTAACCCCTGTTCAGCCCACTGTCCCACAGTCTAGAAGCCACAGTAATATGGCTTACTCGCCTCGGTTTGAGGTTTGTTGTCTCCCTGTAGTCTTTTAACAAGGTCGATGCTGTTCTCCTGACTCCTCCAGTGTCTTTCTCTCTCCAATCTCCTCCTCCACTCTCCAAAACTCCTCCACAGCTCTCCAAACTCTCTGTTCTCCAAATTCCTTCTCGGCTCTCTCCACACTCTCACAACTCTCCAAACTCCTTCCCAACTCTCTTCCCTCTCCCCCACAGGGAGGGTTCTTAAATAGGCCTCCAGGCAGCCTCAACTGGTTTCACCTGGGCCTTAATTGATTTTGTAGCCACCCTGTCTCAGCTGCACCTAATTAGTCAGGATTGCTGACTCTCTCTGCCTCTTTCCCCTTCCATCAAGCTCTTGAACCTGCTGTGTCGCCCCTGCTCTGTCACATTATTTATTTGGTGTATGCAAACTGGTCAAGCCAAGCCACGGCATTCTTATCACTGATGTTCAAGGCATGAAGACCTCCAGGGAGTGGAGTTATTTTGCAGTTGTTAGCAATGTGTGTCATGGTTTGTAGATGCCCACATTGACACAGCAGACTGTCTCAAAAATGCCACCAAAATTCTTCTGCAGCAGACATGAGAGAGATGGACTTGGGGGCACTGGAGAGCGGTTAGGTAGAACTACCCTTCTGGCATATGGGTGGCAAAGACTGTTGGATTTGTCAGGAATTGTTTAACGGGGAACCTATTTTGAAGTTTCCTGTAAAATTTCATCCCCTTTCCTTCTTAAATTTTGGTTGGGCTATTAAGGCAGGTCTGACTCATATTCACTCTTGCGTCCCTCCAGCTATGGAAGAACTCAGTCTTAGGGGCTGGACTCTGCCTACCCTTTCTTACCCAACAGTGGTTGACATATCTTTTATTGTACAATAGAAACATTTGTGTTTCTCTCTGGCCCATTGGGTTAGAGCTTAGCTCACCACCTCATCTAAGTATTTATATGCTCCCTATTAATGGAGTATCCAAGTGCCTCCCACACATTAATTTACCCTCATGGCGCTCTTGTTCAGTAGGGAAAAATTATTTATCTCTTTTGACTCTGTCTGCAAGTCTCTAATTGTAGCACCATGAGATGTACCAAAGCTATTTAAATCTCTCTCCTATGCTTTGCCATCCCTGATAACTGCCTCCAGAGAGAGCAGGCTTCCCAATCACCCTTACGGTCTATTTTTCTCCTGCACAATTTTAGGCATCCGGCTTTTGAAAACTTTCACTTTAACTTCTCTCTGTTTCAGTGTACACATCTGTAAATTGGATATAGCAAACCCCATCTTACAGCCTTACTTCATCTCTGTAAAGTGCTTTGAGCTGCTTAGATGAAAGGTTCCAAGGATTATTAGTATTTATCTTTAATAGTGTCTTATTTCCGAAAAAGACTGTGAAAATAAGTCAACACAAACATGCTGCTATATTTTAAATTGCAGCACAGATCAAAAGGACTGCCTCTGTATAAATTACATATTTTCAAACTAAATCTTCATAACAAATTCTGCCGTAGTGGGGAAAATAACTAGATTAAGGACTCTGTGCCATATCCCACATCAATGGGCGCCTGGAATTAATACACTAAGACTCAGTATTAATTTAAAGCACTGCCAGCTAGCTTTATTGAATAGATTCAGACAGCCTGGAATCCATCTAAACACTACCACATATATTGTCCCAGCATGTACTTTTGTAAAACCTGAAATGATTATTGAGGAGCCTTTGTATGCTTCTTCTAAAGTTCTGGTCAAAAGCACAGAGAGGGTCTCTTGAGGTCATTTTCTTTTCCTTACAGCTGAACACATCCCAACCATATCCATTTGGAACTACACGTTCAACCTCTCTAGTCCAATGCTCTTTGGTCCAGCAACATCCACGGTCTGGCATGATTTTAATTGGCTGGATGTCCACTTATCGTGGGTGTGGCCAAGTTTCACATAGTCCCATAAAGTATCAGAGGGGTAGCCGTGCTAAATCTGCAAAAGCGGCGAGGAGTCCTGTGGCACCTTATAGACTAACCGAAGTGTTGGAGCATAAGCTTTCGTGGGCAAAGACCCACTTCGTCAGAGCGCTCAGTGTTCTGTGCTGTTATTTAGCTCTAATTTACCCCTAAATGTCTTCTAAGAGCCCAGTAAGCCATGGAAGTGCTGGTAATGCTGCTACACAATATTGATCTCCTGTGGTTCAGCAAATTCTCTGGTTCAACACCAGTCAGATCCAGCAGGTGACTAGAGAAGTTCAACCTTTAGTGCTTTTAACCCTTAGGAAGTTGGCCAGTGCTATGTTCCTAAACTATTCTGGAGCCATTGGCCATTGGCCATTGTGGTTGCTATGATGCAAGGCCAGTTCAGGCAAAAGTCCTTAAGTGACCTCTGGTTTTGTTTCAAGCCCTACCATTAAGACACTGTGAAACTGAACTAATCATCCAACTTTTGCCTCACTTGTTTTTCTTATCTGTAAAATGGGTGTACTAATACTTTCCTACCTCATGGAGGGCTGTGAAACTTAACTGGTGAGTGTTTGTAAAATTCTCTGAGATCCTTGGATGAAAAACTCTGCAAGTTAAATGCAAAGAATCTGTGAAGGGGCTCACTCATGCGCTCTCGATCTTTCTGTGTCTATCTTTGTCTCTGGGTACCCATCCATATCAGTAGGGCCCTACCAGATTCGTGGTCCGTTATGATATTTTATATTCCTAGGATTTTAAAAATGGCAAAACTCATGCTTTTAGCCATTTTAAATTTGAAATGTCATGGTGTTGTAATTCTAGGGGTCATGATCCAAAAGGAAGTCGGAGAGGCAGCAAGGTGATGACAGTACAGGTTGTAGTACTGCTACCCTTATTTCCGTGCTGCTGCTGTAGCGAGTGCTGCCTTTGGAATTGGGCAGCTGGAGAGCAGCAGCTGCTGCCTGGGATCTCAGCTGTAAAGGCAGACCCACTGCCATCAGCAGCACAGAAGTAAGGAGGGCTTTGTATGGTGTTGCCACCCTTATTTCTGTGCTACTGACTGCATGGCTGGACCCTCAGTCAGCAGCTGCTACTTTCTGGCCACCCAGCTCTGAAGGCACCAATGTGGAAATAAAGGTGGCGTGCTACCCTTACTTCTGCACTGGTGCTGGGAGAGCAGTGCCTTCAGAGCAGGGCACCCTGCCAACAGCTGCTGCTCGTCAGCCACCCAACTCTGAAGGCAGCACAGAAGTGATGGTGGCAACACTGTGACCCTCCCTAAATTAAATGTGTGACCCCTCCCCACAACTTTTGGGTCAGGTTCCTCCCCAGGGTCCCCATCAGTTCTGATGTCACAGTTCTGCCACACAACAATGGGCTGTAACTTGGCTGTAGGTTGCCCAAAAGCCAGACCTTCCATGGGTGATACTGTCCATATAGGACTTTCACCTTTTGGCTGGCAATTGGCTTTCTTGTCTCTCCCAGCAGCTTGTTTCATCTTGAGCAAATTAACCATTCAAACATTTCCCCCATTCTGGCTGCTGGCTGAATGTCACCAGGCGCACTCACAAATGTTGCAGTTCAAATCCCATCCTTTAAACTTCCAAAGATTACTTTTTATTCCCATTTACATTCTTCAATATTCAGTTTTATTTTCCCTATCTCGCCCTATTTACTGAATCTGAATCCCCTTTGACGTTTCCTTGCTGCTCTGCTCTGTTCTGTTGAACCCCCATAGTTCAGCATCATCAGCAGATCTAAGCATGATCCGAGCAACTGACTCCATCTTAGGGCTCATCTACACTTGAAAAGCTGCAGCAGCAGCATGGCTGTAGTGCTTCAGTGAAGACACTACCTCTGCCAACAGGAGAGGTTTTCCCATCAGCATAACTGGCGGGTTACGTCAGTTTCACTGTGTTGTACAGGAGTGTGGATTCTTCACCAATTATACTGGCCTATTGTCTTAGCATAGACCAGGCCTAAAAGTCTGCAGGTTACAAGCAGTAAGAGGCCTTCTACCACCCCTGCTGAACATTCCTCCTCTTCCTTACTCTGGACCCCAGTTCCTCGTAGCTTCTGTTGCCAGGGTTCTTGACTTCCTGCTGTTTCTCTGTTAATCAATCAGTTTGTTTGTTCACCCTTGACAGGAATTGCCAAAACAGGCATGGTGCCAGCACTCTTCATGATTAGAGATGCCATAGATAGCCTTAGGAAACTGCTCCAAACAAAGAAATGCCCATCACTTCAGGTCAGGTGGGTACTTTCCCTTCTAATTTGACAACTCCTGCCGGAGAGCTGCCAGGTCCTATCTTCGTCATAGGCTGTAATGTTAATTATGGAATTGGAAGTCCTCGAAGCAGTTGGGTGGGGGAAGGGGAAAGAAGAGGAGGCCCCACTGGATATACAAAGCATTGGATTTTTATTTCACGTTTATAGCCTTTCTTTATGTTCCCAATTGCTGTCTGGGCTAAACGTATTATGGCTCTACTTTCTGTGCTACTTTCAGGAGGGAATTTGTTGCTTTGAAGATGCCACCTAAGGGCTGCTTTTCATGTGGCGTAATGGACTCCACAGAGGGCTGATTGCTAAAGTGCATTAATGGGTTGCACATTAATTTGTCCTGCTGGTGCACTTTCAGCATAGTGCTGTTTCAAACAATACTATGTTAGAGCACACCTAAGAACTTTTAGCGCACACCAGCCAGGTTTACGCAGATAAATTAATGAGCAGCTCATTGGTGGCACTTTAGAAATCATAGCCATGCCGATCATGTTACCCGAACAGAAGTACAAGCCCTACGTTTTCCATGTATCCATAGAGGTCTGGCATGGGCAATGCCTTAGTCTTGCCATGGAAGGAATTCAGGACAAAGGGGCATGTTGCTTTCTGTGCTTGTTTACTCCTTAGCTGTTTTGTTGAAACTGCCACAAAATACAAGACGTAGTGTTGCTTTGCCCGGCAAACACCTGTCCACTAGGAACTGAAAAAAGATCCTTCACATTCATTTCAGTCAGAATACCATTCCGCCATCAACTGCAAACACTTACACCAACTCCCTTCCTGAGCTGTATTTAAACCACTGATCTAGATGCAAAAAGGTTCTGTAGCTCCTTTTTAATCTCCTAAACCATCTGGTCTCTGCCCTGTAATTTAGCTACTTTGGAGTTTTAATTACTGTTATGATTATACGGTACACACTTTTGTAGTGTCTGTTGCTGTGGCAGCTAGACACTTTAATTACAGAGATTAAAACACAAAATAAGGAGTATATAGAATAATTATAATAATAAAAATAATAGAAATGTAGGATTGGAAGCGACCTTGATAGGTCATCTAAGCCAGCCCTTTGCACTGAGGTAGGACTAAGTATTATCTAGATCATTCCTGTTAGGTGTTTGTCTAACTTGTTCTCTCTCTAAAAACCTCCAATTACAGAGATTCCACTGCCTCTATATGTAATTTGTTCCAGGACTTAAGTACGCTTATAGTTAAAAAAACATTTTGTAATATCTAGCCTAAATCACCCTGGCTGAAATTTAGCATTACTACACCTCCTGTCCTTACTGCTAATGGTGAAAACTGAAACAAGAAATGTACAGGTTGGACCTCCAAAAACCGGGACTCCCTTCTTCAGCAACATCTGTGATCCAGCAGGACCATGGATGTTCCTAGACCAGGGAGTCCTGGCTAGGAGCCCCTGTGGCAAGAGGGCTGTCTGCTCGGAGCCCAGCAGCACTGGGCCTGGGGCCCCAGTACCATAGCTGAGGCTGGAGCAGTCCTGGTGGTGGGATTGGGGCCAGAGATGCAGCAGCCACAGCAGCTCCAGTAGCGGAGGCAGGACCAGGGACACAGCAGGCCTGGTAGAAGAGCCGGGGATGCAGCGGTCCAGGCTGCTGGGGCTGCAACAACCTGGCAGCCCAGCAGTGGTGGGGAGGGAGGTGGGCTAGGGCTGTCAGTGGGGAGGGGAGGAAAGTTATGGGGCGGGTAGCAAGGGTCTGGTCCTGAAAGTACTGGAACAGAGGTCCAACCTGTATTTAACTTTGGTCATTATTGGTTTCTTACTGTCTTTCCCCCTCATTCAGTAATAGGTCTGCCCTTTCCTTGGTTGTCTCCTTGCTTCTCATGTATTTGTACAATGTTTTCTTGTTACTTACTACAGTAGACTTCCGATAATCCAGAACCTATGGGATTTAGGTGGTGCCGGATTATCAGATATGCCGGACTATCAGGAGGTACTATAAGCAGGTTATATATATATACTGTATACATTATATACTGTATATAAAGTGTTCTTAACCCTTTTTATTGTACATACTGTATACAGTATACTGTAATGTTTTTGTTTTTTTAAGCCTTTTTTACCCTTTTTGCTCAGTTCGGCTGCTGCCACTGTTACCTTGTGACTCATTTTTTGCCGAAGCTCACTCACTAGGCTTTTGCCATTTTGATGCCGGACTATCAGGAGTGCTGGACTATTGGATGCCGGACTATTGGAGTTTTACTGTATATCCCTAGCTAATTTAATGTCATTTTGTGCCTTGGCTTTTCTAATTTTGTCCCTACATGCTTGTGGATTATTATTATTTATTTATTCATTCCTTTGAAATTTGACTTAGTTTTACTTTTTGTATGAATTTCTTTTGTGTTTTACGTCATTGAAGATGTCCTGGTTAAACTTGAGTGGCCTCTTACCATATTTCTTATCTTTCCTGTTCCCTGGTATAGTTTGCTCTTGTGCCCCTCATAACATCTCTTTAAAAAATTATAAGCTCTCCTGAAGTAATATGATATTACCAAATTGGAATGTTTGTAGAAAATTGGCCACTTCAGCCACTGATGTTTGTGTACATACCAGTATGATTCAATCCCCTTTTGACTCCTGTGTTCAAATAGTTCCTTGGGTCACAAGTCAGAGTGAATATGATGATCTTAAATTTAATTAGAGCTTGTCAGAATTTTTTTGTCCATGTTTCTTCCTAAATTGAAATATTTTGAGAACCTTAGAAATGTTGGTAAACTTTTATTGAGGGGGAAAAAAAGCAAAGCATTTTCTAATGTTGAAAAATCCCATTGTGACATTTCTGAAAGGAATATTTTTAATTTTATGTTTCAAAATGAAATTAATTGATTTTATATATCAACATAAAATATGGAAACAAAGAAGATGGATGTTAAAATTAAATTGTCTGATTTTATCAAAACAAAATGTATTTAAAAACATTTACCCCTTTCACCTCCAAAACCTCACTGAAAATGTCAGGGGTTCCATTGTTCCATTTTTGGAATGGAAAAATTTAGAAATTGTGTAATTTCCTATAAAATGTAAAATGTTTCATGCCTAGTTCTAATATTAGCCCTTATTTGTCAACATTGCAAAAGCACTGTGCAATTTAGCACAGTGGCTATTTCTGTTTGAGAGAGAAACCTATAGTTACAATTGCAAATCCAGTTTGAAATACTTTCACAGTGTTGAATGTGCAAACTTTATAAATTTACCTGAAAGGCTCAAACTAGAGTAGTTGTTCTCTCTTACTGAGTTTTATTTAAATATTTAAATGCAACATTACCACTTGAATATCAAATTTTGGGTTTTTTCCCAGCACATCTGCTTTTTCTCTATTAACATGGCAATTCGGCAACTTGCACTAGAGCAACACTTTCTACATTGGGGATCAAACTTTTTCAATATTGCACATGCTGTCAAGCATGTAGTTTGGAATTTGAAAGCTCACATTAGCATGAGCATATGTGAAGTGTACACATGCAAAAGCATGCACTCTTTGAAAATCTGGGCCAGAAAGTCAATGAATAATGTGGGTTTTTTAAAAAAAGAAAACAAAAATACTTTATTATTATTGGCTCATAATACTATAAACAAAATCTTTGGCCATCTTGCGATTTGTGGTTGTCAAGATGCTCAGTGCCCTGGTCACTTGGAAGGCAGGATGCATGTCCTTTTGCTCTAACAGTATAGACTCCAACACATTAATTATGTGCTCCCTTAGTTCAAAAATCTCATCCTCATGCATATATGGCTCAGATTTTCAAATCTCACTACATTGGCGTACCCTGCTACCACTGTAACTTGGAATTGTAGGTCATCCGCACATTCACAATGTTTCAAGTTAGTCAAGAGAATAAGGAGCCCCTATAGAAATCCTTCTGTCTCGTGGCAGTCACGCGCTGACAATATTGTTTGACACCTGATTGTTGTCCTTTGAATTGTGGCGCAGGAATAAGTTGCTTTCTTTTATCCTTTTGAAATTAAATTAGTTTTGTCCTCCTTTGGCTGAGAAGAAGTAAGATGTTACCAGCACCAGCCACCCACGAAGAACTATAAACAGAAGAAATCAGCTATTATGTGGTAGTTCCCCATTCATTTCAGTGGATAGCCACAGTGCTTCATTTCTAGTAACAGGGTGTGTAAAAATAACAGTTATTTCCTCTTCCCCCGGCATGATCTAAAAAGTGTAGTGTTCTCCATCAAATATAACTTTTTCTTGATTCTGGTACAAACTCAGAGGAAGTAAAAAGTATTCCCCAGGCATAGGATTGCCCCATGTTTCCCTTATTGCACAAAGACAAGAAGAAAGAAACTAGCTCTGCAGATTTGGTTCTGCCAGGAGGGCAGGGGACTGGACTCGATGACCTCTCGAGGTCCCTTCCAGTCCTAGTATTCTATGATTCTATGATTTCTCCTTTATTTCCCCTTAAGGTTGCATATGTGGCTTCAGTGAAGATATCTGTCTGCTTCAGGAAATTTCCCCAGGTGTCTTAACACTGGAATGGGTTCCATCTGAACAGCATTTGGCCAGAAAAAAATTTAAAGGAACGTAACTGAATGTGGATGTTAAGGTGGACCTAACCTGACGCCAGGTCTTTGTTATGGGGAAGACTGACACTGCTGTGATCAATTTTTCCAGAGTTTGATTTAGCAGGTCTAGTAAATGGCATCCCTGTCAGCACCAGTACTCCTGCTCCTCGTGAGGATTTAGGGAAGCCAATGGGAGTGTTAGCTCCCATTAATCTCCTGCTGTGGAGACCACGCGAAAACTCAAATTGAGATAGGTCAACTCCCACTATGTATCTTACTTTGACCTTCCCTCCCATAGTGTAGACCTGGTCTGAGTGACTGCCATCTATTTGTTCCTAAGGGTATTTATCTACTGAGAGTTGTTTATTCAGTAGTGTTTCTTAAACTTTTTAAGACCGAGGAACACCAAACCATTTTTTTTTATGAGGAACACTAGGGATTTTTTGTTGAGCAAAATAAATAAATAAATAAAAAGG
>JANRFK010004893.1:47521041-47534986 GCA_030068395.1 Apalone spinifera
GGGGGGGGCGGGGAAAAGTTATTGACCAAAAAAAAGAAAGGGTCAGGAAGAAAGTTATTGAGCAAAAAAAAAAACAACAACAACAACAACCACAGAACATACCACACTAATACCAACCCTGGTACCTTCCCTTGCAAGAAACCCTGTTGCCAGCTTTGTCCACATATTCACTCTGCTGATACCATTATTGGACCTAACCAAGTGAGTTATAAGACCAAAAACACATATTCCTGCGCATCCAGAAATATAATTTATGCTATCATGTGCCAAAAGTGTCCGTCTGCTATGTACATTGGACAAACTTCTCAGACGCTTCGCCAAAGGATCAATGCCCACAAAACAGATATTAGACAGGATCACAAAGAAAAAACAGTTTCTTGCCATTTCAGCCAGAAAGGATATTGCCTCAACGACTTGATTACCTGCATCCTACTTCAAAAGCCTTTTAAGACTACACTTGAAAGCGAATCCTCTGAACTGTTATTCATGCTTAAATTCGACACTTTACGCCTGAGTTTGAATAAGGAATCTAATTATCTTACCCATTACAAAGATAGCTTCCCCAATTATCACCTCTAATATCATTAGCTCACAGACATTTACCTCCCCCCCCCCCATTCCCCTTCTGTTCTGAAATTTGATTTGTCCTTTTCATGTGTTCATTTTTTTTAATTGTATCCTTTGGTATATATGGTTGTGACAATTTTCTTCCACTGTTTGATCTGAGGAAGTGGGTCTGGCCCACGAAAGCTCATTACCTAATAAACCATCTTGTTAGTCTTTAAAGTGCTACATAGTCCTGTATTTTGTTTCTGAATGAATAAATCATTCGTTCATAAAACCAACAATGGCGAGGGGAAGGAAACTGAAACGAGCAAAGAAGGCATGCTTAGAGATGGGCTTTAAAGAGGTGGCATAATTGAGCTAGAGGGAGAAAGATGCCAGTGCATATAGATGGAGTTGAGGAGGAGGCTGTGTCATACCTGAGTCATGGGCTGATTTAGTGGTTAGAGTAGAAATAATGGAGTTGGCTGAGTCAGATATCAGGAATTCTCCATCAGAGTTCAGCTTCTATCGGGACAACTCATAGCAGATCCCTGGGTGGCAGTGGAACTTATAGCTATGAAGGGCCTTGTGGATCAAGGTTCAAGACCTGCAGTCTCTGACTGCCATTTGCATTTACAGTAGCAAGATTGTGGAAAGCAAAAGAGATGAGGTAAGGGCTTGGTGATTATCTGGGGGAAGCAAAGGTCTAGAGATGAGCTAAGATTTTTTTAAAAAATGATTGAGCCACACAGCTCTTACTAAGAGTGGTCAATAGTCAAAGAGTGCCAAATCTCAGCTGGTCTATGAAGAGTTTTTAAAAACAGAGAAAGTGGTTTTGAACAAGACCCTGAAAAGAATGAGACCTTCATGCAGTTGTGTTGAGGGTGGAGAATGATGGGCTTTGTGGTATATGTGGGCAAGCAGCAGAGCTGGGTTGGGATGTGGTCCCTGAAGGGAAGTCAAAATGAGACATAGGTCAAAAGGAAAGATTCAGCAGGTGCGGTCAAAAGAGTGCATACAGGGCTCTGCAGTTCACTGCTATGAAATGTGACTTTTTTTCCTTTGTTTTGTGGTTTTCCATGACAGCCAGTCCTTCCTACTGAATAAATTTACCTGCTTGGATCCCAGCCTCTGTGGGGCTTGCATGTCCTAAAGTGCACTGATATTTTCCATTTGATAGGTACTATATATATTAGGTGTCAGTAAAGCATATTGAACAATCCTTAGGGGACTGATATTTTGTTTATATGATATTCAGGACAGGATAGATCATTGTTTTTGAGTATTGCACCTCACCAAGCACGTTATTGATGTTAAATAAAGTAAATAACTAATAATAATAATAATAGGCGAGCTGACACGTTTATCGGGCCCTGGGTCAAGGTGTGTGTGTATGGGGAGGGGGGCGCCTTTCGGCTTCACACTCCTGGAAGGTGCAGAGCCTCATACAGAAGGGGAGGGCCAGGGCAGCTGGACTTTGGCGCCACTCAGACTGCACTCCTTCCTCAGCGCCATCCACTGCATGCTGCCCAGGGCTCTGCAGTATTCCACCTAAGCTCTAGCAGTGGCATGCCACTGATGTGGCCACAGTAGTGGTGGTAGTGGATGGAGCTCTGGGCCCCTTAGAAATGCCAGAACCCGGGGCAACTGCCCTCTTTGGCACCCCCAACAGCAGGCCTGCTAATAGAAATATAATAAGAAAATGCCACTCCCACTAAAACCAATGGGAATTGTGCCATAAATTTTAATAGCATCAGGATTTGGCCTTTTATGTTTAAATAACCTATAAAACATCTCAATTTGGATAACTATTGTGTAAATTAAATGCCTGATAATGTCTCCAAACATTTGAGGATTAACTAGGTAATATGTTAATAATCAGCATGTATTTGTCAAACAGCATTGGATAGTTTAATTGAAAATACTGCCACTTGTCTATTGACTCTTTTTTAATTTTGGAAGGCTCTAAATAATAGATTATATTAAAACAACGGCAACTTATTTAAAAAGCTTGCTGTGACTTCTCAGAGTGGTTGGACTTTCTCCTGTCTGAAACACCAACTTGTCAGCTTGTCTGTGTTGTGTCTCATATTGAGTCTTCACAGTTTGGTGTGTTTTTCTTCATTCCGCCTTAAAAAAACAGATTCGTTCATTCGGCTGTGCCATATCATTGGCCCACATTACTCTTATGGTGTGTGATATGTAGCAATGACTGAACCTGAATGATCTCCAAGACATTTTGCTTTGAGGGAACTGAAAGACCACACTCCTGATTGACATTTACTAGCCAAGTTTGAATACTGAAAATCAATCCCGCTGTCATTGAAATGGAGCATACATCTTCACTATGCACGCGGAGACACTAGGCAAACCTTTTAGTCCAGAAACACATCCTGCTTTTGCCAGCAGCAGTGATCTAAGAGACATGGCATATGCATCCATTTCATTAAGATCCCTTCAATCTTTTAACAGTGGCGAGTGCTAATTTCACTGAAAGTGTGTCATTTCTTCAGTGTTTTGGGAGTTTAAATCTAGGACAAGAGTATCAGCAGAATGCAGCAGGTACAGAGCATGCATCTTATCAGATATTAAGAATGCAGTAAGAAATGTCACGGGGAGCTTTCCACAAAATATTTAATTAACAGCAACAGCTACAGAAATGAAAAACAACATCCAGGCAATTACAGTGTTCAATAAAGCAGCTCTCGGAGGATGGAGTAGTAACGGATTAGTGACTGGCATTTAAATATGTTATCAACAGTTAGGGACACCAGAGTAATTTTTTTCCCCTGGGCACCACGCTAGTGCAAGTATTATAGCTATATTATTGTTTTGGGGGTAATAAATTGAATTATTAGCCAATAAATTCAATAGCCAGTTATGTGGACTGTTTCACTGGACATATGGTATGGTAGAGTAGGCCATGTACTTCCAGTGCCTTCAACATCAGCATTTGTCTTATTTAAAATCAATGGCTATATAAATTCTAGTTGTGGGCTTTCCATGCAGGAAATGCTAGAAACTTTATAATTTATAAAGGTGGTGAAATATGCAAATCTTTGGACATTGAAATAGAGCACAATAAAGAATTCATGTTATCTTTACCTCAAGGGGCAAGTATATGCTGAGAAGGCATAATTAGAGTCTACCATTGTAATACCTTCCTGTCTAAGATTGGACAAAGATAGAAACAGAATTTCACTGACTGGTGATCTTTGCTATTATAGATTTTTATATGAAAACTAGAATAAATAACTGCTTTCAGTATGATGAATGAGACAAAATTACCCTAACTGTATCTAGTTATCCAGTACTTCTGCACAAAATAATATGTTTGCTTTCTTTACGCTCGCGCTCTCTCTCTGGTATAACAAAAAATCCTGTTTCATGATGAAGTGGTATTGTGCATATACACAGTCAGATATATGTTGAGATATGTTTGTTTTTAATTTTCCATCCCTAAGGGGCCAACAGATATTAGCAAAACCCCTCAGCTCCCTCTCCCTTTAGGGGTGGTAGGGAACAGACAGGAGCTTGAAAGAAATGCTCAATACCTTGTAAGATTGGGCCCTAATTAAATGCTGAGGGGGTTGGTGTACAGTGTATTCTGGACAGTTTAGTAGGTAATTATACAGTCTCCTTGCCAGAAAATAACTGATATAAAGAATACGGCAGGTCAGACAGAGTATGAGCCAAAATGAGTCAGCAAGGAATTTATATTTCCTTAGTACTTTTCAATCTTCCTCTGAACTGGAGATGGTAAGTTCTGAGGTGATTCTCTTACTCCTATATAATAAGTTCTTCTGCTTCCCCAAAGAGCAAAACAGAAAGGGACACCCAACACAGTTTACTTTTTATCAAAATTATTTAAAGCTCTTTTCCTCCATTTTCCCCCTCTCAGCTTTAAATCCCTTTTCTAAGGTGAGCAGCATTGGCCAGAGGGATCCCTCACTCAGAGAACGAAAGAGTCTAAAAGTACAGCCACTGCAGTGGGACAAGGCGGGCCTTCCTCACAGGTCTTCTGTTGTGGCAAGGCCCCAAGGCATGGCAGCCCAGGCAGCAGCTTCTGGAGACAGATCAAACTGCCAGCCTGCATCTCCTATGCTACTTGCCAGCACGGCTGAAGGGAGTCTGTAGTCTAAGGCAGAGCATCTGCCATGAAGGAATCTTTCAGATTTGGATACGTTCCCTTTGGCAATACATGGGGACCTGGTCATAGCAGAAAATGGTTTCAAAACCTCTTCCCTGGAGTGGCTTCAGGTCTGGGGAGTATCATTTTCCCCAGGAAATCATTGCATGGCTCAACCAGATGGTTCGTCTAAGCCTTATTCTCAGCTTTGGTTCCCCACCAGGAGTTTCCTTGTCCTGATGTTTGAGAAACAACTTGAGGATCTGTGTTGCATAGTTTCCAGAGAGTGGTAGGCTATTGAATCGTCTCCCATCTTTTCTTTCCTTTCTCCGACAATTATCCAAAAAAGTTGCATCACAGGAAGGGAACTTCTATTTTAAGGGTATGGCAAAGTCTCTTAAAATACATTTTGTGGTAGAATGGGAGAAGCAGTCCTGCCTTGCTCTGTTTCTGGAGGGCTCAAGAGGGAGGAAAACCCACACTGGCTCCTCTCCAGTATGATAGCTACGGCTTTAATGCTTGCTGGGAGATCAAGGGGCCACAGATGATGCTATGAATAAACCAATCGGCATGAGCAGCCCAGGATACTTGTTTAGCTGTCCCCAGAAGGACTGCTTTGTAACAACATGCATTGAACAGTCATCCATTCCATTGTCTCCAAAAGGGTATTGTTGTGTGAAAGACTCACAAATTGCCAGGGGAATTCTGAGCTGGCTGTGACTTCATTGGGCAGTACCTTGGGTATGTCATGTAACATTAAGGTGACCAGACGTCCTCCTTTGAGGAGGACAGTCCTCCTTTTGAGGGGCTTGTCCTCCCCAATAATTATGTCCTCCTTTTGTCCTCCTTTGAAAAAAATTGTCCTTCTTGTCCTACTTTGCCAAAAAAAATCCCGCTGTTTTTTAAAGTATCATTATACTGCAATTGAACCCGTGTTAAAAGGCTTAATATACAGTAAAAGTACACTTAGAGGGTATTTATGAAATGTTACTGTTTATTTTGAGCCATTTTAATTTAATGTCAATGTGATTTATTTATTTTTTTAGTTGACATTGACACAAATACTAATTTTGGCAGTATAAATCGCAAAGGCGATAAATATGTTCATAAGAAAATGATGCATTTACTTGGGAAAACGATTATTGGAATCGGTTGCAATGCCCACATTGTATCTAATGCAATCAATACAGCATCAAGCTTAAAGTCCATCGATGTTGAAGTTGTGATACCTCAAATTTATTTACATTTTGAACAATTCACTGTAAGAGTTACATCATTAAAGACTTTTTGCGAAGAAGCCTCAGTTGACTATAAAAAACTGTTGGGATATTCGAAAACAAAATGGTTAGCTTTAATGCCAGCCATTGAACAAGTGTTGCAATTGTTTGAGCCTTTAAAATCATATTTTCTAAGTTTGGAAAAATGTCCACTGATCTTGAAAAACTTTTTAAAGAATGAATCTGCTGAAGTAACTCTGTATTTTGTTCACAATCAAGCAACTTTGTTCCAGTCAGTTATAAAAAGTTTTGAAAAAGAGCATATCACTTCTGTAGAAGTTGGATTGCATATTAAACAATTAAAGAAGAAATTTCAGTCACATCTTGAGTCTAACTTCCTTCCATTGGTTGTAATTACTAATTTAAACAAATTACAAGAGAGCAATCCAGGAATGAAGAAAGAATTTACGAGGGAGACAATGAGCTTTTATAAAAATGCTCTTGACTATCTAGAAAATTGGACTAAGCATGACGAACCAGTGTAGGTGTTTGATTGGATTCTGCTGAATGAAGAAATTCAATGGAATAAAATCCATTGTCCATAAAAGACAATGAATGGACTGAACGCAAAATTGATAAAAAATGGATCAAGATTTTTTAATTTCTTAAAAGAGCAGCAAATATTGATGTTTTTAATCTTATATGATTGTTTTTGTTAAGACTGTTTGTCTTATAAGACGACTAATATTGTGATCATTTATTTATATGATTATTTATATACAAGTATGGGTTTTTTTTTGTCAACTCAGTGTCCTCCTCGCACATTTTCAAATTCTGGTCACCTTATGTAGACGTGTCGGGAGATAAGTCTTAGATAATATCTGATAATATATTGCAAACCCAATTCTCCTAGCAGGCTCCCACACTGCTGAATAACTTTCAGCAATCCTGATTCTTAGGGTATGTCTATACTGTAGTTAGACACCTGCAGTTGGCCTGGGGCCACTACAGACCACAATTAAACAGACTCTTGGCCTGAGCCCATGCCTGCTGACTTGAAGAGATCTCTGTAACTGCACACAGATTATTGTGGTTTTCCACATTTGGTTACTATTAATCGCCTTAGTTCTGTTGAATACTCCCATTGCCATGGCACAAGAAATATCTAAGTCCATCTGGCTACATCTGCACGACATGCTTCTTGCACAGAAGCCTTTTGCACAAGAGTTTTTTTGCAAAAACGTCTTGCACAAGAGCACGTCCACACATCAAAGCACATCGCAAAAGCAATGTGCTTTTGCAAAAGAGAATGTCCACACTGCATGGATGCTCTTGCGCAAGAAAGCTTTGATGGGCAGTCACAGAATGGTCTTCAGAGCACCTGTGCTTTTTCTGGAGCGTCCACACTTGCGTAAAAGGGAGTTATGCCTCATAAAAGGAGGTTTACCTACAGCGGAAAAAGCCCTCTGTTCTGCTGTTTTACTCTTGATTTCCTTGCACAAAAGCGCATTTGAGATGTGAATACTCCACAGTTTTTGCGCAAAAACCTTGCAGTGTAGACATTGCCTCTGTGTCTGCTTGGAAATCTGTGCCCTGTCCTATCAGATTCTGAGCTGACAATGTCCATGACCTCCCAGCTCACGTCCTGTAACTCATTATACGTAAGTATAGAGGTGCACATGCCTTTACACAGCTCCAACTGGTGCAGAACAGGGCAGTCCATTTGCCAAATTACCCAGGTGCCCTGACATTCCATCCATTGAAACCTTTGTGCGCTGTGTGGCTGCATTTACCCCGAGCTTGTGGTTATGCCCTTTCTTTCTTTTGTCAAAGCTCCATCAGGGCAGGCATTATACTCCTTTCCCCCATCCTCCAAGCTCTGGTGTGATGGCAGAGATGGGCCTCCTTACGCTGGATCAGGTCTACTTAGGATTGCTTTTCCTTTCCCATTTCCCCCCAACACTGGCATAAGGTGTGCAAAGTATGGAACAGATCCCTTGTGAAAAATAGGATGCTGAATAGGAATTTTTACCAGTAGTGCTTTCCTGTTCCCCAATTTCACCAGTATAGCAGCAGCCTAACTTTTTGTGTAGTGACAAGAAGCAATGAGCTTAAACTGCAACAAGGGAGGTTTAGGCTGGACATTAGGAAAAACGTCCTAATCGTCACGGTGGTTAACCACTGGAATAAATTGCCTAGGGAGGTTGTGGAATCTCCATCACTGGAGATATTTAAGAGCAGGTTAGGTAGGCATTTATCGGGGAAGGTCTAGACGGTATTTGGTCCTGCTGTGAGGGCAGAGGACTGGACTCGATGACCTTTTGAGGTCCCTTCCAGTTCTAGTGTTCTATAATTCTATGATTTGTGTATTTAAGTTTAGAATAAACTCTGGTATTAAAAAAACTTAACAGAATAAGTACCCTCAATACAATTAAAATACACAATAGAAACACTCTCAGGTGAATTGTAATACAATACATCCCCACAAAAGATATATCCTCAAAATCCCAGTCACCAGCAGATCACAGAACATGTGTTGCTACATGCAGACAGCCCACCTAGAGATAAGTTGCTCTACTCTTTTTCTTTCTTTTTTTCTTTTTTTCCTAATACAGTGTTGAATTTCCCTTCTGAAAATCTTGGGTGACAATAGAAGAGGCTTGAACTGGTTGGCTAGAGGGAGCCCAAACTGGAAATGTTCATTGGCTGCTGAGCCACCTCTCAAAGAGAGGATAAGAGGTTGCTCGTTTATCCTGCACAAAAAGAAATTACAAAGTAAGCAATTCTTCTATTTGTGCAGTAATGGAGAAATCTTACCCCAGTTACACAATGAAAAAAGGACAACTCCCTTTATATTCAAGATGGGTAATATCTAATAAGGACTAAATATGGGACATGCTCCTCTGCAATGTTGCTGCTGGAATGAAATTTTGGATGAAATTAAGTTCAGTTTAGGGGAGAAGAATTTTTCATTACCATTCTTATTGTACCAACCACTGAGACATTTTGAAAGCTCACATACACCCCAAAGCAATACCTGATAATCCCACATCAGAGCAAGTAGAGGAGGTAAGAAACCTATGGAAAAGCTGTCTCTATGCTGCTCAGTGTGCAGAATATCTTTTAATAGGAGGAGGGTATATACGCTCCGGTATCTTGGAAACTCCCTCGAGGTAAATTTGTCAAAAGTGGGACTGCTTCTCTCACTGAAAATTATAAACTCACTCCATGCAAAGTAAAATATTCAGCATCAGATTGCTTCAAGCTCATTTTTTTCTCCTTGTTACCCTATAGTACAGAGAATGGGGAAAGCAGAATGAAAAAGAAAAAGACGTTCCAAATATGAGAAGATGACTTTAATTAATGCTTGTAAAGCTGTTTGAAGATGAAAAGCTTTATATAAGTGCTAAGTGTTATTAATAGTATAATAACCCTGCTGTTAATTATAAATAATACTTCTACTACAGAGTGCCCTTTATTCAAGGATCTCAAAATGTTTGTCAAATGTGGGTCGCTGATTTATTCTAATTTTATAAATGGGGAAATTGAGAGGTAGAGAGTTCTAGGAACTTGTTCAAGGTCATGAAGTAAGTGACTACAGAAGATAGGGAGAGAACCCAGGTCTCCTCTCTTTGAATACTAGAGACTCTGCCTCTCTGACAAACCTAAAGCATGATTCACATCTTTTTTTTGTTTACCTGAAAAATGCAGGTGTTTTTGATGGCAAAAGTGTGCCTTGTGAATTCCATGGACATAGAATCATCGAAATGTAGGCCTGTAAGAGACCTCAATAGGTCATCTAGATTCTAGGGCCTAGGCACCATGCAGGGCCAAGCATTATCTAGACTATTCCTGATAGGTGTTTCTCTAATTCAGAGACTCCCAAACCGGGGTGAGGGGGGGAGGGCTTGCCCTCCCAGGGGGGCATAGATAAAGTGTGAGGGGGCATGTTGGTGCCCTGATAGCCCCACCCTGCCTGTCCCCACCATCAGCTCTGCTCCAGTCCCACTCCCAGTTGTGTCTCCAGCTCATGGCCTTGCATCTTTCCCGGTCTCCAGCCGCATCATGATTCCCCTCCCAGCCTCACCCCTAGCCATGGCCACTCACTGCAGCTTTGTTCCTAACCTGGAGTTGAGGCTGGAAGTAAGGCCAGGAGTGGAGCTGTACATGGGTGTGGGGCTGGCTGCCAGCCCCCACCACAACTAGGGTTGCCAGATGGTTTCAAAAGAAATGCGGTTGCGGCCCCTTTAATTGCTGCAGGTCCCAATTGGACTTCCATTGGGTGCCAAGCTGGGCCCAGTAAAAGCAAAAAAAACTTTCTTAATTAGAAAATACCAGACATTTATATGTCCGGTATTTTCTTAATTTGTTTACTGGACAAAAAGTCCAAATACCAGACTGTTGAGTTCAATATTGGTTACCTGGCAACCCTAACCACAATCCAATCATGGCTCAGCCCCCAGCCTTGGCCCCTGGCCTGCTCCCAGCACCAGACCCTATTCCACCCCCTCATCTCTGTCTGCATCTCCCCTGAAGCCACGGCCCAACTCCTGGCCCATGGCGGTGTCAGAGGGAGGGGGAGCAGGGAGGAGTAGCACAACCATCTAAAATTTGGGGACCTCTGGACTAATCTGTTCCTAAAATCCTCTAATAACAGAGATCCCACAAACTTGCAGTGGTTAACTCCCTAGCTAGATGGGTAGTTTTCATGATATCTAATCTAAATCTCCCTTCTGAAATTTAAGCCCATTACCCCTTATCTTGTCCGCAGTAGTTAACGAGAACAGTTTATCATCTTCCTATTTATAACAATTTATTATGTACTTGAAGACTATTATGATGTCCACCCTCAGTCTTCTCTTTTCTGGACTAAAGAACCCCTGTTCTTCATTCTTTCTTTCTGGATTATGTTTTCTAGACCTTTTATAATTTTTGTTCTCTCCATTTCTCCAATTTGTCCACATCTTTTGTGAGGTGTGGTGCCCAGAACTGCAGATAGTTCTCCAGATTTATTCTGATTAGTTGCCAAGTATAGTGGGGGGAAAATAGTTCTTGTGTCCTGCTTACAACACTTTTGTTAGCACGTCCCAGAATGACATTCACTTTTTCAAAACAGTTGTACATTGTTGGCTTATAACTTCCAGATCCTTTTCTTCAGTACTCTCTTTTTAGGTGGTCATTTCTCATTTTATGTGTGTAATTGATTACTCTTTCCTTAGTGTAATAAGTTGCATTTGTCTTTGTAGAATTTTATCCTATTTAATACAGACCATTGCTTCAGTTTGTCAATATAAATTTGAATTCTAATCCAGTCATCAAAAGTGCTTGTAACCCTTCCCGCCTTGGCATCACCCACTAACTTCATAAGTGTGCTCTCTTGTGCCATTAGCCAAGTCATTTAAGATAGAACCAGACCCATGACAGATTCCTATGAGAAACCCCCCCTCCCAATATGCCTTTGCAGCTCAATTGTTTACTACTGATAACTACTCTGTGTTGTTTTCCAATCAGTTGTGCACCCACCTGATAGCCTAGATGAATCTACTCTATTTCTCTAGTGTATTTTCGAGAAGGTTACATGAGACAACATCAAAAGCCATACTAAAGTTGAAATATAGGATGTTTACTGCATTGCCCAGCCACAAGAATTGTTACCTTGTCAAAGGAGGGTATCAAGTTGGTTTGACATGATTTTTTTCTTGACATATCCATGTTGACGGTCACTTGCCACCTTATTTTCTTTTAGGGGCTTATACACTTCTGTATGTTATTTGCTCCATTATCTTTCCAGGGACCAAAGTTAAGCTTTTCACAGAGATTACTCTTAGGTTGTCCTTATCCCCCCTTTTATACAGAGATTCTGTAATGACCCTTTTCCAGTCCTCTGGAATCTCTCCCATCCTCTACAGCTTCCCAAATATAATTGCTAATGGCTCACAGATCTCTTCAGCCAGTTCCTTAAGTATTTCATTGGGTCTTGCAGACCTGAAAACATCTAACTTGTTTAAGTAATTCAAAACTTTGTTGTTCTCCTATATTAGCCTCAGATGCTAAGCCCACTTACACTGATATTCCTATGTTAGACATCCAGTTATTGCTAACTTTCTTGAGGAAACTTGAAACAAAAAAAAGCATTTAATACTTGGACTATCAATGCACTTTCTATCATTGTGTTTCCCGACTCAGTTAGTAACGGGCCTACACTTTCCTTGGTTGTCTTCTTGCTTCTCCTGTATTAGTGGAATGATTTCTTGTTACTTTCTATGCCTAGCTAACTAGTTTAACCTAATTTTGTGCCTTGGCTTTTCCAACTTTCTCCCTACGTCCGTGTCCGTGTCCGTGTCCGTGTCCGTGTCCGTGTCCGTGTCCGTGTCCGTGTCCGTGTCCATGTGTGAAGGGGTGCAATCACAGAAGTCCACTTGGGATTGTTCCCCAGTGTGCTGGTCATGCCACTGACACCTGCCTTCTTGATCTCTGGGGCTCCCACCACCTTGTCCTGCTGGACTAGACCCTCTGGTCTCCCCCAAGAAAGGCACAGAGCTGGAGTTACCACCCTCCTGCAGAGCAATGCAGACACTGAATCAGTTCAGCTCTGGGAGGATTCCGTTCTAGGGCCCAGCATCCAAGAATCCCCAAAGGGATCAAAATGCCAAAGGAATCAGTCTTTCTCGGTATAAAAGTTTTACATAGGGAAAGTTCATAAAGTAAGCTTTCTTTATTAATGAAAGAGAAAGATGCACAGTGGTTGCTCTCCCCAGGTAACAATTATTTACACTGGGCTTGATGATAAACAACAGAGTTTTTATTGCATACCAGCACATTTACCCAGCGTTGCTCAGGTCCTTAAGTCAATTAAGGGTTATTTTTGGAAAATAAAATGAAAATGTACTTGCTTTATTTAAATGATTGTATCTTGCAAAAGAGGGAGCAAGAGCAAAGTGCACAGCTCATCTGCCCTTGCGCTCCCAAACCAGAGTGAAGAATGCAGCAAACTGTGCACTGTGCCTTCACTCCCTGCCAAAGGGGAACAGCCAGCAATGTCCCCTATATCTCTCACACTGGATGATCCCACCCTGCCTGGTTTTCTAGGACAGGGAAATGCAGGCCAGTCTCTGCAAAGCCACACCAGGACCTGAATAGGGGAATCTGTGGTCAGGTTGTGGAGAAGCCAGTGGCACCGCTGGCACTGGCAATGTGGCCTTTCTAAACCATGCTGATTTTAAGTTGTCTCCTTCCTACAAACTCCCTGTCGAACTCCCCCGTTGATTCTCCCCTGTTTACTATCTCGACTTGTTTAGAATGTGCCGTTTTAAGGCCTGCCATTCCAGGTCAGCCCTGCCCCTTGTTAACACACAGGAGAAGGATGAGCAGAGGGATGATCAATGGTGATCTTAAGGATCAATGGACAAAGGACAGGAAACTAAAGCCTCATTAACACTCAACTACCAGTGAGCCAGGCCTCTGGCCCCCTCCCCAAACAGTCTTCAAACACAGCATCCCCAACAGACCACACTGCAAACTGTAAGCAAGATGATAAAAGAAAACTCGTTGGGTATGTCTACACTACAGCATTAATTCGAGTTAATTCGAAATAACGCATCTATACACAAAAACTATTTTGAAATAGCATTTTGTTATTTCGAAATAGCGTGTCCACACTGAATGGACCCTGAACCGAAGTTAAGGCTGGCTGGAACCAGTGCTGGCAGGGCATCAGGTTAGGACTTAGTGTGTGGGGCTGCTGCCTGAAGCTAACTGAGCTCTGTGTTTAAAGGGACCCTATCCCCACCCCAGACAGACAGTTCTCAGGGTTCCCTGCTTGCTTGTCTACCTCGATGAGGGATAGCAAAGCAGTCCTGTCTTAGAGTTCCCTGAATGCCCGCACTCAGAACACCACAGCACTCGGCCACATAGAGCCAGAGCTGCCCCTGGGCATGCCGGTGCATCTTGTGGGGTTGTTGCCATCAGCCCAGCTGCACTTGCTGTAGGCTGTCATCTGGGGGGTCCATTGAGGGGCTGTCAGGATCCAGGAGGCCCTGAGGGAGAGCATCCA
>JANRFK010004893.1:47544903-47570633 GCA_030068395.1 Apalone spinifera
TACTGGGCTAGATGGACCTCTGGTCTGACCCGGTACGGCCTTTCTTATGTTCTTGGTTAAAATGGCCATCAGAGCTTTCTTGTGGAAGAGAGCATCTGCTCTGCCATGGATGCTCTTGCGCAAAAGCACATGGCAGTATAGACGCTCTCTTGTGGAAGAGTTTTTGCACAAGAACTCTTCCGCAAAAGAGTTCTTGCGCAAGAAGCTGCCAGTGTAGACGTAGCCTCTATTGATGAATCTAAGAGCCTAGTTTGCTGTCATAAGGCTAATCCAATGTCCATTGTATTCCTTGCAACTCTTTCTCTTTAGTTCATTAGCCTTTGGATCAGGCATGTATGTGTTGTACAAAGGGAGCTTTGGTTATACATACTTTGTATATAGGATAAAATGCCAATAGTACCTCTGCATGGTGAGGATTCTGGAATTATTTTGTACACAAAGTGGTTAAAATTGGGGAAATTACAGAGAACAAATGTTACATATTGGGTATGAAAAATAAAAATATAGGTGTTTAATATTCAGCTCGTCTACATTTATCCAGAGACAAGGTGAATGAGGTAATGAGTCTTATTTTACTATCTTCTTGTCTTTCTTCCCAACTGCAGCTGGTCCAATAAGAGAGACTACTTCACCAGTCTGAACTCGCTAACGTTGTAAGAGCAACATGCCTACAACTACATGACATACTACATTTATCTGTCATTTTTTGTAATTCTACGTTATCCAGAATAGCTGTGCTCTGATGCCATGATACTGTGAAATGATTTCTGTATCAATACAAGAGATTATATTGCATTATTATGTACTGTTGCATGGTACTGAACCACGGCACTGGATTTTATATGCAGCTCGTACAAGTTAGCAATTATTTGAGGGGCAGGAGGAGTCATCCTCCAACGAACTTTCAAGATGTGGGGTAGACCTAAAACTCCTGAAAATATTCTCTACCCTTCGCTGAAGTGTTAATGTACAATCTTGAGAGGAACTGCCTACAGAGTTCACATATCAAATAAAGATATTTACTGCCCTGCTTCTTCATTATCATGCAGGACATATCAGCGTAAAGGAGAGAAGGGAAAAATCAAGTGTCTATTTGACCGTTTAAGTGTAATTATATAATTTTAATAAAGCATTCAGATACCATGGTCATGGACACGATATGACTGCCTAGACTTATAGATGGGCTCATGGCTCATAAAATTAGGGCTACATTCCATCTCCGTGCTTCCATGGCTTTGGTGATTGTTGGGGGTTGGTTTCTCCTATATTGCTTGTGAGAGCTTAAAGAAGGTTGAAACAATCTTCTATAAAGAAACTTCAAATGACCTTTGTTTCAGTTCAGGTTTCTGTAGCCTGGGCCAGCGGGCTGACAGCCTCGCTGAACACCTAGGCAAGGCAGAAGAACCCTGCCTAGAAGGGATGGGGCCTTAGGAAGAAGGGGTGGGTCTGGGCCTGGGCAGCTCTTAGTGCTGTAGCTCATCCAAGCAATCCTCAGGGTTACTGGGTGCCTGCCATATTGTGCTCCAATGGTGATTTAAAGGGCCCAGGGCTCTGGCCACCATTACTGCTGCTGGAGGAACAGTGGCGGCAGCCAGGAGCTCTGGGCCCTTTTGTATTACTGAGTCCCAGGGCAGTTGTACCCTTTGCCTCTTCCCCCCCATCAGTGGCCTGGTCTGGACTTTATCCCTCAGTTAAGAGCTTGCTACACTCTCCCTCTGGACAAGAACGGTTGTACTTAACGTTAACTATAACATCGTGTCAGCCGGCTGTGGTAAACCCTAAACACACCAGTCCTTGTCAACACTATTTAATATCATGTCGGTTAATGTTCTAACACAATATAATTTCTCGGTATAGCCAAGGACTTTCTATGCTGTTGGCATCTCAGTAGAGTGGACCAAAATTGCAGTTTTCTTAAAGCTTGTAGTGTTGGATCTTAAATTATGTCTCCCACATGTTTCTAATTCTGAGTGTGAATGTTAGGAGACTCTGGATGAATGAGAACTGCTTACAGTATAAAGGTCAAACAAAGAATTTAATGTTTAATGCTGCAGATTAACAGTACTGTATAGTTACAATATGGACATATTGCAAAACTTTACTTGAATAGCCTTAATAACAGATTGATGATGTATTGGGGAGTACATAGTCTGCACTTTTCTGCTTTCTCTTTTTGACAGAACAGTTCAGTTCAGGAAGAGCTAGGGATGGTGTCAAAACAACAGCCAAAAGGGTCCAGAGTGTGATCCAAGTGAAAATGGCACAAATCCAAAGTAACTACATTGAAAACAATGGAGCATTTGTATTGGTGTAACTCAACTCAGGCTAGAACAGAGCACTAGGTTTCCTAGTCTGAGATGATAGAAAATAATGGCTCTTTTTACTTTATAATTTAATGTAGTATTTTATATCATAGTAATATCGAAAGGTACCCATCAGGACCAGGTGCCCATTGTGTTTGGGGCTTACAAATAAACATGAAAAAGCAGTCTAAGGAGATAATGTGATATACTCTAGCTACATCAGGCTGGAAAAGATTGCAATTTTTAAACTTGGCAAGAGAATGCATTATATTTCGTTGATCAGCCTTATCAATACGTTAGGGTAGCTTTCAAGCATAGAAAACTTAGGCTCTGAAAATTAATATTTTATCGATGGTCTTGCTTGAATAAATACAATAAAAATGTGCTTGATGTCATTGCAAGCCAAAAAAGCAGATGGCAGTCGGAAGCTGAGCAGCATACAGCAGTTTGAAATTTTAAATTAAATCAATTTGAAGCTTTGTTTGTGCCTTAGGCAAGCTTTCCCCTCAGATGAAGGAGACTGGGTATCTGAACTCTTTGTACATGGGCTCTGGTTTTGAAGAGACTGCTGAAGGATTCTAAATCCTTTAATGCCTGTTCCATCACTTATTATGGGTTAAAAGCAGAGAAGAAATTTGAAAGTCTGGTTAGTCCAAAACATTAAACATTTTCAAAATATAAACTAACATGGTGAGATGGTTACAAAAGAGTTTGCTTTTAGACAACATGAAGCAGCTGTTCATATTTCATCATGAATTTCTTGTGCTCTGTAACTGCCCCCCATCTTAGGATTCCTCTTCAAATGAGATGCATAATGATAAAATCAACTTCTCTGATGACTTATACTTTATACAGCCCTATTGACTTCTGGGAGAGCCCACAGAAGATAATAGAATTACATGAGTTGTTAAGTAGGCCAGAATTTTTTCCTAGAGCCACACGATCTGATCAGTAAGCCATGATGAGACCCAAGCTTGAAGTCCTCAGTTCTTATTTATGTAACCCAGAAGCACTGAGAGTGAAATCTTCTCTACAGCCTTAGCTGAGAGACAGATGGCTTTTAGCTCATGCATTAGAGGCACATGGCTTTAGTCCCTAAAATCACAGGTTCAGTCACACCTGGTAGCAGCCAGGGTCCATCAGCTTAACACTTGGACAAAGCTGTCATTGCTTTTTAATGAGAATTCTACCTGAATAAAGACTGCAAGATTTTGTTCTATGCCAGCCTCTCTAGTCTGGCACCCTTGTGACCTGACTAGTTTTGAACCAGAGAATTTTCTAGATCACGTGAGGTCAATAGTGTCTAGCAGCATTACCAACACTTCCACTGCTTACTGGGCTGTTACAGGACATTGAAGGGCAAATTAGAGCTAAATAACAGTACAGAACACAGAGAACCAGAATTGGTAGTAATAAACAAACTTTATGGGACCATGGGAAACTTGGCCACATCCATGAAAAGTGGACATTGAGCTAAAATTATTCTGGAGGATAGATATTTCCAGACCAGAAAATTCTGCTCTAGAGAGATTCAACCTATACTATATTTTTGTGGGTCCCCCGCTTTTCTCCTTTTGGAAATAATCACTTCAGAGAGCAGCTCTACTCATCTGTTGTCTTGAGCTCTGGATGGCTGCTGCTGATTGCTCTTGTAATTCCTGCCCTTATCAACCATTCTAAAATAAAACTGTGGGCCCTGAGAACCTGTTAACTCCTTGGATTGCTGTCCCATGAGTTCCTCCCTCCAGAATGATTGTGTAGCTGTTTCTGAAGAGGGTGTACACATGTATGCAGACGTGGGAGCCTTCATTATAGAGAAGCTGCAGAGTCGGGGATATTGAGGAAAAAGAGGCTAATGTGTTTTAATGTCCCAGTGAAAAAGAAAAGGTCAGTTTATTTAACCATAGCTAAATTTCCAGCTCCACACCTCTCAGAATGAGACTGTTTGTTACTTGGACTCAAAGTGGTATTGCTAATTCATACGCCAATGATGGGCTAATTCATACACCAGGTACGATATTCACCATTCACCTGGAGTTCACTGCTATTGCAAACAATACTCCTGGTAAAAAAAGACTTTGCACCCATTTTTATATGAATGTGATTTAAACACCTGCTTTAAATTAAGTGCAAGCTGAATAAGGATAGACTTAAACATGTGCTGAAGCACTTTCCTGAATTGGGGCCTATATAGAAAATCCCAACCCTAAAATCATGTGGTTCCCGCATGGAACTAATGTGCACAGAAGAACACAAATACACAGTTTCATTCTCAAGCAGGAGGCATAGAATGAGTAGGAGGCAGAATCCAAAGAGACAATGGAGGTGGGCGAATGGGGCACAAGGGCCAGCAGCTCTTACATGGCTGTATATTCCCCATCATTTTGTGGTCTGTTTGTCTAAACGTGTCATTCCTGAATAAGAAATGGGCCGACCGTCTTAAATGCTTAAATTTTTAATGAAGGCGGTTGAGCTTGAGGAGTCTAATGCTGAAGCTTGCTTGTGACCTTTCTGGTTGTGCGCAGCATGTGTTTTCTAGCCGTCGTACATACCTGCCCTCTTTGGTCTCATTGTGGGTGCATCGATCTGCAGTAAAGCGTTTGAGGTAGTTGATAGGCCACTGTTGCTGTTAATGGTTTCTCTAATGTTTTACCCCCTCATTTGTTTATGTGGGGCACTGTTGCTTTCATTTCTTGCAGCTTAGAGAGCACATTACAAAGCGCATTGGAAATATTTCTGAGGGATGTTAGCATATGCAGTATGTGATTATTATTCATGTTATGCTAGTGCCCAGGGCCCCATTGTAATGATGTGGTTGGTAGATTAAGGAAGGGTGAAGGGAGCTGAAAAAGGAAGAAAAGCCACAATAGAAAGGGGCAGCAGATGGACAAGTCAAGCGTTGTTGACCACAGTTGATAAATCTAAGTGTAGATATCAGCTGAGAGAGTGTTTGAAGGTGGCTCCTTTATATAGAGACCAAGTATGGTCTGTTACTTACGTACAGCAGGGAGAGTCCCGGTTTTGTTAATGAAGCTTCAGAATCAAAATAGAAACTAGTTCCAGCTTCCCCTTCATGGTTACGTTTGTGAAGCTCAGACTGAATGTCAGCGCTCTAGCTATTTTCTCTTCGGAGGCGTTACTATTGAAATCGCGCCGTTAAAGAGGGATGGAAGAAAATGATTATTTGGTGTGTGTTAGTCTTTCTGAATTAGCTTCCCAGTCTGAAGCATTGCAGTAGAGCAATGAGTAAAGGCATAGAAGACAGCAGCACTTTCCTCTGTGCACTCAGGCCAGGCCCACTGATGGCGGGGGAGGGAGACAAAGGAGGTAGTTGCCGTGGGGCCAGGTGATTCAAAGGGGGCTAGGGCTCCTGGCTACTGCTGCCAGAACCTCAGCTCCTTTAAATCACCACTGGAACACCCCAGAGCACTGTGCTGTGGCCTCTGGGCAGCTCTGAGGGCTGCGGGGGGACATCAGCGATGCTAATCCTGGATGGGGGTGGGGAGGCGGCAGCAGCATGCTCTTGGTCTTGGGCATGGCCCTCTTGCCCAAGTCTCTACCCCTTCTTCTGGTAAGGGCGGGGAGGGCATTGGGGTAGCTGTTGTTGTATTATTCACTTCTTTTTTTGTAATGTTTAAAAACTGTGCTTACTGAGGATATATACTGTACAGGAACCTGAGGAGAAGAAAGAGGGTGTATAGCCTCCCTGGTGAGCTATGTGATCATCCAATGACCTATGTTTATATTAGAGTTTGGCCCAAACTGGTACATCCTGTTCTTCAATGCAGACACTGAAAATTTTAGTACATCTGGATTTTCTGTTCTGGTCAGGACTATTAGAAGCATAGGAGCCATATGCAAAATGGAGACAGACATGAATTTTGAACACTCCTTCTTCCTATGACCAAACAAAGTTTATGACTGTCTAGAACTGGAATTTTGGTATGAGACCATCTTCAGTCTGCATGCTGTCAATGTTGTCTTGCATTAATCTGCCAGTGGCACTATTTTATCATGATCTTCCCTATCAAAATACAGGTTTCCAGGTACATAATAGGTTGTCCTCTCTGTACCCTACCCCCAAATCATTAATATAGATAACAATAATCAGATATCTGTCAGAGTAGACAGTGGCTCTCAGCCTTTCCAGACTATTTTACCCCTTTCAGGAGTCTGATTTGTCTTGTTTCACGTTCTTTAAAAATTACTTGCTTAGAAAATTGGACATAAAAATACAAGAGTCAAAGCCCATTATTACTGAACAATTGCTGTCTTTCTCATGTTTACCATATCATTATAAAATAAATCAATTGGAATATAAATACTGTACTTAAATTTCAGCGTATATTATATAGAATAGTGCAAACAAGTCATTTTATGAAATTCTAGTTTGTGCTGACTTTGCTGGTGCTTTTTATGTAGCCTGTTGTAAAACTAGACAAAAATCTAGATGAGTTGATGTGCTCCTGGGGAAATTAGTTGAGAACCACTAGACTAGAAGACCATCAACCTAAGCAGATACTGCTTAAGTATCTATATAATGTGTTTATGTATTGATTGGCAGTGTGGATTAAAATTAGAAAGAGATATGAGGGCAGGTGTCCACTGATTCCACTTGGGCTCTGTCTGTACCCTTGAACAGCAGTTCAATGTTGACTTTTCCAAAGATCGAGAGTGTTCTGAGGCAGGGCTTTGATTTCATTTCATCTTTATTATAAAGAAACAGAAAATTAGCCCTGTCATTTAGCTGGATGTTGCAATGCCACTGCTAGTGGGCATCTCAATAATGAATTAACCAGACTAACGTCGCATCAGAAGCAGGCCCATGTGCAACAGTCACACTGACTGCATGTCAGAATTTAAATAAATGCACTGCCTAATGTAGTTAGTTAATTATTTAAATTTTAATAATGCTTGCATCAGAAAGCCTCAGACTTTTTACAGAAAAAAATATTAATTATAAATTTCTCCTGGAACACTGCAGTATCATTGTAAATTATAGGAAATTAACAAGCTTTTAGGTGAAATGTGCTCATTGTGTCTTGACAATATAGGTGCTGCTCTGGTTCATGTATATGCATCAAAACAACCGCTACAGACCCATACTACATTTATCATGTTTCCCTTAGAACCACTCCACTTTCCCTGTCCTTCCTCCAAAAGATCTTAGCTCTTTCTTCTTTCCTTTGTGTGTCAGAGATATGTGATTTTGTTGTCAGCACGGTCTGTGTAATGAAAGGCAAATAGTGTCCAATATGTCTTGAGGAAAACATGCAAACAACAGCAAAATTACATGTTGTTAGAGAAGAAGATATGTGACTTGTTTGCTGTCAATATAGCTCTTAATGACAGAGTACAATGAAACTGTGCCCAATATTCATTACCCATGTACAGTAATATGTATATACTGTAATACATATAATGAAATCTAGAACTGCATCTGTATATTGCATTAGTATATGTAGTAATTTTTAATAGTAAGGATGCGTGCTGACTCTGTGGAATCAGGACCACGTGCTGTAAATGATGTATGGAATGAAAAATCCCAGGACCTCAAGTGCACAGAGAGAGTACAGAGAGCTCTTTGAAATTACAGTTCTACAATTTGCTGTAGTTTAAAATGTAAATGCAGATCGATGAGTTGAAAACCATAAGTCTCAACATGGAAAATTAAAATAAAACCACACACAACTATATATATATACGTATTTTGATAAGGGGTTATGTGTATCTTAATCTAGTTTAATCTGTATAAAATACGTATGCCTTTTGGTAAGGAAATCTCTTCCTGTGTTTTTTCTCCATGACAACCTTGCAGCAACAGCACTATTCAAGGCAAAGAACAGCTTATACTCCTTTACGTGGTTGTGAATTAGCCTTGAAGAGGTGTTGATTTTTACAAATGTCTTTGTTATGCAAAATCATCTGGGACCTATATCAGTCTATGGAGGGCTTGCTACAGCTATTGCTATAAGCAGTGTTTCCTCTAATATTTTCCATCCATGTGCAGAATAAATTTTATGGGCATCAAGACATATGTTGATGTGCACCACCACTAGAAACACAAACCAAGCTGCTAATCAGCAGGGTGGCATTGGAATCAATCATTAGTGGCTACCACCCAAGCACCCAGCTTCCAGAGAACCCTGGCTATGAGCACTAGTTCTTTTCACTGTGTAAAAGGTTACTTAAATTACACAGAGTGACATCTTGGTGCTGTTGAAATCCAAGGAAAAGTTGTCATTGGCTTCAGTAGGATCAGATTCCACTGGTAGCGTTTGTGTGTGTGCTCCCCGACTGGGTGTCTCCCAAACCCACAAGGCAGTTGTGTGAACACTTGCTGCTTGAAAGGCTATGTCAATATTTATTTGCATGAATATCTGTGACATTTTGTCTTTCCGCTAAGATTTCTGCAAACAAAAATTCACTTGAGGTCTGAATGTTTGCCAAAAATGAATAAAAATGGGGAGTGGATCCTGTTAAAGTTAATGAACAGATTTTATTTGAACAAATGCCCACAGATATTTGTGGAAGTATTTGCCTTTCCCTAATTAGGAGTCTGACAGGGTATGTCTGTACAGCAAATGAAGATATGACTGTAAGGAGAGTGGGCATACTCACAAGCGCTTTTATTTAACTAATGTGAGTGACAACTGTGAAGACATGGCAGCTTCTGAGTGAGCTGGCGCTCTGAGTACATTCCCAGGGTGTCTGGTGGGCTAGTACTGAGGTTGCTAATCTATTCTGAGGTCTGTGCTACCACACCTCAATGACTAATGTTAATTCTGGTATATTTATAACTTCATTTGGTGTGTAGTGCCAACTCTGTCCAGTCATCTACCCTAGTGACACCATCATAGGACCTAACCACATCAGCCACACCATCGAAGGCCCATTCACGTGCACATGTACTAATGCAATATATGCTATCATGTGCCAACAATGCTCCCCTGCCATGTACATTAGATAAACTGGACTGTCCCTACACAAAAGAATAAATGGATTCAAATCAGACATTAAGTATGGCAACATACAAAAACCAGCGGGGAATCACTTTCACCTCCCTGAACACACAATTTCTGACTTGCAAATGGCTATTCTCAGGCAAAAAAACCTTCAGAAACAGACTGCAATAAGAAACTGCTGAACTGGAATTCATATTCAAATTCGGCACCCTGACACAAGGTTTAAATAGAAACATGGAGTGGTTTTCACATTACAATAGGTAATTTCCCAGGTAGGTATTCATGCCTTCTCATCACTGTTGGCATTGAGCCACATCAACTCTGATTTAATTAGCCCTGATGTCACACTCCCATCTCTGTAACTCTTTCTTTTCTCTTCAATGTCTGAAGAGGTGAGTTGTATCTCATGAAAGCATATGCCCTGATATGTCTGTTAGTCTTTAAAGTGCCACCAGATTTGGTGTTTATACCCATAGATAGAGTCTTTCTTTCATCTTTCTCTCCACAGTTTGTTTGGCAAGCTGAGCTGCCCTTTTCCCTTGTCCAACTGTGGAAACATTTAATTTTCAGATATACCATTCATTTAAAAAATCCAGAAAAATATTCCCCTGAATTTTTTTTTAATGGAGGCTATTTATCACTCAGCATTTGTCCAACTTAAAACCCCATTGCATTAGCTTGCCCGGATAGTTTAGAGTTTCTTACAAAAAATGCTCCATTTCTGCAGCAATCTATTAGCTCCTTTGAGGAAAAAAACATCATAGAGATTTTTCTGATGATTTCTCCCCTCGTACCTGGTTTAGAGCTCTTTACAAAGGCTTTACCTCTGTAATGCCTCCTTAGATAGTTTAAATGGTTGGATCTATCCAGGTAGAGAATTTTTTAAGCTTGTTTTACCCATCTGTTTTGGCCTTTGAACATCCCTGGCAATGAATTCCACAGGTTGACAGTGCATTGTGTGAAGTATTTCCTTATGTTTGTTTGAAGCTTGCTGCTTATCAGCTTCATTGTGTGACCCCTGGTTCTTGTGCTATGTGAAAGGGTAAATAACACTTTCACTTTCTCCACAACAATCATGATTTTATAGAGCTCTGTCATATCCCCTTAGTCATATCATATCCCCTTTGTTATCTCTTTTCCAAACTGAATAGTCTTTCTCATTTCTTCTCGGATGAAACTGTTCCATATCCCTAATCATTTTTTGTTATCCTTCTTTGTACTTTTCAACTTCTAACATATATCCTTTTTGAGAGGGGGTGACCAGATATTCATGCTGTATTCAAGGTTAGAGTATATAATGTATTTAGACAATGACACTTTTTCATCTTTCCTAATTGTTCTTAACATTGTTAGCATTTTTGACTGCCATTGTTCATTGAGGAGATGTTTTCAGAAAACTATCCATGATAATTTCCTGATCTTTCTTGAGTGATAACAGTTAATTTAGACTCCATCATTCTGAACATATCATTAGGATTAGGCTTTCCAATGTTCATTACTTTGCATTTTGCAACCTTGAATTTAATCTTCCATTTTGGCACCCCATAAGAGATCCTTTTGTAATTCTTTGCAATCTGCTTTTGTCTTAACTATCTTGAATAATTTTGTACTGACTCCATACTTTGCCACCTCACTGTTTACCCTTTTTTCAAGATAGTTTATGAATATGCTGAGTATCATAAGTCCCTGTACAGATCCTTGGAGAACCCTACCCATTGCTTTCTATTTTTCAATGAGGAACTGATCCATGAGAGGACTTTTCCTCTAATCCCATGACTGATTACTCTGCTCAAGAGCCTTTGGTGAGAGACCTTGTCAAAAGCCTTCTGAAAGTCTAACCACACTATATCCACTGGATCTTCCTTGTCCACATACTTGTTGACCCCCTCAAAGAATTGCAATAGATGATTAAGGCATGATTTCCCCTGTGCATGGAAGTAAACTTTCCGAAGATCCATTTTCAGGCACAATATTCAATCCAGTAAAGATTTAAGGGCTGACTACTCTCTCTGTCTCTGTGTTTACACCGTTCTAACTCATTTGACTGCAGTGGGATCACTCCTGATTTATAGCAATGAAAGTTAGATCCAATCCAGGCACAAAATATGGAAGGTGGAACAATATGCTGCTGCTGTGAAGGAACAAAATACTTAAATAGAAAGTGCAGCAAAAAATGAGCATGACAGCAGCTCCCAGTGATGCTCTTTGCATTTTAGCTTGTCCACATGAATATGCTGTTTAGTAAACCCTGTTGAGATTTTACATGCAGTATTATGTAGATTGGAAATAAATAATTTCTCAGTATACTTACTTTTTATAGCCATAAAACAGCGGGATGGTTGGACCACTGGGGTGCATTCTCAACTTAGATTTGTCAAGTATTAGTCTCACAGCTTCCATTAATGCTAATGGGAGTTGCACACCTAACTGTTCATACCCCTTAATTTGTAAGAGACAGGGAATCCAAACTACACAGTATGATTGCTTTCATTAAATGAAGACTTGCTCGTATATGTCCTCAGTGAGGACTGCATACGAGAAAATTTTTAAAAGTTTTATATATTTTAAGAAGACCTTGTTACTACTGATGAGGTTTCTAATGACTGGAGGTCTCCAGAAAAAAAGTGGGTCTTAAAGACACACAGCATTTTTCAGGGAATTGATTGTTCTTTTTCTAGAAATATATAAAGTGGCAATACGGAAATGTAAAAATTAATTCAGAATATCCTTGTGCTCATTTTTGAAGCTTCCATTGAAGGCACTTATATTTCCCGATTCAAAAGTTATGAACAGTTTTTCCAGAGAGATTGCAGAGAGCCCTTTTATAAAAGAACAGACTTTAAATGTTAAATTAAAATAATAATAAAAAAGACCTTACAGGTTTTTTTTCCCCACTCTTTTTTGCTTGAGGCATTCCTTGCATAAAAATATCCATTCACCAACTGTTCACCAACTGTTCCTCTCATCAATGCCATACCCTGGTTCTTGGTTTTAAGATGGTGAATATTTGCACTTCAGCCTGAAAGATTTTGAGGATTTCTTCATTTCTTAAAGATAACAGTATAATATGCAAAGAAGAGAGAGCAAGCCCATGAGCCTATTGGAAAAGGAACTAGGAGTTACCAGGTTAAACTGTTCTGAAGCAGTTACTACCAAACTACAGTACACAGAATCAAAACACAGGGGTTTTGTTCCTCCTATTAGAATCACTCACAACAGAAGTGAAATAAATAAAACCCAGGTACAGATTTATCTCCATTAAAACATCATAGAACTTTCCATTTAAGAAGCAGCTTTGTACTGGTTTTCCCCTCAAGCTTGTTAATCCCTTTTTACAGCAAAAGAGAAAATTACACTTCAAGCCAACCAAATTCTCAATAGGGCATGTCATTGAAACTATTCCAGTTCACATCAGCTGATGATCTGGCCTTTTGTTTTCAGTTACGTCTCTTCTGTTCGTGGTACAGAAGTACATGTATGGTTTTGTGGATCAAGCTACGATTATGTGTCCAAAGGTCTGGGTTCTACTCCTGACACTTCCGGTGTGATTTTGGACAAAGAGATCTTCAGTGGTATAAAATTGTGCTGCACCACTCAAGTTAGTGAAGTTACACCAACTTTCATTAGCTGAGGATCTGCTAATGAAATAATATTTATAAACCACAGATTTTTTCAATGGAAGATCCTATATATAATATATATACCCAAGTTCTTGTCATTCTGATTGGAACATTTGTGTATGACTCATTCTCAACTTTAATATATAGGGATACTGCATGAAATGTGTATGGGTTTACAGCAAGGACCACTGGCAGTGCTCTGAGAAACCATTCCGGGTTAATTCCCAATTCAGGAGTCTATAAACACGACTGGGACTGCTTTTTGCATTGGGAGAGCATGACCAGTTTTATCAGTACCTCATTCTTGGTTCATCAGTTTGACTGTTCATAGATTTCAAAGCAAGAAGAGACCACTAGATTATTTAATCTGAACTTCTGTACATAACACAGACCATAGAATTTCACCCAGTTACCCCAATATCATCAATCTGACTAAATCATAACTCTTAAAAGGGCAGTTAGTCTTGTTTTGAAGCCATCAAGAGATGGAAAACCCACTACTTCCTCTGGTAGTTTGTTCCAGTGGTTAATTGTCCTCATGGTTAAAAATGGATGGCTTGTTTGTAATTTGAATTTGTCTGGCTTTCACTTCACCGATTGGTTCTTGTTATTAGAACTCATTTAAAAAGGCACGTTGCATTTTTTTGTATAAAAGAAACACTATGTTTCTGGCAGATGAAAAATCTTACCCTATGCCCCATTATTTGTATCCTGGTTTTTTTATAGCTATTTATATTATTTTTCTCTTTGGAAATAGAGTAGCAGATTGAAAACTCAAGCTCTCTCTATAATCATTAAAATAGATGTTCTGTCTATAACAATGAACCCATGGCAGTATCAACTAAATTATGCACAAACATGCCAATTCTTCTAAGGCTGTGGACAAGTGTAATAAATGTCTCCTCTTATCAGCCAGGGGGTTGCTATATAGATTATATTTTTCATTTCCTGTGCTGGGAGAGAAGCGGCCCTCCCCAGCAAGCTAGTTCATCTCACAAGAAATTTGGGAAAGAGGCAGCTTTGTTTATTTATATTGCTCACACTCCTCATTGAAGTCATATAAAAAAGGTTGTCAAAAGTGAAATATGCCGTGCACAAAGCCATATTTTCTGGGAAAAGATGAGTGTCCCATCTTTAAGGACTGTCAGGCAATGCAAAGTGTTTCATCTACCAGGAATGAAAACTCTGCCTGAACAGTAATAGAAATGGCTTAGACTAGGGGTGGGCAATAAATGGCCCACGGGACAGATATGGTTCACCAAGGTTAGCCCCTGGTGGGCTGCCGGTACAATCTCCTTGCAACTCCCAGTGGCAGCAGATCATTGTTCATAATCAATGGGAGCTGTGGGAAGCGGTGTCTTGGTTTGCGCCACTTGCAGCACTTCCATGGAATGGTGATCCATGGCCAACAGGAACTTCAGGAGGCCATCCTTGTGGATGCCAGGTCAGGTAAATATAGTGCTGGTGGCCTGCCAGGGCAAATTGCTTTGGGCCCACAGGCTGCTTATTCCCCACCCCTGGCTTAGACTGACTTAATAGCCCATTTTTTAAAATTACACCCATTTTCATCAGACACAGCATTTTTTGCTACCATCGCCAACTACTTCTGGTTCTCCTTTCTCTGTTAACATAAGAACAGGAACTACTATAGTGGTTCAGAGCTAGGTCCACCTAGTCTGACAGTAACATGGCTCAACGGCTTCAGAAGAATGTGGACGTCTCCATCTGAGTTCAAACAATTAGAAATTTGGCCTGAGACTTGAAACACAGGATTTAGTATCCCTTCCAAAAATGTTATCACTAGATATGATAACTACATTCAAGCTAGGAGATGGCTGTTGCTTCTGCTGATAATTCTGCAGCTTTTATTCTCTTATGAGGCTGATGGCAGTTTTGTTGGTTCAGAAGACAATCTGTACAGTTCTCAAGCAGATGGCTTATTACACATCAAAAGGAAAATGACAAATGGCAGCTTGTATTGAATGGAAGTAATTTGGGCTTCGTGGGTCCCCTTCTCTGTCTGGATCATAGCATCTCCCAGGTAAAGTCTAGTTTTATGATAGCATGAGAACTTGGAGCTGACCTTTTTTATTTGTTTGTTTTCTGTCTTTATGGATTAATTTCAGAATCCGTCTGTCTAATCTAGGGATTTCTCATAGTACCCATTGAAGAGATGCTGAAGTGCTGTACAGGTAAATGAGAGATGCAGACTTATATGCAGAGTTATTTAACAGAGAATTATTTTCTCCAGCCCTCTTGGTGTTTGTATTCACAGTAAACTTTGATTGTGGCGAGAAAATGTTAGTAAATAAGGATTTGTTCAAAACCCCACTGGATTATTGATTTGATTCCTCTGATGGGGTTGTTTGTTGCATCAAGGAACTCTACCAGAGAGAAGTCTTCTGCATTTTCAATATGTCCCCCCAAAACTCTATTTTCAGAGGTAGGCACTTTGGGCCTTTTTTTGAAAGAGATTTTGGTGCCTCATGGTACAGATTTCTTTTTTCAAAAGCTCTCTAAACAGGTTAGCCTCCTGCATCTTGTGGATGTCAGAGGAGCTAAGGGTATCTCCTGCTTACATACATTTAAGAATTCCACTAGGGGTCTATCCAGAGGTGCCAGCTCTGTGAGTGTGCTAAGGCTGGAGCAGCCATGGAGAAAAATTAGTGGGTGCTCACCACCCACTGGCAGCCAAGCTCCCCTTGTGTGGGCCCCTCCCACTTCTCCCATGCACCATGAAACAGCTGTGGCATGAAGTTGAAGATTCCCTGGGAGGGAGGAGGAGGAGGAGGGATGCAGTGCATTCAGGAGGAGAAGGGGAAAAGAGATAGGGAATGGGGGAGGAAATGGAATGGGGGTGGAAAGAGGCCGGGCAGGAGGAAAAGTCAGTGCATAACTCTATTTTCATATTTTGGCCCCTTGATACCTTTGAAAAGGCATGCCTTTGAAAATGTGGCTGTAAGAGTCTAAGTCCCACTGACTTCCATTGTGACTTAGACTTTCCAAAACTTAAATCTCTCTTTAAAAAAAAAAAATCACATTTAGGCTCCAGATGAAGTCTTGAATTGGCATCAGAAGTGAAATGAGAGCCAGTAGAAGGAACATGGCCTTTCATCCCGCTGTAGAGAGAGGCTGCAGCATTCTTTCCCTTCTTCAAACACTGTATCTGGACTTGTTGTTAAAGCCCTTTTGAGGGTAGTTCCTTCTTTCCCCTATGGTGTAATAGCCAAAATTTGTTTTTTCTCTGGACAGGAATTCTTTAGGTCTGGCTCTCAAGTGTTTCATCAGGGGGTTGATTAATTGCATTCACACCACAGAAATTATGCTTGTCTGCCATATCAGTAGAAACAGGATCATGTGACGTGTAGCCAGTTGCAACTTTAGCATTTGAATTTTGACTGCAAGGAATGGGCAAAACTGAAAATGCAAGGCAAATGCCTTTAGAACAAAAGTCACTATTTTCTCCTAATTAGGCAAACAAGATAGGTGGCAAAACTGGCAGAATTATTAATTATGCATTTTCTCATAGCTCTAATCATAACATTGCAGCCTCTACACAGGTACTGTGCATTGAATGACAATGTAAATGGAAGTTGTTTCAAAGACCTAGAAAAGGTCTCTCTAGATCAGAATTGAAGCACATTATCTCTGCTTAAAATGCATCTGCCTTTGATGTACCTGTTCTGAGGATTTCATGGTCCACCGTTGTCAGACATTGTCTTTCAAAAGCACTACAAGCACTTAAACCTTTTAATTTTTTTAAATAATTGGTATGCTAAGTGACATGTGCAAGCTCTGCAGCGTAATATAGAAAGTTTTGCTGTGATTGCACTAAAGATGTCTATTCTATTCTCAGTACTGAAGCATGACCTGCATTTTTCACTCCTTATTTTTTACTCATTCTTGCCTTTGTCCCATGATATCAGGCATTGCACGTTGTGCTGTGCAGCCCTTGATTAGAAGATACTTTGCTATGAGGAGCATAATTACCCTTTTTGTTAGCATTTTGTTCATTCTTGGACACATGTGAAGCTCCTCCTGGATTTCTTCTTTTGCCCTCTCAACATTTTCTGATACAACATTTCATTCTCTAAATTCTTATGATCTTTGACCTCAGCAATGCACCACAAGGGATATATAAATCAAAATACAGAGGAAGTTGGTTCAGAAAGAGCCAAGAAGACATTATTTGCTTCATAAAATGTTTCATACCATATTCCCAAAGGAAACATGTTTACATTTTCCAAAACTAAAGTGTAAAAAACCTTCTTGCTGGAGACAAGGGCATAGAATTTCAAGCACTGCTTTATATTTCAAATGAATAAATAATTGTATGTCTAGATATAAGAAAAATCTTAAGTGACTTTCATGGGGAACATATTTCTGAGGTTCAGTACAATTCCAAATGAAAGAATGTGTGTATAAAATAAATTTGGAAATTTATTTATTTTTCTTTTATATACCATTTCAATATTTTATAATAAATAATTATTAAGAAATATTGAAAAACCCACAACTAGCACAAATGGTTTTAAAAAGCACAAATGGGACATAGATGGCCAATCCACATTGATGTTAGTTGTGTATTGGGTGTCTAAATCTCCTATCAGAATAATAGCACATAACTAAACTAGATCTTCGACCTCTCTTATTTACACACGCCCAGGCCTGCCGGCAGCAGAGGCGTGAAGGGGGGCATCCAGGGCTCATGATTCAAAGGAGCCTGGAGCTCCCAGCTGCCCCTCTTACTAAGGCTGTGGTGATGGCCAGAACCCAAGGCCATTTAAATCACTACTGGAGTGACATGCCACTTCCAGGAGTGCAGAGACACACACCTCGTCCAGGGGCCTATGAAAGCTGCCAGCTCGCCTGCACACACCTTTATCATTTGCTTTTAATTGTGGAAGGGTGATATGGATACAGTGATCATCACTGCGCACAAATTCTTATAAACTGAATTTGAGTTTGCTTTGTCAGCTAACCCCCCAAACTCATCATGTTATTACATTGCAAGTTAAAGTTTTGTACCAAGTCTCATCAGCTCTGAAACGCTTGAGAAAATTGTACTGAGATGAAAATCCTCAACTTTGATTCCTATTATTGGGAGTGAAAGGGAGTTTTCTGTAGTGGGAAAGGAGTAGGAGAGGAGATTTGCGTAATGTGATAGGTGGGTGGCAAGTGCATTTAGCTCAGTCTGGCTGTTAATGTTGTCCAGGCTTGTGATTTTCAGTGACTGTGTTGATGGGAAATTCACTGTGACTATGCATAGCCTGTGTGTGAATAAAATATAAAGGACCCGTATCAGTCATCTGCCAGATAAAGTGAACTCTCAAATTTGCTCATTTGGTTTATAAAGTTTGGTTTTTGTTATTATAAACCTAGCTACAAACTATTGCTGTTCCCATGCTGGACTCTTTCAAATTATGACAGCCACAATATTTCTTTAATTCAGAAAAGCTCATGTGTAAATATATTTTACACTGTAATATTTGTCACGGAGAGTGTGGGTTAGTGAGTTGTGCACACCCACTGGGAATAGGGTGATCACAATGCAGAGTTCAAGTCCTGGTCCCAGCCCAAATGACTTTGGGACCGCATTTGTCCGAGATTTCTTGCAGCACCACCACTCAGCCTTCCTGAGACTCCAATCTCTTTCTGCTCGAGGGGCTCAGATGGACCATAGACCCCATCCACGCCAAAGCTGGGAAGCTATGGGGATCCCAAGGCTAGGGGCACAAATATTCAGGAGCGCTTTAAGTTATTGTTTTCAGTAAGTCTTGCCTTGCATTTATCAATGTCAAGATTTGTATGATACCATTATGCTGCCGCACATTCACCTCGCTTTATTAAGTCTATCTGAAGTTCCTTCTACCCTTACTGTTCTAGCTATTTTGTATCATCTGCAAATGGTTACCACCTCCCTCTTTACTTCTTTTTTTTTTAAACCATGGTGTGCATGTTTCTGTGGCTTCCTATTACCAACGAGTTCCGGGGAGTGCTTGAAGTATTGCTTTCTGAAGAAGAGATCTGAGAGATGAAATCTTGTGTCCCTGATATTTTGCAAGCCAATAAGCGCACACACATTCACAGACACAGCTTAATTCTATTGATGTTTCCCATTCCTAGATCACATGCCACTGTACACTTGGTACCTCAGGACAGTGTGTAATGGCCTAGAAAGCTGCAGCTCTGTGATAACTTAATGAATTCTGGGATGAATAAGAATATTTTAAACCAGAAAAATAGCAGACTAGTGGGGACAATGCTGGGCTCTCCAACCTTCCCTGGAAAAGTATCCTATGAATAATGCAAGAACAGCAGCAGCTTTCTTAGGATTCAGACTTCATTTGTAGGAGATTTTAATAACTTATTTGTCAATAACTCTTATTTGTAGAGGGATTACATACTCTCTTGGTTAATAATGTGGTTTGTAAATGTTGAATGTAGTGAAAGTCCGCTAACCCTGAGCAGTGGTAAAGCCCCTGTGATTGGGGACAAAAAATAGTTTCTTTTGTCACCTCTCTACTTATGTAGGATCATGCTCACTTTCCAGATTTGTCCAAGTCTGACTGGCGTAGTATTCTAACCGTCAGTAATCCGGAGTTAAAGAAAATGTCCGCTGTCACTTTAAAATTATTCCACCTACTCAGCAGACTTGTTTCTGGTTTCATCATCTTCATACAACATGTGCTCGGGGTAGTTGTGTGTATAGATGATAGTTTCCTCTCAGCATATCCATTGTGTCAAAGAATTTATTTTTAAATCACAAACAGAATCTGGACACTGTAATGTATTAAAATATTATGTGCCTTAACATTACTTCTTGGACGTTTAATGTGTTTTGTGCTATATCCAGGAAAACAATCATCAGCCATGTACATATCTGCTCTACCACAACAGACTCTATTAAACCTCCAATGCATGACATACAAAACATTTATTCCCTACCGCTTTAAAAACTCCCACATCTTAATTGGGGTCAATGCTCATTATGTACCCTCTGTATCTTGTCAACTGTTTAACTATGACTTGTAATTCTTCATAACCCAAACTTGACCCCAGATGTACAGTGCATTTCCTTTAAACCTGTGTGAATTTTGCATCTCAAACATTAGCTTTCATAAAAATTTAAATCCGTTTAATGTGTTTTGGGCAATATTGTGTAGCTGGGATGGTGTGTGGTCTAAGATTTCCTATTCTTTATCCTTTTTGTTTTATTTTTAAGAAAATCTTTCTGTTTTTGTCAATAACATACACAAAAAGGAAATATAATCATTTAAATTATACCAATGTTTATCCTCTTAACAAGCTAATGCATTAACATTCATGCACAATTATGATACATTTTTCCATAATTATAACGTAATTTCTATTCTTCTCATCTACTAATATCACCTTGCAAAGAATCAAGACAGCCTCAGACTTCCAGACACTTACATCACAAATACCAAGTTAGCTCTGGTAAAAAGTAGACTAGGGCTCAGTTAGACTTCTTTCTAAACACTTTTCAATGCTATTATGTCTCATGTAGTAAGTAGGTAACCATAGAGGAGGGAGGGGGGAGGAAAAAGGTGAAAAGAAGCTTTACTAGCGTAGTTATTTTAGCGGAAACAAGTCTTTAAAGTTTTGTTTGCTTACCTTAGCTCACACTTTATCAGATAACACACCATGGACTAGAAAAATAATGAACTAAAAGATGCTCTCCTATTGTGTGGAATGAATGGTATGAGAATGAATCTCACAAGATTTCTGTTTTCAAAATGAAGAGGTGAACACAGTACAAACACCAATCTTTGTCATTTAGAAGACAGTTAAATATATGCCAGCGCATTGACATGAGTGTTGCATACAGCTTTAGTTAACTTGCAGCTAGAACTAGTTGGAGAAAATTCAACAGATCCATAGTCCATTGAAGTACACAATTCAATTGAAACCAAAATAAAGTGAAAACTGGAACACCACATTTTGGTTTTGTCAAAGCAATATATTTTAATAAACTCAAAATGATTTTTTTTCTGGAAATTTCCTTTGTGGAGAATTTCAAAATTTGCAGCTTTTGTTCTAGTCAGAATGAAGACACATTTTGAATCTCAAAATCTTTCTCAAAAGCAAACTTCTGTCCTCCTCACAGTTGTACTTCCAACCAGAGAAGAAATATAGGCTCCTTCAGTCAGGTGAGGAATGAATAAAAGTAGAATTACTGTATAACAAAATGGAGAAACTTTGGGGGCATAACTTATTGAAGCAGAAGAGGAAGAGTAATGCATGTATGTAAATTACATCTGCTCTGTTAAAGAGTTCTAAAAGGACTGAGTACTAACAGAACCTTTGTACTCTGCAGGCCATTGGGGACTGCATAATTCAGGCAGTGTGTTCAGTGTCTAAAGAATCATAAAATCTGAGAAATTACAAATGGAAAAGACTTACTTGGTCATTTGCTGTTCTCCATCCCCTTGCTAGTTTCATGTTGTTTAAGGCTTTCTGCAGTCCAGTTCTAATGGTTCCAAGCCTGGTAGCATTCACCCACTTCCTTGGAGACTATTTTGAAGTCTAATTGACCTCCAGGTTGGGTATATTCTTGGCATTAAACCTATATTGTGTGTTCTTCTCCTTCCACTTAATGACCCTGAGGGTGAGACATGTCCCAACAGGATGCTTTGTGAGCTGATTCATAAAAATGGCACAAGAGAATTAGGTTTTTAGAAATGGTGCTAAGCGTTCCATGGTTCTGGCCAAGAAGAAGGCTCAATGGGGAAATCTGGGATGGATGCAAATCCTTCTGGAAGTATCTCTTTCCAAAGACTATAAAATCAACCCTAACCCTAAACTTTGAAGTGTTTAGCTGTTTCAGGGTGCTGCAATTCCCCCACTCTTGCACTAAACTCCAGCAATAATTTTACAGTGGCTGAGGAATATATCTTATGTCCTATGGACTTCAATACATGCTGTTGCCTTCAACACACGTTGTAGGGGTGGAGGGGCTTGAGATGCTAGATCTATGGATCCTCCTCTTACCACAATGGACTACTCCACCATAGCCTACACAGATTCCTTCCTCACTATGTGCAAAGCATGCAGAGATTCCTCTCTCTCCCCAGACATGCTTCTTGGACCTACTTCCTTCCCTTGCACAGTGGATCTTGGAGGCTTAGCTGGTGTGGAAGATTTTGCACAGATCCTTTTGGCCTGGATGAAATTCCCATAATAACCCTTAAATGGGGACCGCACACTATCCCCCCCACCCCAACCCAAATCTACACTTGATATTAGAAGAACAGAGCAAAGTTTGCATTCATAATACATGTGAATCTGGTGGCTTCCTGCTGCTTTTTTAATTTTGTGTTCACGCCTTCTTTGGCTGACCCAGTTATTCCCATGTTCCCATTAGCCTGCTATGTTGTTCAGTTTAACCAGCTGCATGCACTAAATAATAGAAACATTTAATGTTTTGCTGCTTGAATGATCCCTAACAACAGTTTGGAAGAATCTTGTCACAGTGAATTGTGTTAGCAGGACACAGGATGAAAGCCCTTCTTTTTACTGCAGCCATTTCCAGGGCTAAGACTTTTCTGAGAAAACCTGTACTATTTTCAGAACATTGTCAGAACAAACAGGGTGACTCTTTTTTAATGTGTGTTTACATTTCATGCAAATTAGAATGTTCCTAAGGCAGCACAAACAGGTTTGGCTGCTAGTTTGAAAAGTGGTTTTCATAGGCTGCTAGATTTGAATTTCAAGATTTTACTATGCCACAGATCGTGTTCTTTGTCCATGTACTGAAAGATCAGCCCTCCACCTGGCTCTGTAGTAATCACACTTGGTTGTAGCAGTACCAGATACTGAAAGCAAAGCAGCATATATTACATATGCATCCTCTGACAAACTGAGAGAAGACAAGATCTGTCTCTTTCCCTCTTGCTCTCAGAAAGTGGGCTTGTGGCGAAACTCATTTCCTTTCATTCCTTTTCTTTTTACAACTGAAGACTACAATGAGCGGGTTTTCAAGATCCAGTCATGAACAGTTGGATAAGAACGTCTCTAAGAAGAACCAGGCTCTTTGAGCAGGCTGAATAGGAAGCTGTATAGCTGGAGGTGTGCAAAGAAAGCACTAAGTGTGATCTCACCACTCCCTGAGTATCATGGGTGATCGGGGGCCCTCAGAAAGGTGTGGGCCCTTGGGTTAGGCAATGGAGTTCCATGGTCAGGAATAGAGAGTAGGGCCTGTTCTTTAACCACTGCAGACAGTCGTGTGACTCTCACGATGCACCACATGGCTCAGTCAGAAGGGAGAGCATGGGGAAGCCTGAGAGATGTGATTTGCCAAAGGAGCATGGCCTACAGAGGATATGTGCACGAGCCACTCCGAGCACCATTCCTTTGAGGCACCACAGCTGATGTAGATGAACACGGAGCAGACGCTAACTGGAATATTTCAATTCAGTTCAACAAACAGAAACCTTCCAGTTAGGGTCAAACCAACTCTATGTGAAATCTGAACTGTGATTTTGTGAAAACTATTTTCTGTTGGAAAATTATTTTGATAGAAAAGTCCTGAGCCAGCTGTCCTGAAAACCATTGGGACTATCTGGCTCCAAACTGTACCGGATGAATTCCTAAAACGTGCTTAGCATGAAGCAGAATCAGTATGAAAACTGGTCTGTCCTCATCTCCTAGGCTCTTCCCCTTTTTCTACCCTCTGTGGTTGGCCAAGGTAAGGAGCAGCTTCTGTTCTTCTTGCTACTCAAAACAGGATGAATGCATTATTATCTGCTACATGTGGTGCTCCTTCGCTGGCAAATGTTTCTGCAAGCTATGACAGGACACTGAGGCCTGAAAGATGGGTCAGCACTCTGATCAGTGTAGTCTGAATTAGTTTCCCCAGTGAAGGGTGATTGAGCAATTAGCTAATCAGAAGAGGAGAGGTACAGAACTAATTAGCCCTCCGCTGGTTGACCTGATAAAGGCCAGGAAAGAAGTGGTGCCAGGGAGTGGGATGGATGGATGACAACAGGAACAAGGCTAGCTGAGTTCTGACTGACAGATTTCTCAATTTCTCTTCCTCCTAGTGCCGGAATAGATGGACGGAAAAAAGCAGGGATTAAAAATGCAGTGGAATTGGTAGAGGAGTTTTGGAATAAAATATAGGCTGAACATTAACACGAGACTGGATCTGGGGCAACAGGATGGGGATAGAGCACTGCTCTGTCACCTAATTTCACTCTGTGGGCAGAAAGACCTCTGTAAATAGAATGGTTGCGCCTCTCCCAACACCCAAAACTTTCCAAAAAACAATCCTGCTAGACATCACATTGGTCCATGCATTTTTAATGCAGTGCTATTGACTGGATTCTGGGGATATAAGGATATAACAAATTGCTGTAGTATAAAGGAAAAGGCCATTTGGCCCAATACATCTGTTCCCTGTTGATTCATTTCAATCCCGTTGTCCTGTTTTTGTCAGTCTGTCCCCTCCCCCTTAACATAAAATCTATTTGTCTCTTAATATCATTTTGCTATGTGCATTAGTAGCCTTGCCTGTCATCCTATTTCATATGCTCATTCTTTAGAGAGAGGGGGAGAGTGGGAGGGAGAGGGGAGGAGGAGAGGATGACACTGAGTTGAAATACTAGCAATACATAGTTACTGGAACAATCCTTATGATAGATAATCTCACCTCCTGGGTATCTAAATGTGGCGCATTGTGATTGGTAGCCAGACCTATAATGTATCCTGGGGAGTCAAAAATTCTATTGAAAACAGTGTGTGAAAAATGGGGGGAACAAAGCCCCTCCAAGAGTATGAGCTGTTTGCTGTTTTCTTCACTAGTGTTCATTACCTAAGCCTTTCAAATACAGCTATTAAATAAATGCCCTATCATGAATGTGAAAATCCCCGATTCAAAAATCACAACCATTTGGGAGAAAGTTGCAAACACCGGAGCCGTCGCGGATCCTGGGGCCAGGAAAATGAGTTCCAGAATGAGAATACTATGTTGAAATCACACTCCAAAGCATTATTTGGAGGCTAGTGCATAGATCTTCTAGTCATTGCTGGTAATATTTGTTAGACCAGCAAAGACATGGGCAGCCTCTGAGTAATCAAATAGGATATAAAACAGGGGTGGGCAATAATTTTTGACTGAGGGCCACTTCAGAAATTCTTCCAGGGTGGGGCCTTGGGAGGAAGGGGCGGAGCCAAGACACTTCCCTGCTTCCCCACCCACAGACCCTAATTGGTCTGTGGGTGGGGGAGTGTGCAAAGTCTTTGCCCCCTCCCCCAGAGAACCATCAGCTGTCCTGAACAAATGGTGATTCCCTCTAGATGCCCTGCCCCTGGTGGTGGGAGGAGACTTTCCGTGCTCCTCTCCCTGTCCCCAGGTCAATCAGAGCCTGTGGGAGGGGGAGCACACACAGTCTCTCGCTCCCTGCTGCGCTCAGGGTCCACCACCAGCTGAGTGGCAGCTCGTGGTTGACTTTAAGTGCTGAGCCCCTAGCAGGATGGGTGGAGACTTTGCATGCTCTCCCCACCCACAAGCCTCGATTGGCCTGGGTGTGAGGGGGAGCACATGAAGTCTCCTTCTGCCCTGCCTCTGTCCTGCAAGGAGCATGTGGTGCTTGGAAGTGCAACGCCCCTTTGCAGGGCGGGAGGAGACTTTGTGTGCTCCCCACCCACCCCAGGCCCATCAGGGCTTCAGGGGGAGCGCGCAAAGTCTCTGCCAGCCCTGCCAGGAGTGCTCCGGCTGGCGGAGACTTCACATGCTTTCCCCTCCCCCCAGACCGCAATTGTCCCGGTGGTGGGGGCGCGGGCTTTTTTTTTTTTAAACTTCACTTGTATCTAGACTG
>JANRFK010004893.1:47570733-47588121 GCA_030068395.1 Apalone spinifera
AACATTAAGTTTTTCTATTTGTTCCAAAACCTCCTCTAATGACACCTCATTAGAGTAAAGGAAATTGATAGGAGCATTTCTACTGTTGACCTCCCACTGTGGGGCCACCACAGAAAATCAATGCAAGGGTACATTGACTCTAGCTATGCAATTGTCGTAGCTGGAATAGCGTATCCTACACCAATTTTCTCCACCAGCTCAGGAACTGCAGTGAGCACTTTGATTTACTCCATTTTATGTTGGCATTCAATTTTCAGGCTCCAGCCAAGCCAAGGTGTTTTTCTTTTCTTTCTATAATGTCCTTTGGACCATCAAGCACATTACTCTTCCTTTTTTAAAAGATCTATCAACAGTATTTTTCTTGATGGCCTCCTATGGAAGGCAAATGTATGAAAAACATTTAAATGTCCACTGTAAATGTGCAGCTCGGACATATTTGCATTTACATGGTCAGTTAGGTGCCCAAGTGGCTACGTCTGTATAGAAATAACCACTGTGCATGCTCACATTGGGTTTACATGCACAAATTAGGCGTGTGCAACTATAGCTTTTAATAGTTGAGCAGTGCATAGTGGACACTCCTGAGACTGCGGCCCCATTGCTCTATACTGTACACACATAGGAATACACAGTTCCTGCTGCCAAGTTTTACAAGCTAAGTAGAAAAGTCAAAGAGAGGAACACAGCAGGGGAAGTGATTTGGCCAAAGTCACATAGCAAGGCAACGGCAGAACCAGGTGCCTCATTCTAGTGCAGCATTCACTTAACTGTCTCCCTCTTCCTGTGCACAAAAATGAGCTCCCACACAGAGACATGCTGGGTGGCTGAGATGAGACTTGGAGCCTTGTGTTCCATACAGAGCAGTTTCCGTCTGCAGCAGTGAGACATGCAGTATAATATCAGGCCTTGTCTCAGCCAACATAAAAGCTCGCAGTGTTTCACTTGGCCAGCAATGTGGCTGTGACTCTACAAGGTATTTCTGCCTTTTTAATCTAACGGGAATAGCATGGATTGTTTTCACCTGTCTCAGGAGCAAATGTCAGCACTGTGGATTTGGAAAATAGGCTCTCAGTGCAAGGAACATGATGCTGACTTGACAATTGGCATTAGAACTTCAAACACTGTCCTTGGAAGCAAGCAGCTTGGCAGACGAGAGACTAGTTTAAGGATGTCAGTGGAGTAACCTAACATTCTCTTTAGAGACCATGTATCATTGAGCTGTTTCAGTTTACAACCATTTAATATCACAAAGCAAAATAGCTGGTAAAGAAGCTCAGTGGAAATGTAAATCCCTCTGCATTAGGATGCATTTTCCTTAAAGCATCCCTTAACAAAACTCAGTGTAGGATTTCCTTTGTCTCACGTTGCATGTGAGCTACTCAGGCTTTAAATCATGGATACAAAATGCTTTGACATGTCCTTAAGAAAATGTATCGTGTCTGTCTGTAGCATGGACCCACAGCCAAAAGAGAGAGGTTTTTTATTTTTGAAGAATTTGGTAGCCGGAGACTTTGAGGGATAAAGTTCTTTAAAATATTTATTTTAATAAGATAAAGTGGAGAATATTGAAAGACAGAGTCTATGCTTTGATGTCCTAAAGTATGAAATCTCAATAGCTTGCTGGTGACAAAACTCTCTCTCTCAACTGTAGCAGGAGGCATGGCTTAAAATCATGTAAATGACAACTGACAATGGCACAACAGTTTCTTTCTAGGGTATGAAAATCAATACCCTCTGAGAAATGGAGCTATGCTTAGCCAGCCCCAGTGCTAGGTTGATGATAAAAGTGGGGAGGAGGCAGGAGAACCCCTCCAGTCACTGTAGTGAGCAGCCACATGGAAGTGCTGAAACAGTTTGAATATGGGCACACCCTCATTTTAGGTTCTGCAACTAGTATCTCTCTGTCAAGCTAATATGGCCTTGGAGTGCTGTAAGGCAAAAAGTCTGTCTCTGAGAGGAGAAGAATTTAGGTGTGGACAGATGGATTCCAGCTGCAAGGACCATTGGGTGGTTCATGCACTAGTTTAGGATTTGAGAGACCTAGATTCCCTACTTCCAGCACAGACTTCTCGTATCATCTTGGGTGTTTATCCTGTGCCTGCAGCAGTAACCTATTTTTAAAAGCCTCAGAGGAGTAGCCATGTTAGTCTGTAACTGAAAAAACTTAAAAAACAATGAATGGTCCTACAGCTTTAAAATCAAGGTTTGAACAAAGACATGACCTGGATGGGTTGTCAACACCCTAAGGACATCAAAAGCTAAGTATCGAGCACTTACTGCCCACTCTATTAGCCTCATTTAGCATGGGCACTCTAAGGGTACGTTTAGACTACAGGCTTCTTTTGGAAGAGATCTTCTAAAAAAAGTCTTCCGAAGAGAGCATCCACACTGTAAAAGTTCATCAAAAAAGAGATCTGCTTTTCCAAAAGAGAGCGTCCAGACTGAATGGACGCTCTCTTGTGTGTAAGCTGTGATTGCTGTGGATGGAATGGCCACCAGGGCACCTGTGCTTTTCCCTCTTTCCTCCTATTCTAAAGAACTCCCTCTTCCCCGTCCACACATGCCTTTTTGCGAAAGAGCTCTTTTACAAAATGGCTTCTTCCTCATAGAATAAGAATTACCAATACTGGAAAAACCCCTCTGTTCTTTCGATTTTCTTGCTGACAAACGCAATTGCAGTATGGACGTTCCTCAAGTTTTGTTGGAAAAACAGCCGTTTTTCTGGCAAGACAAAAGTCTGTAATGTTTACATACCCCCCAATTACAAGATTTTTTTCCCTCCCCATCCTCCCTCCTTTTTTTGCTATTTATTTGTACCTCTGGAACCCTTGCTCTAGTCCTCTGAGAAGTGGATTGTGCCCATGAAAGCTCATGATACCAGCTACATTTTTTTTGTCTCTAAGGTGCTGCAGGATCATTTGTTGTTTTTTTAAATTCTATCTTTAAAAGGGGCACACCTCTACCTTACAGAGGAGTATTACATTAAAGGTTGGTAGACACTCCGATCAGATTTTTTTAAGGCATTTAAGTGCCTTAAGATGTAGGAAGGCACCTAGTGGGATTTTGTTTTAAATGCCTAGATGCCTGCTGGCTTCACTGAGTTTTTTGTAAATGACTTAGATGATAGTGAACATGCTATAGATAAATAAAGAGACCCTAAGGGATTTCCACTTTATGGCACAATAATTAAAGAGAGATTTTAAAGGCAGTATTTTTGCAGTGGGAAAAGTGGCATTTATGAAATGGTGGTAGAACATAGTTAACCTCTTACTGAGGTTTATTAGCATTCTTTACACTAAAGTCCATGGAAAAATTGTCCTGTAGTTATATAGCTTTTGGATCTGAATGATTAAAATACATGAGGTTCCTTTACCTTAAGATACAAGATCTTGGGCCTGACCTTTGAATAACCACTGATATTTTAGTGTTAAGCTTATTACAGGCAGTTTTCTCTAGTATATGTGAAAATACAAATGAAACACCTCTTCAGGACTAGAGTACCTGGCCAGGTGCACCATTTGCAGCTGGCATCAACAGATTTTCAACTAAATTCCCAAACCCATCATTGTGTTTGAATCTGAGCATCTTCTTTTGGAAAAGCAGTGACTAAGATGCGTTAGCTCTGCAGTATTCAAGACAGTTTATACTGGTATTCTGTCTAGCTATAAGGAGCTGCTAACTAGTCAAAACAGTTCCCATGCTCTCCTGAAATAGATATTATCCCTAGTGCTTGGTAGGGGATGCAGATGGCACCTTTCACTCTGTTTTCTATTGTACCAAGGCACAAGGCTCAAGGGCAGGCTGGTCTTAATCAGGGATGGGACCCTCACACTTAACAATGAGCTGGATGAACAATAGAGTAAATCATTTTTGTTTAGCATTAGCTCCTGGAATAGAGAACTTCATCCACTGCAGTTGGGGATCTGGTGCCAAATGATAGACTGGGTGAACGCCCACTGTGGACTCTGCACTGATGCAAAGGTCAATGAAGCAGAACTGCTCCTGACTGATTTGGGAGCAAACTCTATTGGCGGGAAGGGGGGTTGTTTTTGTTTTAATTTTTTTTCCAGACTCCTGCTTAGTTAAGCCACTGGTAGGAGGAATAGTCAATTGATTGTATTGCTGCTATCACTTATGGAAGGTGAAGGTGCTAATTCGTATCAGTTATTGCTGGAGGAGAAGCTGATGCCCATCAGGACTGCAAGGGATGTAGCTTGCACTCACTAAGCAATAAATCTCTGTTGGATAATATGTCTCTCGCTGAGTGCCGGTGAACTCCAAAATGGTGGCTGCAAATATTGTATCAAGTTAATAGGCTCGGTTAATACATCATCATAAGGAGGGATGACCCTGCTCAAGTAGGCAGCATTATCAATATTTAAAAAAAAAAGTACTGTAGCTAAGACAGTACCTGTGAGCAGGGAGGGGCGGAGACCAAGATGCCTCACTGAAGTGTATGAAAGCCTGAAAGTAATAGAGAGGATAGATACTACAAGCCTATTTAAACCAGTGCCAAGCATAAGAAAAAGGGGCCATCCATCCAGCTGAGGTTTGGCCATGCACCAAAGGGGCTTAGGCATTATTTCTTTACAATATTCAGAGTTGTTGCTTGCTGAAAGCTATCGAGAGTACAACAGGCCAAACAGTATAAGACGTTTTTAAATGAACATCATAAAAGCATCATAATCTGCTTGTAGCTTCCCTAGCTACAAAGTATGTGGTACAGTTTAGCTGTTATGATATAGATCCTTTCATTTCAAAGTCCTTTCTTCATTGCTTCTCTTCACTGTACACCAGAGAAAGTTCAAAACTGAAGGCGTTATCCAGATTAGAGTGGCTATTGGAGAAAAAAAAAAAAAGCTAGCATTGTGCATGTTGTTCAGGGAAATGACTCGTAAGAATCATATGCCTTAGATCAGGGCTACGCAACACATGGACCGCATGTGGCCCGCGGTCCATTTGTTTGTGGCCCGCAGTGCAGTTTGGGTTTACGTGGGGTTCAACATGTGGCCCGTGGGAGGGAGCCAAAACAAAAAAGTAGTCAATATAATGGTCTTCTGATATACATTTTAGTAGTTAAATTGCTGTCATTGCTCATTAAAAGTGCTGTCCTATGGATGGAAATTGGGTAATTATTGAATTTTATTATCAGCAGAACTGACTTAAATGGGGCCTGCGTGTTGTGTAGTCTTGCCTTAATCGTTGTATTCCTGCCCGTCAGTGTGAAAGAAGCTATTTGCATATATTTGCATATATATTTGCATGCATGTGCAACCACACTTAAGTTGCAGCCCTTGGCATGTGCTTTTAGCATCATTGTGGCCCCCGGAGCTTCCAAAGTTGAGTAGCCCTGCCTTAGATGACTACTGCTGTAGTTACAATGGTTCTCATCCCAGCAGTCCAAAGTTTTCATGCTCCTGTTCAGTTCTGATTGTGTTTGTATTGACATCTGATTCCACTATCAGCTCAATTAACTTATTTGAAAGCATAGTGGGTTTTCCAGCCTTGTGTAAGTAATTATTAAATATACTATATATTGCATCCTTTTTATCAGCCTTAAGTAAGAGTGGAATGGGGAGACAAAAGCTCATTGAAATGATGAGATGGATCCCTGAAGCAAGTGCTAGAGAAGCCACTTACAAGATAATGGGCTAATAGCTATGACAGAATGTGTCATATCTGTATCAAGTTCAGTGCCTTTGTACATACAGCTGGGGAAATTGTACAAGATGTGGCTTGCTCAACCACGAAAAAAAAGAGGGAAATGAAAACTTGAGATTAAAAGCTGCATCAATTCAGCCTGCAAAGGAGTGGGGTTTTCCAGAAAGCGGCAATAGCAAGTGTGTCAATCAGTAAGCTACATTTTGGAGAATTAAGAAATTTAGCTAGGAGGGGGTAGTAAATGGAAGGACCAGTCAACAGCCTGTGTGGCTTAACGAGGGGCTGTTCAGACACCCGAGGCTAAAGAAAATTATATTGGAAACAGACAAGATTTTGACATAGGAATATGCAGACGGGCGAGACACACAAGGGAAAGATAAGAGCGGTTGCGAAGGGGAGTTAACGTCAGCAAAATGGGAGTTGAGAAGCTTTTGTAGAAATACAATATATTGGAGGGAAATAAGTTCTAACAGGAGAGTAGCTTTGTTAATAAATGCAGGAGGGAAGTGAATTTAATGATAACCCATATGACTGAGACTATGAAATCCTTAGAAATGTATGAGACCAGGAAAAAGAGCAATAAGAGATCAGCAAGTCTGAATAATATTCATTCATAAAGCATGAGAAGTTGAATTCACAGCTTTTGCTGTGGGCCACTTGTATAAGAGCCTTGGCAAGAATTTAAAGGGGTAATGTTAGATCCAGTTACCTGGCTTGATCTAATGCACGCCTTCGAAAACTCCTGCCAAGACAAAGGGATGGTACTTTCACACATCTAAACTGATCAAGATAAAAGCTAAGGGAAGAGCTAAGCATGTTAGATTGTATCTACATTCGTGTAAAGTGGTGGTTTTAATTGAGTTATACTTGCTTAATTTAGCTAACTTGATTCAAAAATAGAACGTTTCCCCTCCATTTTAGATTAATCCTAAATGATGCATAGACCTTATGCTGACCATCCACAGAGGAGTGAACTTCATTTTAAGGGAATTATTTACCAAAGCTGATTTATATCACACAAAAAAGTGAAAACACATAAAAATACTCCCCTACATTTGAAAAACCATTAAAAAGTGTGTATTTGCAAATCTCCTATCCATTTTTTTCCAAAAATGAAAGGAAAGTGTTCCTGACAGTTACCATTTGAAAAATAACTTAAATCATTAGTATAATAAAGGAGATTAATTCACTGAATTTGTAAAACTAATGGAACTAAGTTCAATAAATATGGGGCTACGAAGAATAAATCTTGCTAAGAAAGTATATTTCTTTTAAAAACAATTTATAGCAGAAGAGAATATGAGTGTAACATTTTGTAAAGTACTTGATATTGTTTCATGAAATCAACTTGACAAATTCATTTAGCTAGGGTAAATGGTTAAGAGTAGGGATGTTAAAAAGATTAACTGATTAAATGATAGCATCTCACCAATTAACCATTTTAACCTAGGGCCTGCTCCTGGTCCTGCCACAATGGTGGGAACCTACTGCCTGGCTTGGTGGGTTCTCTGTGCCCGGGGCTGTCACCAGTGTTCAGTGGTAAGGGCTATTTAACCAATTAATTGGTAAGCCTAATTAATGCTTATTGATATGCTTACCAGTTAACCGTTTAGCATCCCTAGTTAAGAGACCACAAGCAAAAGCTGACTGATGGTTAGCAAACTATTGCAATGAGAAGAGGTGTCTAGTGTATTATACAGGGAGAGGTGGTAGGTCGAGTTAAACTCTTTATTAATGAACTGGAAAAAGCAGTAATCCACAAATTAATGACCTCTTTAGATTGAGAAGACTTCCAAAGAAGAGATCAGAGATGATATTTTAAACTTTTTATTAAGGTAAAGGTACTGGCCTGTACTTTAAATGTCACACAGGCACTCCTATAGGGTTCCAGTGTAGACATGACTTATGCTGACAGGCAATCCTCCTGTGAGGATAAATAATCCACTTTCCCAAGAGATGGTAGCTAGGTCAAGAGAAGAATTCTTCCATCAACCTAGCACTGTCTATACTGCGGATTAGGTTGATATAGTTACATCTCTCAGGGTGTCGGTTCTTCATGCCTCTTGAAGACATGTTTTTACTGATGTAAATATCTAGTGTAGAATAGGCCTTGCAATAAAATGTTAATGTTCTACATCATACATTACTGGTTCGTGTACAGATTAACGTTCAAAGAATCTGGCTAAAGATTATGGCTTGCTGGTTGGGGTCTGAGGATCCTCTTCTGAATAGGCTTAAAAGGATGACCAGATTTCTAAATACCTACCCTCTTTTTGATGCTTCTCTTGCATAAATACTTGGTGTAAATTTTTTTTCCATTACAGGAACAATCCATAATTTACTATACCACAGTCCCATGGGAAAGACACATTTTTTCTAAGAAAGTGCAATGCAAAATTGTGTTACTAACTATAAAAAATAAATTAATTTGTCATTGTATTTAAAATATAGCTCCTATACTTCAGGGCCCATCTCCAAATACCTATATTCATAATACTGAAGCTGATAAGGGAGAAATGTATAGTCTTCTGCAAACATATTTCTACAGTAAGCAGATCAGGAAATCTGTAGAAAGCTGGTGCTGTGACATTAGATGAATCTCTTTAATAATTTTACTCACCAGACCTTCAAATTCCTAGACCCAGCCAATACCAGTGCAACTATGGTCTCCTTTCTCCACAACACATCCAATGGATCTCTTCCCTACTAGCAAAAATGTGCAATTATAAGAAATATGGGCAAAAAAATAACACGAGACTCAGCTTGGAAGTATGCAAGCTGTGGATGTGTCTACACTAGAAAGGCATAGACCTAGAAGGGGCTCTTCCATTATTATAGTAAATACACATCTCTGAGAGGTGGTAGCTAGATCAATGAAGAATCCTTCCATTGACATAGCAGAATCTACACTGGGGAGTTAGGTTGATTTAGTTATATCGCATGGTATACAATTTTTCATACCCCTTAATGGTGTGGTTAAGCCAGCCTATCTCTGTAGTGACTGTCTAGGAAGGAGTACTGCAGGAAAGGATCTGGGGTTATAGTGGACCACAAGCCAAATATGAGTCAACCATGTGACACTGTTGCAAAAAAAGCAAACACGATTCTGGGATGCATTAACAGGAGTGTTGTGAGCAAAACACGAGAATTGAATCTTTCGCTCTAGTCTGCACTGATAAGTCCTCAGTTGGAGTTTTGTGTCCAGTTCTGGGCACCACATTTCAAGAAAGATGAGGAAAAAATGGAGAAGGTCCAGAGAAGAGCAACAAAAATGATTAAAGGCCTAGAAAACGTGTCCTTTGAGAGAAGACTGAAAGAACTGGGTTTGTTTAGTTTAGAAAAGAGAAGACTGAGGGGCCAGCATAGCAGTCTTCACGTATCTAAGAGTGTGTTACAAGGAGGAGGGAGGAAAAATTGTTCTCCTTGGCCTCTGATTATAGGACAAGAAGCAATGGGCTTAAACTGCCACCTGGGAGGTTTAGGTTGCACATTAGGAAAAAACTTCCTCCTAAAAGGTGGTTAAACACTGGAATAAATTGCCTAGGGAGTTGTGGAATCTCCATCACTAGGGATATTTAAGAACAGGTTGGCTAGACATCTATCAGGGATGCTTCTAGACTGTGCTTGGTCCTGCCATGATGGCAGGTATCCGGACTTGATGATCTCTTGAGGTCCCTTCCAGTTCTAGTATTTTATGACTTTATGATTCTAAGCATGATAGAAGGAAATCAGATGTGTTTGTAATGAGTGAGAAAAGTAAATTCAGCTTTGGGGCAGCTTCGTGCCAGGGAAGAGGACAGTGTGAGTCACATCACAAGAAATTTAGAGGTCAGCTTGGAGAAAATATTAAAATATATACTGTGAGAAATGATCTTGCATTGACAGGTGAATGGGAAGAATGGTCTTTTCCTTATGTAAATTCCCTGTTTCTCTGACACAATGAAAATCGATAGTTTGAGCTGGATTTGCTATGCTATAGAGCTAAACAAAATGAAAACCAGTAGATGAATAATCCAGGTAATTGATTAGTGACAGAGGAATGAAGAGGAGGAGGAGGAATAGCAAAGCTTGAGGCTTTACATGTAGGTTTCCATTTCTCCTGACTGAATTTTTCAGAAAGCTTATTCATATGTGATCTTCACTGTCTTTGGTTGTCTCTGAACTGACAAGCATTGTAACATAACATCTGAAGGATTTTGGAATATGGAGAATGAAATGGAGAAAAAAATACTTAACTTTTTACAAAAATGGTGATCAAAAGGAGCGTGACAATATTTTATGGGTTTTTTTTTTCATTGGGTTGCAACCTAAAACCCCTTTTTATGGATTGCAAGGATTTTAGTGAAACAGGTGTCTTATTAAGTAAGGCTTATGATAGCGAAGGTTTAACAAAAGGGTTTTTTTTTTTGTGGGCGAGAGGGATAAGGATAAAATGAAATAATAGGTCAGAGTGATTGTTGGAGCAGATTGAACTTCAAAGAACTCGAAGAAATTATTTTTAGTTACAGATGGTTGGAAAGAGAGAACAGAATCAAGATCCTCTTGTTCTCTACAGAGGGGCCTTGTGCTAATGAACACACTGGTTTCCTAGAGCCAAGAAACAATAATTAACACTCCATGTATTTTGTGCTTCCACAGCCCCGTTTATCAGAGTGTTGAAAAATGTTTAACAAAGTATCAGGTCACTAAGAAGTTTGTGCTTTGGGTATATTCTGACAAAAATATGAACAAACCAAGAAATAACATACCACCTAAACTGAGGAATCATGGTGGCAAATATTGACAAATTTCAAACCAAATTTTTCCCGTGAAGAAGATAGTTATTCTTGGAGAATGTCTCTAATTTAGCACTGGTCATATTGTTCATTACAAATAAATCATCTGATCAATTAAGCCCTTTTTTCCCATTGGTGAATTTTGTGAACTATTCTTGATTTTTGTTGTTGTTAATGCAATAATTATTTTCATGTATTTGGCAAATAATTTATGCAAATAAATTTCAATCTATAGGGTATTTGCGAACTATCCACTTTATTTCTTATGTTATGAAACTAGTTGCTTAAATGCTATAGCAATGCTTTTTACTTCTAGATAAGCGGACAAGAACACTTAAAACTCATCATTATTGTTAGCGGATTTGAATTTTGGTAGTGCACAAATCCAGTAGAAGATGCAGCCTGTGTCCCCAAAAATGTAACTCTAATAGAAGATCAACAAATACCATTTTAGGAATGATGAGTATTAGACAGGCACAGCTCTTGTTTGAGCATGAATATCGTTGCCCAATGTGGGAATTCCTGTAAAGGATACTCATTCCCCAAACTGTTATCTGAGCTACAATGTGCCTGGGGTAGTAGCAAGTTCTATTTGACCAGGTATTTGGAATTCAAATGAAGGTCTGTTACCACTATTTCAGCATGGTTAAAATAGCCTTTGTTCAACCCAATTCCTGTGTCAGCCTAGATTTCCCTCCCTTGAGTTGTCCACCAGTGGATGTGGACTATGTTCATTGCAGAACTGAGTTTACAAACTATATTTGCGCTTTCTTCATCTCTGCTCTTTTCTTCATATGGTTATCCATGGGCACCTTTGTGAATGAGTGTTACCTACGAGGAAGTTGCCACCGGGTCAGAGCACTGCTTCAATATGAAATGGCTTCTCAATTAACATTTAACCGCAAAAAGATACAGGATTGTGTCCAGCCACGGGAAACTTGCTACAGATTTGCCAGGCTTAACTCACTCAACTTCCCCAGAGTGCTTTCAGGAGTGGGCCTTTAGTAATGTTGAGGATATTTTTTGATAACATACCATATGTTACTAGGCACACAGTTTATTAGGATTTTAGACTGACTAGACAAATTCTGTTTCTGCACATTAATTCTACCAACACAATTCTACCATTTTTAGCCTTTTTATAGTAATTCAGGAACAGTCATTTTCAAAATGGAAAAAACATAATGAAAACATATCTGTGGAGTAATTTGCTGTAGGATGACAATGCCAAGTCATGTCAGAAATTATGGCATTTGTGTTTCTTGTTTTATTTTTATTGTTCCTAAGGGAGAATATAAGAAATGTTAGTAAAATATGTGTGATTTCTAGTGTATGATTATGAAGTTGATCAACATGCACGAGTTCTGAGATGCATTTCTTCTGCCTCATGTTAGAAGAAGTCAAAAGAAAATCTGCTACCATGAAAACTTTGCAGTCTGGTAGCAGCTATATATCCACAAATGTAAACCCAGTCCTGTGATTTATATACATACAAACCTTTCATAGAGGAGGAGGTGTGACTGCACCATCATCTCATTCAGAGGACATCATAATTTTGTTCATAAATAGATTGGACAGTGTGTCTAGTATATCTAGTAATTCATCCAAGATCATTGGTCATCTGTGGAACATTGCAGTTCATTTACTGGAGCAATCAATATTAAACGTAAAATATTTTTTTTCTGGATAAATTCATGTTGAAACAATCATGTAAATGTAATATTACCTTTTGTAAATGCACATTACCGAACAAAATTCAGTGTTAAAAATGTCTCTAGAGGTTAAGAACATCCAAAGCTAAATTAAATAGATTTTTTTTAAGGGGGGGGAAAAAAAAGACTAGAAACCCTGATGCTGTGGGCCCATAAGGCAAAGCCCAATAGATGGAAGTTACTAAGAAACTTGCTTTATGACTAAGATATTCCATAAGTGTCAACATTGCACGTCCTCAGGAGCATCTGATGCTAACCACTGTCAACCAACTGCTGAACTAGATAGAGTGCTGCTCTAATGTGGAATGGCAAATCCTATGTTTCTAGATACATCAGTGTACAGTAGCGTTTCTGCTTCCTAAAGGTCATAAAGCCTTGACGTTTTGAATTGCGTTGTCTATTCTATTTGCCTTTCCGTGGAGTGTGTGCTGCATGTAGGCTGAGAGGCAGCTGTCACTGAATGCCCTCATCTGTTCAAACCAGTGTCGAACTGACAAGCCTGAGCTATCCTGCTGCTGAGTTACGCAGCAATCTACATTTAGATTTGTTATTTGTGATAGGAAATCATCGGTGCCCTGGCCAAGGGAGTCGTGATGCTTTTTGAATTGGATGCACTTTGTATTGCTAAACTGACGATCTTGTGAAATCATTTGGGAGAGGGGGAAAAAAAATCAATGCTGGATTTTTCAGGATGAGAAGGCAAGCCAGCCACACAATTAAGCACTAGAACACAGTTTCTGCACTCTTCCTGTCATGTTCTCCTGATTTCATGCCATGGCTATTCATCAGAAATAATTAAACTCTCTCCCATGGGCAACAATTACTTGCTTAAAATATCATGGTAAAAATAATGCATTTATAATTACTTACCCTTTTTGAAGGTGAAAATGGACAGTACCTTTTGTAAAAAAGAAGACAGAGTTTCTGAGTATACCAGAGCATTGTGCCATAAACTGATCTGAATTCAATGGTTGTCAAAATTAGACCATACCCCTAACATCCCTTCTGGGTTAGGTTGTCATTGAAGAACTACTTCTAAGGTTTCAGTTTGAGTTTGGTACTAACAGTGAACTCCAATCCTTTCAGTAAGACGTGCAGTCAGAAAAATATGCATATGGCATGCCATTTTTAAGCAGCTAGAATTATGCAGAGAAGATGCACAATTTGTACCTATCAAATAAGTCTCCCTTATTTAGTCATCCTACTACTTTACTTTTTATACTAAATTTTCTTTATTCCTTTTGCGTATTAGTCACAAGGGAGTTGGAGTGCTGAAGGGTTTTTTGTTTTTCATTTTTCAGAACATTTTTTTTACTTCAGATTTGCTTAGTGATCCATCCTTCGAAAGACTTTTCAGTGAATGTGATAGGAAGGTTATTAAAAATAAAATATTCATCAGGAAATCAGCTGCAAATATGCTGTTCTGGTTAAAATTCTAATTCTAATTCCTTCAACCTTGACATAATTTTGTCTCTCACTTCCTAACCTGATACACAAATTTGTGAGCTAATTTACTCTTTAAACTCTCACTTCTTTTTGTTCATGCAATTTGTTCTCGGCTGCTTTATAGTATCAAATAACCTGACAGTAGTAAAATGACAAACTCAGGACTGCGATATAGTAACTGAACTGAATGTATTGCGTTAGAAAATGGTTACCAAAACCAATTCATTAACTAAAAATCATGATTGCTTTTTCTCCTTCTGTCAGTCACTGCTTTGGGTCTGATTCTAATAACTTGGTGTTTTAGTACTGCATAGATTCATCAATTCCAAAGCTAGAAAGAACCATTTTGATCATCTCTTTTGAGCCAGAGAACTTCCACAAAATAACTGTTAGGCTATGTCTACACTATGAGTTTTCTTGGCAATATCGGTATATCTCCTTTTCGGGAGCATAAGGATCTTGCAGAAAAGGGGGGTTTTGCGCAAAAAGAAAACATCCATACTGCTTGTTTTTGCGCAAAAACCCCAGCGCAAAAACAGATCAGCAGAAAATATGCAAATGAGATTGAGACTCATGCAAATGAATCCCTCGTTGGCATATTTTTTGCGAAGAAAACTCGTAGTGTAGACGTAGCCTTAGACAACATCTTTTGGGAAAATATCCAGTTGTAATTTAAAAATTGCCAGTGATGAAGAATCTACCATGACCCTTGGTAAATTGTTCCAAAGGCTAATTACTCTTCCCATCAAAAATAGACACCATATTTCCAATCCACGGCTGCATCTCTATCACTAAGGGTACTTATAGAATGCAATCAAGTAACCACTTTGCCTTCTCTTTGTTAAGTTAAATAGTTTGAGCTCCTTAGTCTATCACTATAAGGCACATTTTCTAGCCCTTAATTATTCTCAGGGTTCTTTTATCAACACTGTCCAATTCATCAACAGCATTCCCGAACTGAGGACACCAAAACTGGATGTGGTATTCCACTGGGGTCAGGTCTACTATGCCAAATTGAGGGATAAAATAACTTCTCTCCAGAATTCCCCCATTATGCATCCATAGATTGATTATTTTTTGGTCACAGTGTTATGCTTGATGTTGAGCTGATTGTCTGTCACAACCTCTAAATCTTTTTCAAAGTCAATGCTTCCCAGAATAGAGACCCCATCCTGCAGTGATGGCCTGCATTCTTTGTTCCTATGAATACATTTACATTTAGCTGTATTGAAATGCATATTTTTGCTTGTATTGCGCTGTTCCACTGACCTGTCCTCTTCTTTATCTATCACTTCTCCCATTTTTGTGTCATCTGCAAGCATTATCAGTGATGATTGTGTTTTCTTCCAAGTCATTAATAAAAATGTTAAATAGCGTGGGGTCAAGAACTGTGCCCTGTGGGACCTCAGTAGAAATACACCTACTTGATGAGTCTCCATTTATATTTACACATTGAGACCTATCTGTTAGCTAGTTTTTAATCAATTTAGTGTGTGCCATGGTACACTGTCCCTTGTAGTGTCACTTAGACCATTTATAGAGAGAGAGAGAATGAATTGGCTCTACAGCCTTAGCTGAGAGCCAGCTGGCTTTTAGCTCAAGCAATAGAGGTTCATACACTAAACTCCAGAAGTTCCTGCTTTGATTCCACCTGTCGCCATTATACTATATTAATTTTAATTTTTTTTAAATAATAATGTTGTGTGGTACTGAGACAAATGCTTTCCAGGAGTATTACCTTCATCAACCAGACTCAAATTAAAAAATAAGGTTAGTTTGATAGGATCCATTTTCCATAACCCATGGTGATTGGCATTAATTATTTTGCTGCCTTTATGCCTTTATTAATCAAATCCGATATCAGCCACTTGAACAGCTTTTCTGGAATCACTGTCAGATTGACAAGAATCCAGTTTTCCCTTTTAAAAACTGACACAATAACTTTTTTCTTCTAGTCTTCTGAAACTTCCCAACACTTACTGAAAATCAACAATAATGGGACAGTGAATTCCTGAGCCAGCTCTTTTAAAACTCTTGATGCAGCATATTTGGTCCTACTGATTATAAAAAGTCTAACTTTAGTACCTGTAAGTTAACATTCCCCTGAGATACAATTGGAATGGAAAGAGTGTTATGATTGTATAATATGACTACATACGCTGGCTTTCCCCCCAAATATAGAGCAGAAATATTCATTGAGTACTTCTGTCTTTTCTTCATTATTATTGATAATTCTAATAATGGACATGTATCATTGTCAGGATTCATTTTGTGCCTCATATACTTTAAAAAATTCCTATTGTCCTAATTCTGCTGGCTATAGATTACTCTTTGTGTTCATTTGCTTCCCTTGTCAATTTTCTGCAATTCCTAACTTCTGATTTCCCACCATTATGATTAACTTCCCATTTCTTCCATTTATTATATATTATTTTATAGACCTTCTCTTCTCTTCTAAGCTAGCTATTTTTTAAACCAGTACAGACTTCCTCAATTGTGCATTAGTGTGCATCTAGTAAAGTACTCTCAAACAATTACCAATTATCATTCATATTTTTCTGATTAAATTCTTCCTCCCATCTGATTTGGCCAATTGTTTTCAGCTTTGGGAATGTGGTCCCTTTAAAGCACCAAGTATATCTGCTATTATTGTGAACATTATTCTGTTTGCACATTATAAATATGAGCAAAGCAAAAATAATTTGTACATAAACTACTGTTAATTTTTAATTCTGTGATCAGTTCCTCTTTATCTGTCTGGATGTGGTCTAATATAGAATTTTTCTCATATAGTAGACAATATTATAAAAACTGAGACAGTTCTTCACAGAAGCCAAGGCTCTGAGAATATATGCATGCAGGGAAAAACAGATGAAGGGGTACCAGAGAGGGGTGTGGGACTAGCTGATTCTGATTGTGGTTACTGGGAAAGGAGCCACTCTCTGGAGCTGAAGCAAAGCCTCTTAACTTAATATGAGACTTTCCGTTGATTTCATTGAGACAAGAAGTGGAAGAGTCAAACTATTTTCACTGCAGAAAAGCAAGTGTCTGAGGCTGGTGGAACTGATGGTGTGACACAATTGATCTAGACAGGTCTTCCCTCCAGGAAAAGAGTTGGAGGCATAAGCCTTCTGGCTTCCTTCCATAAAAAGCGGCTCCAAAGATGGGTCTGACTTAATGACTGTTTCTCTGGAGAGAGCAAGGAGCTTCAGAGCAGAACAGCCTGAGCTTTTGGTTCTTTTCCTGCATGGGACAGGGCGTTAGATAACACTGCTCTACAGCCAAAATGCTTCTGAAATACATGTAGTCAAACTTTACTAATTCTGGGTCATTGAGAACGAAAATGATGCTTAAAATTGTTGATTGGCTCTAGTTTTCAAGATATGCTACTGGGTCAGTATATACGACCCTTGACTTGGGAATGGCAGAGGATAAGTGAGTTATAAAGGGAAGGGATCTCAATTTAAACCAGAAATGAGTAACATACATCTTTGACTGGATCTATGAATAAATCTATGACTGGGTTTGGACAGTACTTGCTTTTTAGGCAAAACAATGAATGATGCAATCTGAAGCTGGTATGCAATCATAACGAAGCTTACATCACTCTGCTGAACAAATTGCCCTATATCAGCTCTAGAAATCATACAGTGTCGTGCTCTCTTATTTGTCAGTGTTTGATTTTGCAAAGGAACACATCTCTGTTTAGCTAAAGTGAGCAGAGATGCCTCGTACTTGTATGAACAGTGCAGATAACTTATGCTATGTTTGTGGTGAAGTGACTTTTGCATCAC
>JANRFK010004893.1:47590481-47602098 GCA_030068395.1 Apalone spinifera
GACATGCCCAAATAAATCTGTTAGTCTTTAAGGTATCACAGGACTCCACACTCCTTTTTATAGTTAGTGCATTTCTTCCCAAATCCTTGTTTTCAGTGACCTATTGCACATGTGGGGATGAAGGGTGAGGTAGAATGTTCCCTGGGTGTAGAAAAGCCAGTTGGCCTCTCGGTGGCCCCTTCCCATCTCCTGTGTGAAATTTTGTAGTTCTGAGATGCTTGTAATTGTGGACCCACTGGCTGCAATTCTGTCCCTCTCTCTACTCCCCTCCCATCCTCTCCCCCCCCCCCCCCCCCCCCCCCCTTTTTATGCTGCCGAAGGCAGAGTTACTCTGGTGTGATATAATACAGGGGCCCCCAGGCATCCTGCTGCACAGCTTATCCTCCCCTGAGGCAGGTCCATGGACATTTCACTCCATTAGAAACCATCCACATTCTCTTCACTTCTGAGAGCAGAGTACAAAATAACCCTCATTAAAAACAACTGTTTAACAAGAGGTTCTTCTTTTGGTTTCTTCCTGTTCTTTGACATGGGAATTCTGGGTACCTGCTGAGTGGAGAATGCACCCCCTGAGTATTTTAAGAAGCATGACTTAAGTAAAGAAAGAGTGGGGGTATGTTTTTAGTTTTGAGGTTCACTATCAGATTGATTCCGTATGAGTGTTTGGATGCTTCTGGAGCCCAAAGGGATCTTTAATTCCTGTATTGGATAGTTTCATTAGACAGTAAATAAAAGGAGTATGTAAAGAGGCAATTTTTGTATTGATTTTTTTCTTTGCTCATCTCCAAATCTCAACTAACATAGAATGCCATCACTTCTAAGTAGACACCTCCTTCCAGGGATCAGAATTGGCTGGAAATCTGTCTATTCCATGCATGTCAGTCAGGTTCCTTGTATGGCTTTTATTACTGCGGTCACCTGCAGGCATCCTAGCAATAAGAAAATAATTACATTTTTATTGCATGCAGTTTCTCCGTGGCTCCATTTGATTCCATTCAAATCTCCCTATTGAATAACTGAGAGGGTATCAAAGGGCAGTTTTTGAAATATGTGCACACAATTGTTAAGCCATCTTTCTTAGTTGGAAATCACTATTATCGTAGAGACGGGAGAGTAATTTTCTTTCTTGACCATGTTGTCTTTCACAACAGGAGACGGTGAGTGCCAAGTCTGAATAAAATCTTGCTCATAGTCAGTAGTGATAAGCATTCCTGCAGCTGGTCAAAAATCTTGCTGGTTCACAAAGATCTAAATGGAGGTCTAATAGTAAAACTAGTGCTTGGAGTAAAATGTCTCTTTTGATAAATCTGTCCCCAAAAGCCCAAAACTAATGACTTCCTTTATGGAAGGCAGTCTGGGAAATACAATGCAGAGCAACGGCTTGTTTACTACTAGTTTATGTATCAATCTGATGGCAAATGTAAATAGTTTTCTTTACAGACAGGGGGCTTTGGGAATAGAAAACAGGGATAATTTACTAGTCTGTGTATTTGTGAATGTACATTTCTGTCTAGTGGCAAATGTTAAATCAACTCTGGAGTCAGTTACCCACCATAAAGTTTCCTCAGCCTAATGTACAGAGAAATGTATGCATATGCCAGCTGAGAAAGCATTTTGAATTTGCTTTAATAATGCACTATTTCAACATTGCTCATGATAACAGCATAATAAAGATTTCAATATTGCCCATGATTAGAGCATAATAAAGATACATTATATAGCATTTTATAGACAATAAATGATTGAAATGTAAGGTAAATGGAGTATTTGATTTTCTTGTTCATTTGTAGGTAACAATATTATAAGGGAAAGCAAAGACTCTCACACCTGATTTTTTTTTCCCCAAGAGATGACATGTCTTGAGCATCAGTCGTTCCCTTTCCTGTTGTAAAATGAAGGCTTCTTCATTAAAAGAGAAAACCATTGTATTTTTATTTTAGATAAGTCTTTTGAACATCTTGTTTGTTTTTACCATGTAATTACATTCTATGTATTAACAAAACAACCATTTTTTCCAAGAGCTTCTTCACTATTGATATGTAGATTTTTTTTTTTTACATCTTTTTCTTTGCTCAAGAAACTGGAGATCCTGCCTTTATCACATTAGAAATCCTTATTAAAGGGGGTAGTAACTTACTGACTTCATGTGATAGCCCTGAGAGTAAAATTTGTACCATCAGACCCTTACAAAATTATACATGTGCAGGAGGAATACAGCCACTTCTTGCATAAAAAACCCAGCAACTACTATTACCTTAGAAGTGTTTGCAATAGAAAAAGGTTACATCTTTCCCAAACCAAAGTGTCAATGATCACATTCTTCTGTTTGCTCTCCCGTTTCTATAGATAAGATTTCAAAATGTCTGTAGCCCCTACTACATTCCACACCGCATTGATTCTCCAAAATGAATGGGGTGTTTAATAATGTCACTTGGTTGCCCGGTACATCAGTGTACATTATGTGCTTCCCTCTGAATGTTGATACTTCATCTTGGGGTTCTGGAGCAAATGCCTCCAACTTGCTTCTTAATGAGACAGGATGTTTCTGATTTAGCAATGTCTTGTATAGAAAATTAGCAAAGTTATTTTCTTGGGGTTAGAAATTTGTTTGATCACCTGTGAGCACCTTCGAAGGCATCAGTGAAAAATGGACTCAGGCATTTTAATAATAATGGGCAGGGAAGAAGGCACAACTGTCATTGCTTTTATGCAGTGTTGCAGCCATATCAGTCCCAGGATATGAGAGAGCCAAGGTGGGTGAGATAACTATCTTTTTATTTGACCAACTTCTTTGGAGCTTACACTGAGTTTCTTTTTCAATCTGGGAAATGTACTCAGAGAGCCACAGCTAAATAGAAGGTAGAACAGAATGTTTCGTATCCGTAGTTTCCACATACTTCAAGGGACTACGGTGAAGTGGCCTGTGAACACCGTTCCAATCACAGTGGGAGAAGTAAGGGAGGCAAGGGAGTGGGGGAAATCATAGACTGAATAGAGACATACTCACTGGATTTATGGCTTTTTACCACAACCTGTAACCCACTAACAACCTCTGCTCCAGCTGCCATTCCCTACTTCCCTTCCTGTGACTAGAGGGGTGTTAACAGGCTAGTTCACCTTAAATGGTCCCGTGAAATACTTATGCTAAACAATCTGTTCCACCTCCTATATGGCACTGAGTCTATTGGCCAGACCTGAAGAAGAGCTCCTTGTAAACTTGAAAGATTGTGTCTCTCACCAACGGAAGTTGTTCCAGTAACAGATTATTGTTGTATTTCTGATTGTAGTTGTTGGTTATTAATATTATAAGTTTACCCCTAGGAATGTGTTGGGCATTTCAGAAAGCACAAAGATATAATCTTTGCCCTCAAAGTTTAGCATAGGGTTTTCAAAAATATAGACGTGACTTAAGAGTAGGAATCCTGTAGATTTTCAATTATACTTGTACTCCTGACTCATGTGAAAGTTCTGACAATCCCAGTTTAGAATGTAAGAGGCTAGGTGCAAACAAAACAATTGTTGTTGTTTACTAGGTGCTAGAAAATTCTTTATATATATATATATATATATAAATTGTCCTGAAAGACAACGGAGTGACATCATCACGTCACTCTGCATCCCACAGCTCCTCCCCCTCAGGCACCTGTCCCCCTCCCTACCTCCTTCCCTTTCCAGTGCTGGGGGCTGCGCGGCTTTCCTGGTGCTGCGGGGCAGGGACGTCCACGTGGCTTCCTTGAGCTCTGGGCGGATAGGGCAGGAGCCGCACCTTATATCCAGTGCTCCAGGAAAAGTCCAGGAGCTGCAACCCCTCCCGGGGGAGGGGGGGGGGGGCAGGGAGAAGTGTCCAGGAGCTGCAATGCTCCTCCCTCGTGCTGGAGAGAGAGACAGATCTGCCTTGGGCCCTCCCCAGCAACCGGGGGGAGGGGAGGAACTGGAACCAGGGTGGCCTTGGACCCTCCCTGGCAGCGGTGGGTGGGGAAGGGCGCGTTGGCCCAGCCTAGCCCTCCCCTTCCTCCCCCCAGCAGCCAAAAAGAGAGAGCCAGGTCAGCCTCAGTCCAGCCCAACCTCCCAGCAGCTGGAGGGAGAGAGCTGAGCCAACCAGTCTTGGCCTAGCTCAACCCCCCAGCAGCTGCGGGGTGGGGTGAGAGTTGGGGCTGGCCTAGCCTTGAGTGGGGGGCAGCAGCCAAGAGGGGAAAGACGGGGCAGGCCAGGGCTGCCACGCCTCAGCCTGGCCCTCCCAAGAGCTGGAGGAAGAGTCTGGGGCTCCCTACCCCCAGTGTGGGGGGGTTGGTGAGCATAGCGAGCAAGGGACACCGCCCCCTTAGTACTATTTGTATTTTTCTAGCACCTAGAAATATCAGGATCAAAACTGTTAGGTGCTGCAAAAAAACAGAACTAAAAGATGGTCACCTCCCCCAAAGACTTTATAATCTAAGGGTATGTCCACACTACCAAGTTTTGTTGACAAACTGCCTTTTGGCAAGAAAACCGTGAGAGCATATGTAACTGCCACCAGTTTGAACTTCTGGAGTTTAGTGTAGGAGCCTCTACTACTCGAACTATAAAGCCAGCTGGCTCTCAGCTCAGGCTATAGAGTTCCCTTGTTCTTATCTCTCACTGTAAGTGGTCTACGTGCCACTACATGGGACAGTGAATTACAGATACACATAGGGTTGCCAGGTGTCCGGTTTTGAACCTGACAGTCCAGTATTTGAGCTTTCTGTTCGGGAAACAAATTGAGAAAATATAAATGTCTGGTATTTTCTAAATAAGATGTCATGTAGATGGTGATGTAATGTCAAGTGTGTCCGGTATTTTTGTTGAAACCATCTGGCAACCCTACATACACACTGCAATGTGCCAGTTTCAGTGCCAAAAACCTTCCACCCTTACAAGAGACTTTTTTCTTTCCCCCTACCTTTATTGTTGACAAAGAGCCACTGTAGACAATGTTGCTTGTTTTGTCAACACAACTGGGTTCCACCAGTATCTCACAATGCCTGATTGCTTTCCTCTGTGTTTTGATCTCTGCTGCCCTACAAGCATATGACCCTCCCCTTTCAAAGCTCCAGCAAGTATCTGAAAGCTGACTGAGCTGCTTTGTTTGGGGAACAAACAAGGACCAAATCATCACACTGCTCCTGTTCTGCCCTTCACTAGGAGCACAGTGCCAGGCAGACTGCTGCTGCAGGGGGAGGGGGAAAGACAGCACAGCACAGTGAGCTCAGGGAGCTACCCAAGATGCTACTCCCAACAGCTGAGGAGGCTGTGGGAAAAGTCTGGGGCGGGGGAATCCCAAGATGAAATCAGCTCTGCCTTCCCGCTGCGCTGGGGGATACCTACCCACAGTGTATTGCTCACACCATCAATGATGGTGCCTCATTGGGAACATGATCTGTCAAGAGAGGGAGTAAGTCTGAACACCCGCTCGCGATTTTTTTCACCTTTTGAGTGTCGACATAAGTTTTGTCAACAAAACTTGGCAGTGTGGACATACCCTAAGTAACAGAGTGAGGAATAACATATTATAATGATCATGGTGGTGGTTATGAACTGCTAAAAAATACTGACCTGTGATCAGTATTATCCCTCATTATGAGTACCCATGAGCTGTGGGAATGAATCAAAGAAGCATCTTATCACTAGTATCTTAGGAAAATAGGAGTTGCCATATCACATCTGACTATTTATCTGTGAGAAGCAGTATGGTTTAGTGCAGTGTTTCTCAACCTTTTTTTATAAAGTACCCCTTTAAAAAAAGTACCCCCTTTTTTTGAAAAAAAATTATAAGTACACCCAGTTTTCAGACACACACTTTTTTTTTCTACCATTGCAACACATTTGTTTAAACAACTTAATCGTAGCTGGGCAGGCAATACATTTTTTGGATGTAGAAAGTACAAAAATAATAAAGTGCTGTAAAACGTAAAACAAAAATTCAGTTTTCTCCAAATTTCAGTTATTGATGTACTGAAATTCTCCCACACTTCTCTCAAGTATTCCTAAGGGTACTTGTACCACTGGTTGAGAAACACTGGTTTAGTGGATGTGGCTTAGAGCTGTGAGCCAGGAACTCATAAATGTAATCCCCACTCAAACTCACTGCTTTGCCCTTAACCAGTGTATTGTGCTACAGTTTTCTCCATCTGTAAAATGGGGAAAATGATTCTATTGACTGCACTGGGATGCTATGTAGATTCCTTAGCTACTACCTGAACAACACATTGAAGATGTAAATTGCTAGGCAAGTAGTAAGTATTATACATTAAGTCCACAGTCCTGCTGTGGCCAATCCCTTATACTTCAGAGGAAGATATACCTCCAGCTGCAAATAACAAATCTAACCAATATGTGCAATTCAATGTGCGGAAAGCCTTCTTGATTCCTGTTGTTTTGGGTCCTGAAGCATGAAATGTAATCACCATTTCTTTATTCCACTCCCTTCTCCCCATGGTGGTGTCCCCTACCCCATTCCTTTCTCTTAGCAAATATTGTTGATCAAAAATATCATCTAGCCTTTACAAATCCAGCTATGGCATTTGACTTGATGGCCTGATATAGGCTGGCTGTATAGAAGTATTTCCTTTTATTTGTTCAAAACTTACAAGCCCTTATCAACTAACCTTATAGTGCTTGTGATACGGGGTAGTGTGAAAAGGGAGGTATTGTTCAATTTTCACTGTACTAGCCTGAAGCAGGTTAATGATATTTAATTTTCCTGTATTACGGGGAAGAAGGCTCTTTCTTTCATTCTGTGTCTGATTAATTTCTAAGCTTTCCAGGGCAATTCCACTTACTGAACTTTACAGGATTGCAAAGAAGAAGGTAAAAAGGCCTAGAGTAATTCATGAAATAAGACTTTCTTCTGCTTTAAAGAAATATAGAGCTGTTTATTTGAATATATTGCTCTGTGCCTTAATAAATTAGAATCAAAATGGTCCAGCTAAGGAAATGCAGGCCTCTGCCATCTGTGCTGCATAAGATCTTCTAGCTACATTGATGGAGTTTGAAAATAATATTTCTTGTAATAAATGGCAGAAATATTCCGTTTCTGCATCAGCAGATATGAGGATTAAAGGATTTGACCATATTAAATATTTTTGCCCAGCTTTGGCTCTCAGGGCTTGGGGACTGCATTATCAGAGTTCATCTCATGGCTAGCCCAGACCTGATTTAGGAGCAAACACGGCCCTGTTTTGCAAATTGTCATTCCCTAATTTAGCCCCTCTTGGATGGAATTAGAGAGAGAGAGGTGATTAACTGCCCCTTGAAATCTGGATGGCTTCCTGAGCAAGCTTTCCCAATCAGCCATTTGAAGTGACAGAGCTAATTGAATTGTATTGTCTCCCCTCTCCATTCCATGCGCCAAGCTTTACTTTTGCTGAACTATGGCACAGAGAAGAATAACAGTTTGATCAGGCCGGACGAGGAGAGGAAAGGAGGCAGTTGTCCTGGGACCCAACAGAGCCCCAGGCTGTTTAAATCAGTGTCAGGGCGCTCTGTGCAGCGCCGAGATCTCGGGGGGAGAGCGTGCCATGCTTTGGGCAGAGCTGAAGGGTGGCTGCCTCCTGTCCCGTCTCTTCTGTCTTAGGTCTGCCTCTTCTGGGAGCACAGAGTTGGGTGGAGCTCCCCACCTTGCCCAGGGGCCCGTGGAGGCTGTTGGCCCCTCCTGTAGCTGATCCCTGTTTCTGGGAGCGGGAAGGTCTGTCAGTTGTTTGACAAAACTAAGCTGGTCATTCAGATTCTGACACAAACCCTTCAGCCCCTCTGCGCTCCCTTTCCCTCCGGGATGTGACTGCAGCCAGTCACGCATCCATCCAGATATGCTACCCCACGTGCTTGCAAACCCATTGCCTTTGGGAGTCCTTCAGGAGGTTGGTTTATTTATTTATTTACTCTAAGCCCATTTAATGATATTTGGCCATTGTGTCTGCTATGCAGACATTGTGTCTGGATAAGTTCCACCCAGAGCTTACGTACCACAAGAGACGCCTGTGAAATAACAAAGTTGGAGATTCTGGGCCCTTCCGTGGAATCAGGGGTTGTTCTGGTTTGACTAAGGCTTCGGCTACACTATAGACCAAAAGTGGGCAATAATTTTTGGTTGGGAGGCCCACTCCAAGATTTTGGAAAGTGGTCAAGGGCCGCACTTTTCTGTGAAGGAGATGAGGGTCTGGAGTGAAGGTTGGGCGCAGAAAGGTGCAGAAGTGTGCACAGGGTAAGGGATTGGGGTGCAGGAGACAGTGTGAGATCTGAGAGGAAGTTTGGGCGAAGGAACGGGTTGTGACCTGGTTCAGGAGATTGGAGTGTGGGGTCAGGGAGAGAGAAGGGGTGCAAGAGGGGCTCTAGGAGGAGATGCGAAGTCTGGGAGGGAATTTTGACCTAGGAGAAGGGGAAAAGAGGGTGCAGACTGCAGAGGGGTTGGGTGTTGACTTGGGGAGGGCATTGGGGTGTAGGATCTGGGTGGGTGCAGGAGAGGATTCTGGCCTGGGGAAGGGAGGTAGGAGGTGGTACAGGGTTTGGGAGGGAGTTATGACCTGGGGCAGAAGGGGGTGCAAAGGGTTTGGATGGTGACCTGGGGGAGGGAGTTGAGGTGTGGGAAGGGCAGGGTGCCAGGCTCTGACTGGGAGGCACTTACAGAAGCCAGCAGCCCTGCAGCACCCCCAAGGCAGGCTGGGCTCCCTGCCTGCTGCAGCCCCAGATCACTTTAAACTGCAGGTTTGTTCCCTCCATGTGGCTCTCAGCTCCAAGATCAGGAAGAGGCTTATTCTGACCCCATCCCCCAGGCCAATCTCTCTGCTCTTATTGGCTGGTTGTTTCCAGCCTATAAGAGCTGAGGATTGGGCTGGGGGGGCCAGGAGATCACACGAAGCCTCCCCCTCCCTGCAGAGCAGAGAGCTGCATGGTTTGCACTGTAAACCATGGCAGCTGTGTGCCTGTGGGTCCGGGCAGGGTGGTCCATGGGCCGGATCCGGTGCCTTGGTGGGCCGGATCCGGTGGCTTGGTGGGCCAGATCCAGCTCCTGGGCTGTATTTTGCCCAGTCCTGCCATAGACCTTTACAGCGGCACAGCTGTACCACTGCAGCAGTGCTACAGTAAGGTCTGCATAATTAAACCATCCTAAGGAATGGCAGTAGCTATGGCAGCAGAGGCTCTTTCCCCAGCCTGGAGCTGTCCATGTTGAATATTTTGTCGGTTGGAGTATTTTTTCACACCCCGACCAACAAATGTTTTATGTGCTAGTGTAGACAAAGCCTCTGTGTGGTGGTTGGGCTTCTGATATTCTATCACTGGGTATTACTCGTTCTAGTGGACTGTCCCCCAACAGCATCTCGCTCTTTCTGTTCTCCCTGAGGAGTTGTCACATTAACAACCCCATAAATATTGAATTTCATTTGTTCATGTTTTCTGATGGGATTTACCTTGTGTAGGCTATTTCTACCATCTACAATCCATTTTCCTACTTGCATCCCTGAGTCACGCGGGTTCCTAATTATGCATGCCGGGGGCTAGACTGTGCACTCAGACTTCTTTAGGCTTCTACGGTGAGTGTGAGTCAGGGGCAAGTAGCCCATGCCCACTGATTCAATATTTATCAAACCAGACATGTGTCTTAGTCTGAATCAAGTGCTTTTCTTTTCTGAACACGTATGTAACCATTGAAGAAAATGGAGGGAGGACAAATCACAATTTGTCTGGTACTTACTTTTTTTCGTCACCTGTTGCAGAAGCTCAGCATACTAAGATTTACAGGTGGGTCTCCCGCAAACACTCCTTCCCCTGCCATCTGAAACTGGGACTAACTACTCTTTTATTTTTGAGTGTCTCTTTCACCATTTGGTTGTTCTCTCTCCCCACATTTGTGGAATTTTAATAAGGCACATTCCATCTAGAAAGGGCTGTCCTGTTGTAAGCAGGATTCTTGCTCTAGTGCCATGAGACTTATGTAATATATTGAAGGTCTGTTGTACTACATGTGTATACTGCAGAGAGATTTTTATGGTCTAGAGGGCAAGTTTTTCATTTGTTATCGTTTTATGCTTAATGTGAGAGTTTATATTCTACAGAATAGCATGTAAGAGACTCTGGAGGCTTCTAAAAACTGATTTTGTTTTGTTTTGTAAGGTGTTTTTGTGCAGTGAAGAAGCAGAAAGCTCTTGGGCAAAAACCATACAGACATCCTTTAAACTACACTTCAGCTGTAGGACCCTTCATGTTTTTTAAGTTTTTTCTCTTACAGACTAACAGAGGTACACTTGAGCTGACAAACCTGACCCATCCTTTCCATTCTTCTACACTCACCTGTTTCCAGTTCCAAAACACAAATGTGGACTTCAGAGTGACACCAAACCCTTTTAAAACTTCTAGCAAACTCTCCTGTGTACTGCAGCATTAGTATTCTCTCTGCTGGTGTTACAAGACCTATTTTAAAAAGTGGCTTTACCTTTAACCAAGACGACTTTCAAAGCCCTAAATGCAGAGCTCTCCTGCCGATTAACTCTGCTATATGCAAAAGATTAATCAAGGCTGTCTCACATCTAGCTGTAAAAGCTTTAATATTATTAAAAGGTTTCAAGCTAGTCTATGCATCACATGCATCAGTGAGAATAAACCATTTTAATTGCTGCAAAAGTAGTCAATGATGGGTACAAAATGGCTACAAAAAACTCTAGCTATTAGGCCGAGATGCTGCTCATTGATGCTTTAGCCAATAACTGTGTACTCGTTGCTCCAGTATATGATGTCTGATTTCCGAGAAAATCCCAATCTTTTGTCAGAGTGGCATAAGCGAGATTTGGCATGAAGCTGTTGACATGTTTAACTGGTTTCATGTCTGTACATGTACCTGGCTCTGACATAGAATTTATCATCAGCAGATTTCAAAGCACTTTACAAAGGATGCCATCGTCACCCGTTTAACACATGAGAAGACTAGGTATCAGAGAGGTCACCTAGCAGGCCCATGGCCATACCAAGAATAGAATCCAGTCAACGTCCAATGCTCTTTCTACTAGGTGACGCTACACATTACGTTTTTATTTTTAAACACTGATATAGAAAAGCCACTATTTTATAACGGACATAAAATTGGTCATACACCCAAAGACCCTGGTACTATTCACAGGTGCTTAAAACAGTGACTGAAAAAAAAAATCCAAGTATTTGCAGGCTCTAGTTAAATAATCATCAAAATGTTTTTGCTTGTTTAAACCTAATCCAAAAGTCTTGAGTCTGCAAAACGGGGTTGGAAATGCCACAAGGAGAAACTTTCTTTTTCTATTTCTGCAAGTCTACTTGCAGCCTTAGTTGAGGCTGTAACAAGTAACAAATGAGGGGAAAATTAAATTTAACTTAAACTTTTTACCTTCAGAACTGTTCCTAGTTTGGGAGAAAGCTTGGATCCATTTGTTCATCCCTATCTAAAAGCACTTTGAATTATTTAGGTGTAATGAGACACAGTATACCAGATAGAATATGGGACACTGGTACACATAGATCTAGTCTGGAGGGGAAAAATATACTTGTATATTTCCCCCTGTGAACCTTCTTATTCTCGTATAAAAAGCCTTTTCCTTCAGTAGTTTATGCCACATGGAAAGTGTTAATTTTTTTTTTT
>JANRFK010004893.1:47602108-47621868 GCA_030068395.1 Apalone spinifera
TTTTTTTTTTTTTGGTAAGCAACTCTTTGAATGGAATGAGACTTTTCAGACTGGCCACATAAGTGTAATACCAATATAAGTAGCAAAATTTTCCCATATAGACAAAGCCTACTTCCATTAATCGTTATCAGACAATAGACTATGCTTATATATTCCTATCCCCTCTGAAAATAAGTGATTGACATTTTCTTTGAGTTTTCATTGAAGTTCCTGGATGCTGTTCAGCTGTGCCTCAAAGTTTCTGAGTGCCTTTGATTCCCGGTGACTATAATGGGAGCTGAGACACGCTACACTTTGCACAACGAAACTCCACAATCATATGGGAAGCTGAGAGCCTTTGTATTTCTGAATTCTTCCCTGCTTTTTTCATGTAATCAAGGCATTATGGTGGCTAAATTTTCCAAAAGGTGTCCCTGTAACAATGGCAATTAGAGGATTAAATAGGCATGCAATTGCAGTTGCTTTAAAATTTTCAACAGGTGGTGCTTTATATCAAAAACAAAACAAAAACCCCTCCAACTATGTACCTAAATCAAAAAGCAACCAGAGAAATCCATACGTGTGTGTGTCCATTTAAGTATACCATGCCAGAGTCAATATAATTAGTTGCCTAATTGTGTGCCCAGCCTTGTCTGATGCCTTTAGTGTTCGTATGTAATTAATGATGATTTATTGAAAAGCACTTTCTCTGCAAATGCTTTTCCTTCCATTTCCCAAAAATCAAAGAGCTGAGGGACAGATTACAATTTGGTTTTACATGTACACACGGACATAAAGAGAACGCATTTTGGAACCCCTTTACATTTTTACTAAGTTACAAACAGACAACTACAAGCTGTGCAGGGGAAATAAGAATGGCAAGTTAAACATAAAAATAAAGAAATATCAGGGGCTGGAGGAGGGGGTGTGTGTATGCTGCCATAGAATCAAGTAAATAATGGACCTAATTTGTATCCTAATCGTTGTCCAGAGGGGAGAAAAAGTAGGTGATGCAAAGAGCAGAGAATAGTGGAAGCAGCATCTTCACTTCATGTTTTCTCTTTCCTGAGAGCTGCCCCAACCCCACCCCCCACTCCATATCTGGCATGGTGCTGTATGTTGGGTAAAAAGGACTAAGCAAAGTACTTCTCCACTCTCCAGATGTATATGTCAATGCTGCCTTCTAGTGGCACCATTAAATCCTGCCTGCAGCCCTTGGGGAAAAGGGATATCACAGAGCATGGACAGTGTAATTTCTAATGGAGCTGTGCTGCCAAGGGAGAGGTCAGAAGTTGGGTAGAAGAGCCAGAGTGAAGTGTGAGGGGTCAGGGATGTTTTCTCCTCCATGGATTCCAACCCACAGGGTTTGGAAGCTCCACTCCTTCATCCTCTGGGACTCACTGCCCAGGGTGTCAGAAGCTCTGTGAAGTCTTCAGGCCCTTCCATGCGAGAAGTTCAAGTAACTATGATTATCACATTTTACATGACCCCCATAAGGAAAAGTCCTATAGCTTTTAATAGAAGACAATAAGCTTATTGTGATAAGTGTTGTTTCTGAATAACGCAGTAGAGTTCATTGCAGAAATATCTCCCTGTAATAGAATTCTATTAAAGTGGAGGGAGGAAGGGGTTCTAGGAACGAGATCATTCTCTACTCATTTCTGTTGTGTTTTTAAGAGCAGTTTCTATAGAAACCCATTGGCTTCCTCCTTGTTAAATTCTATAGATCATTTTGATAAGGGGGAATGAACAGAGTGTCAAGTCTGTCCATCTGAACTCGGATAGTGTCGTCAGTTTCCATCCTATGTTCAGTGGGGAAAAATTGCTAGTATGTCAAAGAAGGAAGGGTTCCTTTTTTAACCAGTCAGCGCAGTGGTGGGCAACCTGCAGCCCATTGGGGTTCTGTATGTGGCCCATGAGACATTTTATTTATAGCTGCCCATACTCAGCATTGCCAGATTCCACGGTGTTTCGTCCATGGCGGGGTTTTTTTCTTACTGGTATTGCAAAAGTGACATGCACTTAAAACAAGGACCCATGAACTGAGGTATGTGCTGATGGCATGCAACATTGTAAAAGCCGTGCTCTTCCTCTGCATCCAATCAAAGTGCTGCTACAGTTCAACGGCACACCCTGCAAATTCTGGATGCATAAGCGCAGTTTGCAAAACTACCCTATTGCGGGAGACCATCTTGGTTATGACACTCTTGGGTCTCACTGGGATGAAGGGGAACCACTTATGTGGCCTAATCACTAGCCTAGGTTGTCCCTTACTGCTTCAGAGGAATAGTTGTTTCCTAGAGAGAGATTTCACAGACATTCTATGCCAGATCTTCAGTTTGGGGTTCACTGTCATAACTTTGATGTAGTTGAGAGATGTGACAATTTTCACCAGCTGCAGATTCAGCTCTGGCTAATGTATTTCCATGAAAGAAAAAGGATTAATAGAACAATAATGAGCCTAATACTAACAATTCTGACTCTGAATAGGGCATGATAAGGTTTTGAGCTGGATTCTGTGGTGTGGAGTAGCTGTTTCATCTGGTACAGCTGCTTTATCTTGGCCTTAAAAGCTTGTGCATATACCTCAGGGTACATTGCTCCGTGGTATACCCATGATACGGAAGCCCTGCTGCCGTTCCCAGTCCCTGTGTCAGTGTAGCAGTGAAAAGGAGTTTGGCTGGAGGAAAAGGAGAAGCAATCAGGACACCTTCATGCCCCACCAACCTTGCCTCTAGGTAACCTGAGTATCTGATTTCTGGGCTGCCCCTTCTAGCCCCCACGTCAGTTTTGTTCCATCAGCTTCCCCTCAGCTCCTTCTGCAGCTCCTGAAATCTACACTTGCCTCTGGGAGGCTGGGGGCATGCTGCAGCAGAGTCCCTTCTCCCCCATCCCATGCTGGGCATTGCAGGGAGGGAGCAGGGAGTGGCCATGGAGCTACCCCTTGCTCACAGGAGGGAAAGGTGGAGGCGGGAGAAGAGCTGCCCTGAGCTGTGGGGTTCATTCTGCTCCCTCCTTTTCCCACCCCTTGTTAGAATGGTGCTGACTCCTGAAGGGAGCATGAGCAGGGGAAGGAGTGGGGGGAGAGCTCGGCCTGCCCTATGCAGCAGTGCTATTGGCTGCTCTTCTCCAAAGGGACAGGCAATTGATTAGAGCTGTCAGTCAGAGTGGATTCCGTCCCTCCCCCTGGCAGCACTAAAAATGCGAGCCCCTCGGCAATCTGGCTCACTTTTGGAAATTTAATTCTGCAGGTCGGTGGCCCATTTTGTCTCAGGGCACTCATGAGCACTTCCTTCTCCAGAAGCAATGGCATTGTTGCATTCTTCTTTTGCTGGTACCTTTCCATTCTGATCATGGATCCTGAAAGCTCCTTAAGCTATTTCTAAACCAGTCCCAAACCATCCAACAGTAATTGTATCACATCCTTGTCCTTTCTAACTGCCTGCCTGATTCCCTCTGTTGTCGTCTTTTCTTGCACTGGAAGGGCCTTATGGTTTCCTGGGCATCAGGCACTGAGGGGAGGTAAGAGAGTAAAATGCTGCTGTAAAATTTGGTATACAAATCTTTCATGTTTCCCAATAGTTTTTGCCCCATTAGCTCTTTCATTGCTATTTTTAGCCAGCATAGATGTGTGTCTGCCTTTTTTAAAAAAATCTTTATTCCTAGTATTGTTAAGCTTTGGTTTTCTACCTTGCTTTTCTTGATGGGCTTGACATTGCTTCCCCTGATCTTCTGCTCCTCTTTGTTTTCACTGACATGCACAAATTCTCTATTCATTCTGGCATTCAGATCTCTCTTCATTTCCCTTCTTTCTGTTAACAATCTTCTCTCATCTCTTTAGATGTGCCTTCCAAGCTGTCTGGCTTCTTCTCCTAGCCACCTTTCAGTACAGTAAGAGTAATGTATACTGTTTGTAGCAGGTCCAACAGGGGGAAATAGCAGCAGATTTATGTATTGCAGATTTTTTTTCATTCTCTGCATGCTAGCTCACATTTGGATTGGATTAATTGCTTGGAAATGCACATAATTATAAAAGAAACATTGATCAGTCCCACAGACACTAGTCTACCCTTTATATTTCAATCAGATCATCTGCTCAATATGGGTTATTTATCATCATAATCATTCTGTATACCATCTCCAATTGTTACTTTACAAGACGTAAGTGGCTAAAGGAAAATTTTAAATATATATTATAACAACTAGGAATACTGTAATAATTGAGCCCCACTACTGCAAGTTATAGTGTGTGAGAGGACCTAGGTGGAGCACCATACATTTCAATATGTTTTCATGTGGGAACATCCCTGTTTCAAGATTTGTCCCTTGATCACCACAGGAATCCAATAAGAAATTATTTAATCCCCTTCTCTCTGTTCTATTTATTCCCTATGCTAAGATCAGAGCTACCTTGAATATTTCTCCCTGCTCAGCATTATTAGAGAGATCTTTATGTTTTATTGCAGATTTAGTAATACTAAGGCAATATGTTAACTGGTTAAATAAAAATTAAAGCAATGGCAAACAAATCAGTAATAATACTTACAACTGCTTAGTGCATTACATCTTGAAAGCACTTTACAGACATTTGCTAATTAATCCTCACAGCAGCTATATAAGGTAGATAACTGCTACTGTCATACAGAGGGAGAAAGTAAGGCAATAAGCTTCAGTCACTTATCCAAGACCTCTGAAAAAAACATGTTAGAGGAAGGATTAAACATCTGGGATTTCTAGTGAAACATGCCAGAAAGTTGGAATTTCACTTACCAGTGCTTTTTGTGACTCATGAGAAAATGGCAATGCTGACTAAATACCGTATCTCTTCTTCTCTCTTTTCTTCCTTTGGCAAGTTATTCAAGCTTCTTTTTCCTTTAATAAAAATGTGCTTGAGATGTGCATAACTTGAGGGGAGTGTAAAGGTCATGTATGTTGGCAAACTAAATCTTTTTGAATTTCCCAGCCTGATGAGTCATTCATTGCAATGACACATCATGTCTGTTTGTATTAGTCATGTCATGTTAGACTCAGAGAGTTAGCTAGGAAGAGGCAGAATCAGTCTAAGTGATTTCATAAAAAAAACTTTAAATTGAGAATGACACTAAAGTGCAAAAGAGTAATCTGAGGGAATGCAGTTAGCTTGCTTCAGACTTTATTTATTTTGTACATTGGAGTGACATACATGTTTTTCTTTGCAACCTTCCATTTGCCACCGGTTGTGTTATCTAAGATTATACACTCTACAAAAGTGACAATTTTTATATTAAATTAGAGAAACGGCTTATTACTCTGAAACTCGTTGTGAGTAATTTATTTCAAATTACATAGTTATTTTATGATACAGGACGGATGAGCCAATGAAATGCATTTAGGTAATTCTAAACTCGAATTCTAAACTCAATCAAATCTTTACTAGATTAAAATATGATTTATTAAATGAGCCAATTTAAGTTGGCACTTTCTAGAGTTTAAATATTGCAATAACAAGCTCCAATTTTAACTTAATAACAAGCACAGTTTTTTCTTATTACGAGGGAAGTCAAAAAGTATCCTCAAAGTGTTCATATCTTTTATATTTGCGATTGGCCCAACTGCTGAATTTGCACGCAACCGTAAGCACGGAACCTCCCTATATTGTAGTGACATATTTGGCCTTGATGGTTCAGATGTCTTTCACCATTAGTGAGGTCAACATGGTTGCTCCACTTACCACATGCACCAAAGAAGAGCAGCGTGCAGTGATTAGATTTTTGAAGGTGTAAGAGGTGCAGAAATTCATCGAAGACTATCAGCACGGTACGGTGGCAGTGTTTTGCCTCAGCCAAGTGTGTACGAATGGATTGACATGTTGAAAAATGGCCGAACAAGTGTCACTGATGAAGAACCATCAGGGCGCCCATCCACTTCGACTACTGAAAGGAACACTGAATAAGTTTGCGTGCTAATTCTCTAAAACAGGAGGGTGACTGTCGATGAAGTGGCAAACCAATTGCAGATTAGTTACAGTTCTGCCTATGAAATCATCCACCACAAACTTCGCTTCAGTAAAGTTTGTGCAAGGTGGGTTCCCAAACAACTCATGGAACAGCACAGACATAACCATTTAGACATCTGTAACTGCCTTTTGAACCGGTATCATGAGGAAGGTGAAGCTTTTTTGAGTCGCATTGTCACTAGTGATGAAACGTGGACCCACCACTGAACTGGAGAGCAAACACCAGAGAGACCCTTCAAAGATGCTTTAAGAGGCCGTCATTTTGCCAGTGACCATGATTTGAAGGAGGCAGTGCATACATAGCTTGCCGCTTGGCCGAAAACATTTTTTTCTGAAGGCATACAAAAGCTTGTGCGACACTGGACCAGGTGTATTGAAAAGCAGGGGAACTATGTTGAAAAATGATACTTATGAGTTCTGTATTGCTGTTGTGTTAATTTTAATAAATACATTGTGGATACTTTTTGACTTACCCATATTTTGAGCTAGAAGGTCAATTTGCCTAAAACTGAAGGGCTGCGTCTAGATTGGCATGATTTTCCGGAAATGCTTTTAACGGAAAAGTTTTCCGTTAAAAGCATTTTCGGAACAGAGCATCTAGATTGGCACGGACGCTTTTCCACAAAAGCACTTTTTGCGGCAATGCGTCCGTGCCAATCTAGACGCGCTTTTCCACAAAAAAGCCCCGATCGCCATTTTCGCGATCGGGGCTTTTTTGCGGAAAACAAATCTGAGCTGTCTACACTGGCCCTTTTGTGCAAAAGTGTTGCGCAAAAGGGACTTTTGCCTGAACGGGAGCAGAATAGTATTTCCGCAAGAAGCACTGAAGTAGGAAGTCAGTGCTTTTGTGGAAATTCAAGTAGCCAGTGTAGACAGCTGGCAAGTTTTTCCGGAAAAGCGGCTGATTTTTCGGAAAAACTGGCCAGTCTAGACACAGCCAAGATGTTCTATTCTATTCTATTCTATTCTATTCTATTCTATAGCTGCTTATTCTGCCCTCTTCACTATAATATCTGAGAACCTTCCAATAGTGCATTAAGCAACATGACTAGCTGTCACACGTGACTTGTTCCCTCTCTCATCCTTTCCCCAGGGGAACAGTTGTGTGTGCAGTGTACAGTTTTGTTTTTTAAATGTATACTTTGTGGTGTGTCCATTAGAAAAAAACAACTTGAAAATGTGCGTCTTTCGCTTGGAATCGAAGGTGATGAGATTTGGGATGGCCTCTAGTTCCTGGAGGAGTTTGTTCCAGGGTTTATTTGTTTTTTTTGACAAAGGTCTGTCTTTCACAGACAGGTTAAACCCTGACTGTAGAGTTCTCTTGTAGAGAATTCCATTATACTAGAAGAGCAAAGTTGTCCACCAGTCTTCATCCTGGAGATTTAGGTGGTCTTTTAGCCCTGGTCTACACTAGAGAGTTATTTCAAAATAACTCCCCTTATTTTGAAATAACATGCAGAGCATCCACACTATGAAGCCTGTTATTTCGAAATAATAGGCTGGTTCTTTCAAAGTAATAATTCTTGCTTTCCACGAGGAATAATGCTTATTTTGAAATAATTATTTCAAAATAGCGGTAGGGTGGACACTCCGGTGTTGCTATTTTGAAATAGCTCCCCCTCGGAGTTATTCAGACTAACTACTCCCCAGTGCTTCCTGGGGCTCTCAGTCAAGGTAACGCGTCCACATTAAGGGAGCTTGCCTCAGGCTACTTTCAAGGCTTCCCTTAGTGTTGTTATGTTATTTTGAAGTTAATATTTTGGGAGTTATTTCAAAATAATTCCCTGGAGTTGACATGCCCTTAAATATGCTTGTTCCAGGTCTTTGAGCACCTTGAAGATAAGGACTGAGATTTTGGACTTGATTGAGTATTTCTAGGAAGTCAGTGTAGAGAGAAGAGGAGAGCTCTCATGTGCTTGCTTTAAACCCGTGTGGCTGAGGAGATGTGCTCCTGGGTTCTGTACTAACTAGCTACAGTTCTGGGCTGATGCTTTCATGACCAGATATACTGCATGAACAGATATAACCTCCACAAGGGAGGTTATGAAGGCTTGTATAACTGGGGCCAAGACATCCTCTGCCAGGTTAGTATGAAGTCTCTGGTGATGGTAGACAATATTATTTGTGCAGGTTGCTATGTGAGTGCTTAGCATCAGTGAGGAATCCAGAAGCACTTCTGACGTACAGGCTGAATTAACAGAATCCTAGAATTCATATGCTTTTATAGAATTCATAGGATCATAGAGTTGGAAGAGACCTCAGATATTACACACTCTACAGCTGGGTCCATTACACAAAACAGGAACAAACTGATGCATTGTGAGTGTGGATCTGCAACCAAAGGAGAATGCAAACTTGTTATATTGCTTTTCTCTGCCAAAACCATATCTTCCATCTCATTTGGAGTTCAGCTTCAGCCATGGGTTGCTCATGTTGTAGCTTGTATATGTAGTCCATGAGCTCATCTTGTCTAAACACAGGGCCGTCTTGGTGTTAATGGTATGGTTATAGGTAGAGTGATGGAGCTGTAGAGTTGTGTTCCAAATGAGCATTGCTGTGTATACCTGTTCTTGCAAATGTTTTTATATTAGTGTTAGAAAATTTAAAAGACAGTGATCCATACATTAGCCTCCATTTTTTCCAATAATTTTATATTTTTGCTCATTTATGTATCCTGGCCATATCAATTCAGTATATCCCTAAATTCCTCTAAGGAAAAAAAAAAGGCAGCATGGCCAACAACTTATGTCAGTTTGTGCAGTCTCATCCAGGCCTCCAAGCAGAAGCATGAGAAAGAGGGGACAGGACTGTCACATGACTATAAAGAAAAATGAAAACATTCAATTTTAAGGTCTGTTTCCAAGGCTGCAGCTCCTTAGGAAATCCTTCAGGAAATACCATGGTTTCATAAAGGGGGATGGCAGTAGGAGTTGGATTTTTCCAGTGTGAAGTCCATTACTGCCAATAGATGTGCCTGGAACTGACTGTGTGATTAATGATCCTGGTTATGGGCCTATTACCAACTGAGAGTTCAATTCATCTCACTTCATGAAAGCATTACCCACCGTGTATTGTCATCAGTGAGGATATGGTCTTTTGGCATTACAGTAGGTAAATTCTACCTTTCAGGACATAAGTGATAATTCCTTCGTTACCTTTCTGTTAAGAACTGAATTGTCAAATGGACCCAGCTGTGTGCTCTAGGAAATGAGCCACCTAGATTTGATTCTTCTTAAGTAAGTGGCTTTACTCCATGGGGGTGGGGATGAAAGCTTTGTTCCTCTTCCTCTGGGGATGGTGGAGATGTGAAAAAACATTTAGGCTCCTGTTGTGTACATGCTGGATAGCAATTAATCAATATACAGATGTTTAATAGCGGATGTGGTAGCAACTGGCAGAGTTACCATTTATATAATGGTTTCCACTTTAATCTCTGTGACTCTTTTTGAAACTTTTGTCTTTTCACTTAAAATTTTTCAGATTTGGTATCTGCTGGAAAGTTCATTTAAAAAGAGTTTGAGCAGAGTCCGTTCAACTATTTTTGAATAGAAGAATGGACTATTTTTTTTCCTATAGAATACTCTTTTTGCACCATTTCAGTAAATACACAAATAAGCAGCAGCTTATTTAACCACTCCACAGGCGAGGAGAGCTGGGAATAGGAAGTTGTACAAGTTGAATCTCCAAAATCTGGGGCTCTCTGGTCCAACAACATCTGTGGTCCGTCAGGACTACGGATTTTATTGGATCAGAGAGCCCTGGTGCCCAGGGAGTGTGAACCCCATGCCTGGGGAAAATCAGTCAGTCAGGGGAGAAGCAGGGCCAGGGAGGCTGGGGACCTCCATCCTAGGGAGACCCAGCAGGCCAGAGCCCAAAGCCCAAGTCCAAGGCCTGCAGGCTGGAGCCCAGTGATAGTGGAGAGCCAGCTCCAGAGAGGGTGTGTGTCCTGGGAGGCCAGTGGCAGGGGACCTCCCCATATCCTGCAAATTCCCTTATTCGGGAGGGGTCAGGTTCTGATGGTGCCAGACAAGGGAAGTCCAACCACTATTTGTGGCAGGGAAATAACCTCATTAAGTCCCCTATGAGTGTTCCAGATAAAGCGGGTTCAGATTTGATGTATATTACGGCCATTGTTCATTCTGTTTGTTTTTTTCCCCAAGCATAGCATGAATAGCACCTGCATGCATGTTTAAAATATACAAACACAGCCTCCCCCGGTGCCATTCCATCATCCTTTTTGTTCACTTGGAGAGGGGAAAAGGTATGTCAACAGGTAGAAGGTGGTGCCCCTGGAAGTTCTCCAAGACCCCCACCCTAGCTGGGTAAGGAGATCCCTGCATTGTTTCTTTCCCCAATCTCTGGTTCAGGGGCATGAGACTCATAGAAGCATAGAACTGGAAGGAACTTTGAGAGATCATTAAATCCAGCCCTTTGTCTCATGGCAGGAGCCAACATTAGGAAGTAGACTCCTGGAATGTCTCTCTGCCTTCTCCCACCTTCCAGATGGCAGTATTTTGAATGGAGTTCACCTAGTCAGTAGTCTGTGTTCATGGTACACCAGCTAAACACATCTCTGTATGGTGTCTCTTAAGTTCCGTTCCTGAAGCATATCAGATCAACCCCATGTTTTTCAAATAATTCACTGCCCAGGATCTTGGCCTAGGTGGGTTTGAACCATACAGATTGTAGAGTAGAATAGGTCAAAATTGGATTTAGCAGAGAAAGAAACTGTTTCAGTTTCCCTTTGGATTCTCCATGCAAGTGAAGTAGAAGCAGAGAGAGAGGCATGACTGATACTATTGCAGGATTGATAAACTTTGCTGGAGTTTTTGCCGAACTGATAAGACTCTGACCAGGTCCCTCTCCTTCAAAACTGTGGAGTTTGTAAATTTTGCTGAAGCCGAAGTACAGATTTTGTAACTCTTTGATCTGGAGCTTGTGTCTTACAAAGGAGGACTCGCTTATGGTGCCTGTAACGCCATTGCAATATAAATCATGAAAGGTACAAATGCTATGTAACCTTTGTGGAGCTATTGTGTAACACCAAAAAGTTCTTTTTTCCCTTAGCAAATAACTTTTCACATTTCCACCCGCATAATTCAACATACCCTTCTGCACTAGTTCAACTGTAGCACATTGGGAGTTCCTGCACAACTTGGCGTGAGATATTTGATGGCAGAAAAAGAAGATCTTGACTGAAAATAAAAATGCCAGCTATTTTTTAAATTTGCATGTCTCACAAATGTTTATGGTAATGATTTTCAATGGAACTTAGGTTCCTGAATGTCAAAGTCACTTAGCATTTGAAAATTTTACTCCCAGTCTCATTTCTCCATTTATTTAATAATAATAATAATTAATAATTTGCATTCAGAATTTCAGCTAGAAAAGACTTTTCACAATTTGTGCATTTGGGGATTAAAATTGCCATTGAGCTGTAAATATTTTACCACTTTATCTATGGGATTCTTATTGTGATGCACATGTACTTCCCATTGTGTGTGACTGAAGACAGAATGTGGTTGTCTAGCGAGGGTGTTTTTTGAGTCATGTGCCTCGATTACTGTATGAATCCAGTTGGTCACCTAGCTATGTGTTAATTTATAGAAAATCAGAAACCTAGACATAAAAGAGAAGTGCAGTCCCTAGCTAGCCAAAGCAGGAAGAACCTCTCCTGAGCAAACACTGAGAACAGCCTTTCCCAGACTATCCCTTTTTCACGATCAAGCAATTGGATTGCTCTGTAGAGGGAAAGAATATTATGTTGTCTTGGGTCTGCAGGAAAAAAAAATAGCAGAATGACTGCTGCTTCCATGGCTTTGTCAAATAGCAAAGAATTATAGTGACGAACGGTATGCAACCTGCCATATCTTTCCCACTTGAACTGAGGGTTAGTATGCTATGTGTGTGGTGAACAGTGGAAATTCCAGCTCTGGGTCATTTTTCTGTATATTTTGCAAGAATGCAGGAAGATCAGTTGTATTGTTGTCATTGTATCTGGTACGCTCTCAATTTCATGAGGACAATGATAGATTGAGCTACCAGATGGAGTGTTTCCTTTTTCTCTTGGCACTTTGTTTGTTTGTTTGTTTGTTTGTTTGTTTGTTTGTTTGTTTGTTTGTTTGTTTGTGGAAGTCCAGCAAAATGACAGCTTTGGGGTTGCTGCTGTGCTGAATATTATAGATTGTATGTACAGTGCTGTGTTCAGTATCTCTATGGGCTGTAAAGCCTCTGAATATTGGTTCCATTATATTTCAGTATTACTCATAGGTGTAGAGATTAGTGTTGCAGGGGCGGGGGTACTGCAACACCACCAGGTTTTACACTCAGCTTTCCCTCACCTGGGGGCCAGCCCCACTGCCAGCTCCTCCAGCCCTGGGTCCTGTCCTCTGGGCAGCCCCCGCAGGGTCCTGTCAGTCCCACTTATTTGCTGCAGCCCACTGGTCCCACCAGCCCCGGGGTCCCACCTCTCCCAGATTGGATGGACTGGACACCATTTGTAGCAATGGAGTATGGTTAGGAGAGTTGGCAACTGTATCTTAATAGGTCTAAATGGGGTGGAGAGGGTTGCAGCTTAGCATTCCCGCTCCAAATATAGTTCCAGCACCACCAGTATTACTAATCACACTCTAAAACATTAATGCTAATTGAAAGTGTTGGGGTTTATTTAAAAGATCTGGCACAGTCAATAGCCCACAGAACAAAATAGTTCTATAGAATTTTTGGCATTTGATGCAAAAGCAAACAACTAAACCAAACATGGATGCTACAATTTTGATCTTGCTGGGTTTGTACCACCTGTATTTTTAAGCACAAAAAAAGAAAAAGTATGTCTTAAGTATTTCATTTTCCCCTCATTTGAAGTTACAGTACAATACAATAGGAAGTTGCATCATGCCAGTATTGATAGGGCATGTTTTTAGTGATTTTCAAATGGTTCGTTTTCATCTTCTACACTGTGTGTGTATCTTCAATGTGAATGAATGGTGGCAGTGATCGCATTAATGAAATGTAACGTTCGCCACTGAGTTGTCAGCAAGGCAATGGAAAGTCAATATTTGCCAATGGTTCACCACGCATCTAGGATTTGAAGTGAAGGTAACGTGAAACCACTATGTTGCAAATGTTAGCAAATGCTGCCTTTGTAATAAGTGCTGTGCAGTTGGGAAGTGATATGTTCCCTACCACTGTAAGCATCTCAGTGCCTCTAGGATGGTACGTCAGTCAGGTTTGGCTAATCATATACTCATTACTGGACAGTGGATTACACACATAAGTCTCTTGATTTCCTGCCTTTAGACCATACCAGAGCTACCTGCAGGATCAAAGGCAGATAACTGCATGTGTTCAGTATTTGACAACAGAGAACACACTCAAGAGCAGCATATCGTTAAGTTCCAAGAGAGTCTGGTTTCACTGCATAATGCGGAGATTTGCCTCATCATAGTCTGCTTGTGCTGCTGTGACACCAAAAGCTCCTGCCTTCAAATCCTTTGCAGTTGCTCTTGTCTGCAGTGTAAATACTCCATTGCTGGAGTTCCATTCTACCGGACGTTTGAATGGCGGCCTGACTGTAGACCAGGGAGAAGGGAACTGCTATAAGCAGAGTCTTAGAGGATTTTGAGGCTGGGATTCTCAAATGGGGCTAGGGGGGTGGGCACCCAAATCTCATTGAAAGTCAATGAGTGCTTAGCTGTCTAAGGCTGCATTGAGAACACAAATCTAACCCGATACCGAGCTTAATATGCCTGCCCATCTAAAGACCAATCCAGATAGTGCCCTATGAGTTAACCTTCACTCTTCATCTGGGGTAAACTTTTGGCCCCATCAGTCCTTGCCTTCTCATTCACTAGGCTACCCATGTGTGCAGGGAAAGCAATCCCATAGTGGCACTCACCGTTAATACTGCCCTGTGACTATTCTAGCTGTTTTACTGAGAAAGTCTGGTGGCTTGTGCCCATTGCTTGCAGCCACCTGCAGGATGCTTTTTAGCCACAAGAGCTTGACCTCAGGAGGCTTTTCCTGTTCACATGGCTTGGGCAAAATGTATGGATCTGGATTAAGTTTAGGTTTGTGTTCATAATGGAGATGTGAAGCTGAACAAAGACCCAGGTGTAAAATTAGGGTTAATATTAGCAAAGTCACGTTGTGCCACCATACAGCTATAACTTCCTGCTTGGTAATTGGTACAATGGAAAACCTTAAGGACAAAAGACAGATGGAGATTTCAGCCCCAAATAGCAGGAACCTCAAAAAGCAGCTGATTTCATGAGCTCTCTGCCATGTTGGACAGAATCTGGCCATACCTGGAAACAGGCTTCTCAGGGTTTTACATCCACCCACGAGATCAAAACCTGATGGATGGATTTGGATCTATGAATTTGACTCTGAACATTACCCTGACCCCTAAAATATCTGAAGATAAATGTTGAGGGTTGGGAGCCATCTGGCATTCGATTTTGAGTCACAAATCTAATTTTCTGCAGTCTGTTCTTGAAAGGGAGGAGACAGGGAAATGTATTATGTGATATAAAAATGATAAAGTAGTTGGTAATATATTAATATGCAAAAATTATATTTAGCAGTAGGGTTGGATTATGTATAATGCATATTTAAAATATTTCTGTTTTGAATTCTCTCAGCAGCTGACAAGGTGCATAATTAAAAAGAAAGCCGGCTAGAGCCAACTAGCTGTTGCTGTATGGGGTACTGTGAAAGGATAATTGTTGAGGAAGGCTGGGTGTTGCATCTAATGATGAAAGATTAGAGCAGGGATGAGGAACTGCCATATGTACTAGAGAACAACAGAGAGAGCTTATGGAAGGAGTGAGGGGGGAAGGAGAGAGACAAGAACAAGTGTGTAGAAAGCCATTCATATAACTGAATTACTATCCAATGCATTTGCTGGGCCTCCGTCTCATCTTGCTTCTGCTCTTGCCACCAGAGGTTTTTGGAGTCACTACATCCAAGGAATCTCATGATGTGCCATGATGGCTGAGTAACTGGTTAGATCTGGTGCATTATAGGAGATGTAATCCAGCCAGAGACACCAGCCCATAATGGAAAAGAACTGCAATTCCTCCCCCCCTCTCCCTCCCCCCCTCCCCCCGGTTTTGTGGTGATATTTTCCAAATGGTAATTTTTCATTTTTCATCCAAAATTTTTCAGTTTTGAAATTTTTTCTGAGGCATAGAAGGGGTGTGGACAGACAGGATGGAGGGTAATACTGAGCAACTTTACTGTGGGCTACATTTAGAGAGGAGTTTAACATTGGTGACCTCTGTTATTTTCAAATGGCTCTGGATATTTTCAAGTAGCTTTTTACTTCCCCTTCCCTCTTTTTTATGTAATGTTTCCCTCATTAAAATAAACATTTCTGGGAAAGGAGGAAGAGAGAAGCTGTGAGAGCTGGGATGCCCAGCTATTCAGTTAGAATTTGACTTTTTTTTTTTTGGAGGGGGGGGGGGAATGAAGATATTTGGCTTTGATTTAGCTTTACTAAATTCGATGTTTGCCACAAAAATTGCACTTCAGGACACCCCATTGCACAGATCGCTGTCCAGGCCACTGCATGAGAAATACTGAGCTAGAGCAAATGTGTGAAACACCAGACAGTATTTGTTCTACTTGTGTGTTTCAGGGCAAGCATGCAAGTTGTCATTCCCCCTTCCCACCTTGTCTCTAGCTCCCTTCCTGTGGAGGGTGTCAAATGAGTCCCCTTGGTTACTGGAAGGAGATTTTAAACTGTCACTGTAATTTCATGTTAGTTATGTAATTTTTAATTTCCTATTCCAGCTCCTTCATGTTTGAGCCTATTCTTTGGTTTGCTGAATGGTGCATTGTATGTTTCTGCCACTCAGGTTTAGCTCTGTGGGGAGATTTGCTGCAATGTTGAGTATGGAATAGAATGGAAAAGTGGTTTACCTGACAAATTTCAAGAGGATTATAGATTTAGGTAGAATAATCTGGTAGACCAGATTGGTAGGAAACTTCATAGAAATTCAGTGGAACAGAACAAATATTTAAGTAGCCATTGTGCCACCATTCTTCAAAGCACTTACTGAAGTGTGTTTATTTGCTAAACACTTTTGGGGGCAAAGGAGGTGATTGCGAGAGGGCAACAGCACCTGACAGTGGAATATTGAAATGTGCAGATATAACTGTCACTGGGCAGATTTGAACCTAGAAGTTCTTGAGCTTTATGTAGGAGCCTCTACTGCTTGGGCTAAAAGCCAGCTGACTTTCAGCTTGGGCTGTAGAGCTCCCTTGTTCTTCTCTCTCACTGTAAGTGGTCTAAGTGCCACTACATGGGGCAGTGAACCATGTGTGGGTTACACACACAAAATATAAGCATGTTCTCTAAGCTCAAAAGGAGCTGCAGTCACTTTTAAATAACTGTTCCATAAGTGTAACTGTCCTACACTGTTTGTCTCAAAATGGATCACATGATGATTACCTCTTGTGTTACCTCCCTCGCGGGCATCTAGCATTGGCCACTGTCGGTAGACAGGATACTGGGCTAGATGGACTTTTGGTCTGACCCAGTCTAGCTTTTCTTATGTTATGTTCACAGCTAGAAGAATCTACATGTTGCAAATCACTGGCATGCACACCCCGCTGCCTGCCATTTTTCAAATCCAGACAATGGAAGTGTTGGGCTGTGTTTGATCTTGTTTCAAGAAAGGCATCATCAAGGTCCTCCTGTATATTCAACCTTAACCAGTGTCATCAGGCTTCTATTGTTTGAAAATGCAAATAATAAAACTAGTGCACGAGGAGGAGGCTGGGAGATGTAATTGTACCTTAAATGAAGTGTTCTTGATGGATGATTTGCGCTGGACAAGGTGAGGTGACATCTTCTATTTATGGAGAGAAGAACATAGGTAGCTGACAGATTTGACAAGACCACAATGGCAAACAAAATAACACTAAAACAGAATGATAATGTATTTCCTAATGGTCTCTTTCACAGCTGTATACACTGATTTAATCTTTCCAAAGCACTCCATTGTTTATGAGGCCTGTGGGTACAATTTTATGCCTGACTGAAGAGGTTGCTAATAGCTGCCATATTTGTGTTTAAGGACCTTCAAAGGATTAAGCTAAGTATTTTAAAGCAATGAGCCATAATAAACTAATAATATATTGAAAGAATAGTAAATGTTTTTAATTCAATAATTGATGTTGAACTGGTAAACGTTAAGTGACAAAAACATCATTATAAATGCAGTTGCTAGACATGTATTCATTAGAGAAAGTAGACTAAAATATGGTAGAAAGCCTCTTTAAATTCTAAGTGCAACTAGTTACAGGCACAGGCCAGTACCTCTCTGCCTGTTTTCCTCATTTAAAAAGATTCCAGAGCTAAAGGGGAATAGTTTACTCTTTTTCAAAATACTGCATCTACTTAGAGGTGTGATGTCAAGGTCTGAAGCTCCTAGATGACTGGACAAACAATGGACCCTCATCCATTTCCGTAGGGTTTGTATCCATAAACTTACAAGTACAGGCACTGCACAAGTTAGAAGTAATGATGGACCAAAACTCAAATGTTTGGGTGATTTGGATAGTTATCTTTTTCTTTCTCCTTCCTTTCTTCTTATCTTTGGTCTTGTTAAGTTAATGACCTTGTCATTGCTGTTGCCCTCTCTCACAGTAAAGATCCAATAAATTCTCCTTGTGCTCTCCAAAAACAGATTTGGAGATTCAAGTCGGTTTGTCATGATCAAGTTTTCCTCTGATCTTGAGTAGTATCTTTAATAGAATGGATTGGATATTGATGGCCCTGAGAGAGGATGGAGGTAGGTGCCCTAAAAAGTCCTGTCAACAGATAAGTAGGAAAATCTGTGATTTGCTGGATTTTGACTAAGAAAATGGACTGCAGCCTGGAACAGATACACCCACTGTAGTTTTTCCTGCTTCAACATATTTTAAAAGTAAACATGCACAGTGCTTAATGAGGAACCAGATGTAATAGGATACTGTTTGAAATCACTGTATAGAATTTCATCTTATGAAAATGAATCTTTATTATTGAATCAGGCGAGGGATTATGATGTCATGAGATTACATATGCTAGGACTCTAAGGGCACATCTACACAGCAGAGCTAAACTCAAAATAAGCTATGCAACCTGAGTTACACCACTTGCATAGCTTAAGTCGAAATAGCTTATTTCAGCTTTCAGTGATGTTTACACAGCAGTTATTTCGAGAGAGAACACTCTTCCTCCGACTTCCCTTACTTCTCATACAATGAGGGTTACAGGAGCTGGAGTCAGCAGTCCTCCAGCTCTCCATTATTTTGACATTATGTTGAAATAACTGCTTGTGTGTAGACGCAGACTGTGTTGTTTCGGAATAACGTCACTTATTCCGAAATAACGCTGCTGTGTAGACATAGAATGCCTGAGGTATTCTCTAAAATTAGCACAGGATATTCTGAGGTGTGTGAGTGCTTCTGACTGTGTGTGTTATGAATTACCAATATTTTGCTTATTAACAAGTACCGGTAATTCAAATAAGACATTGGCCAAATAAACTCTCCAAACCTCCAGGTGCTTAGCACCTGCAAAAATGAAGACACAGTTGGAGTTTAGCAGCCATCCCCATGCACATTTTCTGCTAGTCAGTAGATGGAATCCAGGAGGATGACAATGACTGTCTTTTCCCCAGTGTACTGAGGGAAGAAAATCTTTCACACATACACACTTCCTAAAGCACATCACCCCACACTTCCAAATCCATCCAAAACTGCTAGTCTACAGCATTTGAAACCGTCTGACTAGTTTGGTGGCCTGTATGAAATAAATTTGCTGGTTCCAGCCCACTTTTAAGCAGACAGGTTTTCACATATACCCAGATAGATCACTAATTACTGGCACCCTCTTAGGCCATCTCAGCACAGGGACACAACACTAAATAGGCACAGTGTGCTGCAATAAATTTTCCTTTCAAGTCTGAGTTGAGATATTGGCACAGTAGTGGGAAAGCCTGCAATGCTATGCCCTTGCTATATCTCTTCTTGAGCACACATGGAAGATTTCAATATCTAGGGCAGTGGTCCCCAAACTTTTCACATGCCCTTACACACATAGGAGTTGTGGTTGGGAGCCAAGGCTGGGAGCATGGCCACAAATGTGGGGGCGGGGAAGGAGCAAGGCCAAGAGTGGAGCTGTGATGGAAAGTCCTGGCTGCAGCTGTGTCTAGACCAGAGCACACCTGAGGGCAGAACAGGGCCGGGTGGCACTCCCTTCTCATCCCCCATGTGGACTGGCTTGGGCCCTGCCACACACCCCCAAACATTCAGGGTGTGTCCCATAGTTGGGGGACCACTGTGATGAGATATACAAACCCCACACTTTGACCTACAGGGATTAAAAGGCAAAATGGTGACCAGATAACCACCTCCTGAGGGCCTACTGTCAGCCGACGGTCAGGGCAGTGTGTGTGTGTTTGACACCCAAGTCTTTGACTGCTGAGACACAGGGTCTCATCGCAGCAGGCAGTCTAGGGAAGCCTGATGGGCGCCCCGAGAAGTTTAACATCTGAGACTTTACCACTAGGACCGGGGTCCAGTCGCGGAGGGCAGCCAACAGGCTGACAGACGCCCCAGAGTTTATAGGAAGAGCTTATTTCATCTCAGATTTCAACTGCTAGGATACAGGATCCCTTCGCAGCGGGCAGTCTAGGGAAGACTGAGAGATTCCCCAACGGATCTGTCCCCTGGGAGGGACACAATCCAAAACGCCCAAGCTCTCCCTATACCTGTCCCTTATGACCAGCTG
>JANRFK010004893.1:47621968-47636854 GCA_030068395.1 Apalone spinifera
TTTCAAAGACCATACTGTTTTACTGCTCTGTGTGCCCTGCATCCAGGCAAGCAAGATGGATGTTACAGGGGGTTCCTGTCTGGCTACACCTACTGAGCATGCTCCGGCTGGAAGAGTGGATTAAAACAAGCTCAAAAGCCCAGGCAAGGAGGAAAAGATGGGCTGCAGGAGAGAAATACTTTTTTAAGGAAGCCAGATGGAAGGTGGAGGCTGAGATGGGACCGCAGCCCTGAGCAATGCCTTCTCCAACCACCTCCCACTTCGACATCAAGCAGTAGGATTGCCAACCCTCCTGGATTGTCCTGGAATTTAAGATTAATCGTTAATTAAAGATTAAGTTGGGTGATAAAACCTCCAGGAATACACCCAGAAGCACTTGGCAATCACTAGACCAGCTGGTCCTCCACACATATCACTGCACCCACTCTGTAGAAGAGGATTGCTCTCCTTTTATAGCACTGGAAACTTAATGCTTTGTGTTTTAGATCCTGTGTGTTTTAGTGCAGTAGAATACTTCCAATCCCATTTTGTTCTGTTCTATTTCTGGATTGTAAACAGATGCAAAGAGTGCTGTTTTTGCATCTTGTTATAACCCTCCATGTACAAACGTTTCCATACAGTTACAACAATGGCTATTGATTATATTGCGTTTGAGGACATCTACCCCATGTTTCTATACTGCATTAAATCTTCTCCAGAAAGACTGAGCAAAATCTATTTCTTCTTTTCCTCCTCCCCTCAATGTTACCAAGCTGTCCTGGCTCGATTTGCGCCTGAATGTGTGCCAGATTCTCAGTAGGATTCATGCAGTTGGTACTGTAGAGAGAATAAGTATCTGATAAGATGAAAAATGTTGAGGCACACCTGGTGTTGAGGACTCTCTGCAAGTAACATTTCTGCCTCCTGGTTCTAATAGAAGCTATTTACATGACAAATATTTCCAAACATTCTTCTTATATATAAACTTGCTTTTAGGAACTGGCAAAACTTCCATCTTCTCTTAATGGCCTGTGTACCCCAAGGAAAGTTGCACGTAGGTTATTATGTGTAGAAACAACAATTTAGTAGCCTTAAGGAGTAGCAGCACATGCACATGATTCATACCCTCCGGGAAAACACTTGTAGGTATAATAGTAGTCCAAGTGTACTACTAGTTTACTGCAACAGTCTCCACTTTTTACCTGCAGCCTGGTTTGCAGCCTTTTTTTAGTCATTCCGAGTGCAAGGTTCCAGGCAATATAAATTTGCATTAGGAAGGGAATGTCAGAGCCACTGACTTTGATAGACACTGAGGATGCTCAACACCTTTCAAAAATGGGCCAGTTTTAATTAGGTGTCCAAATACGGATATGGGTGCCAAACTTTAGATGTTCAAGTTAGAACATGTTAGCCCTCCCTTTCCTGGATTGTGAGCTCTATGAGGTGTATCCCACAATGTCACCTCAGGTACAGACAATTCTGTGCCCTACCTGGAGAACAGTGGGTGGGTTAATGAATAAGACGAAGCTGTGCATCTATCTAGCCTAAACAAGTAGGAATCATTTCAATCAGTCATACATTCATAGTAGGAGATTTCCATCATTAGATACATAATTAGGGCCTCATATACATGCAGAACTCCCATATACTTGACTGGGAAAACATACAAGTGTCTGAGGGTAGAATTTACCCTTTGGTGTTTGGAGGAAAACAATATGCTGGGGGCGGGGCGCTCTGAATTTATAAGATTTTGGAATGCTGTAGTCAGACAAATGGACCAGGTTTAATGGGCAACAGGTAGCTGGGGGAAACTAGAGCAGTAAGTGTTTAACTTACTTCACAGCAATTAAATTCCGAGAAAAAATTATTATGCTTTTGCCATAATTGACAGTCAGTGGAACTGGATGAATGGCTTTTAGAATAATATAAAGCAATAAATTATGCAGGAACTCATTAATATGTCTATTATGTAAAGGACTGTGAATCATAAGCTTTTGTATTGTTAAAAATGAAACACTAGCAAGAGGTTTGAATTTCAATAAAACATATACGCAGCATTTAATATAACACACTAACTGCAATATTATGAAGTGTATCCCTGTCTCACAAGAAATTCCTTTATAATCTAATACTTCTCATTTCAATAACTCAATTTGAGATCAGAAAGGATCTATCGTATGGAACGTCCCCTTTAAAGTAACCTGATGTTTTTTCAGACAATACTTATTTAGCCTCTTCATAATGCAAAAGCTGTCATTCAGTCCATGTGATGTCCCTGATATTCTTCATTTATAAATCTGAAATGACAAATTTTGTTAATTTGAAATATGGACCTCGAGGCAGGCCACTCTGCTTCTGCAGTTTCAGCACTAAGACTTACATTATGGTGAGAGTTTAAAGTGAATTACTGGACAGAGTTTGACTTCTTTATTAAAGTATTGCTCTGGGCAAAGATTTTTAATGCAGCATAAATTATCGTGGCAGATTTCACAGACAGTGTAGCAGTTTCTCCTTTATTTTTTCCCAGTTTTGTTTGGAATTATACACATATGTAGCAGGCCTTCCGGCAGGGAGGCCAAAGATGCAGATATCCTGGGGCCCAGTGATTCCCAAGAGTCTTGGGCTCCTGACCGCTGCTGCTGTTACTGTGGCAGCAGCTGGAGCCCCGGCCCTTTAAATCTCTGCAGAATCCCAGTGCAGGGTACTCTGGGCAGTGCTAAGGACTGGCTAGGGCAGAGGGGGCAAGGTGTGGTATGGTCCAAACAGCACTAAGGGCTGGCTCAGGGCGGAAGGGGAGAGGGGAGGCACAGCACAATCCAGGCAGCGCTGAGGCTTGGCTACCTCCAGCCCTACCTCTTCTGCCCAATGCCTTGACCCTTCCAAGAGTCTGGAGCTGCTCCACTTTGCCCAGGGGCCCAGCAAGGCGGTTCCCCCCTCTCCCCAGTATGTAGGCTGCATTTTACTTGGTGCAAAGTGAAATACTTTGAATCAATCTTCTCATGCCATCCGATGTTGCTTAGGGTATAATCTCAATGTCGCCACCCCTGTCTTTCCTGGACAACTCTTTAATGTCCTCTTTGTTGCCCAGTTCCTTGAGCTTTCCCTCTCCCAGTAATGTTTGGAGGGATTCTTTCATTTGGCCCCTCTAGTGCGTTTCTCTAGCTCAAACTTCAAATTTCATTACACCGTGACCCCCTTCTGAGGACAAAAATTACTACATGACCCCAGGAAGGGGAACTAAACCCTATCTGAGCCTGCCTGAGCCCTGTCATCCTAAACAGAGGGCCCAAAGCCAATGCCCAAGGACTGCAGCCCCAGGAAGGAGGCCTATAACCTGAGCCGTGCTGTGCAGGGATAAACCTGAAGCCTAAGGCCCTCTGTGCAGGACTGAAAGCCTTGGGCTTTGGCTTCAGCTGAAGGTGGTAGGCCTCAGGCTCTGCCTCCAAGCACCAGCCAGTCTAATGCCAGTCCTTGCAACTCCATTAAATAGGGTCCCTATCCACAGTTTGAGAATTGCTGCGCTCGCTGCCACATGGCACACCTTTCATAATGGACACTCAGGCTTCATTCTGAATGCATGGCCCATTAATACAGGTCCTATTTCCATCTTTTCTGGATAACTTTAAAGAGAAGGGATTGTTGAATAGGCTGACAAGCATTTGGCTGACTGGAGCTTGGTTATTTGGTGCAGCCTATTTAATATCATTCTTTTCCTTCAAATATAGTTTAGATATTGAAAAAATGGCATTTAATTTCTCCATTGATTGATGGTAAAATGTGTCCTTTCTCATCAGACAGCAATTTGTCCTGATCACTAGAATACCAAGTGTCGACTTCACTGTTGTTAACAGCTAGCAAATGGCGCACGTGGGCACAACAACAAATCAATAATTGTTCTAATGGTATAGGAACAATGTATACATTGTGTGTTGTAGGGGGGAAAAAATAGCTAGGAGACAGCCTTACAACACCCCTATTAGAAAATCCCTACCTAATCATTACAATTTTTGGCGGGGGGAGGGGGCGAGAGGGGGAGCTGAGGCAGGACAACTGACTTCAAATGCAAATTCCTTTTTGATGACTACTTTGAAAGAAACCAGCATGGCAGAGTTAAGAGTAGAGGTGAGTCTCAGCAGCAAAACAAACTGGTACATACAGCAAACTGCCCCGCAGTGATATGGAAGAGAAATTTTGTCCAGGGAACTTTAATGTAAACTCATTCTCCCAGGGGAAAATGGAGTTTAATACACACAAACCAGAGACAAGAATTTGAAAATTGAAAAGTCCTGTCCAAACAAACACAACTCAACCCAAAACAAAACCAACACACAGACTGCTAGAGAGATCTCACTTGATCAATATGTGAAAGATGAAGGAGCTGTCATCCCTGTCAAGACATCTGCAATCTTCAAACATAAACACTAAGTTCTGGATTGTAGCTTGCCCCTATTCTTAACATTACAGCGGGGAAGGAGCACCTGACTCAGTGAAGCCCACCATAGGTACTAGCCACAATTGTAGCTCCCCCACTTGGGGACAAAACTAACAATTCTCTAATATTTCAGTAATCTGCCTCTTACAAAATGAGACTTAAAAAGCACTATTAACTATGCCAGACACATTGGCATTGCTTATTCAAAGACATTTGCTGTCATTTGGTGATTTACTCTCTTACTGCTCTGCAAATACTTTCATAATTTACTTACATTAACAGAACTGTGCATCTGGCCTTGATTTACAGGATATTGGCTTTTCAGAGCATGGCTGTATTTTGAAAAGTGCACCTTCTTACACAGCCAGCCTGTTTCCTGTTAGCATTCAAAGTCAGAACAGTTTAATTTTGTCCCAGAAATAATTGTTTTCTACTGTCACACCTTGCAGAGCCCATACATTTCAGAGAGTCAGCTGGATTCTTTTCTGGCTTGTGCATCTTCAAGAAAATTGTTCACGAAGTTCGATTTGTCAGGACACATGCGAAAGCTCATTCAGTGCTGACCGTGGTTACATCTGTGTTCCCTCAGTGAGGGCAATAAGGTTGCACAGGTGCAACTTGAGAGCAGAGTTTGACCTTCAGAACTTTTATTAAGGTGATCATGCATATGCTTTCAGGACATGGCTTAATTTTTAGATCACATGTTGAGTTTCTAGGGCGGGGATTTGGTGAAAGCATCTTTTCACTTGTTGTGACGTAGTGGGGGTACCTGGGCTGTGAGTGACCTCCACTGGCTGCTATCTGCAGCATGGCCCAGCAGGGCAGAGGATGAGTCATTATGCAAAAGGGGCTTCGTAACCTGTCTCACCAACTACCCCCCAGGGAGAGACACAAAGGAAGGTGGAATGCCGCCCCTGGCTGGGGGCAGGGCTGGAAGTGAGTGAGTTAGTTTCTGTCAGGGTATCATGGAGGAAGCAGCCGAGCCAGGGGCTGGGATTTGAGGGCCCCGTCCCCCGACCCCATCTCAAGGGGGGCTGAGGCATCCTGGGCCTGGCCTTGTAATTGGATTGCATCTATGCTGTGCTGTGTCCTGGAGAAGCAATAAACTCCCTCTATTCTACTGGCTGGTGGAGTCTGTTCATGCCATTACAGGGGTGCAGGAGACGAGAAAACCCTAACGCGCCGTCACCCTTGTGAACCGAGTCTACTTGATATTCAGCTTGATATTCACTTCAAATACTGAAAAACAACTCAATAATTTTAGGCTACCTTTCATTGCCTAAATTGTCTTCACATTCCTATCTACTACTGTTACCTCCCTCTCTCTTCCAATGGCAGGTTTGGATCAGGACCAGATTCTGATCCAAATTCACCTGTGTAAATTGGGAGTCCTCCAAAGACTTCAAATTTAATAAATATCACAAAGACTTTCCTTCATTTATCCTAATTACATGATCACATTAGCTCTCATTCCACTCAAGTTTTTTATGTTGTGGAATACACGTATGTAATCTTAATGAAATCGAATATAAACAATGTAGAATCCTCTGTTTTTCTTAAATGGTTCAGTCCCATATCCATGGGAGCTTTGCAATGTAGAAAATAACCAGCTGATGCACAATTTAAAGTACAAACAAAAATGCTGACATATGTCTTGCTAATCCGGGGTGAGTAGCTATAATTAATGGTTTGTCCTGTAAATGTTAGGCGGCTGCGTTGCAAGGGGTTTGTGCTGCATTGTGAAAGAACACTGGTGTCTGTTACAACACTGGTAAGGGGGAAAATGAGGACAGAATTTCATTTCTGAGCTCCTAGAGCTCAAAGTCTTAAGGGGATATACAGAGATGGACTGACTCCCTGCTTCCATTTACAGTCTTAATATCTCCTAAATAGGTGAATACAGTCATTGTCAACCTTTTCAATGTCATGACCCAAAGTTCCACTAGACAAAAGTTTCAAGCACAATATATACAACTAAAGCATTTACCTTTTGTAGTCCTTATTCCCACGCCATTTCCTACAAATAAGTATTAAGTAGGGTCAAGTGAATAATTTCTAGTAACAATAATTTATTCATTTAATGAATTTTGCCTTTTTTCTGTTTGTAAATTGCCTACAAGTAGATTACAGATTTCACAAATTTATAATTATTTATTTTTATTCACTGACTAATTTTTCTGAAGAATTCTTTGCCTGTAAATTCTATTTAAGCAATTCATTATACTCCTGGGCTGTGTCTAGACTGGCACAATCTTGCGCTATGCAAATGAGGCTCAGTGTGGAATATCGCCGAGCCTCATTTGCATAGCTAATGAGCCGCTATTTTCGCGGAAGAGGCTCTTGCGCAAGACGGAGCTGTCTACACTGCCCCTTCTTGCGCAAGAAAAACCCTCTTGCACAAAGCCGTTATGCTGATTATTTTCAGGATTAACGGCTTTGCACAAGAGGGTTTTTCTTGCGCAAGAAGGGGCAGTGTAGACAGCTCCGTCTTGCACAAGAGCCTCTTCCGCGAAAATGGCGGCTCATTAGCTATGCAAATGAGGCTCAGCGATATTCCACACTCAGCCTCATTTGCATAGCTCTGACGCAAGATCGCACCAATCTAGACACAGCCCTGCTGAATTGGTTAGCAATGTAGTCCAATAGGACAGATGCTTTCCTTTCTGTTCTTCCGATGATATAAGTTACTCTAAGAAGCACTTCTCCACTATGGATGCTACAAATCCACTTCCTGTGACTATTTGACATTGTTTGCTTAAAACTTTCCATTGCTGTAAATATTCTTGATAGGAAAAATGTTTGTAGAGCATGAACACTGACTTTAAAAAAAATTATTTAAAGTGGATTCATTCTGCTCTAGCATCAGCAAATACTATTATCTTGGCCAAAATTCACTCATCATACCTAAACTGCATCCGTATTTCCACCTTGCTTTAGAGGGACATGTTCAGGTCAAATGTGACCCAAAATTTAGCTTTTCTGTTAGCTCAAACTAAGAAAATTCCAGGGGCAATGGTTTGTAAAGCAAAATTATTTCCTTGATCCAATCTCTAAACAGCAGTACTGACTAGTTAGAAAGTAGAATATCTAGAGAGGTAAATCTGATTATCTGTTCGTATCGTCAAAGCTGAGATATGCGAAAAACTACCAAATATAAACATGAAAAAACACCTTTTGTTTCTTAAAATTTCTTCCATATTCATAACTAGAAGATTTACCTGGTGTTGCTTGTGTCCTTAACTGGGGTCCTTAACTGATTTTTTTTTTCTTAATTTAAATCATTTTTCTGAGTTGGGGCTGGGGCTGAAGGGTTCATTGTACAAGCTGTCCTGGGGGAAAAGGACAACCCCAGTCCTCTCTCACCACAGCTGCTTGGGGTCAGGTGAAAAGCACCTCTCTATGGCCACTGCAGCTCTAGCAGGCAGCCGATGAAGGGGTGCATGCCCTCCTGATGGGGCAGTTCCAGGCACTCCTCAGACAGAGTGAGGAATACAGCAAATTGTGCACTTTCTCCTCACACCTTGACAAAGGGGAAGCCAGCAATGTCCCCATGTGAATGTGGGCTTCTCTTGCCCTCCCTAAAAGGCACCTTGGGGGCTGGAGCACTCCCAGCCAGCCCCTTTCACCTGCCTGGTGATTCTCTCATTTGTATGGATTTATGTGTCCCCATAGGCATTGGGGCAGGGGTGGAGGGTGGAAGCTTCAACCCACCTTCTCCTCCCTCCAACACACACAACTAAACCCTTGTCTTGCTTTAAGTTAGCACTTACTGTTTAGGAAGTGGTGTTGAACAGACAGAGACACAGAGACTCGCTCACTCACAGACAAACTCTCTCAGATGTATAGTACGGTATATAGTAGATGTAGGCAGGCGTGAGCACCAAGGAGAGGAACAGCAAAGTCACTGCTATTGGAGTCATAGACTGTAAATCCAGAAAGGGTCATTTCGAGAATCCAGAGTGACTGTCTGCTTATCACAGCCTACAGAGAACCTCACCTAGTAATTCCTGCATCAAACCCAGATTTCTGATTGACTTAAAAGTCCAATCTCAGTTAAAAGATATGGAGAATCCAGCCCTAGGTAACTTGCTTTAGTGGTTAATTGTTCCATGCTGTCATGTTCCTAGCCTGTCATTGGATGTCATCCTGCCACTAGCTCCCTCTTGTCTCACTTCAAACTTATCTTCACTTTCTAGGTTTCTCCAGGCTTCTCACTTGGGGTATGTCTAGACTACATAGCTCTGTCGACAGAGCCATGTAGTCTAGACACACCCTTGTTGATTACTGACAGGCTCTTGGTGCTGGCCTTCATCACCCGCCGGTTAAATTTTCACACAAGCTCCTGCATGTTTTATCCCATGCTGCCTCCATGTTTGCAAGGCATTTTACATAAAATCCACAGAGCCACTTTGTAATAGTGTATCCTTACCTCTTGTGCACCTCCTCATGTTGGGAAGTGGCATTCCAAGGGTTCTTCCCTGCTTGCACCCACCTTCATACACCACTTCAGCCAGAAACTTTTCCCATTGCTGACATCTTTGCCTGTGGCAGGAAAGGGCTCCAGCAGCCAGGAGCCAGCAAGACACTAGTCTGCTCATAGTAGCAGTGGAGACAGGGAGGCACAGCTTGGGTGAGCACAGAGCCATACGGGGGAACATCCTCACATACATCCCTGCTGCCATGTCTTTACTTGCTCAAGCCGTGCGTCACCAGCCACACTGCTATTTATCCCTGTGCCAAGGGAGCTACATGCATGTTTATTCTATACATTGCCAAAAGAAGCATGAACGTTGATGACACATGTAGAGAGGTGACCACTTTGCAGAAACCAAGCATGGGGCCTAGACACCATGTTAAGTCCCGTCTAGCCCTATTTTGCAGCCTGAAGTGGGGTGGGAATGGGGCACAGGAGTGGCCCAACTAGGAGAAGAATCTTTGGGGAGCATTCACGTTTGTGTGAATGTTCTTGGATAGCGATAAACAAAGGGTATAAATATGGTAAAAAAGAGCTAGTTCTCATTTTGTCCTAAAATCTGATCATTTTTATCACTGTAGTGGATATAAAGAGTGTTAAATTTTTAAGTGAGAAATAGCAGCTTTATCGTTGTCACATTTTACTCCACTTCTTGGTTCCAAAATAGGGTTTGGAACTCGTTTTACGATAGCTACTTTAATAAGAGTTTAAGTTAAGAAAACATATTCCTAAGTGTCAGCTGTCACGCTGAAATATGCTGTGTTCCAGAAGAGCAACCAGTGAGTCTATTGCCTCTCTGGCAACTGTTGCTCATGTTACATATATCATAGAACTTAAAGGGGCTTAAGAGGTCATTTGCTCCAGTCCCGTGCTCTCATGGCAAGACTAAGTGTTATCTAAGTACAATCCATAATGACCTACAGTGAGAAGCTAGAAAGCTTTATTTTCCTCTGACTTGACCCTCTGTCCACTTCCCCCAACCTACTTTCTCTCTTCAAAAATAAAGCAGCACTGGCTCCAAGTAAACTCTGTTTTTATAAAATCAGGAGCACACTCTACTATTGTTAGTGAAGTCAACTGCAGGGCTTAAGTCAAGATTTGTCTTTATGGCATGTCTGGATAAGAGCTATGCACTAAGGCCTTTCTTCTCAGTTTGTTCAATGCCACTTTCATGGCTTCCAGCCCTGTCAAGTCTTACGAGGTTTTAATGGTCGTCCTAGTGATTTGAAGAATCTCCCCAAAGTATGAGGTTAGACAGTGGGCAGGTATGTTTATTCCTAATGGCTGTAATAGTGGTCTATTAACCCTTTACTTTTTTGTTTTTGCTCATGCACTAAATTGCAGAGGTCCCAGGTTTGGTTCTGCCTGTCAACATTACAAGTGGGGACTTACTGGGCTTTCAACTAGTTGTCTAGCTTGGGAAGCCCTCCCTGAGCTAGGGGAAGTATGTAGCCCTCCCACCTGCTGGGTGTGGTGCCCTGTCCCACCTGGTGCCACTTAGACTAGAGGTCCCAGGTTTAGTTCTGCCTGTCAGTGCTACACGCTAGCTTTCATTAGAGGAACAGGGCCTCACTGCTGCAGGACCGTACATAACAGGCAGCCCGTAGACTAGAAGCTACCCTCTGCTAACCAAGATGCTTAATATTTTAAACAAGCCGTTGCTTCCCAGAAATTAAGTACTTGCCACAGTGCTGTGATGAAGGCTCGTAATCTGAGCCTTCCTTGCTCACTATCTTGACCCTGCCTTTCTTCACTGCTCTGGTGTGGTGATAGCCACTTAGCGAGCCCGTTGGGTTGTAGGGAGCAGCAGACACATGCAAGCTTCTGATCATGCTGTGAGAGATGCTTGGAGGTCAGACATGAACTGAGGTGCACACTCTTCCTTTGGGTCAGTAGGGTCGCAGAGGTGTGGCCGTAGGTGTGAGATAGATGGAGATGGGCACCAAACACTACCCCACGTTCTTCTCTTCTAGTAGTAGGGCCAATAGAACTGAGTGGGAGGCTTCAATGAGTGGGGGAGGGGAAATAATTATGAGGGAGGGGTTTCCTACATGGTCCCTTTCCATCCCAGCATGGCTCTTGTGGACCATCTGAGAAGAGCCATCTACAGAGTCAGCCGAGGGAAGCAGCTGTCAGACAGCTCTAGAGCCAAGAAGCCGCTGTTGCGTGTTGCTCCTGGCCCATTGTGCTCCTGAGTGCACCCTATCATTCTACTAGTATCAGTGCTGGCACATTGTTTTCACTGATGGTGGACTCCCCAGTCTTCTTGGTGTAACACCGCTCCCACTAGTGAGTATGCTGCTTGTGCACCAAAACTACATGAGTCCAATGTCTTCCTGCCAGACTGGGGCCCAGGCCTGTGAATGTCTGGCAAGGTGACAATTGGCAATAAGTCACTTGAATTCTTCTAGATTTCTGTCCTGGTAGATCTGTGCAGACCCTGAGACCAGCTCTGCCCACTTGTAATCCTGGACAGTCACAATTATTTACCGTTATTGGATCAGCAGGTATTTAAACAATCTTTTTTATTCCTTGCCAGGTTTAAAGATGATTAAAAGGAGACCGATTGAAAAGGAAGTCTGGTTTATTTGTGGCTGACCCAGCAAGCCACATCTTTTTAATTTCATGCACCACTGGGATGATACGTCATGCTTTTTGCAGTGCGACAGCTTGCTACATTGCATAACTCAATGTGCTGATGCAATCGGGCATGCAAAATTAACCTGATAGTCAAACCCAGGAAATTCAAATCAACAAGCCACTTTCTCAGAAACACACATTGTTCGATAAACACTGCCCTCCCCTCTCCCTTTTGCAATCCTATTAAAACTCAGCACTTTGAAAGATATAGCTGGGTCACAGTGTTGTCATGTGAATCATTTTATGGGTTTTTTTCTACAGCCCTGCACTGGGAAGGGGGGAATGGTATGGAGCTGCATTTCCCCACAGAACCGTCTCCTGGGCTTCCTGCTTGCACTGGGGAGGGGTGTAACTTTACACCACCACCTGAATGGATTCAACCTGTGCCCCCTGTGGTGTTTCCAGTTTTGACTGGGATACGAGGCGGGAGGAGCCATGGTTCCGCCTGCTGCCCTCTCATAGTGAGGGGGCAGGGAAGAATCCCAGGACTGGTCTACATTCAACTTACATTGGTATAGATATGTGTCTCAGTGCTATGAAATAGCCATACCTCTGAGAGTGTAGCTGTGCCAACCTACCCCCAGAGTAGACAGGGCAGTGGAAGAATTCTTCTGTTGACCTACCTGCTGCTTCTTGGGGAGGTGGATTAACTACAGAGATGGGAGATCTCCTCCTGTCACTGTTGTGAGTGTCTACACAGCTTCACTGTAGCATTAAGTGTATATGTAGGCTTAGAAGCAGCTGCCACATTCCACTGGCACAAGGACTGCATTCTGATATGTGCCTTTATGCAGGACTTAGGAAGCGGTGAGGTTTTTTATTTCCTTCCTTCCAGCCAGTCTTTGTGGTTAGTGTCTTTTCTGAGACATGCACAAGGCTCTCACTGAAGCACTTTTGTGGTACGTGTAGTAAGGCCAGCTGGGTTATCTGCGATAAATGTAGGTCATCTGGGTTTCCTTCTCATCCCCAGTTCATGGAATTTAAGTATTCCGTGCTAATCCTTTCCTTAATCCTGTCTCTATTTTAAACCAGAACTGATGTACCAGCCGGAGATGGATTTTTCACAGTCTGAGGGTATGTCTAGACTACATGCCTCTGCCGACAGAGGCATGTAAAATAAGCTACCCGATATAGTCAATGAAGCAGGGATTTAAATATCCCCGGCTTCATTAAAATAAAAATGGCCGCCACTCTGTACTGGCTCAGCTGATCGTTGGCACAGCGCACGAGTCAAGACGCGGATCGGTCTACAAGGGAAGCCTTTGTCAACTGCTCCTGTAAACCTCGTTTCATGAGGGATAAGGGAGCGGTCGACAAAGGCTTCCCTTGTCGACCAATCCGTGTCTTGACTCTCGCGCTGTGCTGATGATCAGCTGAGCCGGCACAGCATGGTGGCCATTTTTATTTTAATTAAGCCGGGGATATTTAAATCCCCGCTTCATTGACTATGCCAACAGAGGCATATAGTCTAGACATACCCTAAGGCCCTAAGCTATGTCAAGTGTAAGAGGCCCCATGCCATTAAAAAATGAATTATTTTCACATAAAGGACATAGATGACATAAACACACAAGCTTTATGTTCTCATAGGGAAACAAGAGAAGCTATATAATTATTTTTACACCATAAACAAGGGAAATTATCTTTTTCTTTTGCATAAATGAAAAAAAGTGTGATTATATTAGTTAGGGAAGTACAAGGTTTATCCAGACTATACATAAAATATATTTACAAATGTTTATTCTCAATTAATTTTCACTATGAAACAATGAATTTTTGAGCTTTTTCTTTTGGCTTACAATAATAAATACAGTGAAGGTTCTCAAAACTGATGGAGGGAAGCCAACACAAATTTATCCTCCTCAAAATCCACTGGACCCAAGTCCATAAGACAATCACCTGCAATCTCAGTCAAATGAAGCATGGATGAAGCCTGAAGCAGAAAGCAGCATGCACACTGAAATACACAAGGGTACATATGTACAGAGCAAAAAGAAAATAGAACACACAAACACTTAAGAAAACAGATTAAAACAGGAGCAAAGGTGCTATATGACTGAGCATGTTGGACCCTAAACAAAAGATGGTGGCTTTCCGGCTATTACTAGCCAAGGGAGACTCTATATAAGACATCACTCCTGGGATGAGTCCCATGCCAGTATGAGATTGGCAGGATTGCTCCATAGCACCGTCTCCCATCTCGTGTATTTCCCTAATGTTATTGGCAATGAAATGATTTGTTTATTTAAATAAGTTATGATGGCATGGTCAGAATTTTACCTGTAGCAGCTGGCTTAGGAGACTGGTAGCAGATTTACTCATACAAAATCTAATTTTATAAATATGTTTGGGTTTTTTCCTTAGCTTAGCCTCTTGTCCGTCAATACTGAACAGTCAGTGATCGTTAGATGTGCATTTTGTCACATTTCAACAATAATGTCTCATTTAGAGAGACTCTTCTTTTGAAAAGGAGTCAGGCTTTTTTTGTTTGTTTGTTTTTTGGAGTCCCTCATGTTGTGAGGCCATAAGATGAATCTTACTTAACTTGCACTGTAATCTGGCACTGCTACCAGCTGTGGTTTGAGTTGTACTGTAGAGGTAGGGTAAATCTAAGCTGCCAAGAGTAAAGGATTGACATAGGGAATACATATTTTCTGTGTTAAAGGTGAGAGTAAGCTGTTGGATAGCACTCACTTTCCACACTCATTTCTGGCAAAACTTTCAGGTAATATCTGACCTCCATCCGACATGCCTTGCATATCCCTGAGTGAACCCTACTATGAATTCTGACATGAGGAGTTTCACACTTAGCTACTGTAATGAAAAACACTGACAGTGCCCTTTTTGTAACCAGGCTTAGAAATATAGAAGATGGGAAGGAGTCTATGTAAGCTTATCTGTCTTATCTACTGCTGCACTCTTCAGGTATGTCTACCCTACAGTGTTACTTCAAAATATCTTATTCAAAATAGTTAATTCAAAATAAGTTATTTTGAAATAACGCGTCTACACACAAAATGAATTTCGAAATAGCGTTTTGCTATTTCGAAATAGCGCATCCACACTGAGTGGACACTGAATCACATTTAAGGCCGGCCAGAATCAGATCCAGCAGAGCATCAGGTCAGGAGTTTCTGTGGCTCCTGCCTGAGGCTATCTGAGGCCTGTGCTTAAAGGGACCCTCCCTGGACAGCCGGTTCTCAGCTTTCCCTGCTTGCTTGCCTACCTCGATGAGGGACAGCAAAGCATTTTGTCTCTGCGTGCTCTGGTTGCCCTCACTCGGGACGCCACAGCACTCTGAAACACTGAGCCAGAGCTGCCCCTGGGCACTCTGGTGCTTCTCTTGGACGCATTGCTGTGA
>JANRFK010004893.1:47636954-47658824 GCA_030068395.1 Apalone spinifera
GTGGCCAGGCTGGCAGCTATCCTGCCATAGACGGCTGCATTCCTCCATCTAATGATGAGATCGTGGACGTTGGGGGCATCCCCCCCCAAACCTGAATAAGGTCCATGATCTCCACCCTGGACCAGGGCTGTCAGGCTCCTGGGAGCTGGCAGGCTGCTCCTGGGGAGCAGTGGAGGGCTGGCTGCCAGTGGCTTGCTGGCTTATGTTTTGGGGCCACCGGGTCAGGTGCAGTGACTGCTGGCTGTGGGCTGGCAGGCTTGGAGCTGGCACAGGCACTGTGGCCAGAGTCATCCCCTTTAAGGGCTCTGGGGAGGGGGGAGGGAGAGGAGTGTTCTTGGTTGAGGCCGGATTGGCCACCAAGGCACCTGGGAAGGCTGGAGGCCCCCTATTTTGATATAAGTGTCTACACAGCATTTATTTTGAAATAGCTATTTCGAATTTGGCATTTTTCCTTGTGGAATGAGGTTTACCAAATTCGAAATAAGCACTCCGCTATTTTGAATTAATTTTGAAATAGCAGTTTGGCTTTGTAGATGCTCGGAAAGTTGTTTTGAAATAATAGCTGTTATTTCGAAATAACTTTGCTGCGTAGACATACCCTTCCATAGCTTTGGAGCAGTTCTGGAAAGAGGTCCAGCAATACCTTTCTCTCGCCATTTTGGCAATCATGGGAAACGTGTTATATGTGATTCACTCATCTGATCACAAAAAATAACCTCTACTCAGGCTCCAGGGATCTGCTTCTGATGGTGCTGGGTCTATTAACATTGCAGAAGAGCTTTGTGACATTTGTTAGTCTTCCAATAAAAGCAAGTTTATGGACACTGGATGGTTACATGGGAGCATAGCTGATGCTGCTTTAATTTGAAATGTAGTTCTTTGGAGCAGGTGCCTTCCCTGATGATCTGTTTGTGTAGAATCTTGTACAGTGGCATTCAGCCCGTTAATATCCCTGAGGTAATACTGCAATACAAAAGTTAAGTAATAGAAGGTAAAAATGTCACTTAAATTCATTTCCAGCGTCCCCTCTCTCCTGTAATCCCAACATCCAGCAGTCGGGATCTTACCAATTAACAAGAATTACTATAAACCTCACCAGTGGTTTTGACAGTATGGAATCTTTAGACATTTGTGCTTACATCAGTTGGTTGGCCTTTTCTCAAGTGTACAATCCCCTCAGGCATTATCTACATATACACTGCATCACTAAATGCCTGAAACTTCTCATCTTAATTCTATGTGAGTGCTTTTCTCTTGGGGCTTTGATGCATCTGTGGAGGGGAAGCCTGATAGCAGCATTGAGGAGGTTATGTGTTACGTTGGAAAAATGTGATGATGCATTTTAAAATATCTTCGCTAAGGTCTTCTTTTGTTTGTTTTTTGTTTTCCACGATCAAACTTGAAGTACATCTGCTTTGAGGCTCAGCGAGGAAAAGCCTGTCTATTTGAAGTTGTGGGAAATACTTGAATGAAGTGAAGCTAGACTGTAGGCTCTGGGATCATTTACTCCACTTGTATTTCCTTTTATTTTATTTTTTATTTTTTTTAATCTGGAATGCACATAAGCCATACAGCAATATTATCATCACTTTGCACTTTCCTTAGGATGTATCTTAACATTCTGTAATCCTCTTTTCTACAGAATGGGGGCTAAAGTAAAATGGAATTATATTTTAATATTTTAATGTAATTCCTCGTGAAACAAAAGAGGAGTGTGTTCAACAGCTGCCTAGATGTATGGCAAATGGGAGCTAAGCAAGCCCTGTAACATGACCAGTTTCTATGGCAACAAAAATGTCAGCTATCCTTTTGGCTGATTCTATTAATCTGTAGTAGAAGCAGTGATACTGACACATTTGGAATTGATTTAAACAAGAAGGTGAAAAGATAACCCCACTGTAGTTTAAAAACAAGGGGAAAGTTAAACCACTAACTTAATGCTATCTGACATGTATATGTGCAACAGACAAGTAAGACTTTTCCAGATCAGTCATTCTGAATTTTACCTGAAAAGTGATTACGCTATTTACCAAGAGTTATCCCGAATTGTTTATACATACATTCTGATTAAACTCTAAATTGGCCTGTGCAATTGAAAACTTGCAGGCCTCACTAGCAGAACTCATTTGATGCTCACGAAAACTCCACTCCTTAAACATGCAAATGTCATTCAACATAGCATAGCATCCTGGATTTTATGCTTTGCGCAATAAAACTGTACATGGGACATTGTAACTCAGTTGTCTTCATTCTCTTTCATCAAAGATGGACCCCTTGCTTGTTTGTGTGTATGTGGAGCAAGATTAAAGCTGGCCATTTGAAGAATGCCCGAACCGCTTGTTAGAATACAAGGCCTCGCTATTGAAAGATGGCTTCAGATTAAATAGCAGTTAAAAGCTACAAGGCAGTTTCTGAATTCTATCTATGTGGGTCAGATATTTTCCTAGGGACACTCAATGACTGTGTTATGCTGTTTCGCCCAGTGGTGTGTTTTCCTTTATCCTCCGATTCTTTAAATAGCGAAATAGGTGCCTACTTTTCAATGTACCATGACAATACTCATAGCAAATTGCTGTTGGAACACAAAATAAATATGGATGCTGATACTTGTCATTATGATAAAACAACATCTTTTCATCTTTATCTTGGAATTACAGGCTTCTTGGGAAGATGAATTTCTTGTTATGGAAAATGAATTTGCGGTAGTAGAAAGATATCGCTCAACTTAGTCTTGAGTTCTTCTTGTTTGCCAGAGGCATGTAGGAAAATTAACTTCTTTCTTAGATTTTTTGCTAGTTTTATTACAATTCATTGCACAAAAATGAAAATATATAAAGCATGCTTGGTTTGTGACTAAAAATACAAAAACCAAAAATACATAGTCAAACCTGTTAGTACATTAACTGATGGCAGCCCTAGTATTAATAAAAGAAAACAGGGAGAGTTTAACTTTAGTCAATGTCTGATTTGACATTACAGATTGGGTGGAACATTCTTGATTTTTGTTCTTGTGAAGCAAAATTTGCCAATTTCCAAACTTCCACAAAATTGCAACAATTTGACTCAAATGATGTATACATGGTTTTTAGAGCTTAGAAAGGTTTTTTACAAGGTTGGCAAAAGTCTCAGTCTGGCAGCCATGACACCTAAGTTCTCATCCTTGTTTGATATTGTACTGCTGTTTGATTTTGGGTGTTAATTGTGTCTTCCTGTAAAATGGAGAGAACTATATTTACATACTTCAGAGCAAACTTTTGAGGCCTGCCCAAATGATAGCTGTAGAATGCAATGCAACACAAGTGGTCAGGTTATCTTGAAGACCTGTTAGTAGGATTGGGCAGAAATAATAATTGAAGGTTTGGGGCTCCCTGCCTTGTGGTCAGTTTTCTACAGCAAGAAGTCTCAAGAGGGAAGAGGGGAGGGGCAGTGACCATGATCTGTTGTACCGCCTCAAAAATGTACACACACAATTTGTGTGTGAAAAGTTTTTCTATCTCATGACAAACCTATGAAAATTGACATTTTGATATCTATGGTACCTACATAGCTCCCTTGTGCAGGAGACGATCTTGAATGTATTTATCCCCAGTGAACGTCTGTGAGGTAGGAAATTATTCACTCCCATTTATAGATGGGCAACTGAGGCTCAGTGACTTAAGCTCACAGAGGAAATCACTGGCAGTGCAGTGTACAGAACTCCAGTTTTCCAAGTACCAAACCTCTGAATAATCCTCCTTGAGATGTCTTGCCTTCATCATTCTGCGAGCTGTGAATTGACACCAAAGCTGGCTTGGCAGAAAATGAGTGCCAATGTTCATGAAACACGTTTCCAATTACTAACCGTAATCTGTCAAGAATGACCATAAAGTGAACAATGTACATTTGTAGGGATATTTTCTGATGTAAAACTGGTGTTTTGGCAGAAGCTATAATAAAGGATGTATAGTTAAGGTAACCCCAGTTCATTATCAATCCTAGCAGTTGGCATCAGATTAGGTGTGAAACTTTCTCCTTTTTTAGCATCAACCCTCCAAAATTGTCTTCTATATGAATAGTGTAGGCAGCTTTTCTTCCCCAACTTGATTATATAGCAGTAGACACGAGTCTTGCATCATGTGGTGACAAATAAGATAAAACAGGTGCTATGTAACACAAAAGTACCATTGTATCAGAACACTTGAAATAACAGTTCCTGTCTCCTGTTAAAGAGGAAAAGAGGCGGTAAAAGCTTATATTTTTAAATATGTATAAATAAATTTTATAAAATCACCTCCCGGCTTTGTATAGAGGCAAATAAATGTCTGTCTTCAGAGATTTAATTACCATTTTGCATTGCTTGTACTAATGAAATAACAGATCAAATTAATGTAACAAGCACTGGGTACAACTAAATGTGAACAAACGAATGCGCTCTCTCAGACTATCAAGCCATAAACATTTGAAAGCGGGTTTCATTTAAAACCTATTGTTACAGGAACAACAAAACATAGACTTGGTTTTTCAAAAACAAGACGTCTTCCTAAAACAGCTCCTAAGTCTGTAGGACAGAAAATCTCTTATTGCTCATACAATGAACATAATTAATGATAAATGATTTTAGTCACACTTTCTAGAAAGAGAAGCAAGTGATGATTTTGAGAGGAAAGTAAACTTGTCTGTCTGGGAGGGAGACACTGAACTGGGAAGCTTACAGAAAGAAGACTGACCTTTGATAAATCACAGATATTAGCTTTTGATTAAGAACTGTATTTAATTTCACTGAACATCTATATCGAGGATGGGATCTAGTTAGTTGACTTTGAAGTCAAGTGCCCGGCTGGTTCAATCATGATCAAAATACATTTTTCAGTCATAGAAATTAAAGATTTAAAATAATTCTTCTATTCTGTCAGTATGGACTGATACAGATATATCTGGTATTGTTTCACGTTTCTTCATTCTGTCTTACAAAGGCTTAGCTGGGATGTTGTTTTGATCACAATTCAAGGAAAATTTGTACTTTATTGTTTCATAAGTCAGATTAAAACCTGGCACAAATGCTTAACTCCTGTGAGGTCAACAGAGTCATACCCATATATGCCAGGTCTGAGTCTGGACTATTTTAAGGTCAAATTGCACTTGGATCTCAATTGTTATTACCCCCCCTTACCCCCTCCCTTTTTTTTTTCAAAAACACAATTCTATAGATTGATACTGAATAGTGCTGTATTTAGAAGCCACACGTTTTTCATTAATAATTTAGCACTGGGCTGTCAGATGTATAGCCAACAGGCCAGAGGAATAATTTAATCTAGCATGCCAAACTACTAGAAGATCAGCCTGTCTTTTTTGGCAGGCTTAATCTGCATGCCTGAGGCAGCACCTCCTGTCAGTCAGCGAGAGAAAGTAGAGAGTTTCAAGCAGTGATTCAGAAAAGTGAGTGCCGTGGGGGGTGAGAGGCAGATTGTAAGAAAATGGCATCTTGGAATGTGGTATGGGATACGGTTGTTCACATCTAAATAGATTAGTAAGATTTTATCTCCCACTCACAATTTTAAATTAAAAAAAAAACAGCTGACCTTTTAGCTGTTACAAATGTAGATCAGTCAGTATCAGTGACCTCTGCTCAAAATAAGTGAGTCAAAATGATGAACTGCTTCTAATGAACTGGCTAGATTATATGTATACCCCCACCCTCTATTGGATACATGTAGTCTGACTTGATTGTGTGCTATTTACTGTTAATTACTAATAATTATTCTTCTTTTGCTCAAATAGTAGGTCCTGTGCTCTGAAAGAGACACATCTGTATGTCTTTTGCAATCACAATGGTGGCTCATAGTCTTCCAGTGATGGAGCCCCACACCTGGGTATGTCTCTTCTTCTGTCACTTCCAACTGATGAGCCCCCAGATTGCGTCAGACATTCTTGTTAGAGCCTAAGTGTTTGATCATCTTGCATTTTGTACTATAGAATTTCATCTGTTTCTGTCACTCCAGTTTTCAGGTTATCTAGATCTTCCTGTATCATATTTAGATATCCCTCTTATTTACACTCCAATTTTGAATTATCAGCAAATTTCATTAGTATTCTCCTACTTTTTTTGCCTAGGCCATTAATACAAATATTGAATAAGATTTGTCTCAAGACCAATCCTTGAGGAATTCCATTAGTAACGTCTCTCCAGTTCAATAGTTCACCTTTCAGCAAAAACTGCTGCCTTCTTTCCTTTAGCCAGTTCCTTATCCATCTCGCAGCGTTTGTACTGATCCCCCATCTTCTCTTATTTAACTAATTTCCCATGAGGTACCATATCAAATAATTTACTGAAGTCCAAGTATATTAGATCTACTGCACTTTGCCTATCTAAAAATCAGTTATTTTCTCAAGGAAGGAAATCAGATTAGTCTGGCATGATCTACTTCTGGTAAACCCAGTATTCTTTTAGTATTCTGGGATGGAAATTATCCAATCTGAGTTGTCAGGCCTTTATGGGGTTTTTTTCTTCCACCTTGGATGTAGTCATTTTCCATTTCTATACACTCATTTTCCTCAGCCATCCTAATTCAGGCTCCTGTTCCATATTAACATCTGTACTGAAAACTGAGGCACAGTATTCATTTATTAACCTCCTTCATCCTTATTTTTTTATAACTATAACTAAAAATCTTCTTATTACTAATTTTAATTTTCCTGGAAAGAATTAATTCAGCTTGACTTTTAACAATTCTCACTTTATTCCTCCATTTTTCTAGCCTCCAAGTTATAGCTTTCTTTGCTGATCATCCTCTTTTTTCCATTTGCTATAGACTCACTGCTTATTCTTAATAACCTTTTTTGAGGTGGTTATTCATCCAGGTAGGTCTGGAGCATTTTTTCTGAAAGTGGTTTTTTTTTTCCCCCTTGCTTGGGATGCAAATTTCAGAAAAATTTTGTAAAGTTGATTTGAAGAAATTTCAGTCCGCCTCCTCATTTAAGTCCTTGAGCTTTTCAGTTGACTTCTTATACAAAGTCACTTAAATTTCCACTGTGCACCCTCTTTGAAATAATAAACTATAGCTGATGACCGAGTTTTGATCATTGTTCCATTTAATTACTCAACTTATGGTCACTACTTCTATGGGTATTTCCTACATACAGCTTTTCTGTGATGTACTCAGTACTTACCAAACCAAATCTAAAATTGTACTACCTCTTGATGATTCAGTTACATTCTGATGAGGAAAACTATCATCTATATCACACCCAGGCAGCATTTATTCTCCAGACTATATCCTGGAAGTGCGTCTTGTGACACATTTCTCAACTGTATTTATGTCTTTCTATATAATATAAAGATCTCTTAATATTCTTAAAGGGATCTTTATTCATATCCAGATCTAATCCAGCATGTCTATAGCACTGCCCTAATGCAATCTATTTTACAATGTTTCCTCAAAGCTACAGATTCTGTTTTTCCATGCTATCACTTTACCGTTCATTGACTTGCTGATGTACAACGTTACTCCACCACCTTTTTTCTTTTGTTTCTGTCTCCTCTTTGTTATCTATATTGGACGGTAAAGCCTGTTACACCATGTTTTTGTAATTCTTGTAATGTCCTGTTTGGCTTTCTGAACCAGTAGTTCCACATCCTCTGTTTTATTGCCCCAAATCCTAGCAATCATGTGAAGACATTTCAATTGTTTTCCTTGGATCTCACACAGTTTTCTAGCTGAATGAGGTATAGTCCTTTTACTTAACTGTAATGCTTTCCTGATTACTACTAGACTTTTTTTTCCCTGTGGTGCTTCTATTATCCTTTATTATGGCTTAATTATCCAATTTTCTTCCTCTTGTATTTTCAAGCCAGGTGTGGAGATTTCACAAATCTGTTCCAGTCTTCTCCCCTCATCTCCTAGTTTAAAGCCCTTTCTTATCCTTTAGGCCAGCCTTCATCCCAGAGGGTTAATATCTCAGGAACTCAAGTGGAATCCCTCAGTCAAGAAAAATCTTTTTCTGAATGCCCCCCAAAATGGTTGATCATCCAAAACTTTCTTCATAGCCCCCAATGCTGGAACCATCTGATGATCTTCGTTATCTTGTCACACCTTTGTCCAGCTTCTGAGAACCAGAAATATTCCACTGCAGGTCACCTGAGCATCCACTTCTTTTAAGTGTTTTACCCAGCCAAGTGTTGTCATCCTTGGTCCATTCCAGTGGGAATCTTGCAGTGTCATTCACCCACGCATGCAGCACAGTCAATGGATTTTTCCCCTTCCAGTCAGCTCCTTTTCAGCTTCATGTCCATGTCTCATGTCTAGAATATAGGGTTTTTTCTAAAAAAGGGGCCTTTTTTCTAAAAAAACTTCACCTGCGTCTAGACTGCTGCCGCATACTTTAGAAATTAAATCGAAAGACTGTGGCAGTTTTTTCGACAGCGGTAACCTCATTTTATGAGGAAAAATGCCTTTTTTCGAAAGAGCTCTTTTGAAAAAAGGCATTCTTGACAGCAAACAAGGCTTTTTCGAAAGAGAGCATACAGATGGCCTGGGTGCTCTCTTTCAAAAAAGCAGATCACTTTTTCGAAAAAGTTGTGGCTGTCTAGACGATCTCTTTCAAAAGAAGTTTTTTTGAAAGATTCTTTTGAAAAAGCTTCTTTTGAAAGAAGCGTGTAGTCTATACGTACTCTTCCTGATTCTGGTACATGACTTATGTTTTCTTTCACAGTGACCTGTACATTATCCTCATTTTTCCTTAGACTCCTGTCCCAGGCTATTTTCTCTAGCTCTTTTGAAGGGCTTGCTTCCTTTCTTTTCTTGCCACCTGATCTGCCTGTTTTTTTCCTGTGTATTCCATAATTTTTAACTCCTCCCACCCATCCCCATATATTCTGGCTGTGAAATCCTGAATTGTCCTTAACTACAGCATGTATTTCCTTGTCTTGCTTATTGGGCCTCAGATATTTCCAGAGAATATGTAGGGAGCATTTTCATGTGTTGACTGTACAGTGGTTCTTTGACTGGCAGTGAGCCACATGTAATTGAATATTAATAAAGAAAATGTTTTAATTAAACAAAGAAGACCTTGTCCCTGACCCATATGTTTTTTGATGTTCAAAATACTTCCACAATTTAGCTTCTCAGGCCCATGATACTGACTGGCAATATGTGAGTGGAAAAAGGAATGTATTGCATCTTTTTCCTTTACTAACTTCCTGTGGGAATGTATCATTGATTGCTGTTGTACGACGAAGGAATAAGCGTGTGTGTGTGTGTGTGAGATTAATATCTAACACTGTGATTCAAGAAACAAGTGCTGTCCAAGGTCTCCTCTGCTTCATAGCTCTCCATATTCTTAACTCATGGAGAAAAGTCAGCAGACCCAATATGCTAAAATGAGTCCACTGGGTCCAATTTGACAACATGTATAACATTGACTTTGCCCTGTGGAAGCACAGAAAAGCAGATTTTCCAAAGCTTTCATAACATCATGTGGCCTCTTTGTATTATAGAGGGCTAGCTGAATTTTAATTGAATCAGGCACTATGTAGCATAATCTTGGGGTAATGCCTGTTCAGCATTAATGACAAATGACAGAGATGCATTTCAGAATCTATCTGTATTCAGGTGGGAATTATATCTTCTAAAAATAAGCCTAAACTATAACTTTTCATTTGGTTCACAGAAAAAGGGGACTAGTTGTATTGATGCTTCTTCTCGGAAAAAATATTCATATTCATGCTTACTGTGTGTATCTGAAATATATACGCTATATCCATGTAATGTGCACGAGGATATATACAGTACACACATACTGTATATATATGAAATATTTATGTATGAAGTCTCCATAATATGTACAAATATTAAACTGTAAAAAACAATTTTGGACTAAAACAAAATGATTTCCTAAAGAATCTTGACTATTTAAACCTCTAGCACAGATTTTTAGGGCAGTGTGCTGACAGTGGTTGGCATAACGCGTGTCCATAATGATGTACACAGTCATGTTAAGTTCCATGCACTGAAATGAGGACTTAGCCATTGAACTGCCCTGTGCCATGTGTGGTCATCTTCCCCCTCTTTCCAGTCCTCCCTTAAAGCAAAGACAGTCGCTTTGTCCTAACATTGAACAACTTTATTAGAGTATGTGAGGTGACGAGTCTTCTCTCCGCTGCAGCCTGATTTAAGCCATGTGCAGTGATGAGCCATCTGGTGGTTGGCCCCAGACAATCCAAGAGCCAGGAGCAGCTTCTCTGGTGACCCAGGGCAGGTCCTTGCAGGGAGAAACAGTCACTCATTCTGATCAATGTCCATTCATCTCCTCTGCCTGATAGAGGTGACAGAATCTCCAGGCCATGGCCTGCTTCAGCTCAGCTTCCAGCCCTGCTCTTGGTTTGTCTGAAACCCCCTCTTGACTCCTGACTTTGGCTCCATCCTTTTCCTGAAGTTCCTGGACTCGCTGTCAATGCACTCACTGATCAGTAGTCCTGGCCTCCACATCTCAGTCTCTGGCACAATAAGGGAAAAGAGTTATTTCTAACAGTAATCAATTTCTCTTTTTTCACTGTAGAGTGTCTGCTTAGAGTCCTCCTCAGCTCTTTTTATGCTTGGCTGCTTGGTGTAGTTTTAAATACACGGTGCAGAGCTCCACTAGCCCTTGCCAATTTTGCCAGCTCATGTGTGACATGTTCAAATGCTAAGTACTTGTGAAAAGCTCCTATGCTCTTTTTTTAGAAAAAATAAAAAATTATCTGACCCTCTATTCCGTTCCTGCTTGCATGAAAATCAAAGAGATTTTAATATGGAGCAGCTCAGAGTTTGGGGAGGGGGGTGCGCGCGCGCGCGCGCGCGTCCATATGGCATGCGGAACTGCAAATGACTGTGTGTGCACCTATATATGGAAGTTGAGAAGAAATTTCTTATGTGAAGATGTGCAATTTTCAGCATAAAAATAATCTATGTACCATGGTTAAAATATTTATTTGCTCATTCCCATTTTTATGCTTCTGAATAGTTCGCTTTGTATTGCTTCGCCTAGACAGCATGCTAATTTAAAAAATGTGTGTAACTTTCTTTGCGTTCATTAGATGCTTCTATCGGGAATACAGACCACACAACTGGTGACAAAAAATTGCTGGATAGTATTTGTAAGGGAGTGCCATAACGTTTTTGGTTGAAAAGATGGGGGTTATCTTGGCTTATTTGAAGGAGACTGCATTTCCTCACTTTTTTATTTGAAACTCTTCTGTTCCATTGTATACTAATTGCCAATACTAAGGCAAACATCAGATTCCTTCTTGAACTATCAAACATTGGGGGGTTCCGTTCAGGTACAACCATATTCTTTGTTTAAAGAAAATAGGAACAAAAGTTTTACTTTCTTTTGCATTAACTCTGTTTTGTTTTCATCATCCTAAATCCTGAGAGGGAACAACTTCTTCAGCTGGGCTACGTCTAGACTGGCAAGATTTTGCGCAAAAGCAGGTGCTTTTGTGCAAAAACTAGGCAGCTGTCTACGCTGGCCGCTTGAATTTGCGCAAGAGCACTGACTTTGTAATGTACAAAATCAGTGCTTCTTGCGCAAATACTTTGACGCTCCCGCTCAGGGATAAGCCCTCTTGCACAAGAATACTTGTGCAAGAGGGCCAGTGTAGACAGGCACCTTAATTTTTTGCACAAGAAAGCCCGATGGCTAAAATGGCCATCGGCGCTTTCTTGCACAAAAGCACGTCTATACTGGGCATGGATGCTTTTGCGCAAAGGCACTTTTTGCGCAAAAGCATCCGTGCCAATCTAGACACTCTTTTGCAGAAATACTTTTAATAGAAAAACTTTTCAGTTAAAAGTATTTCCGCAAAATCATGCCAGTCTAGAGGCAGCCCTGGTGTAAATCTAGTGAGTGCATTGGAGATATGCACCTTTGTACTGACTCAGGCTTTGAATTCAAATTCTGCTTCCCCCTCACCAAAACCATGACCAGCCGGGAAATAGGGAATAATCACAGCATTACTGAGTGGTGATCCAGGATCGATGACTCTAGACTCTAGCATGAACACACCTCCATGTGCCCCATTGATTACTATGTCCCCTTTCTACTTAGACCACACATATGGGTATGTCTACACTTGCACCCTCTTTCGAGAGAGGGATGCAAATGAAGACATTCAAAATTGCAAATGAAGCCGGGATTTAAATATCCTATGCTTCATTTGCATATTCATGTTATGGTGCTATTTCGAAATAGAGCTATTTCGAAATAACAGATGCTGTGAAGACGGTTATTTCGAGAGAAAACCTTTCTCTTGAAATAATTAGTAAACCTCGTTGTATGAAGAATAAGGGTTATTTTGAGAGAAGGGTTTTCTCTCAAAATAACCGTGTCTTCACAGCATCTGTTATTTCGAAATAGCGCCATAACACGAATATGCAAATGAAGCATGGGATATTTAAATCCCGGCTTCATTTGCAATTTTGAATGTCTTCATTTGCATCCGTCTCTCGAAAGAGGGTGCAAGTGTAGACATACCCATACTACTGGTCTGAGCAACGTACATATAGTTATTGCGTAGAGGCTTGTGAGTGGCTCAGAGCCAGCTAAAATGTGGGTGCAAATCAACGTTACTTTTGCAGTGGCCATTTGTGCTGGAATGGGATAAACTCTGCAGTGAGACATAACATGAGGCAGAAACACTACTGCCGGTATTTTGATGCTAGCTACTGATTTAAAAAGGACTTAATGATTTTTAAAACACTTAATTACAAGGCACTGTGTGTGTGTGTGTGTATTAAATGGGAATTTTTCCATAACACACAAACTAGGGAGTCACCAAATGAAATTAATAAGAAGATTTAAAACAAACAAAAGGAAGTATTTTTCACACAGACAACCTGTGGAACTTCTTGCCAGATGATATTGTGAAGACCGGGACTTCAACAGGTTTTCAAAAAAGAACTAGATAAATTCATAAAAGATAGGTCCATCAATGGCTATTAGTCAATGCGCAGGAATGGTGTCCCTAGCCTCTCTTTGTCAGAAGTTGGGAATGGACAACAGGGGGCAGAGTGGATCACTTGATCACCTGTTCTGTTCTGAACATTACCTCTGGGGCACCTGGCATTGGCCATTGTTGGAAGACAGGATACTGGGCTAGATGGTCTGACCCAGTGTGGCCATTCTTATAACTCACATTGTTGGATGCCTTATTAGATAGGGGAATTGTGGCTTTTTCACTTTTTCTTATACTTTCTCTTGGACCACTTTCCTGATAGCACTTCTGGTGGCTATGAAACTGTCTTTAGAGTTAATCCAGGGTCAGTCCTCTATTTAGATTCTTCTATCCAACCGTATTTGTTTATTTTTGATCATTAGGTGGTTGGTATCTGGATATATTTGACAGGAAAACATAATGGGCGGGGTCAATTTAGATTTTGATTGAGAGTGAAGCTGTATTTGACCTTTGAGTGATGTTCAAAAATATAACTTAAGTGACCAGAAGTGTTGGGTTTATGAACTAATAAAAGGAAGTAGTGCAAAAGGGTCAGCCATTTATTTTGTATCAAGTGTATAAATCAGTCTACCCTAAAAGAATATCACAAACTTAAGCAAATTAAGTTATATATCTAAATTTCAACCCCCCCCCCCAATTCTCTCCCCTGTAAAAAAACAACAACAAAAAATGTTTCTAAGGATTTGTAACCAAAATGGATGAGTACTGTGGATGGGCGAGAGAGGATCAAAGCCTTTGCAGTAATATAAGTACAGTGGATAATTATCTTAATACATTATCCAGTATTAATGAGCACAGTAAATCAGAAGCGTCTTTTATAGGTCTCTCTATTCATACTGACTGGCTAAAAACTGTTGATTAAGCTAAGTGCACATCTTGGTTTAGATGGATGTTGTTTTTTTCAAGAAGGGGAGATCTCTGGCTAATAAATGGCTGTTCGTAGAAGGCTTCCTATAAACTCTATCCCATTGCTGTTCTTCTATCTCTCTTTTAGCATGATCCTTCAAACCGGAATTGCAAGGCTGGATATCTGTTTCAGGAGGCTGTGTGTTTCTGATAGATTTTATTTTTAATCCTACCTCACTGTAGGAACTCAAGCACGAGTAAGGGAAGTGTGGCTGTAGGGAGGTGATAAAACACAGGTGTCAGCTTAGTGTATTTCATGAAGCACTTTTGTAATTTCAAGCCAAATTCTCCCTTTGCTTTCAGTGCCACTACCCTGAATGAAGTTTCTGGATTGGCTCCTGTGTAGGTAGTGGGAGAATTTGGCCCTTTGAAGAAACTGGCATACCTGAATGGCAGCGACTTCAAAAATATTAAATCAGTAGGCTCAATCTCAAGACCTCTCTGTCACTGTTGGTTCCATCCTGAGGTGTGCAATTGAAAGGCAAGTTGGCCTGGGGCTCTGTGTCTGTTACTTCATGCTGAAAGCAAAATCTTTAGTCCTTTCTAAATATTGGTGAGAAATGTCTGTGTGAATTTCTGCTGGCCTCTCATGAAACACAGGAGCAGGATTCCATTTTTCAGATGTTGCCATACCCAATTTGTAGAGTGTTGAAAAAACACACCTTTCTGGGATTGAGAGATCATAACTAATTTGATCCTCCAGTTATTAAGGACTTTCCCATTAGCAAACCAGGACATGAAGATATCAGTGTATCTATCAAGCGACTGTAGTCACCTCTCACAAAAGTTACTAGTGATGCTGTATATTTTCTGCCCACTATTGTGCTTGTTTCAAGGAATTTTGAGACCGTAAAGTCCAGATTTAGATTTGGAGCTCCATCTTTAGTGCGCATTTCTGTTTGGAGCATGGAAAAATAGTGGTGGAATAAGCAATTTGAAATTTATATACACATGAGCTCCACATCTATCCATAATCTCTGAGAAGTGGCTTGCACTAGACATAGACCACAAATGCCTGGTCTGAGTGGTACTGAGTACCTATAATTTCTTCCAACTGAACAACTCTAACCATAGCAATTGTATATAGACAGCTGAGAATGGCACAATAAAATGTGATGAAGAACAAAAACAATGTCTTTTTACTATATGCAGTACAATACACTTCAATTTGGAGAAGCTATATTGTAATAGAGCTAAGTCATTTCTCCTATTAGGCTCACATCTAGCCAGCAGACTGATGGAAGGAATTCACCCTAACTTCTTATGAGTGAGTGCATGTAACCAAGGGTTTGTCTCTGCTAAAATGGCCTTAAAACTATTTGACAAAAGTATGTACTGCATTTAATTAAATTTAACAATCAAGTCTTGGTGATATTTGCTTGTATTATACAGTACATTAATTCAGCCAGTTGAACTTTTATAAAAATGTCCAGTAGCAGAAAAACTCATCCGTGTTCTTTTAAAAATCTGTTAAATATATTAAATATATAAAGATATAAAACAGCCAGGTTCTGATCGCCATTGTCATGTTGTAAACTTCTCCAATAGAGTTCTTCCAGATTTATGTCACTGCAAAGGAGGTCAAAAGCTAACCTTTTAATTTCTGCTTAGTGATAGAAAAACTGGTAAAGCAACAATCCCTTTTATTTCCCTGCCATTTTTATGTGTTGAGTAGGATCAAGTTAATTTCAGCCAGTGCTGAGAGTGTTAATCTTCCTGATAGAGATGTGAAAATCTGGAACCATTTTCAATCTCAATACCACATACTGCCTTAGGGATCACAGAGTGCTAAAACCTAAGATAAAAAGCCCTGACACAGATTATTGACGGTTTACCTTTTAATGAGCAGCTTGGATTGATTTTATTTCCCTCCTGGGTAGTTGGCTTTTCCTTGTTTCCACCCATGATGTCATGATTAACAAAACATGCACATACACAAACTGAAGCTTTATAGATGAATAATTGCAAAGCTATGAGACTAGCACAGGCATTAAAAAGAAACCTCAAGACTCTCTTGACTGTAAGAAGAAGCTGACCCATTGACTTCAACCACTGGATATTTCTTCTTTTAAAGGAAGTGGGCCTATCGTAAAAGGAGAGAAGAGGTTGGTTCTTCATTTATGCTCAGCTTTTAAACTATTTTACCCTGCTACTGCTGAACAGGGGGGATGTCACAAGAGTTCCAACTCAATGGAAGACCCTCTTGGGGATTTTCAGATGTATTGTCCAATGTTTCTGTTGAAACAACCCTGCTAACCCAACAATAAAATAATGGAACAAGCACCCACTTGGTCTTTGACTACATTCCCTTCATGTATTTTAAATCTTAAATGTCAAAACGGGAGAAAAATCCATAAACACAAACTATTACCCAGAGAGTTTTTATATCACCTTTTCTATTTAGATTCTAGCAAATAGAGCTGTCTGGAAAATGGAAATCCATCCCCTGAAAACATTCACTGTTTCTTGGAAATGTTCTCGCCCTTGAATCAGGATGAAAAGTCAAAGTCAAAGATGTTTTGCAGGTGGTGATTTCCAGTAAAAATTCCATTTTGGGAGAGCAGAACCAGAATTTTTCATCTTGTCTGTTTCCTGCCTGGAAGAGTCTTGTTAATCTTACTTTCCCCCTTGTCTTTTGGCAGGAATCTTTCAAGCATCATTTCCATTTTTCCAGTGCCAACATTTTTTGCTTTTTTTTTCCCCAAAATTTAAATTGTCCCATGGAAAATTTTGGTTTTTGTGAAGAGGGTATTTTCCAATGGCATATTCCTGACCTGCTCACATTGGATGGGCCTTATCACTGTGGAATGAGAAGTGCCCTGTAGTTCAGGGCTGGCTTGGGGAACTATTAGTTACCTAGTAGGCTAATTGTTAGTCAATAAAGGAAGGGGGAGTCACTCCAGTATGCTGGCTGAAGGCACCCAGAGCAGTTGCTGGAGTTCTCTAAGGCAGTGGGTGAAGGGGAGCTGAGTGATAGCGCCACTTCCTTCACTTGGGAAACTCCAGCAGCCATGAGTAGAGAGGCACTTTTATGTCCGAAATGGACAAGAGGAAGGATTGGAGAGCATGAATTTGAGGGACTCTAGATTTAAAAAGTCTGCAGGCTTCAGTATTCCTGGAACTAAAATACCCCCAAGGATACTGGTAGTCTCTCTACCATGAGGTCTATTGTGAAACACCAGTTGTGAATGGCTTACAAGAGTGAGTTCTGTGGGGTAATGGACCACCTCTTACTACAGATTTGTATAGCACCTTGCACAATGAGGCCCTGATCTGATAAGTGTTCTGGTCACTGTCATCATAGAAATGCAGGTCTATGTCTGCAGCCTGCCCACAGCTGAGATAAGGAAGAGTCAGAAAACTCTTGGGAGCCTGACTTCAAAAGCTTTCTGTGCAAGTGTGTTCAGATAGCCTCTGAGCTTTTGTCAGATTTTTTTTCTAAACTTTTAGGCTTGCCCATCACTAATCTAATACCTGACATCTCTGCAGTACTCCATGTGTGATAGCTCAGAGTGGTCATCCAGTTTCCAGGAGCAAAATATGGACCAAAGAGGCCCATTTCACCTAGCTTGATATCTCAAAGGAGTGTTAAAAGGAGAACAGCCATATTGGAACAGACCAGCAACCTATCTATTCTGATATCCTGTCTCCGATATTGTCTAGTATCAGGTGCTTTAGAATAAAACGTACACTCTTAGAACTGTGCAATAGCATGTAGGAATTTTCTTCCTGACCCTGGCTGGTGATCTATTTAATTTATGCCTCGAGCATGAAGACTGATAGCCCTTATTATCTGAGAGGCAGATTGCTGCAGATAACAGGACATTATCCACCCAAAGGGAACTTTCCTTTCTTTGTCAAAACATAACATAACCCTAAAGACAAGTGGGTCTTCACTCACAATCAGAAAATCATACCATTCTCTAATACTTCCAAACAGTCCTGAAAGTGAGTCCACAAAGGCAGAAAATGCAGTTTTGGAATTTGTACTTGTGATATGAAAGTTTTCTTACATTTACAGATCCCTCTCATATTGTATTGTCATCAGATAAGGATTTGTTTTCACTAGTAATGAAGAAGCTGCTAATATGATTTGTTTTCATATATTGCCAACTAAAATGAGTGTTGATATGATATGATGTCAATATGAAATGACAGAAAATTGCTAATTTCATATAAAGCTGCTAATGCAAGATGATGAACCTTATGCAAACTTTTGGTGAACAGCGCCTTCCGTTCAGTCTGAAATCCTCTTTACCTGTTTGCAGGGAAGAGAAAAGGATGGAATTTAAAACAAAGCACAGACAAAAGTAGGGGGGGATTTCTGTAAAAAGAATATTATAGTTACTTCAGTTTTGTATGACTGTCCAGTTAATAAATGTTTGTATAATGCCATAAATCTCCAGGTTTCTTATTAGCTGGTAAGCTCTGGCCAATAGTCATTGTTCCAAGATATGCACTGTGGTGCCCATTTTTTCCTGTTCCAACCTCCAATTGTTTTTCATCCACCTTTTTAAAAACTTGAGCCTGCAGTGAGCTCCATTTGGACAGAGACATTCCTGTGCCTATGTAGTCCCTCGCATTGCTATATAATGATAATTTGTTAATATAATAAGTCCTTCATGTCACGCTTAATTTCAGTGGGTTCTATATAGGTGAAAGGGTCTGCACACACACAATTCAATGCAGAATTGGGGATTTCAACTGTAAGCAACATGGCATGACTGTCCATTTAATAAATGTTTGTACAATGCCTAGCACAATGGAGATAGGAGCTCCAGCTTCAGTTCTTTGTTTGGCTCACTTCATCTGTAATAAAACATTCTCATAATAGGGTGACAGACTCTAAGACCTTGTGTAGAATAAGTCACCCTAGATTCCACTGGGAGTTGAGCAAACGGATTAAGGGCAGCGAATGACCTTTACTTTTGAGTAGTGCATAGGCACAATTGGATGAAGAGGTGAGGGGGTAGCTAAAGAATACTGACTGTAATTTAATTAATTGGCATTTAGATCGGTGGTGATGAGAGCCTCAGAAATTCCTTGGCTAGATGGATAAATAATAAGACAAAAAAGGGGAAAATAGGGGTGAGAGTTCAGTGGAACAAACTTTGGAAAAATAGATGAAATAAAGAGAGAAAAAATTGAAGGGCAGACAGGAAAACTAAGATAATAGGTGCTGGACGATAAAGTCACATATGTTTGAGTTATGAGTCTCCTCTAGCTGGAAGCATGTGAAGCATTAGAATATATCCAATATAGATGAACATGGAAGAATAAAAAATAATCAAAATCTGAAAGAATAAATCATCTGGTGGTGAGAGAAATTACAAAGCTGGGAAATAAGTATAGAAAGAAAAACAAATGTAAAGCATGAAAGGAAGCTTACACAAGAGTCAGATATAAATAATAAGGCGCTTTTCAAAACCTTGAGAAGAAGGCATGGGGTCTTTAAGGCCTGGCAAAGATAATTTACTAAGGACCTAAGACAGCAAAACACTTATGCATGTGCTTTGGTAATTTGCTGAATAAGTATGAATTGATTAATTAGGGCTTAAAGACATATTAAAAACAAAATAAAATTCTTAGTAATTCTTAGTCTCAGTTATAGTTAAAAAAAAAGAGAGAGAGATGAGAGATAAGTGCTGGAAGAAAACTGATATTTATTTCCTAGGAGTTGAAAGGAAAATGCTGAAGGAAATCAGAAGCATCATGCCTGAAAGGTGGTTGAGAAATTAAAGAATATAAACAATGACAGAACTCCAGAAACTGGCTCATTCCATCTGAGAAAGTTGAAGAAATATAATTGAGATAGTGGAAAACTGCATATGATTATTTCAAAACAGGAGAGAGATGAATGGAGTTCAAATATTGATCCTGTTCTTGGTAAAGGATTAAGTAAAGTGTTGGTTTGTAAATTTGAATTCATAGTACACATATCAAAATACGTCTCACCGACTTGAGAGAGGGGCATGTAGAAATTTATTCTGAATGGGAACTCTCAGCAGCGATTTATAAATATCTAATTAATCCTACTCTCATTTTAGGAGTGTTCACTTACCAGAAACAGGAATATAATAAACTGTGGGTTTGGAAGAAGTTTCTTTAGATACACTAGTGCACAAGAAGAATAAACTGCTACTGTTTAGCAAGTATACCAGGTGAAACACTGCAGAGAACACAATTTCAATAGAAAGACCAGAAGTAACTTTTAGTGGTGAGTATTGAAACAACCCAAGGAATTGTTGTATGCACTTTATGCATATAAATCTTAGGCCAGGGAATATGCTGTAAGATTTTTTTTTAATACACAAATTGGTGTTGCAGAACTGGCAAACAAGGAGTTACAGTGGAGGAGGTAAGCAAAATACTGTAATTCTGAGTGAGTTACATACACTAAGAGTACATCTGCACTATAGTTGATGCATGATTTCCAGCTTGGCTAGACAGACATGCGCTAACTCTGAGCTAAGAGCACAGACAGATAAGCAAGCTGAACAATTCATGGTAAAGTAAGATAAGCCTTTGGACAGACAAAGCCAGAGAAATAAGAGATGTAGGCAAATCACTTCCATGACTGTATTATGCCCAACACAGAAAAACAAATGAGAAAGATCGACGCCTTCATCACAAATGTTACCATCAATATGTTAAAGCAAACACAGGAGAATGAAATAGAAATCATAGAAAATTATCTTAAAACCATACAAAGGACCAAAACACTGCAATAATGTATATAGCTTTTGTTATCTGTGTGAGAGAGAATTAAAGAAGATGCTGCAGTGGAGTGCAGCCAATTTTTTTCTGTGCTCCTGGACTATTCGTGTTTCCTGTCGTACGCTTATATGTACTATAAGGCTGAACATTGTATTGTCCGTGTTCATTAAAATGAATCTCTGTATTGTAAAGACTTGTGCCACAGTCTTGCAAAAAAATACCTTGCGATAGTACTGCAGTGTGCACTCACAATCTTCAGCATCTGGCTTCTTTCCCAGTAAACTGAAAGAGCAGCACTAATGCTTTCTTCTTCCCGTTTGTTTCCTGCTGCTATTTATCCTCTTCAACTCTATTGGCTATTGTTATTTTTGTGCAAGTACTGTAATAGGGAGACTGTGTATAGAAAGCAATGTAAAACTAACAAAATAGTTAGTTTTACATTGCTTTTTATACATAGTATTTGATGCATGCTGTCAGTGTTTTACCAAGATATTGCCTGCTATGCTCCCATATACCTTAATGCAATTCAGCATGACATCAATACAATCTCTGGCTGCAAAGGTGAGTACTTTGGTTTTGTCTTCTTCTGAATCACGTTTGCTATGTATCTTTCTGGGCCAGGTTCAACACAGTCCTGCTCTTGCAATAGTGCACAGGGGGCTTGTAGAGAGGCAGTACTCCTCCCAACCTCCCCAGCATACACAGGGGAATGCCTGCTGTTACTGCCTTTTATGAGCTCCCTACATCCCCTCCTCCCTTGTGTCTCAATCCCCCTTCACAGACCCGCATCCTCTGCACACTGCTTATACGGTGTTTTATACTCCTTAGGGAGCATGGAAGGACCCTGTTTAGTCCCCTGAATGAAGGAGCTGAAATTGGGTCTGGTCCAGATGTAGACTGTGAAGTGGTTTCAAAAGGGCCAGAGAGTATAGTTTACACCTATGAACTGAGAATACCACTGCATACTCAAACAGAAACTTGCACAATGGTAAGCACATAGAATCATAGAATACTCGAACTGGAAGGGACCTCTTGAGGTCCCTACATGGGTAGGGGCATGCTCTCCACAGCCTCCCTTTAGCTGTGCACTTGGAGCTCAGAGAAAAATTCTATGCAGGCTGGATTGTCCACAGGCAATTTTCAAAGGGGTGAGAATGGTGACCGATCTGCAGCCTGATGAAGTTGCTGCTGTGTTTGCAGCTGTACTGAGGAAATAATATTCATGTGGCGGGAAGAACACCTCAGCAATCCAGCACCCTGGCATTTAATTTCAAAAA
>JANRFK010004893.1:47658924-47678213 GCA_030068395.1 Apalone spinifera
GCTAGATGGACCTTTGGTCTGACCCGGTACGGCCGTTCTTATGTTCTTAATATCTTGTATTTACTGTGAAATAAAATATTATTCTAAAATTAGGGATGTGAATGACAATGTTTGGCTTGTGATGCAGACCAGAATGTCTGGTGTGTCTCAGGGATTTAGATCTAGGATTTTGTAATCAAGCTCATTTCTAGTCAAAATGGGGTTAAGGAGTGTTAAACTGATCTCTCAAATATATGCATTTTCCTAGCAGGAATAATCTGTGCAATAATCTAGAAACGTTCTGAATAGTTGTTCAATGTTCTTGGAAGATATCCCATTTAATTTGGAGCTAATTCCACCTTCATTGCACTACGGATGCACTTGAGGTGCTCTGTGGTGTTTAATTTGGGTTCTTTAGAATGCCAGATGCAGAGAATTAGTGTAATTATAGTTTGTAACTCAGCTTTTAAAGGCTGCTTCCTTTTTAGCGTGTATAAAGAGTATATAAATTGTTTTAAATGTTTTAGGAACTATCGATGTCACTGGAAGATTATCCAGCTGGAAATAAAATGAAAATTCTTTGTCCTCACCGTGTCTGAGTAGTTGTCCTTAAAAAAGGAAACTGACTGTAATGACTTTACAGCCTGCATTTTGTGGTCCTTTGTTAAATTAATGTATGGTCTTAGTCCACCTCTTAGCAGACTGATGTTTACTTGGCAAAATCACTACCACAACTGGCACAATTGCTGCAACTAAAGGACTGAATGGGGCCAGGGCACTACCATAAAGCTCTCACCTCTAGAACTGGCCTCTCCAGGTCAGGATAAGACTTAAAACTTGCACTGTGCATGTTGTAGCTCATGGTTTTGCCATGCAATTATTCTGTGAATTAAGAGAATCCATCGACACTACAGGAACTACAGTACATCATAGCTACATCAATGTTACTATGCTTGCGTAGCTAAAATAGTGTAGTCACAGCCTGTGCGAATGGCAGGAATTTTTCTGTCAGTGTGGGAACACCCATTTGCCCCATGACAGTAACTATATCAGTGGAAGCATTCTTCCTTTGATATTGCCTCATCTATGCTGGGGCCAGGATGGCCAGGATTCTAAAAAAGCAGGACCCTTGGACTGATGCAACTATGTTGACCTCACTTTTAAGTGTAGGCCGAGCCAGAGACTTCAGTATCTAGGCCTGTCAATCCAACCCCTTTCATAAGCACTTTTAAGTGCATTAATTTTTTTTAATGGCTGATTAAAATCTGTAAAAACAACAAGGAATCCTGTGGACTTTTAAGACAAACATTTATTTGAGCATTAGCTTTCATGGATCGAAACCACTTGGTGCATGATTAAAATTAGTAAATTTCACTAAAAATGCTATTTTGTTTTAATACAACAATTATTGCTGGATCTTAGTACAGCATGGGGGCAAAAAATAACTTTGCATTTTCTTCTTCAGATAATTGGCTAAAATTACAGTTCATTTCTAGTGCCTGTCTCTTCTGCCAGTCCGATTGCTGACAGTCAATCATCATCGTACACCCAAGGAGAAGCTGACTTTCAGATTTGTATACACTAAGAAAATTGGCTGTCTTTGGAATACTCCTAAATTTCCTGCATATTTGATCAGCTCTTCCAGTGGGAACTGAAATAAAGAAGTTATGTGTATTCCAAGCCTAGATTAAACTTCCTGCAAAACTGGGAAGCTTATGCTCATGTGTTAACTATTTCTATACTCCATGAATTACCAGTGCACTACTGGTGCTTCCTGATACAAATCATCACAGTATTGCCAACTTTACTTGTGCATTGCCTTCAGAGCTGGACAGTTAGAAAGTGGTGGATGTTGGCCAGGCACCCAGCTCTGAAGGGAGTGTGCTGTGAACAGCAGCACGGAAGTAAGGGTGGCAATACCATACCATGACACTTACTTCTGTGCTGCTGCCTTCAGAGCTGGGTGGCCATAGAGTGGTGGCTGCTGACTAGGAGCCCAGCTCTGCAGGCAGCAGTGCAGAAGTAAGTGTGTTATGCCTTCAGAGCTAGGTGCCTGGCCAACATCTTCCACTTTCCGGCCACCCAGCTCTGAAGATAGTAGCACCAGCAGCAGCAGCAGTGCAGAAGTAGGGGTAGCAGAACTACATTATTTCCTCCCCCCAAACACTTTGCGACCCCTTCCACCACGTTTGGGTCAGGACCCCTACAATTACATTGTGAAATTTCAGATTTAAGTAGCTGAAATAATGAAAATTACAATTTTTTAAATCCTAGGAGAGTGAATTTGACCAAAATGGGCCCTGAATTTGGTAAAGCCCTAGTAATGAGACTATAGCCCGAGTCACTGCATCCTTAGGTAGTTTACACATATGCTGCTTCCTTGTGAACATATGAAATTCTGCTAGAGATCCTGTACCCAGGATCCTGAAGACTGCACAGTGATGGGGTTTTCTCTTTTCTTAGTGTAAATATAACACTGCTAAAACTGTGAGGAGAAACCAAGTTGGTGCTTTGCAGACTAAAGGACTGATCTAACTCCCATTGAAGCCAGTAGAGATTTACTATTGGCGTCAATGGGAGAGAAACCTGGCATTAGATGAGAAAATTAAGAGCTGACATCCCACTCACATCATTGGCAACTGTAATTAATTTATAGTGCCCCTTGTCCTTTTGAATGTTTTTAAACTTTCCTGGCAGTGTCTCAGCCCGGGTGTATTTGCATATAGAGGGAGACGAAGCTTCCGTGATGAACTTAGTGCATGTGACCCTTTCATTGACCTTAATTTTCATTGTTAAATTGAGCAAGTCTCTAAATGTTTCATTGTAAAAGGAATGCTTTGAGAGTGAGGCCACTGATCCAAGCTTGCTGTGTAATGCAGTGATCTCTTGAGACATGGTATAGCTGTGTTCCTGCTGAAAGCTTTGCCTGAGAAAATAAAGATGCCCAAATAAAGCTACATTGCTTTCCCCTAAAGTAGCAGAATTTACACTACTTGGACTGTCTTAAAGATGCTCATAACATAGTTATTAAAAGTCTAGTCTAGGTTGGCCAGATCCTTAATTTGTGTAAATCACATAACTCCATCAACTTCAGTGGAGTTTACACTAGCTGAGTATCTGACCTACTGTACACCGTACTTTCGAACAATTATTTGTATTCTTCATTGTGCCTACGACAAGAGTGCTTAGAAGTCCTAAACAGGTCGGGGGCCCATTGTTCTAGGCACTGTGCAAACATAGTAAAGATGGTTTCTATCTATTTTAAGGTTTAATACTGCTGCCTATATCTGAGCACCTCCCCTAAGAAACAGCTGCAATAAAGAAGTTCCTGATGGACTTGATGATATCTTTCGCACTTCTCGGTGTGCCTCTCCCTACCAGCTGCTCTGACTTCAGACTTCCAAAGGAACAAGGGTCCAGTGGCCATACAGAGAGCACCTGTGAGGGCCACGTGTCCCTGAGGACTTCACTAGGAAAAAAGGTTCTTAATTTGAGTTACCCAACACCAGGCAAAATCTGAGTGCAGACAATGCAGCTGGTAGTTTTCACAGAATTTAGCAGGTTGAGTTAAAGACTGTTGGAGGAAGCTGTGTCATAATTTGGCCTATCTTGAGTTAAGAACCGTTTTCTTTCTCCTTTCCAAGGGGCAGTGGTGCAGAAACCCGGGATCAGCTGGAGTCCTCAGCTGACCCCCAGGCTCAGTGCAGCTGCCCCTTGGAAAGGCCGCCCCGTCATTTCCAAGGAGCAGCACTGTAGGAGCCTGAGATCCAGTGGAGTCCCCAGCTGACCCCAGCTTGGTGCAGCTCTGCCCTTTGGAAAGGCCGCCCCAGGGTTTCCAAGGGGCAGTGCCCCAGCGCCTCAAAGGGGCAACACATTAGGAGCCAGGAATCTGCTGGAGTGCCCAGCTGATTCCCCGCTCCACACTGCACATGCTTTAAAGGGGCAGCACAGCATTAGCGCCTGCAATTAGGGGGAGGGGGAGACAGAAGTCTTGCATGCAGTGTCCCTTCAGCAGCAGCTGGGGCTCCCTGGTTAAGCAGGCCCATTTAACCCTCAGCCTGCCAAGCCCTGCTCCCTTAAACCTGGACTCATCCAACAAGTTCCCTACACCCCCCGCCCCACTGAGCCCCAGCAAGTTGTACCTGGACCACCTATCCTCTGAAGTCCCACTTCCCCAGCACCTGGCCCCCACACCAAGCCCCGCCTCCTCCACTGAGCTCAGAGTCCCATTGCCCCTACATCAGAATCCCCCACCAAGGCCCTGTGCATCCAGATCTCCCACTGAGCCGCCCACACCAGGATTGCCCCACACCTGGATTCCCCCATAATAACCCCTTCACACTTGGATCATGCAGAGCTGAGCCTGCCGAGCCACACCTGTACAGGGGGAAGCTGGGGTTTCAGGGTGACCTTCCTACCTCAATGCAGTCAGTGCTCCCTTTTGCTAGAAATGTGAAGAGCTGGGCTTTTCTTAATGGCCTTCCTATCTCAGACTTGCAGTATAACATTGGGCTCATCATTTAAGGCAGGATTGGGGAACCTAAGGCTCAGGGGCCAAATGCAGCCCCCAGCTTGCCTGGATCCAGCCCGCAAAGCTCAGCATCGGGGAGCTCACAGGATTGGAGTACACAAAAACTACTAGTGTGGGCCCCACTAGGCTCTGGTGTACGAGGGAAATGTGGGGAGTGGCAGTCAGGGATCACGTCAGTGAGGATTTTTTTATTTTGTTTTGCTTCTCACTGGTGTGTGGACCCCAACTAATTTTTCTGCAGGTCTGCGGCCTCTGACCCAAAAAAGATCCACACTCCTGATTTAAGGCTTGGTCTCAAGGGGAGTTTTTCCACTTTTTCTTTCAATAGCAGATAAAGAACTTAATTATACCATGCCTCAGTTTCTCATTAGAAAAATAGTAATACTTGCCGGCCTCACAGGAGTTTGTGTTAAATTCATTGGTTTTAGTTAGGTATCTTAATGTCACCAGATGGAAAGTGCTGAGAAGTGCTTTTTTATAATTTCAAAATCTTTCTGCATTATTCCTGCAATAGCCACTGCTCCTACATTACAGGCAAATTTCAATTTGGGACTTTATGAAATGACTCCTCCTCCAATTATGTGATGCTGGAGCAATTTGCCAGAAGAGGACAGGGTAGTGAGAACAGGGCTCCACCGGGCCTCGCCCATCATCATTTTTCAAAGGGCTAGTCAAAGACACAGGTAGGCCAGCCAGGAAGGGCTGGATCATTTGTGATAACAGGTACCCTGTGCTGGCCTGCTAAGTGGGACTGGGCAGAACAATAAATGGCCAAGAGGAATGGATCCCCCTCCACCTGGCCCAGAGGAGCCCTTCAGAGCTTTCCCAGAGGTAAGCAGTGGCCTGAGCTTGGGCAATTTTTCCCCCAAATTCTGTGATGGGCAGGGCAGGGGGAGTGCTTGGTTGGGGAGGGCAGTGATTTTGAGTGGTGGGAGCCTCGGGAGAGAGGACAGAAGAGTGGTGGGAGCCTCGGGAAAGATTGGTAGATAGGGCTCAACTCTTTTCAATTTCAACTCTTTTCAGTGGTTGGGAGATCATGTTTGCTTGTTGAGAACAAGGCTGGGGATTTGGTTCCTACACCCCCGGGGACATTGTGTCTGCCAGTCTGATACATAAAGCTGGCACCATCGTGCTGCCTCAATGGGACATTTTACTTTCTTGGTTCTGTGAGATGAACTGGTGCTGTTGTTAAAGCACCAGCCAGCCTGTATTTTACTGGCTTGTCCCTTGGCAATTCTTATTCATTGTCTGAGATGCTTACTCCTGTAGAAGCAATCAACATAGGAAGCCCTCAGCTGGTTTGTGTGAAGAAGTGAAAATGAGGTGGCAACTCTTGCAGTCTGAGTCTAGTCATTTTCTTCCTGTCAGGGGTCAAATGCCAGCTGAGGGCAAGGCCTGACATCTTGTTTGATTGTGTGAAGAAAGAACTGAGATTTCTCAATTAGCTTTACCTGGTGCTTGCCATTCTGTGTTCCCCAGGATCAATGAGAGGGGTTTGCAAGCTGCCAGCATGTCAGCTATGAGGTGCATAATAAACCTGTGACTGACAATTCTTACTCCCAAATATAGTGCTTCTAGTTAAATACCTTCTGTATCTCTGGCACATGGTACAAAGCATGCTCCATTTTGTTGAGAAAGAAACTGCAGAAAAATGGAGGGTTTTTTGAAAAATAATTTGCTTGGGTTCAGGGGTTTGACTGGAAGGAGACAAGCATGCAGTAAGCAGTGACACAGGATGTACAGGGAAGAGAGGAGGGAGGCAGTGGGAAGTGGGCGGGGTCTGGGCTGGGAAGCTACTGTCACCCCAAGTGGAAGCTTCACCAACCGCCCATAGGGAATAGGAAGGGTCAGAGACCCCAGCCATCCTTCCCTCCATCTTTTGTTGCTCCCTCTGCTCTCTCACTTATAGTGAGATGCTTCCTTGTCATTCGTCTTTGTTTTGGATCCATACTGTAGGAAAGACTAAATGGTAGATTGTTCATTACAACAAGGAAGCTCTGCAATAGTGATTTGTTTGCCAAATGATGTGCTGCTGTTACAGAAAATTACTGCAAGTGCCTGTTGATTTCACACAGTTGTATGCTCAGGCTGGACCTGAGAGATGCTGAGTCCATGACAGTCAGTGAAAGTTGAGGGGACTTTGTACTTTGCAGAGTCACCTAGCACTTCATGGGAGCTGGATCCTGCTGTTTTCAGGCACTGTTTGATACTCGTTCAGAGCTTGATTCATAAATAATAGTTCATCATTTCTTGGGTGCTGGGTTTTGTTTTTTTTTATGGAAAGTGAGCATTAAGCAATTGGCTGGTCGCCTTATTCATCAGTCCGCAGGGATGCTTCTTTGCTAAGCAACATAAATAGGGGCAGAAGGCCAGACAGCAGAATCTAGCTGAGTTATTTCCAGGCTACTAATCACAAGAATATCTGAGGTACAGGAAATAGCATATGTAAAAGGATTGGTGAGTGAAAACGGCCTATCAGTGAGGGCTGAGGCGTGCAGGTTGTTGGTTGTTCATCGGATAAAGGCCAGCATTCAGCTGAAGTGATGCTGTAGAAAGGTTTGTGAACGTTATTATGCCCCGTTTATTTACTGTTTTAAATTAAATGTGGATGTTTTGCCTCCTCCCTCAGTCTAAAATGTGACTAGTTTTGACAGACTAGGGTTTTAAAGTCAATAGAAAGCAAGGGACAAATTGAACCAGTTGCAGTACCTACACACATCACATCATAGAATGGACGTTCCCAGGTTTACTGTTGAAGTGAATAGAATCCTCTATTGAGTACGCACTTAACCTTGTGTGCCCCTCTAGGCCTTATTCTTGCTTCTAGACAGAGGTGACTTGAAGGTTTCTCAATGAGCTTTTACTATTTCATGATCATGTTCCCTGGCACTGGCTGTTCTGCTCATTACTTCTTACCTGGCACAGAAATATTCATCTCTTTGTAGAACTGTGCTGAGGGGTTTCCAGCCACACTGATGTTAACATTTCCTTAGTTTTATTATTTGTTACTGCTGCGGAGTGGACTAGTAACTCTACAGCCCTGTATTGTCTAAAAATAAATCATGGTGTTAATAATATGAAAGCTCATCATGGCGCTATCCTATTAAATCTGGTACTGTGGAAAAAAGAGAAACAGCCAGGTTTTGAGTAGAGATTATAAAGTGTGAAGATTAGTGTGGTTCTGCTGAATGCTTCTGAGCCTATTTAGTTCTTCCTCGGTCTCCTTATTCATTTAGGCTGAAATTCAGCCCAGTGCAGACAGTCGGCACAATCCACCATTTACTTCCTTGTCAGACCCTCAAAATAGATTCAGTGGGTACAAAGTTAATCGTGTGTAAATATTTGCAGGCCCATCGCCTGATTTATCACACTAGCCTCTCTTGAGCAAAGAGAGAACTCTGCCATGATTCACAGCTCCTGAAGTAACACTAATTAGTGTCTGAGGAATACAGAGTGTGTGGGAAGGAGGCAGTCACGTGGGAGCAGTTTGAGGGAGAGCTCTTCCTCACTGGACATCTGCATCATGTGATGGTTTGCTTCTTGTTTTTTTTGTTTTTTTTTTAAAGATCGTTCATTACCCGACAGCAGCATGAACCAAGAACAGTCATTGAGAAAGTGAATCACCTCCACTAAATCTTGCTGCACTTACTATCAGTTAGTGTTCAGTCTCTCAAAATTAGTGTCCCCTGATCCAGCAACTTTCTGTTAGGTGGAGCAGTCACATAAGTAACACATAAGAGATTTTTGGAAAAAGTTTTTCCGAAAGAGAGTGTCCACATTGCAACAGTGCATGGAAAAAGCAATTTGCTTTTTTGAAAGAGAGTGTCCAGACTGTCTGGAAGATCTCTTGCATGTAAGCTGTGATTACTATGGATGGAATGGCCACCAGGGCACCTGTGCTTTTCCTCTTTCCTCTTCTTCTGAAAGAACTCCCTCTTCCCCGCCCACACACAAAGCTCTTTCACAAAAAGGCTTCTTCCTCATAGAATGAGAATTACCAATGCGAGAAAAAACCCTGTGTTCTTTCGGTTTTCTTGAGGAAGAACGCAATTGCAGTGTGGACGTTACTCACATTTTGTCGGAAAAACTCTGTAGTGTAGACATCCCCCAGATGGGCTCTTCTATTTTACCTCCGGGAGCTAAAAGGCTGCAGGAAGCCAAACCTCACAGAATGCCAGCCTGCTGAGGAGATGATACTAAAAGATTTTAAAATGTGTGTTGATTGGTATGCAGTCCTGTGTTTGCATTTAATCAAAACTTGGCCTCAGCCATGTCCTGCAGAAATGTCAGTTCAGCCTTTGCTTGTGGAAGGGCCAAAAGCTTGAAAAAAACCTTTAAGACCTGCAAATGGGGGAAATGGGCTTGTGCAGGGGTGGACAGAGGCCACTTCAGAAATTTTTTTAATGACCCTGGGCCGCATTGGAAGGGGCAGGTCCAGGATACTCCCCTGCTTCCCTACCCTCAAACCATGATGGGTCTGGGGGAGCACGTGAAATCTTTGCCTCCCCCAAGTCTCCATAGGCGCTCATGCCTCTAGTGGTGGGAGGAGACTACACACACTCCCCCTTCTGCCCCTGGCTAATCGGGGCTTAGTGGCAGGGCAGCACGTGAAGTCTCCTCCCGCCCTGCCAGGAGTGTATGTCACTTCTAAACGCTGTGCACTCCTGTGCACTTCATGCGCTTCCTCCTGCCCTTGGGCTTACATTTTCCTGGGGGTGGGGGAGTGGCAGGGCCTCTGCGGGGCCAGATCAACCTGCTTGGCAGGCCAGATCCAGCCCACGGAGGCCCTTTTGCCCACCCTTGGTCTTGTGCGTTCGTCCCTCCCTCCCCCGCTCCCCCCGTGTCCTGTGTGAAGAAGGCCTGGGGTGTGGCTTCTCTCCCCCTCACTTTATTTTTATTTTTTTAATGTATGAATATTTGCAATGTAAAATCTTGTCCTTCTTGATTTGGGTGACAGACTTACTGGATGAATGAGGTGTTATGTTGCACATTAAAAGGAAGCGGAAAAGAGAGCCCTCCAGGGCTCTTTCATATTGACCGCTGAAAAGAAGCAAATGTGACGTGAACTCAACTAACTTTGTTGATCATCTCTAAGAAAGTGTCTGAACCATGTAGAAAGCAGTAGGAATGTCATACGTGACCCGTTACTTCAGCCACCAGCACCCCACAGCAGCCTCTCTATCAGCCTTCAGTTTTGCTGCACTGTGAGAATATTACGGCAGAGCAAAGAACTCATTTGCAGTTCTCATCAAGTTAACAGAACAAAGCATTAGAACTGCAAACTGCGTGCAGGCCACCAGGAATCAATAGGGCCAGTATATGTCATCTGCCTGAAATGCACAGTTCTAACCACCTCACTACAGTGGAATTCAAATTAGCAAAATCCTACATTAAAATGACCTGCAGTTCTTTTGGGGCTACAAGTTCAACCTCCATGGTCCAGGACTCGCCCAGCAGCATCCATGGTCTGAAAGGACCACGGATGTTGGTGGACTAGAGAGCCCCAGCACGGAGGCTGCCGGCGGCTGGAAGCTGAGCTGGCTTGTGGGGCCAGCAGGGCAGCAGAGCCCAAGGGGCACCACAGCCTGCAGCCAGACGGGCTGGAAAGCCAGCAGGGGTACCAGAGCTCACAGCCAGTGGGGCCAGGGAAGGGGAGGGGCTGCAGAGCTCATAGCTGGTGGGGCTGTGAGTGTCTGCAGGGACGCCTCCGGGGCTGCTGGAGCTTGCAGGGCCCTGGAGCTGCCGGGCTGCCGCAGGCAGGGAGCTGGGGCAGCAGTGGCACATAGTTGGGGAGAGGAGCCCAGCAGAGAGGCTGGCTGGCACCCCTTTCTCCCCAGACATTCCCTAGTCTGGAAAACTCCCTTGTCGGAAACCGGTAAGGTCCTGAGAGAGCCAGACTAGGGAGGTCCAACCTGTACTGAATATGGCAAAGATATGTCACCCTTTCAGAGTAGATGATATTTGGTCCTTTGTAACAGGAACTGAACCTTGTGAATTGTAGATTTTTTTAAAATTCATTCTTTGCATCATAATAAAACGTCTTGTTACCACTGCAATTTTACAACAGATGTTTTCTAATCTGTAACTGTGTAACCAGTCTAAGAGATGAAACTGTATGTTGCCAGTCAATGTACAGTATTACAGTTTGTTTTTCCTAACCATTGTACTAGATTACAAAGCTAGGCTCATGTGAGTGTCCTTTTTTTCTCCTCACTAAGTTTATCTCTGAAGAATTCTCTTTTTAAAGTTACATTTGTCCTTGAGAGAATGAATATAATCAAGGCAGCAAAAAAGACCAGATGCACTGTTTTGGAGGTTCTTTGTTCTTTCCTTCATGATTAAGCATAAAAATCCTCCATAGTTTAACAAAACACTAGTATCTTGTCCTAATTGCCATAAGGAAAGCACGTGTGATCTAAATGTTAATCAGATTTCTGCATTTAATGAGGAAAAAAGGCAACTATTATATGAAAAATGTTAAGGAACAGGAGCTGTTCGTGTTCGAATCAGGTGATTGTGCATTTGAATAGTATTTCCATTTAAATAGCTTTATCGCCCCGCTGATTCCTGAACAGTGAGTCAAAACAAAAACTAACAGCTAAATTGATATTATTGCTAAGGAGGGATGAATGCTAGGCAGCAAATCCATACCTGCTGGGAGCTTTAAGTATATGCATAGGGTATGAAGGTGTAAGGGTTTGCATTATCATCATGGAATTTAAATTTACGTACGGGGATATAATTCCATCCAACTGAGTTCAAGTTCCATTTCTATTAAAGATTTTACCAGGATCATTTCCACTGATGAGTCTTCTGAAAATGTTTAGTTATGCAGCGGGCACCCTTCAAGAGTTCTCTCATTTGGAGAGAGGCATGTCTTTCAAGCATATACATTGAAATCCTTAGAGGTCCTAGAGGACACACAAGCATGATTTCAGGAGATGGTCTCTGGAAGTAAAACATGTCTTGCAATGTCAGTTTGAATCTGTTGCTTGGGCCATTCTGGAAAGCCCCATATTTGTTAAAGCTCCTGACGGGATTATATTACACTCTTACTTTCTGGATTCGATAGCAATAAGCCTAGATAAATTGCATTCCTCATGGGCAACAGAGTTGGGAGCAACTTCAGCTACATCTCAGCGGAATTACATTGGTCATAATATTAAACTGTTCTTGACTGACCTACGGTTACATTTGATTCAACATAAAATCCTTCTTACAATGTGGCGGACATCTTTCATTTATTTGAGACAGGCTAAGAAAGGATGATAAGTGTTGGCTGAGTAGCAAAGCCACAAGCTCCAATAATTCATATATGGACACAGCTAAATAGGCAGATACTTGTTTGTAACAAGGTTTTCTTAATTGTTGTTACTTTTATTTTATTCAATAGCAAATTGGCCTCAGTGAAAATTGGGGCCACATTGTGCAAGGCACTGTGTGTGTACACATCGTAAGAAACTCTCTGCTTTCCCCCCTCCTCTCCAATATATTGCAATCTAAGACGTTTCTGTTGTAACATACAATATTCTTGAGTGGAGCTGCTCTCTGCCACCGCAGTATAAATGGGAGTGCCAGGAACTAAATGGACAAGATAGAGGAAAAAGTGGCATTTAATATATGCACCAATATGTAGCTATAATGTTTGAAGGGGTTGTTACTGTTCTCTTCATTTTTCAGATAGGAATTGATGTGCAGAAAAAGGCGCACAAATTTGGTGGAACCAATAGGAATTGAATCTGGACCATCAGTACCAGTTTAGTGTTTTCACAAGTTCCTCTTTCACCACTTATCTATGAAAGTGCAATAACTTCTTTTGCACTGATAGGTTGACTCTTAAAGTACAGGGATTATTCTTGAAAAATATGTCCATAATATAAAAAAACTATCAGAGGTTAATCAAGAACTAATAAAAAACACATGCATTTTCTAATGCATTTGTATCTGAGAAATACCTGTTTTATTATATATTTTTGTATCATTGTCCATCTGAATTTCACACTTGCTGCATGCAGAAACACACTGGCTATTGGCATTGCAACTTAACACCAGGAAATCAATTTTTATGCATAATCTTTTTTAAAATGGGAAATATATTTCTGACATCTAAAGAAGCATTAAAACTGGAGACTTTTACTAGAAATTAAATCAATATGGAACTCCAAAAGATATTTGATTGTGAATTTGAAAACCTGGAGTGGATACTTTTCTGGTTTCCCATTAGTTATGATTCCAGTTACTGAAGATATCAGTAGTGTGACCATAGTAGGGATATGGAATAAAATGATTAGGCAAAGAGTTAATAGGAGAAGAGCTGTAAAAATCCTTTGTACTAACTATACCTCCTTTCTTAGGAAACGTATACATTTCATTTGTCTTTGAGCTGTGCAAAATTCAGAGGCATGTAGTTTCAGGGGTTCATGTCAACCCGATTCAGTCTGTGCATGATAGCAATGCCTAAGAGTTACCATTGTGTTTCAGATTCAAAGTGAATTCTCCAAACTTGGTCAACACTATGGCTATGTCTACACTACGGCTTTTGCCAGAAGAGGCAATGCAAATGGAGTGCTGATTAGCATTTTGTCGTGCTTCATTTGCATAATCTATTTTTGCAGAAGGGGTTTTTGTGCAAAAACAATCAGTGTGGCCATGGCCGTTTTGTGCAAAAAACCTTTTTTGCACAAGATCCTTATGCCTCCCCGGGGGGTTTTGCACAAAACGGACATGGACATACTGCTTGTTTTTGTGCAAAAACTCCTTGCACAAAAATGGCTCAGAATAGATTATGCAAATGAAGCGTGACAGAATGCTACTCAGCGCTTCATTTGCATTGCCTCTTCTGGCAAAAGTCGTAGTGTAGACAAAGCCTTTGCGTTTCATCATGTTTGTGTTGAAAGGAGAAATTAGGCATGGTTTGAACCAGAGATGGGCCTGAACCAGAATCCTAGATTGGAAATGCCGCACACGCACATAGAATTCAGATGTGTGCTTTACCCAGACAGTTCAGATTGGGCCCTGTACTGGAACCTGGTCTAGCAGTGAGGTAGCAGCATGTTCAACTGACTCAGAAGACACAAATTCCATTTCTGGTATAAGCCTTTCTGAGGTGCTTATCCTCTCTGTGCTAAGTGTGCTAAGCCCACTGGGGGCTCTTGTCCATTTCAAAGGAGGAATGAAGAACTCCGCTTGCAGCCCAGGGCCAGCGGGAAGTCCTGCTGATTCCGGGCTGCACGTGGACTGCCAGCTTTGAAATATACAAGAGTCCCCAGCGGGGGCTCTTCTGCATTTCAAAGCGGCAGTGCAGCATGGAGCCCGGGGTCAGCAGGGGACTCAGAATCCCCCGCTGACCCTGGGCTCTATGCTATGCTGCCAATTTGAAATGCCATGCAGAGCCGGGATCAGCTGGGGACTCCACAGCTGACCATAGGTTCCGCACAGCATTTCCCCAGAGTCCCCAGCTGACCCCAGGCTGCACGCACGGCAGCACCACCCAAGTGATCCTAGGCTCAGCTGTGCAGTGCTGCCACTTTAAAATACCTCCTCTTACCCCTCTCCCCCCCCCACTTTGCTGCCTCTATCAGATAAAGTCAACAAGGTGGTGGTGGGTGAGTGGGAGGATCGACTAGTTGACTAACTATCCGATAAGCATTTGCTTATCGGATAGTCGGCAAGTCGACTAGTTCTTAACATCCCTACTCTGTGCCTGTTTCCCCATCTGTATAATGTGGAAAATAATCTTCATACATGATTACCTGTGAACAGATTTTTCTGTTGGCCTGCACACCTCATGACATTAATGAATGTATCCAAAACTAGCTGAGTTATTTTAATTTAGTTTTATGACTTTCACATTTTCAAATCTTTAAAGAAACAATGACTAGTCCTGCAGCACCTTAGAGTTAACAAAAATATAGAAATAGTATCATGAGCTTTCGTGGGCAAAACCCACTTCCTCAGATATGCAGTGTCCAACCACTAGTGCCATATATATCACAGTTGAGGGTAACTGTGCATGTATTATCTCTCTGTGATCTAGACATGGCATGCACTCTGGGCTTCTGCTCTCCAGCCACTACCTCATGACCAGGATATTTCCAAGCTGCACATCTCTCTGACTATACTGCAGATTCACCTGGCAGGGCACTTGCTTAGGGTGACTCTATTTCCCGAAGCCCAATACAAGACACCAAGGTGGGGGGACTACCAGCACTCAGGACTTCTGCCCCACAATGGAGGGGGGGAGGAAATGGGATGGGATGGAAGCTGAGCCCGCAGCCAGGGCTGCCCAGGAAGGGAGCTTCTGCCCCATGGTCATGGAGGGAGAAGCCAGAGAACAGGGCTGATTACCCCAGGGGGACGGGGCAGCCCGAGAACAGGGCTCGAGCTCTGCAGTGGCTGGGAGGTTGCCTGGGAATGGAACTTGAGCCCTGTGGCAGGCAGGGGGCTCCCAGGAACCGGGCTTGAGCCCCACAGTGGCTGGGAGGCCCTGAGCCCCACAGCGAGTGGGGGCTACCCAAGAACTGGGCTTGAGCCCTGCAGCGGGGAAAGGGCTTCAACCCCATAGTGGGTGGGGGCCGCCCAGGAATGGGGCTTCAGCGCTGCAGTGGCAAAAGGTTTCAGCTCCATGGGAAGGGCTGCCTGGGAACAGGGCTGTAGCCAGCAGTGGGGGCATCTTAAGTACCTCCACATCACACATATTGTCCCAAACCATTCTTTGACGTTCATACCGCGTCCCAGTGATTTCGTTCAGATTTCATATGTTCCTGTTAAAGAAGTTCCATGCAATCCCATAATAATGTACAAATATTTGCATTTTAAATACCGTGAATTCCTAAATTACTTAAACTTAATTCAGTAAACGTTAACTTAATTCAGTGAAGTTTGTCCAGGATATTGCAGAACGTTGCCAGAACTGTCACATATTAATCTTAAATAATCATCTGACTACATGGTAAATGTTGATGGCTTAGAGGCTGAGACTTCCTGTCCTTCTAAACTGTCACATAAAATAAGCTAACCACATCTCAACTTCTTCAAAAGCCTCCTGACAGCCCAATGGAACACATCCCTTCTCCATTCACACTAGGGATGTACAATCCTGATTCAAATATTAACTGGTTAAGCTATACATTTAACCAGTTTACCTCCTGCTAAAGCATGCCACAGGACTCACCAGCTAAGTGCAATGTGGTAGGCCCAGCGAGGCTGGAGAAGACCCTATGCACGGGACATTCTGGGTGCAGTGCTGCTACAGTCATGCTGGGCCGGGCCTGCCATGCCGTGGGGGGGAGGGGAGAGAGGGGCTGCTCTGGCTGGACTGGGCGCCAGTTAATTGGCTACCTATTTACATCTCTAGTTCACACTTCACATTCTCCTGTTGGACAACCAGGGCATCTTTTTTCCATGTTAAACCAGGTGTTTTGAGGCTGGATATATAGCTACAGGGGGAGACTGATTAGAAGAAAACGCCTAAAAGGTTAGGTATAGAGTGAAGAAAATGGTTCTGGGTTATTCTGGATGTAGGTAATTGAGTGAGGATGACATTGGACAAGGTAAGTGAGTAGGAGCCTTTCTGCTATGAAAAAAACCTGCAGTTTGGGAAGTCATAGTTCTTTGATGAGGAGGTGGGGGAAGAGTGGTTTTCTTGCTGTTTTCAAAATGCCTTGAAGATGAACACAATAATAATGCTAAGTATTACTGTTGAACCACATCTGAACTCTAATCCCTAAACAAAACACTAAGCTAAACCAAATAGCTGGGTCAGTAGAAATTAAATCAGCACTGAACCTCCAGATTATATCTGATTGTGGGTTTGTATCTGGATGGATGGTTGCTTTGTTGTTCTCTCATTATGTACTGATTGCTGTCACTAAAGAAATCAATACTATGTCCACAGTCGGGAACTAGAATAGCATTCAGCACAAGGACTTCATAGCGTAAGAGCTTTCCTGGGGACTTACAAATCATTATCCCGATCCTGCTAGCTACCGAATGACTCTTGTGAGGCACTTAGTAACTTCAACATAGATGTTGAAGTCTTGCAGGATTGATTAAGCAACACATTTCCTCATGTTTTCCAATGTCACACCCATAGCTGCAATTTCATAAACTTCATAATGGGATTTATAGACCCCACTGGTATTGTACGCTCAGTGGTGGTATGAGAGTCACACGTCAAAATTTAAAAAGACCACTGATGCATCAGAGTTAACAAAGTGGAGCTTGTTACAGAATTCTTTTTAGTGCGCCACCCCCCACCCCCAAGTAAAACTAAAAAAGATAAACTGTATTTCTAATAGGGAAAAATAGTTAAACATAGTGTGAGACTTGCCACTTCTGTAATCTTCTAGGAGTAGTAACTGATACTAAACATTAAGTTCTTTTTTTTCCCCCCAGTAAATGTCTTTAAATGTAAAATTAATCCTTGCCCTGTATAACCACAGATCTTATCGAAGAAGAGCTTATTTTGTTCACAGCATTCTCAGTTGTATTTGTCATCAATCAGATCTCTAGTTTGAGATTTTATGTGGTATTTGTGAAATGCAGAAAAAAATATTCTATAAATGGAGTAAAATCCACTTTATTGTGTGGGGATGCTTTTCCCCTGAATGATTATACACTAGCCTCTGTTTTAATAGATTTTTTTAAAAATCAGACTTGCTTCTTAACCCCGGGGATTTCATTCGAATGGCATTAATTTTATAAGCATCTGTCTTATAGAAGCTTCACTGAGGCATTTGTTTCAAGAAACTTGCTGGTATCTCTTGCAACCCCAGGCCAGCACTTCTGCTCACCACTAAGGCGTGCTTTCCTACAACCCAAGAGTTAGATTTAGCAATTGGCTATTAACACATGGCTATTTTTCTGGCATGTAAAAAGAAAACTGCATAAGATACTGTCCCTTCTGGTGAGTCCATTTCAACCTTCCAGGGAGGAGGTGACATTTTTACATTTAGAATAGTGCATAGTATTTCGAATGTAAATACTGTTTTGCTGATTATCTACTTCCTCTGTTCGTAAAGACCAACATTTTTGGGAATGCATTGATGCCAAATTTACTCTTTTTGATGGCAGAATTAGTTTGTGAAAATTAGTATGTGGATATTCTCCACCTCCATTTCTGGAAAATCATATGCACCTGAACCCTAAGTGATTTCATTGGGATTATCTGTGCCTAAAGGTAAACATGCCAAGAGCTTTGCTGAATTGAGGTCTTGATTAGTGTTAGGCTCCATGCATTTTTATTAATTCCTGAGCACAGTCTATGCCACAGCTTTCATTACTAATACCATCAATGAAGTGACATTGGTGTTAAAAGCAACTCCTGCTTTTGCCCCTGTAGAAATAGCGAATGGTGGTTTGTGGAGTGGATTTTGAAGCAGGGAAGAGATGGTTACTGATTTTTGTACATGTTTTGTTATAGGAAAATATTCCATCTCCCCTTATATCAGTGATGGGCATCCTAGGCTAGTGAGTGGCCCTCAAGGTAATTGTAACCAAAACAGTCTCCCGGAATAGGGTAGTTGTGCCAACTGTGCATGTAAACCTAGATTTTGCAACACATGCTGGTTGAACAGTAGCAGCACTTTGGATGCAGCGGGAGCACACGGTTCTCACAGTCAGTGTTCTGTGCAATCAGCATGCACTTCATGTCATGTGCCCTTGCTTTACATGTGTGTCACTTTAATAATACTGGTAGGAAAAAACCTAAGTGGACAGAAAGCACTGGAATCTGCCAACTCTGTGCATGGGTAACAGTAAACAAAATGTCTCTTGGGCCACACATAGAACCCTAATGAGCTACATGTGGGCTATGGGCCACAGGTTGCCAACCACTGTCTTATATTGTAATGGCAACAACATGTGATATTACAGAGAATAAAACTATTATTAATGCAATTCTATTGATATTAATACCTCTGGAGATTAAAGTCAATACTAGGCAAGATAATCATATGTACTTGTCAAATCTGACATCCAGTCCAGTAGAGGGCAGTGGTGCCTGTGAGAGGACAGGCAAACTAACAAAGTTAGCATAGATTTTAGCTAGTTCTCTGAGTCTCAGGTTGAAATCTAGAGCTAACTCTTTTTGGACAGACCTACAGAGAATGTTTTTGATGCCTATGATGAGTGTCAGCTTACTTTGACACAAATGTTTTTCTACCCTTTCTTCATAGTGCTTATTATTTATTCTGCTTTAGTATATTCACAAGATTAAGTGGGTAAACAACATCACAACTACTTATTACTACACAGTCCACTAAGCATAATGATGCCAGTTTCAAATGCCGAAAGGCGCTGATTAGAGCTGTTATGCTAATATGCATTTGTTTGTTTTACCTTTACCACTTAACTCACATACTTCACAAATTAGGGTATTAGCCTTTTTTCGTACGGTTTTTATCAAGTGAAGGTAATTTACCATTTTTTTTCCATTTGAATTGTAAAGCTAATTGAACTTAATGGCTTTAGAAAAATCAATAATTTCCTACTGTTATTGATATAATGAAGCACATGTAAGAGATTATCCAATAAAGACACAAACCATTTAAATGAAGAATTCAGCTGCACGATGAGCTATTTAACTTCTGTATATAGACAAGGAAGGGGGGAGATTCTTGCATGTGAAAAATAAACTGCACTTTAGTACGTTAAGGTCATGACACAAGCCATGTAATTCATATACAAGACTAACACTCCATTTTTTAAATCACCCTGTACTGCCTTGATAATCACTGCTCTACAGCCAAAATGCTTCTGAAATAAATGTAGTCAAACT